>JAINUG010000074.1:2676355-3276355 GCA_029706075.1 Aldrovandia affinis | reverse complement strand
TCCCCATCCATATATTAGCATCCCCCCCTTGTATGCTGCATCTGGACAGCATATTTAACCCCCCCTCCCCCTCCCTCTCCATCATAGGAAGCGCTTTCACAGTCAAGGTGACAGGGGAGGGCAGAATGAAGGAGAGCATCACCAGACGCCGACGAGCTGCTTCAGTGGCCAACGTGGGCAGCCAGTGTGACCTGAGTCTGAAGATCCCAGGTACTGACGCCAGAGGGTGGGGCTTAAAGAGATGCACGTTGAGGCACAGTGTGGGTGTGAGAGCTCAGGGGTGGGGTTACCAGAGGATGGAACGTTCAAACGAATGGTAATAACCAGTATGACTCCATATTGTCGCATATTGATTAACCGTGTTAAAAGGGCTTCTATCACAGCCCGTAAGTGGCGAACGGAACAGTGATGTAGTACCCTTGTCCTGGCATAAATTCAAGGTTTGTGCTGTCCTTCCAGGTGAGTTTTGTATTCTTCATGTACTGTGTCCAAACACTCAAAACCCTCTCTCCCTCTGTCCTCCTCTCCACACGCGCCCCTTAGAAATCAGCATCGCTGACATGACCGCCCAGGTGACCAGTCCTTCAGGAAAAGTCCACAAAGCCGAGATAATGGAAGGAGAGAACAACACTTACTGCATTCGCTTCGTTCCCACGGAGATGGGCATCCACACAGTCAGCGTAAAGTACCAGGGACAGCACGTGCCCGGGAGCCCCTTCCAGTTCACTGTGGGGCCCCTGGGGGAGGGTGGGGCCCACAAGGTCCGAGCTGGGGGTCCCGGCCTGGAGAGGGCCGAGGCTGGGGTGCCAGGTACTGCTTCTTTCTCTCGGTCTGTGTCTGTGTGTGTGTGTGCGTGTGCGTGTGCGATACGAAGGGTAACCGGTGTGCTCTCCCTCGTGTGCAGCGGAGTTCAGTATTTGGACCAGAGAGGCTGGCGCCGGGGGCCTGTCCATCGCAGTGGAGGGGCCTAGCAAGGCCGAGATCAGCTTTGAGGACCGAAAGGATGGGTCCAGTGGAGTGTCCTACATTGTCCAGGAACCAGGTACGCAGTAGCACAGAAGCGTGAACGTGGTCTGCACGACTAAAAGACAAGACGTAAATTTTACATTTGACATTTTAAGCATTTAGCAGACGCTCTTATCCAGAGCGACTTACAAGATGTGCATGAATACATGGTAAGAACAATCATAGTTAGCGCACAAGATCAGTGCAGTAATACAGCGATAGACATCATTGCAGGCGTCTGCGTATCATACCTGTAACACTGGGAAGGAAAAGGTTAGTGTGTTTTTTTGTTTTGTTTTTTAAATAGTGTAGAACAAGTAAACAGTGGTGATGACAAATGAGCTAGATGGACAGAGTTCAGTGGTAGTACATTTCAAAGGGCTTCGAAACGCAGTTCTCCGGGCCGACTGTTCCTCCGTCCTTCCGCAGGAGATTACGAGGTGTCGATCCGGTTCAACGAGGAGCACATTCCGGACAGCCCTTTCATCGTTCCCGTGGCCTCGCCCTCTGATGACGCCCGCCGCCTCACTGTGGCCAGTCTTCAGGTGAGACATCGGGAAAGACAGACACCTGTCCACCCCCCCAAGGGGAACCCACCGCCACCCACGACCCAGCAAACGCAGCAGACCTAGGGGCCAGCCAGAGCATAGAGAGGGGGAGAACCGGCCAGGGGAAAGGCCTTTCATTGTGTGCCATCGGATCGTTGGTCTCCAGACAGCGCTAGACGTTTAGGTTGACGTTTTGGCGTTTCGCAGACGCTCTTATCCAGAGCGCCTTACAAGATGGGCACTAACAGATGCAGCACTGCTTGAAAAAATATAGATTTTTATATTCCACACAAAGCTCACATCCACCTGTGCTCACTTTGACTTGCACATTTACTCTTATGGGTAACGTGTCCGGGCGCAAAAAATATCAGCATGTCGAGTGTAAATTTGGTGCAAAATCAGAAGGATGTAGGTTAAAGGCAGGGATCTGTGAGCTGCTGCTGCTGCCGTTTTGCTGGGTGGTGTGGAAGCTCTGGGACACTGAAGGACTGTGTGTGTTTCTCGTGTCTCGACCTAAAGGCTCCCAACAGTCCAGTCGCTCTCTGAGAACCAAAGCGGTGGAAACTAGCAGCTAAAGGGTTAAAGATGGCGAAAGAGGCTGCTGTTCTTCTGTCCCAGCTGACTGTTCCTTTACTCTTCATGAACGTTGGCCATACAGTCACGCACACACACACGAACACACACGCTTGCGCACGCACACACACACACGAACACACACGCTTGCGCATGCACACACATGAACACACACACATACACACATGCTCGCGCACGTGCACACACACACACATGAACACACACACTTGCACACGCACCCATGATGAGAAGTTGGCTTCCTTGGCTTGTTTGGTTGCAGGATGTGCCTCTTCTCCACTTTCCTCTGAAAGCCTCACTCTTTAACCCTGTTAGCTGCCTCAAGGTAAAGCCTGCCTGAATCCTCACTCTCCTTTCATGAATTTAATTTCATCATTTTTTTATTACCTGGGTCTTTATATCTCCGCGTACAAAACCCTCACTGCAAAGGCGCTTTCGTTTAAGCATTTATTATTATTATTTGAATGTAACTTGCAAGGTACATTGTAACTAAGCCCATTGTATATAGCCCATTATATACTGAGAAGTATTAAATTGCAACAAATGATTATTATTTTCATAATTGTATTAATTCACAAATGAATATCAGTAGATTTTGTAGAAACGCAGCAGATGTGTGGATGTCGTCGTGGTTTTGATTTGAGGTGATTTTCACGTTGCCTGCACCTGATTGTGGGAATACACTAGGGAAATGTAGCGTTCATTATGACCGTGGAAAAGAGACCATGACTGCCATCGTATAGAACGTAACATTGAAACGGCCTCCCATAAAATAATCCTGCTGTCTTAAATGATTACTTCACACATGTAGGACTAACCTTTTAGCTTTGTTACATTTTGGCCGGTTTCTACCCAATTCTGGAATATGCTTCAATAATCTTGGAATATTGTAGCTGTATTAGGGGGCCATCTTGGTTTCAGATGAGGGGTACAGCACAGCGCTGTCAGAAATCTACACTTACAGTAAATCAACAAAACAATTGTGAGTGTGGAGCTCCGATACGTGCGTTAACACATGAGCGTCCACTGCAGAATGTGACATAAATAAGAGTATGATTAGTTCCCTTGGCTGGGGACTGAGGCCTTCAGCTCGGCGAGCTAATCGTGTGTCTTGTTGCATTGGGATCCTCGGTCCGACCTTCAGCGGCAGACCAACTCCATTACACGTGCATAGAAAATACTATTCAAGTACTATGGTACATGACTGAAAAGTTGCGTTTCAAAAATATTGCCTGGCAGGGGCCCTACGCATTCTGTGTTATGATGGGATGGCGCTGCCCTCGGGTCATGTTTCAGAAGTGGCCCAGAATTTAGTAGCCCATTTTTCTGCTCAAAAATATACTTTTCTGCTTGTGCAGTTTAAAGTGTAGTCATAATCATTTGCTGTGTGTTTAATACCGCAATATGTTGAAAGCCAGTTGTAACAGCATTATTAGCTACAGAAGTTGGGCACGTCACATTTGAGCACTGAAAGTGAGAAATTCGGCCTTGGGAAATATCGCCCCCCCTAGGCTGAAGGGAGTATGTCAGGAATAGTTAGACTTGAGTGTTAAGTTCTCCTTCCCTGCAGGAGTCTGGGTTGAAGGTGAACCAGCCAGCCTCCTTTGCTGTGAGCCTGAATGGCGCAAAGGGCGTCATCGACGCCAAAGTGCACAGCCCTTCTGGAGCTCTGGAGGAGTGCTGTGTTACTGAGATCGACGAAGGTAACTTTGGGGTGGCGTGGGGTCAGATCATGCGAGTTTGACACGAGCTCACTTCACTTACCTGTGCTTGTTTGTGCACTGTGTCTTTCAGTGTTGTGCACGGCTCCTGTGCGCTAATGGCTTTCTTTCCCCCAGATAAGTACGCAGTGCGCTTCATTCCCCGGGAGAACGGGCTCTATTTAATCGATGTCAAGTTCAACGGCTCCCACATCCCTGGCAGCCCCTTCAAGATCCGCGTCGGGGAAACGAGCCAGGCGGGAGACCCAGGGATGGTGTCCGCCTACGGGGCTGGCCTTGAAGGAGGCACCACAGGTACCACGTTCATCAGAAGTTTGCTTATTTTGTGTGTCTGTGTGTGTCGGTGTGTGTGTGCGCTTATCCTGGTCTCCCCTGTGCAGGCTCTCCATGCGAGTTTGTGGTGAATACCAGCTCTGCAGGTCCTGGGGCCCTGGCTGTCACCATTGATGGGCCCTCCAAGGTGAAGATGGACTGCCAGGAGTGTCCTGAGGGCTACAAGGTCACATACACCCCTATGGCCCCCGGGAACTACCTGATCTCCATTAAATACGGGGGACCCTATCACATCGTGGGCAGCCCCTTCAAGGCTAAGATCACTGGTAAGTCCTCCAGAGGTGAATTTAATGAGCAAACGTGACATTCTGCGTGGAAAATTAATA
This sequence comes from Aldrovandia affinis, assembly GCA_029706075.1. NCBI lineage: Eukaryota > Metazoa > Chordata > Actinopteri > Notacanthiformes > Halosauridae > Aldrovandia > Aldrovandia affinis. Next base: position 3,271,831 of record JAINUG010000074.1, on the reverse strand, counting down.
TCGATTTCGATTTTTTTATGATAAAATACAAATCGCTTTCTTTCTCAGGGTCACGTTTGGTGAGCAGTCACAGCATGCACGAGACCTCCTCTGTGCTGGTGGATCCAGTGTCTCGCAGTGTGTCCACTACCGAACAAGGGGTGCCAGGATGGCCCACCTCCGATGCTAGCCGCGTAGTAGCCAAGGGGCTAGGCCTGAACAAAGGTTTCGTAGGCCAGAAAAACAGCTTCAGTGTGGACTGCAGCAAAGCAGGTACTTTTACCTGGCGGGGTCTGGGGTGGTTGGTCAAATGTGGACTAGGAAATTCCAATAGAGATGGGATGGGTATGACTGGTCCAATTTGAAGTTTGAATTTAAAGGCTAATTTAATGTTTGATTGTATTTTATGGTGTATCCTCTGGAATTAAGGTTACTGCAGTGCGTTGTTAATATCCGCTAAAACACTGTTACTGATCGCGTCGAGGACATTCGGTATCCCACGTCTCAGTGCAACCTACTTCAATTGTTTATGGTTCTATAGCTCTCTGTTCTTGGAGAGGCAAGACAAAACCTCTCCAAGAACAGAGCTATAGAACCATAAACGATTGAAGTAGGTTCAGCTTTTACAATCAGATCAGCGCACAGTGCTATTTTCCAGAAGGAAGCCGATGTGGGGAAACTGGAAAACCAGTACCTGACCCCTTAATAAGAGATTGAGTCGCTAGAGGGAAAAATGAAACCGCTTTTGCTTTTCAGGGAGGAACATGCTGTTGGTTGGTGTGGATGGGCCCAAGGTTCCGTGCGAGGAGATTTTGGTGAAGCACCTGGGCAACCGCCTGTACAACGTGTCCTACCAGCTGAAAGAAAAGGGGGAGTACATACTGGTGGTGAAGTGGGGTGACGAACACATCCCTGGGAGCCCCTACCATATTTCTGTGTAACCCCCCTCCACTTCCCTGCCCCCTCCACCGCTTTCTGTGCCCCACAGAGCACCCCCCTCTGTCCCCACGACCTCCACTTCCCTTTACTGTAAACCTCCATTCATCACGTACCTTTTCTTGTGTTACAATCTTTCACGTTTTATTTACATTCATGGTGGAAGTAGTATATTTGGACTTTTGAATTTCAGTTTAGACAAATGCATATTAGTGGGAGACTCCCAAATAATGGTTTAGTCGCTGCTAGTTTTGCCTGGATTTAAGCACACTGCTGTTAAAATCGTGCTTGGAGCTGCTGAAGCCGTTTAAGCAGGGGGGCGAAGAGTTTGCCATTGGAGAGATGGAACAGGTGTGAGGGTGGAGTGTACGATATGGATTGTGCATACGAGTATGTAACGCATGAACGTTAATGTCACACCGCTAAACTAACACTGGTGCCAAAGGCTTCTGAGTGCGAGGTCACTAACGATGTCTTAATTTGTGGATGTTTTTCTAAATTGCCTAAAACGGTTTGAGTTATTCAACTCTAATAGCTGTGCCAGGCCACTTTGACAATTGTACCACCTTAACCATATGACCAAGTAAGGCTAATTGCCAAGCAGTGCTTGTCGAATCAATTTATTGCAGTAAATCGATAAAGAGAAACATACGAATTTTAGGGGAAGCAGAAATTCAAAGGAAGCTGTGTAGTTTGTATAGTGCAAACAGAAGGGTGCAGGAGAATATATTTGATGTTTTTCAGTCAGTGTTATTGTTGGATAAAGGCTATTTTGACATTTACTTTAAAGCAGTCATTAATTCTGTCCATGCCCCCCCTCCCCTTCCCACTGCCTTTACTTTGTCATTATGTACTCAGTATATCAGAATTATGAAAAGGATTTTGCCTGATATGAATGAAACCGCTTTTAAACCATGACTTTTGCAGTTGCATTTAAGAACACAATAAAGTTGTCTGAAATATGTTTACTGTCAATTTGAACTTGTAATGTTTTTGTAACTTGTGGAACGCTGACATAAGACTACTCTTAAGCAAGCATGTGATATTGAACTGCCTCTCACCGCCAAGCAACTCTGAGGTCAGTTGGAACAAAAGGCAGCATACAGGGGCACCCACCCCGATGGACACACTGGCAGACATTTGTGATGCACCTTTTACCCCATTTAGTTCTCCACCTTCAAACAGCCCCTGGTCGGAATGCTTGGGATTATGCGCTTTACCTCTTATGAAAATGTAATCCGTTAAGTGCGTCAGACCGACATGGTACGGTAAATAATTGGCATGGCAACAATGTTACCATTTATCTTACTGTTGATATTAAAGATTAGATTGAATTTATTACAGTCGGTACTTTTAATTATAGTTTAAAAATGTCATTCCATTCAAACAAACTCTGGCTTCAAAATAATTGTAGTCCTAGAATAAATGCATGATTTATTACAAATGCATTGGAATCCTGTTTTATTTTCCAGAATACCAGAAAGTGTGTAGATCGTGTCGTGTACAGCATTGGATAAAGCTGGTTCTCATTGGCAAAGCGTTCCACGAACAGAAAGGGAAGTAAGAGGAGATTGCCAAAAACAGTAAACATAAGTCAATCAAAGCCATCAATTTTATTGATACAAAAACATTATTTACAAAAGAAATCCGCTGAATTTAAATCCATGGGGGTACTCCCAAGTCAAACCCAACATTCAAGGTTTTCCTTTTAGCCAGAGGGGGGCATCAAATCTCTTACTCAAGCCTTAAATTGAAAAAAATAAAATAAAATACAGCAGAACAGTATAACCTCTTATACAAAACTGAGCAAGCTTATTTAAAAAAAATTATAATAAATCTGATCACATGCAATCTCTCTGAGGACTTAACACATTAAAGGTCAGTCATGTTCCCAAAACTATACAGCAGCAAACTACAGTTGAGTATATTACTGTGTCAGGACTTATTGATTGTAATTCTATGAATAAATGTTGAGGTTACAATGGAGGTAGTTGTTTCTTTTGACTACTGAACCCAAAACTCAGTTAAGTGAGATCAGTTGTCAAGATGGGAAATTCACAAGCACCTCAATCATTATCTTCACCTATGCACTGAAGTCCAACACACAATGCTTTGATAACTGTTGGTCTACTGGGCAGGCTGCTGAGGATTGCATCAAACTTTCTCTGAATCAACAACCGCAGAATATTTTCAGACTTGTGCAGGACTTACTTTTGGATAAGTAGAAAAGTTTTTATAACCTCTTTATAGATGTGTACCAATTATGCGTCTTGTCACTTCCTAGTAATCGATAATCTGTAAAAGTAACAAATGGGTAATCACTGTCAAATTCCAGCAATGACCATATTAGATGGTCAAAGGAGTATCAACAACTTGGCCATTGTTTCAATCGGTAGATATTTCAAATATCACATTCTGAAACGTGCTTTTCATTATATATATATATATATATACAGTGGGTTCGGAAAGTATTCAGACCCCCTTAAATTGTTCACTCTTTGTCATATTGCAGCCATTTGCTAAAAATCAATTAATTTCATTTTTTTCCTCCATGCACACACATATATATATATATATATATATATATATATATATATATATATATATATATATATATATATATATATATATATATATATATATATATATATATATATATATATATATATATATATATATATATATATATATATATATATATATATATATATATATATATATATATATATATATATATATATATATATATATATATATATATATATATATATATATATATATATATATATATATATATATATATATATATATATATATATATATATATATATATATATATATATATATATATATATATATATATATATATATATATATATATATATATATATATATATATATATATATATATATATATATATATATATATATATATATATATATATATATATATATATATATATATATATATATATATATATATATATATATATATATATATATATATATATATATATATATATATATATATATATATATATATATATATATATATATATATTATATATATATATATATATATACAGTGGGTTCGGAAAGTATTCAGACCCCCTTAAATTGTTCACTCTTTGTCATATTGCAGCCATTTGCTAAAATCAATTAATTTCATTTTTTTCCTCCATGCACACCGCACCCAATATTGTCAGAAAAACAGACTTGTAGAAATTTTTGCAGATTTATTACAAAATAAACACTGAAATATCACATGGCCATATATTCAGACCCTTTGCTGTGACACTTGTATATTTAACTCAGGTGCTGTCCAATTCTTCTGATCATCCTTGAGATGGGCCTACACCTTCATTGGAGTCCAGCTGTGCTTAATTATATTGATTGGACTTGATTTGGAAAGGCACACACCTGTCTATGTAAGGTCCCACAGTTGACAGTGCATGTCAGAGTAAAACCAAGCCATGAAGTCCTAGGAACTCTCCATAGACCTCCGAGATAGAATTGTGTTGAGGCATAGATCTGGGGAAGGGTATAAAACCTTGCTAAAGCATTGAAAGCACCCAGGAGAACAGTGGGCTCCATCATTGTGAAATGGAATAAGTTTGAAACCACCACAACTCTTCTTAGAGCTGGCCGTCTGGCCAAACTAAGTAACCGGGCAAGAAGGGACATGGTCAGGGAGGTGACCAAGAACCCAATGGCCACTCTAAGAGAGCTTCAGAGTTCCTCTGCAGCGATGGGAGAACCTGGTAGAAGGACAAACATCTCTGCAGCACTCCCATCAATCAGACCTTTATGGTAGTGGCTAGACGGAAGCTACTTCTGAGTGAAAGGCATATGACAGCCCACCTGGAGTTTGCCAAATGGTACTTAAAGGACTAAGAGCATCAGGAAAAAGATTATCCGGTCTGATGAGACACAAATTGACATTTTTGGCCTGAATGCCAAGTGCTACCATAAAGGTCCATCAAGTGTCACAGCAAAGGGTCTGAATACTTATGGCCATGTGATATTTCAGTGTTTATTTTGTAATAAATCTGCAAAAATTTCTACAAGTCTGTGTTTTTCTGACAATATTGGGTGCTGTGTGTGCATGAACGAAAAAATGTAAGGGGGTCTGAATACTTTCCGAACCCACTGTATACATACACACATAGGGGGTAGACAAAATCATGGAAAAGGAGTCTACACGTGTGTTTCATACGAATGTCAACACTACTCACCAATTTGTTTCTGCTACGAAAGATGTTTTAAAATCAACATTTCTAAGGGTGGAGTTTATAATGCAACATGAGCAAATTATCAGATTTTGAAATGGGTCAACTAGTTGGTGCCTATATTGCAGGTGCATCAGTCACAGAAACAGAAAATTCACGAATGTGTGGTAGTTGTGGGCATATGTGTAACCATCTCCTGGTGGAGCTCTCAAAGTAACACGCATCTCTTCTCACCTTCACATCACTCTCTTGCTATCAGGTACACTTGGCTTCCATATCATACAGCTGAAGCAGTTTGAAGACTATGGATTCGATAATTGATTTTGTAATGTCTTCACAAAAAACCTACAGGGGGGGGGAAAAAAAACAAAAAAACGATGTTATGTCTATTGCTAAAATGAAGGGGCTCGATGAACGCTCACAGCGAGATCCATCTCGTTTCAAAATACAGACAGTGGAAAGCCCGCCCACTGAATTCCAGCTCCCGCTCCTATTGGTTGATGCATTAGTATGTCAGAGGGCACACTGTCAACTTTTAACGGACAACGGAGCGTTGTGACAACTCATTTCTCATTCAACTCTCGTTGAAAACAACGGCAGAACTGCGTTTTGACGCATACCCTATTGTCCGCGTGAACACACACAGACACTCACGCAGACACACATTCTCCAGCCTACTCACTGACCTGCCACCACTCCACGCTTCCCAGAGGCAGCTCCACCCCATATGTGCGCAGGGCGAGGTGCAGCACCGCGACGGCCAGGTGCTGAGGGGGATGCTCCACGCACAGGGGTCCATGGTAGCTGTCCTTCAGCAGGGCCCAGGCCGTCTCACAGATGGGGGTGCGAGACCACGCGTGTCTGTTCAGCAGGGCCTTCAGCGACAGCAGGTAGTGCAGGAGGTACTGCGGACGGAAAAGACACAGAGAAATGCACTAACGTCTCGCCTCTAGAGCGGAGTTCCTTCGGTGGCCACCGCGTTAGCACTTCAACGATGCACCGAGCATCCGAAGGCCAGCGGTGGTCAGCGAGAGTGGTCACGCATCTCTTCTCCAGTTGGCGCGAGCTCTCTCCTGCAGTACTGTATGCGTCCCGCAGGGTTGTAAAATAGTCACTGGCTCCCTGGGAAGTGCATCAGAGGAGTGTACACTCTGCAACTGCACGGGCTGCTGGTGGCACAGCTATCACTTGAGAAAAATGCTAATTGAGTTTGAATGCAAATGCGTGAGGCAGAACACATCCATAGCAATGCAGACTTGGACAAGATTAGGCACCTTGTGTGGGTGCTGGATAGAGACTTGAAAGTTGAGCTGTCGCAGAACGAGGAGCTCGCACTGTACGACGCTGTCCCTCAGCTCCCAGAACTGACTGTCTAACTCCAGGGGTTCACTGTCCACATGAAAGTACCTGAGAGACGGGGGACATGAAACAACGTTTAAACCTATTACACAAATAAATCCGATATTCCCAGTCCTATTCGTTAAGTCATCGTTAACGAAAACATGTCAAATTTGATTCAGCTGTGCATAAGCATGTTTTCACACTTCAGCATTTGCACATGGGTCGCTGGGAAATACAGCCACAGCCCTGCAGGAAAGTCTCAAAGATAAAATATTTACAACCATTTCAGACCTTGTACATGCGCACTTCCCTGTGACAGAAAAGCATGACATGCTATTTTCATAGTCTGAGTAGAAGCAATAGAGCACAGCAGCCATTTACAGAACTAGAATCAGTTCAAACATTTGCTTCCTAATGCTGCTATATCTTCGCTAAGATGAAAAAGCGGAAATAAACTAGTTATGGTGCCTCAGTATTACCATTAACAAAAACATCGAATACCTGCCTGCCTTTATTTCAATGGCAACAAGTGGGCACACACGTGAATGCGCAAAACATTACGTTCTCAGAGAATAGGTCCTAGTTACCTACCCACGCACACGCGCGCACGCACGATCTCAACCCAGCTGAACACTTACGGGAGATTCCAGAGTGGCTCCTGAGACAGCATTTTCCACGACCGTCAACAACAAAACACCAAATGATGGAATTTCTCACGGAAGAATGCTGTTGCATCCCTCCATTAGAGTTCCAGACACACAATCTATATAATGTCAGCGTTCTGTTGGCCTTCGTCACTGCTACAGCATAATGGCAAGGATCCAGATAGACTTCGGTACTACTCCCAAGTCAAACTTGACATTCTAATTTCGCTGCTCCCATAATATAATCTGGTCTTTCATTTTTGTTTCCCACATTCAGAACTTTACAATTAGCTATATTGAAAATCATTTGCAAGGTTTTGCCCACTTCTGGACTTCTTTTGTTTAGTATTATTTCTGTGCATTATACATAGCTAGCATCTTCATTGTCCAAGGCACCATGCAAGTACCTGCATTACAACAATTTTAACTTCCAGTTGTTATGGATTAAATTCTTAAAAAGCATATGTTCAAATGATAACCAATTTTCAAAATGTTGAATGTCTCCAATAAACGCATGTAATTTAGGACCTTAAGCAAATTCACCAAAAAAAACCATTGCATAAAAACTTTACCTGTGACAGACATTGATGATGTCTCGTGTTCTCAGGTGCTGTTCCTCCACCTTGCCAGCCAGGTAGATGGCAGACATGGCCACTAGGTAGGGCTCATACACCCGTAAACTGGCTGACTGGTAGAACCGATGGTACAGTGCACATGCTGTGGCAACAGGCACTGAGTGCATCCCCAGTTTCACTCCTACAATAACAAATAAGGAGAAATGTACAGACATTAATATAACTCGTAAGGGCTACCCAGTAAAACCTTTGCCATCTAGGTATCTCGCTATATATAACATGAATTTATTTCCTTCATCGTAAAAATCAACAGAGCACCAGAAAATGACAATTGTCGATCTCGACAGAAAACAAAGGTATGCAGGGTGTTCTTAGTGCTCTAAAAATAAAATGTGCCAGTGCTGTTTAATCAAACATATACTCGAATAAAATGTACAAGAAAATATGTGTTTCTTAATCTTACAAAAATGAGTATACATTATGAACAGTACACGTGGTGGCATGCTGTAAAGTCGTGAAAACATATTATTCTGCTTGTGGAAATAGTTTAGGTATCCTTAGGTTTCTTAAGACCTGCCAGAACCAAACCAAACCATTATTTTTTCGATGGTGTGTACTAAATGGAATTATTACGACTTTAAAATGTCGATGCCCGGAAGGCATTGGTTGGCTTCCTCTTGTATGCCTGGAAACCCAGCACTCCTAGTGTTAAAAATGAGGAACAGAAGAAATGCAAGATAACCCAATTTTTGGGCTTTATTGTGTCACTTTTCCAGAACTATCCACATAAACTCCCACGAGGAAAGTGTTGCAAATAGTAAACAAACTAACAGAATAGTAAACAGAACATTTTACTGTGCTTGTTAGTAGTAAGTAGTTAGCTAAATAATCCTCAGATAGCCTAGTATAATAACCACATATCAAAGAGCATACTTAATGGTGATAGAGAAATTCTGTGTTTAAAAATTGTTTCTGAATAACTTCACATACTTGTACTGTTTCTTAGGACAGTTTTTTTTCTCGCCACAGTCGTGTGCCTTGCCAAAAGATATGAGGTTCTCCCAGAGATGGAAAAATACTGGTGTGTGGGCGAGGCGAAAGCAAGGATAAACGAATGATTGTGTAGAAGAAGTGTTCTCTCAGGAAATGATTTGTTCATTTGCCTGGCAGGGAGGCGGTGAACCCCGAATGCATTTGGTTGAATAAACTCTGTTGAAAATTGGTTGTATGTTCTGTTTTCTCATTTGGTGTAAGTGTTCTCTATTCACTTTGAAGGTCTTCTGAATTTCGTGAACCTAACAATTGGGGGCTCGACCGGGATCCCAATATCTCACCGCACGGGCGCAGAGGAAGGGCGTGAGGTCTGAACCGTGCACGGGGCTTGTCTGAGAGACAAGTTTTTTTGAGAAAGTCCTCGGTCCGGATCGGGCAGGATCCTTGGATAATTAGCGAGGCCAGACAGCGCAACGTTCCTCTGGAAGCGCGGTGAGTGACGGGATTTTTCCTAATTCTATTTAAGATAAAAGTGTGATATTGAACCTAGAGCCTTGCCATAAAAGTGAGTGACAGAACACAAGTGAAAATAGTGAACGTGGAACTTTTTAGTGGCGGGGGTTTTATGCCTGATTGGGTGGTGGCACTCCCGGTTTCCGGGACGGGGTTCAAGTCCCTGCGGCGGTGTATGCCTAATTAGGTGGTGACACTCCCGGTCTCCGGGACGGGGTTCAAGTCCCTGAGGTGTCTCCAATTTGTTGGGTTGGAGCCTAACGCGCCGAAAACGGCACACGTGAGGAACTGTTTTCTAAGAGGTATTAGGTGAGAAGCCTAAAGTGTGAGGGTTACGCGTGGAACTTCTTAGGGGGAGGTTTGAGGTTTGACAAATATTTTTTTCATTTGAAAAAAGTGTTTGTGAACAATTGCCTCTGGGAATTACCTGGGGAGAATTTACAAAAGAAACGTGGTGGAGTGTTGAATGAATGCAATTGCGCCTGAGTATGAGTGAATAAAAAATGAATGTGATATGAATGCAATTGCGAATGACTATGAGTGAATAAAAAGTGTAATAGCAAAGGTGGTTGTGGTTGTTGTTGGGTTAAGAAAGAAAGTGATGGTGAAGTTTACCTGCCTCAGGATTCAAGGGAAATGGAATCGAGGTTTACAGGGGCAGGAGATTGGGTTGAGCATGTGGAAAGAAAAGTTTGGGAAGTTGAAGGTCCCGCAATGTGGCAAGATTGTGAATGCAATTAGAGATAAAGCTAAAGGTGATAAAGCAAAGCAAAAGAAATATGGAACCAAGTATTATATATAATAATATTATATTATATAAAATATTAAATATGGACTGTTATTCGCTGAAATGTGGTTGAGAGAAGCACAGAATAAACAGTTAAATAAAGATGATGTTTACAAAAAATGGGTAAAAGAACGCAGCATGCTGAGTCCAGCTGCTGAACAGATAAAAGCGGCCGTTGCTGCAGAAATGAAAAAAAGAATCCGTGCGCATCAACGATTACAGGTTTCGGGTGAGGCAGAGGAATCATCATTTCCTTTGATAGAAGTAGTGGATGGGCAAGGTGATTATGTCATGTGTACAGAGTGTGGACACAAACTGACTTAGCCGCCGCTATGGCAGACTGTCCTCACCCTGACCAGGGAACGACAGAATTTGTCCAACACCTGAACGGTATGATGAACAGTTACAGATTAAACACTGTAGAAGTAGAAAGTTACGTGCGCTATGCATTAAAACAACAGTGGTGTCAGGTGGAGGGAGATTGGACTGCCCTGAACCAGGGGCAAGCCATTCCCTGGGTGGTGTCTCCAGCTCAGGCAGCGAGGGCACAAGACGCTTATTGGGGACCCATTGATCAATTATTAACAAGGGTTACTCTTCTTTTCCGAGGACGCTGTGATTACGTAAAAATTTTGGACTGTGTGCAAAATAAAAACGAAATGATAATGGCGTACCTAACCTGTCTTAAAAAAGTGTTTAATGCTACCAGTGGTCTTGAACCACCTGCAAATAATAACGATGGGGTTTATGAACAACAGCTGAAAAATGCGTTCCTGAACGGCCTCACTCCTGCATTAACAATGTTAATTAAAAGATATGTAATTACGTGGGCAACGTGCCGATTGCAAGTGATAATAGAACATGCTATTCACTTCGAGCGAACGGCTAGGGAATACCAATTAAAATGAAACAAAAAATTACTATTGAATGTGACGAAAATGGCTTGTATAGGTACTATTGGAAATAGTTTTGGGAATTCTATACAATTGATAGACTGGTATTACACATGGGAATTGATATACTGCCAGTCATGCACAACTGTGTAAATGTATTCCGTTCGAGCAGACAGCCCCAGCGAACTCTTATAGCACTGCTCTCTTCTTACCCCTGACCAAGACATTTAGAATATGAGTGTTTCTGGAACATGCCGCAAATAAACGAAACGAGATGTTTAGGCACCATATATAGTTGACCCGAAATGTATTGGAATTCTAGTAAACTTGAGTGAAGAGCAGAAATTATTATTTGAACAAATCAGGCAGCCGCATATTTCATTATCGAAAATGACCGAATGTGAATGGGAAGATGTGGGTTCTTGGGTTAGAGAAATGCCGCCTGGTAGGGAGTGCAGACAGAAATCCAAGGTTGTAAAAATATCATTCTTTGCCTGTGACAGACATTGATGATGTCTCGTGTTCTCAGGTGCTGTTCCTCCACCTTGCCAGCCAGGTAGATGGCAGACATGGCCACTAGGTAGGGCTCATACACCCGTAAACTGGCTGACTGGTAGAACCGATGGTACAGTGCACATGCTGTGGCAACAGGCACTGAGTGCATCCCCAGTTTCACTCCTACAATAACAAATAAGGAGAAATGTACAGACATTAATATAACTCGTAAGGGCTACCCAGTAAAACCTTTGCCATCTAGGTATCTCGCTATATATAACATGAATTTATTTCCTTCATCGTAAAAATCAACAGAGCACCAGAAAATGACAATTGTCGATCTCGACAGAAAACAAAGGTATGCAGGGTGTTCTTAGTGCTCTAAAAATAAAATGTGCCAGTGCTGTTTAATCAAACATATACTCGAATAAAATGTACAAGAAAATATGTGTTTCTTAATCTTACAAAAATGAGTATACATTATGAACAGTACACGTGGTGGCATGCTGTAAAGTCGTGAAAACATATTATTCTGCTTGTGGAAATAGTTTAGGTATCCTTAGGTTTCTTAAGACCTGCCAGAACCAAACCAAACCATTATTTTTTCGATGGTGTGTACTAAATGGAATTATTACGACTTTAAAATGTCGATGCCCGGAAGGCATTGGTTGGCTTCCTCTTGTATGCCTGGAAACCCAGCACTCCTAGTGTTAAAAATGAGGAACAGAAGAAATGCAAGATAACCCAATTTTTTGGCTTTATTGTGTCACTTTTCCAGAACTATCCACATAAACTCCCACGAGGAAAGTGTTGCAAATAGTAAACAAACTAACAGAATAGTAAACAGAACATTTTACTGTGCTTGTTAGTAGTAAGTAGCTAGCTAAATAATCCTCAGATAGCCTAGTATAATAACCACATATCAAAGAGCATACTTAATGGTGATAGAGAAATTCTGTGTTTAAAAATTGTTTCTGAATAACTTCACATACTTGTACTGTTTCTTAGGACTGTTTTTGCAGAGAGCTAGCTAAAGTCTAGCTAGTTGAGTCGAGGTCAGAGCAGTGTGCCTTGCCAAAAGATACGAGGTTCTCCCAGAGATGGAAAAATACTGGTGTGTGGGCGAGGCTAAAGCAAGGATAAACTAATTATTGTGTATAAGAAGTGTTCTCTCCGGAAATGATTTGTTCATTTGCCTGGCAGGAAGGCGGTGAACCCCGAATGCATTTGGTTGAATAAACTCTGTTGAAAATTGGTTGTATGTTCTGTTTTCTCATTTGGTGCAAGTGTTCTCTATTCACTTTGAAGGTCTTCTGAATTCCGTGAACCTAACAATGGGATTTTTATATTGGACATATGATACATGTTAATAATATAATAATATACGCCATTTAGCAGACGCTTTTATCCAAAGCGACTTACAGTAGTGAATGCATACATTTTCAGTATATGTGGCCCTAGTGGGGATTGAACCCACAACCCAAGCGTTGCCAACACCGTGCTCTACCAACTGAGCCACAGAGAACCATGTTCGTTTCCTTGTAATTAGCACTTGTGTTGTTCATGTGGCTTACTTGGCGAATGATGTGCGTAGATATTGTTGCATCAAGTGGTTGTTCGTGTACTCCAGCTGAGTGCACTTTATGTAAGTCGTTCCGGGTAGAAGTGTTTGCTAAATGACTGTATTGTATTGTACATGGTTATATCAGGCTATATCAGCAACATTTAGCCTGCTGTATCTTCAATTGAATACTGCTTAATAAATTGCTACATTTAGGCCAGTGGAACACAATGATAGCTAACAGTCAGCAAGACATTTGATGTCTTCACTGCAGTTAAATGCCTCAGTGGAAACAATTCTGTATGGAAGAGTGCTCCAGAATTCCTTCTAGGCAATGTGTGAAATTCACAAATACTTACAGGACATTTTTAGTTAAAGTAATTGCTAATAAATTCGCTTTTACCAGTTACTGAAGCTAGGGGTGCACTTACTTGTTCTTTCTGGGATTTTTTTTAAATATTCTGTCTCTCACTGTTAAGATGAACCTACCATGAAATGTATAGACCGACCGTTCGTTCCTTTCTTTGTAAGGGCAAACTCACAAAATGAGCAGGGGTGAAATACTTATTTTCCTCAATAAAACACAATTCATATAATGTGATTTTCTGGGATTTTTTTTTAATATTCTGTCTCTCACTGTTAAGATGAACCTACCATGAAATGTATAGACCGACCGACCGTTCCGTTCCTTTCTTTGTAAGGGGGCAAACTCACAAAATGAGCAGGGGGTGAAATACTTATTTTCCTCAATAAAACACAATTCATATAATGTGATTTTCTGGGATTTTTTTTTTATATTCTGTCTCTCACTGTTAAGATGAACCTACCATGAAATTTATAGACCGACCGTTCCGTTCCTTTCTTTGTAAGGGGGCAAACTCACAAAATCAGCAGGGGGTGAAATACTTATTTTCCTCAATAAAACACAATTCATATAATGTGATTTTCTGGGATTTTTTAAAAATATTCTGTCTCTCACTGTTAAGATGAACCTACCATGACATTTATAGACCGACCGACCGTTCCGTTCCTTTCTTTGTAAGGGGGCAAACTCACAAAATCAGCAGGGGGTGAAATACTTATTTTCCCCACTGTACGTAGACACGTATGTGTGCTCGGAGTGTGGAAGTACGTGGTTTGCTAGAGGCTGAGCTAACATGGCTTGCTATAACTTCGATTAGATAGACTCAATTAGCTAGCTAAATAGTGAAGCATAGCTAGCTAGGTCATTCAGTTACACCATTAGCTATGTAGCTACGAATTAGTGTAACTGATATGTTCCTGAACTCCGCAACACTAGCTAGTTGACTACTAATTAGCTATATCGCCATTCACCAACAGCAATCATTAGCTAAATAGATTTCATTGTTATACAAATACAAGGAATATAACTTACCGGTTTCCATGATAAACCTACAAACGCGAAAGTGTGTTTTCGTGGCCGCGTTGGAACCAGATTCGGCATCACCAGCACCTATACACAGTGCCATGTTGTGTGTCGGCCGCGCTACTTCCATGGCACAGCTCTTGGAGTGGATTGCGTGAATCCAGACCCAATACAACTTCCGGTTTTTGACTTCCTGTCTTTTAGGATTTTTATATCACAATAAGAGCTATTCGCGCGGCTATAGTTGCACAAGCAACATTGTCATTTAACGTTAATTTGCTAGCCTAACAATAAAAAAAAAAAAATGTTCTACGTGACTGTAAGGGTTTGACAAAGCTTTAAACCAGATAAATGCTGTTAAAACTATAATATTTTAGGTTGTTTGAGAGAACGTTTGAGTCCACAGCAATCCACCCCACTGTCTGACCTGCCAAGTGGTAAGGATTTTGTCTGAAATGAAGCTACAGTACAATTTTTAAAAAGCAGTGTGGGTTGGAAACATAATGTCAACGTTCTTCTGAAGGATGGCAAAACAAAAGCTTATACCGAATGTCTCCCTGGTGCTCCCTGGAAGTTCTTCATGTACTAAACACTCCAGAAAACTTGTTGTCAGACGAATATAGAAACATTTACAAAGTAATCATACACGCAGGTACCAATGATATCAAGAACAGAGAAACTGAGACTTTAAAGAGATTGAAAGAAAAGAAAACGTGAGTAACCATATCTGGCCCTCTTCTACTCCTTGCTTTTGTTCCCAGTTGTATCTATATTAAGCAGTTTGAGTTGAAATGCTAAACATAAAGACATCTCACCCTAACATGACTGGATAAGGTGCATCATTCATGACAATGAGCATGAGTAGGTATGCCTGTTCCTTAGTCACGATGGTGACAGTATCATCACTGTGTGTCTGTGTGTGTGTGTGCGCGCGCGTGTTTATGTGTGTCACGGTATCACATATATTGTATATTCATAATACATTCAGTGGATCATTCCTTCTTGGTATATATTGATTGTGCATCTAAATTGATGGTGATAACGCACATACACATACACAAAATGCTTTAGTCTGCTGCTTAATCCATTTATTGTGTATTTAGATACAGCGCCTGATGCAATAAGCATGTACAATGTCACTTGCCTCCAAATGTTAGCCTCTCCTATCCTTTACTCCAGTTTCACTGACAACAATACAAACTCAGTACCCCCACCCCACCTGTTCTAAACCAACATTCTCTCCATGCCATTACCCTTCCCCCCTCCAACCTCCCCCTCACTCTAATCTTATATTGTACCTCTGTGTGTCATAGAAGCTGTTTTTATTTCACATATTTGCTTTTGGTTGGGTTTTCGTTTTATTAAAAAAAAAAAAAAAGAAATTAGCGATTTGGGAGAAAGTTAGATAAAACATCAACATAAAACACTCAGGCAGTGGAGCAAGTGCCACTTCACTGGTTCCACATTCCTACCATGAAAGCTGCACCCCTGCCAGTAAACATTCAACGTACAAGATCTGAGTTATCAATACAGATCATATTAATGTTGCTCTTCTGTTCCTGTTAATACAAATATTTTGTGATGATGTATCAAACAATTTAAAAATCATTCATGATGGACCTATAATGTGTGGTATTTGTGATATTTGCAGTGTCTGGTTGGAGTGTGACTGAAGTGATTCTCTAATGAAAAGATACATTCTAAATATGTCTGGATAATGTAGTATACTGAGGATGTAGACACCACATTTTTTGTTCAGACCAATGTCTGGTACAAATGACAAAAACTGTGGGGCTGTGTTCCTCATCCAATTTGGGTCATGCCTGTTGGGTTCAGAGCTGCTAGGCAAATAAATGTGTGTGATTGATGTATGTAACAGGAAGAAGAACAGTTACTCACTCAACTGCCTGACTTAAAAAGACACAACATGACTCAAAATGCACTTCATTCATATCTTAATATGTATTGGTATTGTATTTTCTTTTATTTTTGTTAAGGATAAGGTTATTTCTTTTGAGTATGTACTTCAAAAGCAGCCAGGTTACTATTGACACGTTCCAGAAACAAAATTATAAAAAGATTTCATATGGTCTTTCATGACAATTGAACATGACCCATCTAGTTCGACAACATTAAATTAATTAGTGCAACAATAAAAAGCAACATATAATACAAGCTGAAAACTGAAAATCCTAATGAAGTGATCAATTACACAATCTTTTGAGTTTTATTTACATTCAATAAAGCGTAGGATCCTCTCTTTTTCTGTTTACGCCTCTCCTCATCTATTTATTTAGTCCTTATCCCTCAGAACTTCCTTCCTGTCTTTATCCATGACTCTGTACCTCCTCCATCTCTTGCTAATGCCATTAAATTCAACATTGTGAACTTTCATTTGAATTCAGAACATTTGGTATAGAAACATTGTTCCTCCTTTTCAGGCCTGATCCTTTAAGTTTGATATGTTTAATATGAGATATTTCAAATAAGTCACAATAAAGTCATTTTGAAATCTCAAGCTTTTTTTGGCAAACCCTTAATTTCATGGAGCTGTGTGTGTGTGTGTGTGTGTGTGTGTGTGTGTGTGTGTGTGTGTGTGTGTGCGCGCGCATTTGCATGTCCGTTTGTCACACTCAGTTGCATAACCCTGCTTCAGCAGCACTGTAGTCTCTCTTCATGAGAACATTCTAGAATTCTGCTGCATTTTTCAGGTGAGAAGAGGGGCAGGAAATGATGGATAAAATATAATTGCAATTAAGGAGTGGTGGTACAATGGCAGTTGGATAAATTAAAATAGGAGAAGCAGAGAACTTTATGTTTAATTAATAATCTTCTTGAAGCTATTTTTGATTATCCTCAAGATACCAGAAGATTATTAATTTACCAAGCTTGGCAATTTAAATATGGAACAGCTAGTACAAGTTAGTTTTGTTTAGTCATCAGAAACAGGTTCTGGATGATCATCAGAGTTCTCTGCCTCCCCTGGTCATGCTACTCAAGGCACACCACTGTAATGGTGGTGTATTACATACAAATAAGGCGTGAGCTCTACAAAACTAAACACGGCGGAGACGGTGTATGGGCGAGCACAGGGCTTACACACAAATGGACACAAATTCACTGAAAGATGCACCTGAGGAGCCAGTGCTCAGGAGAACATGTTCATATGCCTGCCACCATATCTGAAACTACAAAAAAATTTAAGAATCCTTCCACTGGAGTCTTTATCAGTGCACCTTATGGTATAAGGAACTTCAGTGAACAGCATAAATACAAGAGGCAATATGGATTATGCAGTGCAGCACACTCAACAAATAGTCACACAGTCATACTTAAAGTAACAATAATAATGAGAGTGGAAACAGTGACGCTCCAGATCTCTGGCTGTGAATATGCGAATAGAGAAATGGCATAGGTATGGAAGAATCATAGAATATACACATACTAATGCAGCTGCTTCACACGCTGCACCCAACCACGTGTTACATGACTGTTATACTTGGTTTGACTGGTGTACCATAAAATGTATTTCTGACCTTCAGATATAATATATTGTTTTCTATAATTTGAAACATACAGACCTCTGTTATTTGGCCAATGTAGCATTGAAAATATATTAAGCTATAGTTCTTCCATACGGGTACAACAGTTACACAGACACTTTATATGAAGACGTACAAACATTGAAAAGAGACGGACAGAGAGACAGGCAGGCAAACAGATAACAAATGAAATCTGTACACAAAGTAAGAGACAATAAAACATGTCTATCATGAGCCAAAATATAACAATCACACTTAATGTATGAAGAAAATATAAAATAAATCAACAATCAACAAAAAATAATGTGTAATGCTTTCTCATGACCATAAAACAAGTAGAAAAATATAATACAAAATAAAATTTGATGACAATGACAAAAACAATAAAATTTGCTAGTAAGACACTATTTTAAAATTTTGATTTTAAAGACACTTAAATGGCAAGTGTAATAATAATAATAATAATGTTGGTAATAAATATAGCTGCACACAGCAATGAGCAGGGACCAAGCAATAGGGCTGCTGACCCCCTAGAGCAATTACGGGTCAGATGATGAATATATCATATATATAAGTGTACACAATGGTATTGTGCACTCAATAATGAAGTTAGATATTCTGTGGACATGCTCTGCCCTACTGCAATTATGTGTAAATATGCAAAGGCCGTATTTGAGTAGATAAGAATTGACAATGTTTCTCTTATGTACAAAGTTTACTTTGCAGTCCATAAAAAGTTAAATTGGGTGCATTATAGCGACAACAGCGACAACAATGAGTGAAAGTCTGGCCTGACATCAGCTGGAACAATAGTCTAATTCTTAGTGAGACAGGAAGTTCATAACTTGCTGAGTTGACATTGATATTTCATAAATGATTGGTTATTGTAGGATCCATTACTCTATATTGCTAAAACATCATTAGCTACAAAAGCGTCATGACTGTGAAACACACAGACACAATTGCATTTAACCAGAGACAGGATCTAGACCTGCAACCACACAGCACCAGCCGTCTAGCTGTCCTTTTCAAAATTGGGGCAGTGTCATTTTGGCAGTTCTTGGTCTCCCCAAACTCACAAAGTGTTAAAAATGTATTCTTTTTGAATAAGGAGCAAGGCCTGAAACTGTGCAATCTTGGTAGGACTGGATGTCCCTATGTATTACGCATGCATTTGGATGAGCACCCAAAATGGGTTCACCTTCCTACAATGCAATCAATCATGAGTTTTTGTGTGATGATTTGTGTTTGGGAGTTACTGTGTTTTTTCGTGTAAATGGGAAAGAGTAATTGTAACAATAATAGTGATCAAAATGTTTAAATGATACAAACAAAAATGGGATCCGATGGCCCTATGGTGCTTGGCCCCCTAAATTAATGACAAAACAATAGGGTGATTACACACCTATGGTGTTTCTATACCCCCAAACATTGATGAAAAAACATTTAAGACACTCAGCCCATATACAAAGGGCCCTTAAATTGGTCATGGTTTGGTGACATTTTACTATGTTAGACTCAAGAGATTTACCATGTTTAAAACCCTCTTGGCTCCCATCCTCTCTCTTAACTCATTTTGGTCCATCACTCTCTCTCTCTCACCAGGTTTTGTTCTATTACTGCATTAACAACAGGGTTCTGTTCTGTCACTGTAGTAACAACGGGATTCTGCTGTGTTACTATAGTAACAACAGGCTTCTGTTATGTTACTTCATTAACAACAGGGTTCTGTTACTTCTGTTGCACTTGTTCTCCTCCCTCTCTCCCAGAATGACAGGTCCTTATCTAACTGGGAAGTAAGTACACTGATACAATTCCCATAAACATTTGTATAAGAGACATGAGAGTAAACAGAAGACAGGGAGCTCTGAGAGAGAAGAAGGGACGTTAGGGCTTTGAAATGCCACTAAAGTACTCTTGTAAGCTACCTTGAGAAGGCCAAGTGAAATTTGTAAACGATTTGCAGGACGGTTAATTAGATGCGGGTATTGGGTTTCTGACGATCTTGCGGGAATGTCGTGCAGTTTTCTGAGTCAACGTCAGGTATCACTTCAGTCAATCTGTTTAAAGTCAGTTTGTCAGTCCCATAGTTCTGTGAGTGAGTCCGTCTATCACTTCGGCAGTGTGTCAGGGAGAGGTTTGGGTTTGAAATCAGTCAGTGTGTGAATCCATTAGGCAAGTCACCTGGTCTGGTCAGAATTACATTACTGAGTGTCAGTGTACGGTCTGGTCAGTCTCACGGTATGTCAGTGTGGCAGTGAATCGGTTTAATTCCCCCTGCTCATAATGCCAGTGACAGAGTTGGGAAGGCCCACGTTGGTGGGGGCCATGGCAGCTGGGTTGACTGGGGAGGTGGCTCCTGAGCTGTCAGGGCCCCCAGGGCCTGGCCCATCCCGGTGACCACTGTATTGTCCAATGAAGGAGCCGTCCTCATTGAACTGGATGTCCACGCTGTCACCATACTCTGCTAGACTGTCCTCACTGCCCAGCTTGCTCTCCACGCACAGGGATGGCTGACTGGCTGAGCGTTTCTCCTCGTTCTCACTATGAGAGAGAGAGAGAGAGAGAGAGAGAGAGATCATCCCCTGCCATCCCCTTTATTTTGACATTAAAAAATCGAATCAATAACACAAAAATACAGACACTAACAGCACACACAAACGGACACAGACACAAACAGCCAATCACACAAAGAGATACAGACACAAACACCCAATTACACAAATGGACAAAAACACAAACAGCCAATCATACAAAGAGATACAGACATGAACGGCCCAACATGCAAATAGATACAGACACAGCAAAACATACCTTTCAAGAGATCTAAAAGGTAGTGTGGAAGCGATCAGAGAAAAAGAGAAGGAGTGAGACAAGGCCAGCGAGAGGAGACACCCTCTATATAGATATGTGTCACAATTATTCGTATCCCTAATAATTATTTTAAATAATAATCCAACAAAAATGAATCTGGATTAACATTAAATCTTAGGGAACTGTATTGTGGGGAGATTCCCTTTGCTTCCTGTTTCACTGGGGAATAAAAATGAGGTAAGACACATAGAAAATCCATTTGTCATCCATCACCATGGGGAAAGACAAAGAGCTTTCAGAAGAAACAAGACAAAGAATTGTTGACCTTCACAAGTCATGTTACAAACAAATAAATAAATACAAAACCACTGTCTACTATTCGGTCAATAATTAAGAAGTTTTAAACCACTGTAACAGTGGTAAAACTGTCTGGTAGAGGACACAAGTTCATCTTCCCCCAATGCATAGTCAGTCAGATGGTTTGGGAGGTGAAAGAAAAATGTAAAAAATGAAGGGCCACAGTTGGAAATATTCAAATCTCGGTTGTCACCTGGGCACACTTTCAAATCATATTTAAAAATGTGCGTTGTAAGGTAAATAACAGGGTATATGGCTTGCAACCGATGTGGTTTCCATCTGCCTTCAGGTGTGTTAGAACGCAACCAAAGGGACATGTTATTTGAAACGGAGAATTAAAAAGGTTTGTTTCTGTTTAACGCTTATAAAATCATATGAATTAAAAAAAAGCTTTTCTTATAATTCTGAGCAGATTCCTGAGATAATTACTTATAAAGGAATATTAAAATAAACATTTAAGCCATATTTCCAATAGTCTAATATTGTGAGAATAAGTTAACATGTCTAACCAAGTCAATTGAATACCTACATGCCCCAATTATTTACTAAATTTGTTTGGTTTATTATTTCTTAGAAATATATTTTACTCTTACTGCTTCAAGCCGTATCATACTGTCGCTGTGACAGTGTCGCAGGTTCCGCTAATTGTGCCTACATTATGAATTATGAATACCTATACAGAATGCACCTTTTCCAGTACCGAACAAGCTAATTTACATTCAATATTTGTCATATTTATACTCATAAATATTTTAATGCATTCATATTTTAAATGTAGATGTGTCTATCCTGCTGTATATATGGAACTAGGGGTGTGACGGTATACCGTTATGACGGTATACCATGATATTAAAATATGAAATAGTACTATCATAAATGTAACGTAATACCTTGATAGTAAATCACGTAGCAAAAGCAATTTTTATGCGGGGAAAAAATATTTCAACCTTTACCCTACTAAAATGTCTAAATCACCCATATTAAATGATATAATACTGGACCTAATATCATTTAATCCCACCACATCTTTGGCTGTTCTTGCATTTTGTTTTGTTTGCAACGCAACTGCGCACGTGCAGACAGTTCCCTCGCATTTCCCAACGCTGGTAGGCAGCTGTTATTAGCTAGCTAGCTACACGGCATAAATCTCCATTTGCATTCCCTTATAAAACTTGCAATGTCCGAAGCTGATTCCAATGCTGAGGCGGTCTGTAATGACGAATTATATCCCCCCAAAAAGCGAACTCGTTCATCCGTGTGGACTCACTTTGGATTCAGAAAAAAAGATGGTGTTGTTGAGAATGAATCTCCCATCTGTAGAGAATGTGGGAAACATGTAATGACCAGAGGAGGGAATGCGTCAAACCTTGCAGTCCACCTGCATGAGCATCATCCTTCACGTCATGCCACATTGGAAACATGTTGTAGCTAGAAACAGTACTAGATCCGATAAGGTGATAACGCGATAAAGCAAAATGTTGCTTAATTTGCAAAGTGAATGATTTAAATTGATTTAAATATACAATTATAAGGAGTGAATTGCATTTTTAGTTTTATTTTTCAACTAAAATTGGATATAAATCTGCAAAGATACCTGTTTTTAGCTTAAAAACTGATACCGTGATATACCGAAAACTGTGATATTGAGTAGTATGATTATCATACCGTGAAAATGCCATACCGCCACAGCCCTATATGGAACACAATGTATCATGTATATAATATGATTTAATACACACCATATTGCAGAATTTACTTGAATGATTTTAGAAATATCACAGTGTACCTTTAGATGTTTATCTAAGTATACAGTACAAATATTGTAAAACGTAATCCCCAGACACACCTGTACTCCCCAAATGTTTCGTCCTTCATGGGCCGGGCCTCAGAGTCCACCTGCCCCTCTTCCTTATCCTTAACTGTAAGACAGAGAGCCAGAGTTTCAGTTACAAACCTAATACTACGATAAATCTAGAACAATTTACGAAGACAGCTTGTGATGGGAAGTTATGAACTGTTGAGTTGTTTAAATAAAAAATGCAGAGTGTAAAGACATTATTTACTACATAGGGTAATTATTCCTGTTCATTACTATAACCACCCCGGTGGCACCAGTTTCTCCTCCTACTAACATTATTCAACTTACAAAATCTTAGATCCAGTGAAGTTTTTTACAATGCTTTGGCAAAGCTATATTGACAGTTATATTGACAGCGGCCCTCTTTGCTCAGTGAGTCAGAGCTCTGGTGGAATAGTTACCTGAATACTTGCCACCCTTGCTCCTTTTGATGAAGCACAGAATGAGCAGCACCAGCAGGAGCAGCACTATGGCGCTGATAAGGCCAATGAACCAGCCCTGAGTGGCAAAGCCCCCTTGCACTTCAGATAAGCCTTGGGGAAAGAGAAGAGTATTATATACACAAAAACAAATAAACAACTCATTTCAGACTTAAACACAGAGGGCCCTATTTTCGTGCCGGTGCTAAGCGGCGTTATGCCCTAGCGCTGGCGAATTGCCAGTTTCGTCTGTCGCAAACGGAATATTTCCCGTCTCCGCCGCATTTGGCAATTTCGTGGCAATAAAGGCATTTGTGTGACTATGGGTTGGGCAGCGCAATAGGGGGTGTGACAATGAAAACAGTCAGCGCTATGCAAGTTTGGTGTCAAATAATGTGTTTACGTTAACGTCCAACTAGACCACCTCTTAGCGCAAACGCTGGCGCTCTGTGCAATTTGGGGACTTTATTGATGCGCACATATGAACATAGGGTTATCTGAAATCACACGAGAATGTTTTGTGAATATTGTGAATTTTCCCCCACGAGGCAAATCGCCCAATCCATGGGTAACTTGCAAAACTTAAAAACCAATAACTATAAGCTAAAAGCTTGTGGTTATTCAATGCACGGACATGAAAGACTGAAGCCAGCAGGCCAACCATCGCTACCGTTCAGTAAGATACACCTGTTAAATAAATGTATGTTTGTATGCACATTGTTTTTCTTATGTGAAAGGGTTTTATTCTTTCCATTTGCACTACAGAAAATGGAGTACATAATTGGACGCCGAAGGCGATACTGTGAGCGATACCCTGGGTTTGGTAGCCAGTGTTGGCCAGACGGCTATCAGTTCGACTGTACATGCAGTTTCTTCCAGTCTTGTCCAACATGCAAATTAGTTTATGACTTTTCCTACACCTGACAGCCAGCAAAGAACTAAACAGGATTTGTATACGCAATGTGGGATCTTGGGTGCCATTGACTGCACACATGTATCATTTATGTGAATCGGAAGGGGGTCCACTCCATTAATATCCAGGTGGTTTGTGATGCACACTCCAAGGTGATGCATGTAGGCCTACTGCATGATGAACATAAATTAAACAGGCCTAGTTGCAGTTGTGAGTTTTTTTATTTATTGCTTTCCATTTAAAAATTACATTAAATTAGAAGAAAATAAATGTTGTTTTTTAAGTTGGAAAGCCTACAAATAAGGAAAAAAAGAGAGGGTAAAATAAAACACTTTCTTTTAACAATGTAGGTCTCAAAATATAAACTCAAATCATGATAATAACAAATTAATGTGAGCCTTGTTTTCCCCCTCTGATTCGCGCGCCAACTTTTCCCCACCTTCCGCACAAGCAAATCGCTCTCCTCTTTTGAGAAGCGCTCCTGGCGCAGCCGCGCAAAACTGTCATCCATGTCAGGAAATTGCCAATTTGCTATAGCGTTAGCGTACTGGTATTTAAAGGGATAGAAAATAGGTGTTCTGATTGGCCATTATGAAACCAAACCCCCACCACACCCACATGTATTTTTTAATAGTTAATCCAACCTCTTTTACAACTGTGCCGGAGGTGCGCTATTGTCCTAAGTAATGAAATTAGCGAAATTGCGCCACGCCCTAAAGCGCCACCGTCCTCACTTTGCATCTGCGTTACCGACACCGTCCTAATTCACCAAATTAGGGCCCAGAGAGTGAGTAAACAGCCAAAATTAATAGAACGTGGCACACAGATTCTCGGGGCAGATATCAGAAATACAGAAATTAGCACTAATAATGAGATCAGTACTGATAAAGATATTGATACTAATAATGAGATCAGAACCAATGAAATGATCAGCAGTAATAATAAGATCAGCACTAATGAGATCAGCACTAATAATGAGATGGATACTGATAAAGCGTTTAGCGCTAATAATAAAATCTCCACTAATAATGAGATCAGCACCAATAAAGCAATTATATGATATAAGAACAAATAAAGAGAGCATTACTAAAGAGATTAGCACAAATAAACATATCAGATGGTTACACCTCAGACTAACATGTGGATAACACAGTTATAAACAGTAACACTGATAAATGAACAAAAGAGGTACGGGACAAATCAGGGCGCAGGCCACGTTACCTGGCCCTTCGGTCTTGATTTCCGTGCTCCAGTGGGTTTTGTTGCTGTAAAAGATATGCAGGCTGTACTGGGAGCCAGGGTCCAGTTTGTCAATCCGGTGGAAGGACTGGGTAGAGTTCACCATGTCTGCCTTCTCCAATGAATTGCCTGCTAGAGACACAGTCAGTGGGGTCCGTCACACATTTGGGATTATATAGTACAACCACACAGCCCACAATGGCAAACGATGAAGAATTCAGCAAAGCAAAGGGAGTGCAATGTGTTGCAGAACCAGAGAAGGTAGTGTCTGTGCGTCCCCTGCTCAATGGCTCACCGTTCTTCTTCAGGTACGTTATTTGGAACTCCACATTTCTATGTCTTTCTCCTGGTACCCAGCTCAGATTGACATACCTCTCTCCAATAGCCATGCTGATATTGGAAGGAGGGACTGCAAGAGAGAGACAGAGAGAGAGAGACTATAAGAGACATCATTTACTATTTCCAGTTCACGCCTTTGCTTGCGACACTGCTCTATTGCCAACAGCAACATTTGTTTTATTACTTTGTTTCTTAACTGATGGCTGTGTTTCAGTGAACACAGGGAAGAACAACACTCACTGCAGATGCTTGAAACACTAACCTTTTTAAATACAAATGCGATACATTTCTTTATTTACATAGCACATCTGTGTTTAACTATATGCTTCAACTATGATATGTGAAGAGAGTCTACAAAGGAAAAACACTGGCTACAAGTCAGCTCAGGAACAATGTGGTTCATATAATTTCAGTTAAGTTAATCAGTCACCCCTCATACAATTTATACGCAACAAGTAAGGCTTGGGAATCATTAAAAGCAGAACAAAGTTTGTAGCACACAACACACAGTAATAATGTATATAAATTAAGTGTTTATGATATGAATTATTCATAAATATATCATTATGCAGTTCAACCTCCATCCAGCAGGGTGGCAGCCTCCTTCATTATGGCTGGTCCTTCCCCAGCTGAAGTTCGGCCTCGCAGGTAGAAGCGATACAGACTGTGAGGATTCAGTTGCCCCAGATTGAAGTGAGAAACCTCCGGGTCAGCAATCTCCTCCCCTTGCAGTTTGCCATTACTGTAAACAACTGAGAGGGAGAGAGAAAGGCATGTATTTAAGATAATGCATTGCCAACATAAGTTTGTTCTTGTCATGCCAATAAAGTACATTTTAACTTTGAAATTGAGAGAGAAAATATAACTAGGGCCACCACGGTCAGTTAAACATGCATCAAAATAGCTTATATAGCAGCCCAACCACAGAGACTCTGGCGCTTGTAGGCCAAGAAGAACTCCAAGGGGACTCCACCCAAAGATCACAAATGTAAATGTACCCCTTTCTTCAGTTTCTTCTACAGTTACAGAAACTGTTATTTCTTCCCTAAATAACAGTTTGTGTAATTTCTTTCATGTGACAACAAGAAGAGCTAGAACCAGGGCTGCTTATGGGGTTCAGCAAAACCATGGCACATACAGGCTGTACTGACCGCACGTGATGTTTCAATTATTTTGGTCACTATCATGACCAGACTCTGGGGGATAATTCTTTATAATTTAAACATTTTTTAAACAATGTTTAATTAAACATAATTTTGAGGGAGAGAGGAACAGAGATGGATGCCGATCAGGTGAAACTGCTTAAATGCAGGAGCTACTATTTACAAATGTTGCTACTCGCAAGTACAGACAAACAAACACACCAGTAGAGTTACAGACTCACTTTCTTGGTACTGCAGCAGGTATCCAATCAGGACTCCGTTCACCTGAGTAGGTGCTTCCCAGT
Organism: Aldrovandia affinis; assembly: GCA_029706075.1. NCBI lineage: Eukaryota > Metazoa > Chordata > Actinopteri > Notacanthiformes > Halosauridae > Aldrovandia > Aldrovandia affinis. Next base: position 3,244,570 of record JAINUG010000074.1, on the reverse strand, counting down.
GCAGGGTCAGTTCTGTCTCAGTGGGACTGTCGAATGTCAAGGAAACTGGGGGGCCTGGCGCTAGAGACACAAACGCACAGCTGTTAACACTGCAGCACTGCACAATTAAACCATGTATTCCAGCTCACACATACCGGTGCACCCTAATGACTAATGACTTGTCTCCACTGGTCATGTTATGGACTGACTCTGGACCAGCTGACAAATTGTGAGCGCCTCCATTGCCACTCACACCTGTTCATGGGGCCTTCCGGCAAAATTGTTCCTGGTAAAGAGAGGCACCTGAGTTAATTTGATATCGGTGCTGTCCATGTTACCGAAGAGTGTCGTTTTTACTTAGGGTACCTCACATAGCCCTCTACAACCCTACAAAGTTTAGTGTGTTTTCGATATACTGTCTGGGTATACAGTCATAATGTGTGACAATAATATTCCTGCCAATAAGCACTGGGCTCATTCGCATCTGTGGTACTCTTGTGATGTGACACTATGAATCAGAACAGGACTCACTTCCTTCTGGAGTGCTGAAGACGTGTGGGTCGGAGTGGGGTCCCTCCCCCTTGCTGTTGAAGGCAGTCACGTTCACACTGTAATGAGAGTACGGTCGCAGATCCCCCAGCACTTCCTCTTCCTTGGCCCCTGACACCTCAAACTCTTTATCTTCCTGCTCCCTCTCTCTCTCTCTCTCTGTTCGGGAACCCAGCCATCTTAGGTGGATCTGCAGAAAAGGATACAATTTACATACATACTGCTTATATCTGCTTATTCCTCATTCCTTCATTCCTCCGTCCATTAAAACTGTGATCCGTCCCAGTACCTTGTACCCGAGCAGGTGGCCCTGCACAGTCTCTTTCCCAACAGCCACCCACTTCACTCGGACCGCAGAGCTGTTCAGGTGCTCCACATGCACCTTTGTGGGTGCAGCCTGGGGCTCTGCAGAGCACAAACACGGTCGTGTCAATCATCTCTGACACCTTTCATCTCACCATAAGTGACATGTGGGGGGAGTGCAGAAGTTACTCATTTTCAATGGAAGAAAGGGTGCACATTTTTTTGTACACTTTTGCCACATGGTGTTGGCAATATTGACCCGTCTGTATAATGTTGAGAAGTTATTGTCCACTAAATTAGTATGGTGATTGGGGTCATTAAAAGGTGTGGCAGTTTGGATCCATAAATAAATTAAATGAATGGGTGTTGTAACTGACCTGGCCATTTTTTGGCCACAGCAAAAATAGTCTTAAAATGTGGCATCAGTGGCACTGCTTGAATATATTTTCTTTGTTTAGTTTTATGCATAGGTATGTTTTTGTGCAGATATATTGATTATGTCTGTATTGATGTTTTAACCTGCCCAGGGACTAGGGATGAAATTGGCACATTTTGATGGGGAAATGGAAATTCTGATCAATGTGCACTGTCCCTGTTAAATAAATTACATATAAATAAACAAATGTAATGTAATGTGCTGGTGTGGACTGCCTGCAGGGCACTACGAGGGGCTGATAGACCACTTTAGGTGTTACCAAGGCTTAACACTGCACAAACACACTCGTGTCAATCACCCTTTTCCTCTAACATTGCACTGATATTCTATTCACCTCTGAAATGAAATGGTGGAGGGGAGTTAACCATGAAAGATGAAATGTTAAACACGACAGAAAAATACCAGAGAAAGAGTAACCGAGATATGACATTAACCAGTATATTACAGAAAGAAAGAGTGTGAAGACAGAAAGAAAACAATTATAAGCGGTCAACTAACCATCTTCTCCAGAGTAACCTATCACTTCAGGGGGGGGCGGTCCTGCCCCTTTTTCATTGACAGCCTGCACTTTGATGAGAAAGGGTTTGAAGGTGCCCGTGTTGTTGATGATAAAAGGGGGAGATTTGACATCCCTGTGCTGCCAGCGGCCACTGTGCTGCCCATTGTCTGCTTGTCGCCACATTACTCTATACTTGAAGTCGGGACCGTTGAAGTTAAGACTGTCCATCAACTAGGGGAGGACAGGAGTCATCATCAACACAACAACACAGGTGAACTGAGACACACACACACACAGGTGAACTGAGGCACACACACACACAGGTGAACTGACACATACACACAGGTTAACTGAGACACACACGCATACAGGTTAACTGAGGCACAGACACACACAGAGGTTAACTGAAACACACACACACACACACACACACACAGGTTAACAGAGACACACACAGATAAAGTGGGACACAGACAGGTGAAATGGAACACAACAGCAAATGTTTCTACAGTAGAACCTCAGAGATACGAAACGGATTGACCGGTCAATCAAATTCCATTATGAATCCGGAAGTAGCATACACAATTACGCCTTATCAAGCTCATTATTAACACTGATGCAAAAAGGTGAGAATTAAACAGTCATACTTTCTATTGATAAAATAACTTTAAATACTACAAAAACTAAACAAAGGGACAGGTCTCAGCACTATTGCTAAAGGTTACAGTGTGGGAAAGTCAACAGTGTTTGAAATGAGGAAAGGTAAGAATAAAATCAAACAGTTCACAAAAGAGTCCACAGATAGTGGGTCACTGAAAATAATTGTTCAAATTTAAATAGGTTTGGGGCTGGCGGATAGCGTAGCGGTCTACCGCAGCCGTATTTGGCTGGCCCTTTACAATTGTGAGTTGCCTATCAGGGACGCGGTTCGAAACCCGTCTCTGCCAGATTGGCCCTGGCCGTTAGCCCCGATCGGGGCCGGCATTTGGCTGTCTGCTCCTGTGGGACGGGGAAGGGGGGAGGGTGGTTGGAAAAAACTCGCTGTGAAGCACGTAAGGGTGTCTCCAGAAAGGGGGTCGGTGAGTTATGTCTCGAAGGAGACGGTTCATCGCCGGCCTTGCCCCGTAGAGACGGGCGGCAAGTTCATGGGGGAGGGTTAATCGAAATAAACAGAGGGTATAATTGACTTCCAAATTGGGGAGAAAATGGGGAAAAATCTGAAACAAAATGTTTAAAGAAATGACAATAGGTTTATTCTGATGTCACTGTTATGAACACTTCCAAATGACCTCTATCCCCAACACATTCATAACTCTGAGATTCTACTGTATATCTTATTAAAGCAAAATAAACAGAAATGAGAAACCTTAGAAAGTAGAAGACAGGATTAGAGTTTACAGGCTCTTCTGACTACACAGGCTCTACACATGCTATGCACAGGCTCCGCTGAGGCTATACACATGCTATATACAGGCAGGCTATGCACAGGCTATACACAGGCTCTGCTGGCTATGCACAGACCTTCCAGGTGATCACCAAGGCATCCGGCTCTGTGGAATTACTCTGCACATCATCTGGGTTCCCAGTAGGAGCTGGAGGGAGAGTGACAGAGAGGATATCAAAATAAAATTGGAGTGACAGGTATACCACCTGCCAAGTTAAGGGTTAGCAGTTTCCCACATAAATAACTACAATGGCCATGGACTCTGTCATTCCAAATATTACCTTCTGTTCCCTCTGGTCTCAAGTAAACACACAGAATTCAGATACAACATGCCACATAATAAAGCCCAGAACTTGGGTTATTTTGCATTCCTTATATTTGTCTTCTTCTGCTGTTCATTCTTAATTTCCCTGCCCGATTAAATCATCACTAATGCTGGAGCCCCACAATGATTCATTCTCCCCTTTGGAGATTTATCTACATCAGCTAATAACAACATCCCTAACCAAATCCTGCATCAACTGCAGGATACACAGATGGCATTGTTATTTTAAATATATGAAGATGCTCACGAAGCGATCTCTGCTGTTGGTGGAATTAGATCAGCGTAGGAGCCCAGACTGTACCTTTCATGACAACCCCTTTGAGATGGGATTAATTACTTTACAGCCACATGACTGCATATGTGTTTTTAAATTTTTATTATTATTATTATTATTTATTTATTTATTACTACTATTATTATTATTATTTATTTTATTTTTTTATGTCTATGATGTTTTGGTTATGTTAAAAGTTATGTCATTCTATGTCTGTCTCTGTCGATTGTAAAAAGAAAAATTCAAATAAATAATTATTCACAAAAAAAGATGCTCACGTGACCTTCTATTGGCTAATAGAATACATTTTTAAAAATTGATGACCGCCATATTTGTTCTATGTGGAAGCCACTATGAGACATTAATGTTCTGTTTACTGCCATGTTCGCAGGAACAATGGATTTTGGAATGAAGTCAGTGTACTGTTCAGGACAGTACAGGACAGTTCTAGCAACATGACGCATACAAACCTGCAGCGGGCATCTTGTGTGGCTTAGTAGGAGGGGTGTAGTCACTCTCCCCCAGCTCATTGACGGCTTTCACACGGAAGCTGTAGATGCAGAACGGCTGGAGATGAATCTCCACATGATGAATGTGTCCTTCAACTTGCGCCTCCTTCACCCACTTCCCCTTTCCGAAACGCTGCTCCTCGAGCTCTACTATGAACGCTGAGCAGAGAGAGAAGAGAGGGAGAGAGAGAAAAGAAAGACCAAGACAGAGATTTCAAATACATATACTGTACATATTTACTTTATTTTTACTATTGTATTATGTTACTCTTATTACTATATTATTATCCTTGTTTATTTTTTACCTGTTCAATTGTATCAATTGTTCAATTATTATTTTGTCATACTATTAACTATATATATATATATATACTGTATATATATATATATATATATATATATATATATATATACTGTATATATATACACCAACGGTCAAAAGTTTTAGAACACTCCCATTTTCCAGTTTTTACTGAAATTTAAGCAGTTCAAGTCCAGTGTATAACCTGAAATGGTACAAAGGTAAGCAGTAAACTGCCAGAGGTATTTAAAAAAAAAAGGAAATTCTTTGGCAGTGAGTAGTTTCCTACACCATCAAAAGGCACTTGGAAACTGGAGGAAACTCTTATAGCAAGAGGTCTGGCAGACCCAAAGCCACACCAAAATCAGAAGACAAGTTTCTGAGAGTCAACAGCTTGCGTGATAGGTGGCTCATAGGACAACAGCTTCAAACACAGCTTAACACTGGTCGAAGTAAGGAAGTCTCAGTTTCAACTGTGAAGAGAAGACTTCAAGCTGCAGGTTTGACAGGTCGAGTGGCAGTAAGAAAGCCATTGCTAAGATGGCAAAATAAGAAAAAGAGGCTTGCCTGGGCCATGAAGCACCACCTGTGGACTACTGAAGACTGGAAGAAGGTCTTATGGACCGATTAATCAAAATTTGGTTCATCACGCAGGGTTTTTGTACGCCGTCAAGTAGGCGAAAGAATGGTTGGTTCCTCAGTGTGTGACACCAACTGTCAAACATGGAGGAGGAAGCGTGATGGTCTGGGGCTCTTTTTCTGGATCCAGAGTCAGCGACTTGCACAGAGTGACTGTTAACCCACGTTAACCCATTACTTGCTCCCTGAAAAGGGCCTTTTTTTATAACTCTGAAATGTACATTATTTTTCAGTTTTTGGCAACCTAAACTTTTTTTTTTTTTTTTACCTCTGGAAGTTTATCGCTTACCTTTGTACCATTTCAGGTTATTCACAGGACTTGAACTGCTTAAATTTCTGTCAAAACTGGAAACTGGGGGTGTTCTAAAACGTTTGACCAGTAGTGTATATTAGCAATATGTATTAAAAATAGATATTATGCATTTTAATAAATATATACAGCAGGGTCCAAAAGTCTGTCCACTACCAAGATCTGTTTGTTTTCATCATTCATCAAAAACTAAAACTAAATGTTTACTCAGGAGAACAATTTGACCTCTAACTACTACACTAAGCTCTGCTGACATAATTATAAACAGCTGCAAAAACATTTGCAAAGGAAATGTCCTTTTTCAAGATTAAAGCACCTGCAGTAGCAATGAGAACATATAGAGGACCATATTAATTATGTCAATATCCGGTATTAATTGTTGCAAGACCAAAACAACTCACACTCCAGCACTTGATCCATGATCCACCTTCCTTGGTAAACATGTGCGAACGTACAGGAAAAGCCAACACAGTGAAGTAAAATAAAATGTTGGTTCGGGATGTTGCATGTGTATTACATGTGTGTTGCTGTGTGTTTCATGTGTGTTGCATGTGTGTGGCACATGTGTTGCGTGTGGAGTTACCAAGAATGGGGCTGTTGTGGTGATCTCCAGGGCTCCAGCGGAGGGTCAGGCTACGTTCCTGGTGGTCCATCAGCTGCAGGTGTTGAGGTTGGTCAGGCCGGTCTGAGAGGGTGGAGGTGAGAAGAGTGAACAGAGGGTGGAGTTTATCTGATTGGTGACTTTTTCATATGTGTGTATTGTATGGTTGTGCGGGTGTATTGTTAATTTGTGCGTCTATTGTACGGTTGTGTAGATGTATGTGTGCATTGTATGTGTATACTGTATGGTTGTGTGGGTGTATGTGTGTATTGTATGGTTGTGCGGGTGTATTGTACATTTGTGTGGGTGTATGTGTGTATCGTACAGTTGTGTGAATGTATGTGTGTATTGTATGATCATGCAGAGTGTATGAATGTACTGCATGTTTGTGCGGATGTCGTACCTACAACAGTGATAGAAACAGTGGCATTAGCCATGTCCAGCTTAGTCATGACTTCACAAGTGTACTTCCCCTCATCCTCAAACTGGACGTTTGGAATTATGAGGGAGGGGCCATCAAATATGTACCTGAAAAAAAGACAGCAGACCATCACTTCCAGGTACACAACAGGTAAGATCTAAGAACTCCAAGTATGGACCCCTTTCAAGCCTACGTCACCATAGCAAGCAAGTGGATCTTAGAAAGACAGCGTTTCTATTGAACAGAATGGTAAAATGTGAAACTTTAGATCTATTAATTAAAAATCAATTAAAAATCAATTAAAAATCAATCTTAATTCTATGTTTTACTTCTACAGCAAGTTCGCTATAAAAGACTTGCCCTACCTAACTTTATCTAATTAATATTGGTTATGGCCTTTAACTAACGAGCTAACAGTGGTGCTACGCAATGAAGGTTGTTCATCAAGACTGCTCAATTTGGCAATTCACTAAACTTAGCTCTATGCAACTTTTTGTCCCAGTGGCATCGAAGTGAATCGTAAGTCCTGCCCACCCTTCTCCCCCACCCTCATTTCACCTGCATGTCAAGTGATTACTGAAAAAGAGTGAATATACAGTGGGTATAACAAGTAGTCACCCCATTTGGAATTTTACTTCATGGAATCAAAATTGATTTAATTGGGATTTCCTACCACTGATCAACACAAAATACTCTATAATGTAAAATTGAAAAAACAACAACAGCTAAAGCTTTTTCTTAATTAATTACAAATAAAAATCGAATTTAGACTAAATGAGGAAATCTGGGGCGGCACGGTGGTGCAGTGGATAGCGCTGTCGCCTCACAGCAAGAAGGTCTCGGTTCGAATCCAGGCCGGGGCCTTTCTGTGCGGAGTTTGCATGTTCTCCCGTGTCCGCGTGGGTTTCCTCCGGGTACTCCGGTTTCCTCCCACAGTCCAAAGACATGCACGTTAGGCTAATTGGAGAGTCTAAATTGCCCGTAGGTATGAGTGTGTGAGTGAATGGTGTGTGTGCCCCCTGCGATGGATTGGCGACCTGTCCAGGGTGTATTCCTGCCTCTCGCCCGGAACGCATGCTGGGATAGGCTCCAGCCCCCCCCCCCGCGACCCTGACCAGGAATAAGCGGCTTAGATAATGGATGGATGGATGGATGAGGACATCTGTGGTGAAGGTGTGGTTTCATTATGGTCAATCAGATAATTTGCTTTTTTCCCTTTAACAACTTTGCCATAGCGAACTGGAAATTTCATCATGTCTGATGAAGAGCAAACTCCATAGGGGCCCACGATAGCGCAGCGGTCGAACTGCCTATCATGGTCACGGTTCGAAACCCGGCTGTACCAGACCGGCTCTGGTGGGGAGCTCCGATCGGGGGCGGCGTTTGGCTGTCGGCCCCCAGGGGGAGGGGTAAGGGTGGGCTGGCACAAATTTGCTGAGAAGCGCGTAAGGGTGACTCCAGAATGTGGGTGGGCGAATTCCGTCTTGAAGGAAGCGGAGTTCGCTGCCCTCTGAGAATTCGCTTGCCTCACAGAGACCAGCAGGAAATTTGTGTGGGGAGGGCAAATCAAAATAAATAGAGGGTATAATTGGCCACTAAATTGCGGGAAAAAAAACGGGAAAGAATCTGAAACAAATACAATTTAAAAAAAGGAAGAAAAACAGAGCAAACTCCATGAGTTGCAAAGAGCACGTTATGAGACTTGCTTTCTCTACAATAAGGTGGAGTACGTAATTGGATGGCGTATCACGTGGCAATACCCTGAGTGCTTGTAGAGTTTGGAATAGGAGGGACCTTTTGGCTGCGGAGCATCACAAAAGCATCAATGGAATGTAGTTGATACAATTATTAAACATGTTTTAGTTTTAGAATAGCAGTTTCCTACTGATATAATTGTCGGGTAGGAGGAAGAGGGACACTTTCACATGTTTGTTTAGTTTTGTTTGTGTATTTTTGTCTAAGCTGCAAATACTAAAATGTGTTTATTAACTGTATTAACTATGTTTCATTGATGCACTGACATACAGAAATATGGCTACAGTCACACATACAGAATACAACTCTTACTCAGTGGATTCCATGAGTTTCTGTCTGGCCTTCCTCCATTGTCTTTGTTGAATATGGAGCTGGGGGTCAATGAGGGCATGGCAGGTAATGTTGGCCGTATTTCCACGGCGAATACGCTGAGACTCAGGAAGTGGCAGGATCACTGACCTGTCTGATAGAGAGATATGTCATCATAAGTGTGACATCATGTTTGTGGAGAGATGGGTGGCCCTGCCAGTTCTGGCCAGTGGCTATTTTTCATACTAACAGTGTACCACAGTGAGGTGGGTGCCCACTGGAGGAACTCCCAGGCACCTGAGGAATCGCAGGGTGCCTGAGAGTTGGAGACAAGGAAATCCCTGACTGATCTACCCACCCCTATTTCCAGCGGAACAAAGCCAATTTGTTCCACCACTGCACTCCCGGTCACTGTGGAGACGAATATTAAAAAGACAGTATTCATACATATTTTTTTGCACAAATGAATACATTTGGTTGCTATTAACAGGAAGTCCCGCCGACGATATAAACCTAAACAGGAGTACCAGCAGGTCGACTGCCAGTGAAAAGCATTCATTCCAAATGTGAGGCCCGACCCCGCCGATAATGATACGTTTCCTAACCGTATGACAGCTGAAGATATTGCCTAATGATAATAACAGTGAATGAACAGAATTCTCGGTAGTGCAAGGCCAATTAGTGACAGGACACTGTTTTTGTGGGGACATTCCAGAACAATTCTATATTCAAATTGAAAATTACCTAACTTCCAAAGTGTAACTATCAACAGGAAACATTGGTTAATTGTCCCATTGTGAGTTTTTTGTGAATCCCCATTTTTATTTTTTGTGGCCATTTTCATGGAACTATAATGCATATGCGTATGAGTATGTTTAGGATTATATTATAAGTATAGCCTGTGTAACCACCTGTGAATATGCAACCTTCATGTTTTATAAATTAAATGTCTAGAATGTCAGAGGCTTCCTGTGCATTTCTCTCGCATTGCGTAGCATGCAGAAACTCATCATCTATTTCAAAACCACTTTTGCACTTTTTATATGCATTTGAGTCAAGAATGAATGGGGTCCAGAATGCATAATTGCTGGATTGAATCGAGGCCTTAGCCCAGCTAACACAAAAGGTTTCAAGAATATTGGGGAACATTTCATTGTTGAATCAAACAATCGTTTGATCCCCATTTAGTTGTGAGATAATGCTCAGATCATAATGTTCCCCAAACAGTCTTAAACATATTTATTGTTACAAACAAGAGCATTTCACATACAAACTGGTTCTGGTAACATCCCCGGACGGTCTGCATTTAGTCAGGAGAAAATATCCTGGAGGATATGTGTCAATGACACTTTAAGGATGTTCCAAAAAGTCAGTAAGTACTACATTTCCAGATTCATTGTACATGTCTGACCTTCCTGATAAAATTAACATGAATGGCCATCCACAATTCAAATTCTTTTTAAATGGAATAACAAAACTGAATAACTAAGTAAAACCATTACTGTTCCTAAAAATTATACTCAAGGGACATCCAGGAAGCGTGACAAATTTCCATGTTTGGAATGTTTACCCCAACATTCCAGGAATGATGTGAGAACCAAAAACTGGGAACTTAAATAAATAAATAAATCAGCAATTCCACACCCGTGCAAGGATCATTGCTGGGAGAAACGAATGTAGCAGTAACCCAAGGAACCCTGGAAGACTGAAATATGAAGTTTGAGTTTGATTTTCTTATGCGATGGTTCCACTCACTCAACACTTCCAGCTGGGCATTTATGGACAGGTTGCTGTTGACCACTGAGCAGGTGTAGAGACCGCTGTCCTCCAAGGAGGTGTTATTAATCTGCAGAACCCCACTGGTCAGCAGGGACATCCTGTTGTTGGACAGCACTGAATCCCAGCTCAAGCTCTCCCTGTGCACAAAACACAATCACACCCCCATCAGCAGTCTCCCTGCGCACAAAACACACACAACCCCCAACAGCACTCATCCCTGAGCACAAAACTCCCATGTTGTACCACATTCATGACTTTGTGTTAACATATTACATCATAATTCATAACAGGCTCTTTTCTATAATTCTGTCTGTGTTCTTGGCAACAAGTATGTGACTGGAATGTGTCTTGTTTGGCCCATTGCTGCCATGTACACTTAATCTCTTCCTGAACCTGGGCAATTGAGGAACTATATTTCTTGGTGGATTCATACATTCCAAAATATGATAATTTCTACTTGATAACAGTTTGAATTTTTAATACTTCTGCATTTTAATATTTTTTGTGACAAGTAGCCATGGTATAAGGGGACTAAACCACTTCAAGCCATGCATTCTCAGAATATATTGTAGTGTCCCTTGGGGTGGGGTGACACTCAAGGACCTTTGCAGAGGGTGTGGGCACTTGAAGAATCCAGAGGAGGCAGTATTCCAAACAAAACAATAATTTTATTACACTAATTCTTGACAAAACACACAAAAGGATGGGTAATCTGGGGATTCAAAACACACACAGTCTGCAATCCTTTTCTCATTGTGTTTGTCCCTAATCCAAGTCCACATCCAATTCAGTTCCTCAAACAATCCAAAAGTCGGTACAAAATGGGGTCTTCAAAACAATCCAAGTCAAACAGAAACAGAAACAGAAATCCAGAAACAGAAATCCAGAAACAATTCTCTCACTCTTTCATTCTCTCACTCTTTCATTCTCTCACTCTCTCACTCTTTCACACACCACCCTACTCCACCCCCAATGTGACATAAAACAGTCCTTTGTATAACTCCCTAAATTGACGTCAGCTGGAATTAGTCCTCATTGTTTCACTTGTTTCAGGTGTGGGACTGCAGGCTGCTGGGAACTGTAGTCTTCTTGGCTTTAGTGGCTCCCAAGAGTTAAAGGGGCAGGCAGCCATTTCCTCAGACTGCCCCTTGGGATGCCCCACACACTCCTCCTCAGCTCTGACCTAGGTAGGGTAGGTCCAACGGCCACCAGGAGAAGCCACCATCTCTTTGAATAATATAATCACGCTCACGCACCTTATTCTCCACCATGTACGGTCCAGTATATCTAGCCTACAATACAGAACCAGGAATGGGTAACAAAGTCAGTACTTTCTCGCCAGGTGAGAACTCTCTCGACTTAACCCGTCGATTGAACAATTTCTTCATCTTAGTTTGAGCAACCGTAAGGTTGTCTTTAGCTATGTCGCAAGCCCTACTGAGCTTAAGACTAAAATCACAAACGTGATCTAGGAGATTGATGGTAGAATCATCCGCTAGCCATTTTAACTTTAAGAGCTGCAACGGGCCTCGTACTGTGTTACCAAACACCAATTCCACAGCACTGAACCCTAGGGATTCCTGTGTCACCTCTCGCACGGCAAACAACATCAAAGGAACCCCCTCATCCTAATCTCTCTCGAATTCCAAACAGTATGCACGCAGCATAGATTTCAAAGTCTGATGAAACCTCTCCAGAGCAACCTGTGATTGCTATTCGGTGGTAAGCACTCAAATAGCAATGTTGAAAGCTGCTTTAAGACCTGAGCAAAGGTTTGGACATGAAGTTTGACCCTTAGTCTGACTGAATAGTCTTGGGAAGACCTAATAATGAAAATAACTTGATTAAAGCCATAACAATGACAGGAGCAGTTATCTTCCATAATGGAATAGCTTCAGGAAATCACGTCAAGGCACACATGATACGAGCAAATACTGATTTCCCACTTTGATGCGAGGTAATGGGCCAACACAATAAGTCGATTTCACTTAGTCTAACTTCCTGGTTCTATCAAGGAAATTAACTTCTGCTGGGTAACGTAATTTCCGGTAAATAGAAGAGTGAAGGAATACCACATCTGGGATTCTAGTGTACCACTCAGTTTAGCTGGAAGTGTTAACCAGATCTGGGCAACCTGCTGTCTGATGGTGAATTACCAGGGACCGATGTATCTGAAAAGTAAAGAAAAGTACCCGGCTGTGTGCCAGAGCCTCATCCACTGCCAGCCCTGTCCTTTATGAGCAGCAGTTTAATTGGCTCAGTCAACTCCATACCTGAGAAAATTTCCAATAGTCTGTTTATGAAACTTAATTTCTTGTTCTAGTCTTAGCCTATTGACCATCATTAGGCATCTCATTAGTTAAGGAGGTTGTTACCCTGAGCATAATGTGTTGATGTGTAGTATTGTACTTACCAAACACTTATATAAGATAGGACAGTAGGCAACTTTTAGTAAACATTTTTAATAAATTAAGATAAATATTACTATCATTTTACAACACAAACTTATTTTAATAATGTAATGTGATCAGGCCATTTTGGACATCGTCAGTGGCCTACGGACGTCATTCAGTCCATAGAAATTAATGGGAAAATAGTGTTTTATTTAGCGATGTCTTAAACAACTTTATCGGCCATTTTGGACAATATCAGTGACCTGGTTTATGAGAAGGGACATGGGGGAATCTAGCTAGCAAAGTTTAAAGCACTTGGATGACCGCTAGCTTGCTGTTTTTCCGGGCGTCATTCACTCCCATAGGAGTGGGAAAATTAATGGGAAAATTGTGTTTTCTTAATGATGCTTTAAACCACTTTATCGGCTGTTTTGAGCAATGGCAGTGGCCTGCTTAATGAGAAGGGACATCATGGCATTTAGCTAGCTAAGTTTTGTCACTTGCAAAACACCAGGGAGACCACTACATAATAGTTTTCACAGCCAAAACAGTCCATGTAGCTAGCTAGCTAACAACCGGAAGTTGTTCTCCCCAGCGACTGAATTCAAAATGGCGTGCGATATCGGCTTATCTATTAGTATCCTTTCAAATGGTTCACTAATAGTGGGGATCGGATACAGAGAAGCTGGTGGAATCGTTTGATTCGGCTTGCCAGCCATCTAACATACATGACAAGTCTTAGAATGTTTTGCCACATCTGTGGCAAAAATTCTCAACACCTGGTCATACGTATTGTTAACACCCAAATGCCCAGCAAGGCAACAATCATGAGCCAAGCACAATGTCTCACAGCAATAAACTGATGGAATCACTATTTGATAAACGCTCCACTCCCCCTGAGCTGAAGCAGTAAGCGGTCGCCATTTTTGCATCAAAACGCCATTTCTCACAAAGTACCCAGTAGGTAAGGCATCGATTTCTGTAGCAGAAACTGCACTAGCGATGAAAGAGGAAAGATCAGGGTCAGCCCTCTGTTCCCTGACTAGCTGTTCACGTGACAGAGACAATTTTTCAAGCCCCTCACAAGGATCAACAATGCCTCCACAGCCAGTGATTCGGCCAAACCTCCTTCTGCAGAAGCAGGATGCTGGTCATTCAAGTCAGGATTCACGCTAAATGTATCAAGATAAAGTAATATCACTCCCAATGTCAGAGCATTCAAGAAGTCTCTTAGTCAAAGCACGAGTAACAGCACAAACGGGAAAAATGTCAGGGCATTCGTGCGCAAGTTGATCAGTGCAATCAGTGACACGTGGGACATAAGTCACCTCAGGATTAATAAAAACTTTACCACCAGCTAAATCATTCCCCAAAATGAAGGTTACACCTTCCACAGGAAGACAAGGATGCAAGCCCACAATGACACATCCAATCACTAGGTCAGATTTTAGCATTACGGTGTGCAAAGGTACATTTATATAACCCATTACAAATCCCTGCACTAACACGCTTGAATCTAAAGACGATTTTGCCAATAATAGCAGTACATCTTCTAGCAAGAAAGACTGAGCTGCGCCAGGGTCTTGCTAAATTTTAACAGGTTTTTTCCATACCTGGGCCCGTATTCACAAAGCATTTTAAGGGTAAAAGTTGGTCCTAACTCCCCAATTTAGGAGCAAGTCCGAAAAATAATGGGCGTGTCACATTTTTGGGATAAGAGTATTTCACAAAGGGTTTGAGAGCTAAAAACAGCTCCTAAGTCCAGGAGAAGTTAGAAGCAGGCAAGAGGACTTCTAAGTCGCTAAAGACCTACTCACGGCGACTGCTGCTGCCGGCAATCGTTGTCGCAATCGCGTCAACCCTGGAGATATTGAATGATACAGAGCTCATAAAAAGGTACCGCCTCAATTGCGAGGGTATTATATATATAATATTATATATATTATATATAGATACCGGCTGATTGTTTACGAGATGCAGACATGTAACCAATTGACTAGTCAGTATTCTTGGTTTCATGTTAAATCAGTGACACGTAGCCTACATTTGTATTTTAGAATCTTTATTAGAATATAATAGCGGTGCATCGGATCATTTTTCGGATCAGCAAAAAATAATAATAACGGCGACCAAAGGCGCGTTTCCACCAAAAATTGCCAGGAACTATTCTCAAGGAATTGAATGAATGATAATTTCAGTTTTTCAATTTAAGTTATTTCACTAAATCTTTATTCGAAAATTTCACAAAATACATTTTTAGATTCAGTACGCCTTAGGCGATTTAACTAGGGTGGTCTTATGCCTGAATTAATTTAATAAAAAAATAAAAGATCGCTAATGTTTCAATTCTATTTAATTCGGTCGCGTTTCTAAAAACATGCCTCCCAGAAAGGCATTTAGTATGAAAAACAAAGCAAATCAAAACATACATGGTTGTCTATCTCTTCGCTGTAACTCTGCATCGAGATTTGGGGAATTGAAATACTACAGAAAAACTGTATTTCTCTAGGTTGAAATCGCGGGCAGAGACCCATCCCCAATATCAGCCAATCGCTGTGGTCATTCTGAGTAAGCTCGTTCATGAGAAACAATGTCATCCTTAGCAATGACGTAAACCCCGCCCTCACTCTTAGCTTGACATTTCTAGGAATTCCTTAGTATGAGTTTGTCTTTGCAGCTTTGTGAATAAGTTTTAAGGTGGGACTCCTAACTAAAAGGTTTTAGTGCGATTTAGAAATACTCCTAGTGGTAAGATAAAATGCTTTGTGAATACGGGCCCTGGTTCTTTAATTAGCAACACAAATCCGTCCGTAATGAACAGCACATAATCCTGAGCCACACCATCCTCCTTGGAGGAGCACTCAGTAGGTTCTCCCAATATGGACACTGCTTTCACTAAAGCAACCCCTTTCGAAGACTGATTCTTTCTCTTTAGAAGATAACAATCCGCCAGAAGGTGACCACGTTTTTTACAATAAAGGCACACCCAATTTTCCTTTTCACTTAAATCCTCCTGCTTACCACCACCAGCGGCAGAGTACTGTCATTTTCGGAGATTCTTTCTCCCTAACATCACTAAGGTGCATTGACGACTTATCCTCAAACACATTCTTATGAGTAAGGACATACTCATCAGCAAACACTGCGGCCTGCGAAACGAAGCTTACCTTTTGTTCATTTAAGTACGTTACTACAAGCTCAGGCAGACAATTTTTAAATTCTTCCAAAATGACCAGTTCTCTAATTTGATTACATTTTGGCACTCCTTGCAAAACACACAATTGCTCTCTTTCTCTCAAGCAAATTCAACAAAAGGTTCTCTGTCCGACTTTTGGTACTGTCTGAACTTTTGGCGATAAGCCTCTGGCACCAACTCCTACGCTCTCAAAATAGAAGCTTTTACTACCTCATAATCCTGTTCTACAGATAGTGATGAATACGCGTCTTGGGATTTTCCCCTCAACACGCACTGCAAAAGTAAAGTCCAAAGATTTTTATCCACCTCAGCCTCATGAAACCATTCGGATATTTCTCGTCACATCAAAGTCAAAAGGCTGCTCTTTCTCACCAGCAATTTTACTAGCCTCAATCTCTAGCTCTTTTAAGCACAAAGCTTTCTACATATCCAGTTCCTTTTCTCACAACTCCTTCTGTACATCCAGTTCCTTCTCTTTGAACTCTAGACGTCTCATCTCTAGTTGAAACCGGTTATGAGCAACTTCAGTAACCTCCATAGCCAGCGTTTCCTTGTCATCAGCTGCTTTAATATTACCCCAAAAACTTGCTGCTCCACTAACACATCAATTATCGCTGCTTTGATTACTGCCTTAGTAACCGAGTGACTTACCTTAATGTTATAATATTCCAAAATAAGCAACAAGTCGGCTTTCTTACAACTGTCCAACTGTTCCATAGTCGGATCTTTAACAATACGTCCAGGTTAAACTCCATTTTTATATATGGGTAACAAGCCAAAAAGCATTTACAAAACGTTTTCAAGAAGTCAAAGGTGTAGCTGGTCGGCATGAAGTCAAAAGTCCCCCAAAATTGTAGCTCCGCTTGCTTTTCTCCAGATGGTGGCATGGCCAGACAAGGTGAAGGAGAAGCCAACTGAAAAACAAATGATGTCAGACAACCCTAATTTGCAACCAGCCACACAAGACCTCCGCGTGTCAAGTTTTGGCCAACCGTAACAACTGGTATTCCTTCAACTCCTTCTGTAGCTCCTGATTTTCCTGCTGTAGATGCTGAATCGCCACCTCGCCACACTGCTCCTACGCCTCCAGCACCGAGAGCACCTCCTCTAGCTCTTCAAGCTGCCTTGCCTGTTCTTTTTCTTTGGTAAACATTTCATTTTGCAAGAGTTCCTTTTCAGTTTCCTTTTTCTTCATCAAACCTTGCAAGTCCATCAACTCAAGACTTGCAAAGCTCTGCCTGGTGTTTTCCAATGTTTTCCGTTCTCTCAGCATGCTCAATAGCTTTTGTATTTTCTTTTGTTGAATTAGCCTTTTGGACAGAATTTCATTGTTTGAACTCAGCATCTTTACTTCTGCCTCACTCTACTTGACTGTTTGAAGAACATGATCACGCTCTACAGTCAACTCCCTGGTGTCCCTCTGGGACTTCTCCTCGCTGGCTTGCGCATGCTGCAGTTCATCCCTCAGATGTTGCATCTCCTGGAGTGTCACTCTCCGTCGGTCTTCAACAATGGACGCCCGTCTCTGGTTCTTCACCAGGTCTGCCTTCTGGTCATCACAACACATCTGTAGGTTTTGAATTTCTTCCTTTTGGCTCTTTATCAAAGCCCACGCCTCACCCAAATCTGCATCCAAACCCACACATCTCACAGCCACTTTGACCTTACTACTGTGCTGCTCTTGTGGCCTACCTGCATTCTTTT
This sequence comes from Aldrovandia affinis, assembly GCA_029706075.1. Classification (NCBI taxonomy): domain Eukaryota; kingdom Metazoa; phylum Chordata; class Actinopteri; order Notacanthiformes; family Halosauridae; genus Aldrovandia; species Aldrovandia affinis. Next base: position 3,226,844 of record JAINUG010000074.1, on the reverse strand, counting down.
ACCTCTTTTCCCTAGGGGGCACCGCCGAGCAGGAGTAGTCCTGGGCTACTTTCTTTGGGGTCCTTGTTTTGGGTCTTCCCAGCCAACTTCTTCCCTCCAGGGACAGTCACTGGGTTGATGACCATATTGCAGGCAGCATAAACAGTTCGGGTCTCCACTTTGTACCAGTTGGGCCTGCTCCTTATCCCAAGCCTCTGGATGCATAATCGTCACGACTTCAGACATGGCAGCCAGGCTCGTCATCAGGTAAAGAGGGCACCCTTCTAGTGTCCGTTGTTGGGTGCACTCTGGCAACCTCAGGAAATCTGCAATCACCTCTCATTGATCTGGAGACAAGTGTTTCTTCCCCTCTTTCTTCAGCCATGAGAAAGTTTTGGGATCCAAAAGGATGGATAATCAGGGAATTCAAAACACACACAGTCCACAATCCTTTTCTCATTGTGTTTGTCCCTAATCCAAGTCCACATCCAATTCAGTTCCTCAAATAATCCAAAAGTCGGTACACAAAACAGGGTCTTCAAAACAATCCGTGTCAAACACAAACAGCAATCCAAAAACAATTATCTTTTACTCTCTCACTCACCACTCTCCAATACACCACCCTACTCCACCCCCATTGTGACATAAGTCCTTTATACGGCTCCCTAAATTGACGTCAGCTGCCAGCAAGCCACATTGTTTCACTTGTTTCAGGTGTGGGACTGCAGGCTGCTGGGAACTGTAGTCTTCTTGGCTTTAGTGGCTCCCAAGAGTTAAAGGGGCAGGCAGCCATTTCCTCTGACTTCCCATTGGGATGCCACAATATATAGAAACTCCCTGTATTCCATATGAGATTGAAACTTCAATAGAATTCAAGTAACCTTTTTGGTATGGTTAAACAGTGTTGGAAATACGACGATTGTAAGAATCTTTCTTATAATAGTTATATAATTATTCTTTATGCCTCTCACCATGTGACTGTGGGTCTTGGGGAACCAAAGGTATTGCATTTGAGGTCAGCTGTCTGTCCCTCTGTCACTTGGTACGTCTGTCTATCCTCCGTCAAGATCTGAGGGGGAAGCTCTGCAAGGGGCAGGAAAGAAAGAGAGGGAAAGAAAGAGAGGTGGAGAGTGTTTCTTTGAGCCTTAAAGTGACTACATTTAGTTAAAATCACCAAATCAAACATTTAATTGCATTCCAAACCAAAAAACAAAGAAGACAAGACCAAAATAATCAGAAAAGTCACACTCGATGCTACTTATGTTAATGATGAAGACAAAACAATAAACTGTAAATACAAAAATCTATCTGTTCTATTCCAGTGCACACAATGCCCTTTTAATACATTAACTTTAAAATTTCCCCGGTTATTGAATCTAAAGTGCAGTTTAATTCTCTCCATGCACCGTAGTGTCTCACCCTGCTGTCTTTATCTCTCTCCATCTTTCCTTCTCTGCTTTTGTAAATGGCCATATTAGCCTGCCCTGTTAAGGAGGGGAGCCGTATCTTTCTGACATTCGAATGTCAAAAATCGAGTCTACTTCATTCAAATTTATATTGGCACAAATAATATCTGGACTAAAACAATAAAAGGGCTGTGTGAGAGACAGACTATTAAATATTACATTTAAATGCTAAGTATTGAGTTTTAATATTGTAAAATTGGTTATAATTGTTTTAATATTTGGGGTGGTTTTCAAAAGTATGCAAACAGTTTTGAAACACTTGCAAATGTAACCGGCAGTTGTGCTCCACTTAAAATGTGCAAGAATACTGTTTTTATGTGCACCAGATGCATACCCTATCTGCCAGATTCTGCTAATGTAGTCATTTAACAATGTGCTTCTCATTCTATCTAAACCTTAGCATTTGTTAGGTTGCTATTCAATATACTATCTAGCTAGTTAGCTAACATGCTATCTGATCAACATAGCTAGGAAGCTGATTTATAAGCTACCAAATATCTTTATTTATAGCAGTTATGTAGTGGCGGGGCCAACGCCAGGGCTCCATTGAAAAACAGTGGCTTCTGGCACATGCAACTCTTGCCTGAACCTCCATGTGAACACACCTTAATTCTAATGGGGAGGACACTGTGATGGGGAGAAGACTGTGATGGAGAGAGGAGCAGACTCACTTATCACATGAATGTAAGTATTGACTAAGATGGTTCCATGCTTGTTGGATGCCTCACACTGGTACACTGCTGTATCACTGAACTCAACGTCTTTGAGTATCAAATTTCCTCCGTGGACTCTGCGCCTAATATCCTGATCAATACCTACAGCAACACAAAACAGTCATACAATGTTACATGACAGTATATTATATTATGTGTTAATTCAGGGGCAGGGGTCTGCAACTACTTTCCTGTGGAAGCATATAACAGCCAAAATTTAATCAGAATGGCAGTGAAAAACAGAAACGCAAATTTCACTTATCATTTTCGTTTCCTCAGTGAGTAAGCATCTTTTGTGACAAAACTAAAATGTAATTGCAGTAATATAGTTTGTATTTCAATTTCCTTGTCCGAGTACAAACATACAATGATAATTCTAAAGCATTTTTATTTGCATTTCCTGGAAATGGCAGCATATAGCGGCCAAAATTTCAGTCCTCCACCACCAAGCTCTATTTCAAGCTATGTAAACAATCATTCAGTGAATCGCAATAATCATTTCAGCTAATCATTTAATTCATATTTAATCATATTTAATCATTTAAATGATTTTTTCTTGGAAGAGGTGGAAAATGTTGACATGAAATGAGCAACCTGCCCTACAGTGTTAAAAAATATTGTAAGACAAAAGCTCTTTGCAGCAGGGGCATGTAAATAATGACAGGGGCAAGTCCAGTGTTCTAAAATTTCCAGTGCTCTAAAATTTGATCTTAAATGTAATAATTGTCATCTGGTTTACTGCATCATATTTCCTGATGTGTAAAAACCTGCCCATAAGATACACTTCTCTCAGTATCGACAGAATTTACTGACATGTAAATAAATTAAATAATGTCGGCTCTCTGCTCTTTCACCTTATGCTTTTTTTTCACAGCTGTTTCCCCCTTGCCGAAAGAAGGTACTTCACAATACAGGAATGTACAGTATGCATGAAATATGTAATATTACTCATAGTATGAATGTGCAGTGTTGTGGAGCTATATAGTCTTGTGTAGTTGAGTGATTTTGTGTAGTCGTGTGTAGTATTGTGTAGTGTTGTGAAGTGACCTGAAATTGGGTTTCCATTCATGCTCCAGATGACATTGGGGGTGGGGAAACCATTTGCCTCACAGTACAACCGCACTGTCTCTCCGGGGGCATACAGCTGGCTCTCTGGTTGCTTGGTCCAGTACGGGGCAGCTACATGAACAAAAAAGATGACATCATCACCATTTATCTTCATTATCATCACCATCAATTTTCATTTTCATTTTCACATTTTCAGACTTTTATGGTAGTGGCTAGACAGAAGCTACTCCTGAGTGAAAGGCATATGACAGCCCACCTGGAGTTTGCCAAATGGCACTTAAAGGACTCTAAGAGCATCAGGAAAAAGATTATCCGGTCTGATGAGACACAAATTGAACTTTTTGGCCTGAATGCCAAGTGCTACCATAAAGGTCTGATTGATGGAGTGCTGCAGAGATGTTTGTCCTTCTACCAGGTTCTCCCATCGCTGCAGAGGAACTCTGAAGCTCTCTTAGAGTGGCCATTGGGTTCTTGGTCACCTCCCTGACCATGGCCCTTCTTGCCCGGTTACTGAGTTTGGCCAGACGGCCAGCTCTAAGAAGAGTTGTGGTGGTTCCAAACTTCTTCCATTTCACTGTTCTCCTGGGTGCTTTCAATGATTTGGTGATTTCAATGATGTTTTTATACCCTTCCCCAGATCTATGCCTCAACACAATTCTATCTCAGAGGTCTATGGAGAGTTCCTAGGACTTCATGGCTTGGTTTTTACTCTGACATGCACTGTCAACTGTGGGACCTTATATAGACAGGTGTGTGCCTTTCCAAATCATGTCCAATCAATTGAATTTACCACAGGTGGACTCCAATGAAGTTCTAGAAACATCTCAAGGATGATCAGTGGAAACAGGATGCACCTGCTCAATTTTGAGTGTCATAGCAAACGGCGTGAATACTTATGTACATGTGATATATATATATATTTTTTTTAATACATTTGCAAAGATTTCACTTTGTCATTATGGGGTATTGTGTGTAGAATTCTGAGAAAAAAAATGAATTTAATCCATTTTGGAATAAGGCTGTAACAAAACAAAATGTGGAAAAAGTGAAGCGATGTGAATACTTTCCGGATGCACTGTATCATGAAAAGAGATGTAAATATCCCAACTCTTGTTTCAAATGTTCGGCTTTGCATATATTAATTAGTCTCTGTGCAACTGAGGTTGTGAGATGCACCTACCTTCCACGGAGACAGTGTATTTGTGTGTGACCACACCCAGCGCGTTGGTGGCTGTGCACTCATACTCCCCGTCGTCGGTTTCCGTGATGTTATTGAAGCGCAGCCACCTGTCAAAGTTCTGCTTGGAGGTATGAGAAGTTGAGAGAGTTCTATCCTTTCTGTCCCACTGAACAGTGGGTGTGGGTCTGGAGAGAGAATTACAATTGAATTACTATTGATGAAGGTGGTTTAATTAAAATGATTCATACAACTATTTAATAGTTAAAAAGTTTTTTTATTATTAACAGTTCATATTTGGTAGTCAGTCTGAAATTATAATGAAATGACAACAAAGCATTGTTATTTTTCCTTACATTTATACATCTGTAAATACGTGTAAATACATGTCATACATAACTCACATAGTATCCACTGATGAGCTGTTTATCTAGCATTGTAGACTGGATGAACTGAAATATTCTTATGCTGAATGAAAATAAAACTGAACTTCACATTATTAGCTCCAGTGGAAAGAGGGAAGAATTACAAAGTAAACTTGGACATTTAGCTGCACAGGTCAACCCAGAGGTGTAAAATCTGTGTGTAATTCTAAACAGTGAACTGAGTTTTACATAACTACATAACCAAAAAAAAACTTTTCAACGTAGAAATATAGCTCAGGTTAGGCCTTTCCTCTCTCTTCAAGATGCCAAGACGTTGACACTTGCCTTTGTTTTTAGTCGCCTAGACTACTGTAATGCACTTTATACAGGGTTGCCATAAAAGACCATTTACAAACTGTAATTAGTGCAAAATGCAGCTGGTAGAGCACAAAAGTCTGAACATATCGCACCCATTCTGGTGAAACTGTACTGGCTCCCTGTATCTTTTAGAATGTCTAGACATAAGCTGTTCCATAAGCTGTAATTCACTGCTTTCTGTCATTGTCAGATATATTATAGGCTACCTTATCCAGGGAGCAAACATAGACCTAAACAAATGTTGTAAACTGACTTCACTGACTAATGCTGGCCTTTTACACATTTTACTGGTTTAACTTTGTGGTTCCATAGCTTAAAATAGTAGTACATTGGTAGCAGTACATTACAAATGACTGGGATGAATAGGTTGAACCCTGACGTGTAAGAACATACATTTTGTTATATTATACTTTTGAAATTGGTTTAAAACTTTGTTGAAATATATTTCTCTAAAAATCTTTTTCTATGTATTTTTTAAGCTTTTCCCCTTTTAAACGCACTTCTTTATAAACAGCCCAAGTAACGGGAATTTCCATTCTTCATTTCCAATGAGATGCAAGCTTTCCTTAATCATATTACAAAAAACTATGATTGAAAAAATGTCTGGGGGATATTTTTTATATATATTGAATATATGTTGAATTATTTCCTGATAAACAAACCCTTTCATTAAGGAATAGGGTGACAATTTTAAAAAGTGCAAAATTAAACTACAGCTGCAGGTACCACCGGTCACTATGAAACATTGCGCACTGAGTTGTAGTTTGACATATATCTAGGTGTTTTACTGTTTTAAGTTGATCGCTTCCTTAATAAAAGGGGTTTATTAACAGCAAATAATTCAGTACAGAGTAGCACCCAAGCATTTTTTTCATTTTAATGGTCTCTTTCTTCAATATTATTAATTCAAGTTTGTGTACCATTGAAAATGGCTTCGAAATTGAGTTTCGTCCCGGAATTATGCAAATTCAGTTTCCGTTTTCCCAACGTATAGGACTGAAACTTTCAATTTTATAAAATGGGAGTGAACCATCTCTATAACTATCTTGAATCTCTGGTCATATAGGAAGGGCACAGTGCTACTCACAGTCCTTCGGGGATGCACTCCAGCACGAGGCTTCGGCCTCTTAGTGCCAGATAAGAGCTGCTAGTTCCAGGGGGTTGCAGCAGTCGAGGTTCCCTGTTCTTGACCACAGAGTTGGCTAAGGAGAGGAAATGAGAGGGAGAGAGAGGCCACGTATAGTCCATGACATATTCATTAACGTGTTACATTCTAAAGACCCAACAAAATACAGAAACATGGTAACACCTTCATCTGGACTGCCTGAACAAGCCTGCAAACCTCTCTCTATACATTTCCAGGGCAGCATATAAATGACCGCATTCCCTACTCCTTTCCTGATAATCAATGTCGGTTGATGGTACTTATATTGCTAGGTTCTTACACATCAAATCAAATAAAGTTATTTTGTATCTTAATACCACTCTGAACGGAAACAGGATAAGAAAGAGAATCAGAACAGGTAGGGTAATGGAAACAGGGTGGGGAATTATAACAGTGGGGAATGTAAAATAGGGAATGGGAACAGGGTCGGGAATTGGAATAGTGTGTGGGGAATGGGAATAGGCAGGAAACAGACTGGGGAATGGGAATAGGGCAGGGAATCTGACACTCACACGTGGTCACGGTGAGCGGTATGGCTTCCTTAGGCAGGATGGTCCTGGCATTGATGTATTGAGCGTTGCAGGTGTAGTCGTCGCGGCTGTCGTTTGTAGTTGCATGGGCAAAGTAGAGGCTCCCATCCAGGCCTGTGGTCACCCTCTCACTCAGGTCAATGTGCCTGAGGTCTGGGGACAGGAAACAGACACATGTCTCCACTTCATAGTGCTGTGTGTATGTAACAGACTGCAATCTGCCTCTCTCAGGGCCCCACTGAAGGTCCTCTCACAGGAAAGCCACAGAAAGACAGACGGACAGGAATAGACAGGCAGAGATTGAGGAGGAGGACAGACAGACACAGATTCATTGGGGGAAGGGAATACAGCACAAAGAGACACAGTTAGAAGCGAAGACAGACACAAACTCACTTCTGTCCATCCAGTGGATGTGAGGGGGGTCCGTACTAAATGGGGGTTACAGTACAGGATCACACTGTCCCCTTCCTCCACCTTCTTCTTCACCTTTGTGTCTTTAGGCAGGATGGGAGCATCTGAAAGAGAAGGAGCTGTTAAGGCATGCTCCAATGCACGGGAAAACCGACAAACAGCAACACATCAACAAAGGCATACAACTTAATATCAGACTGAAATCAGTCCGATTAATGGAGTTATCTAAGATTGGATTCAAAATCACCTTCAACGTAGAATACAAATAGCAACAATGCGAGGGACCACAGTTGAGCAACGGTGCAGTGAGAAACGTAATCCTCCAAGGATCCATGTTGGGACCTCTTCTCTTTCTTATTGTATACTTTTTTAAATTTTTATTAATGTTCAGAAATGTTGAGAATTCTTTTTTCACTTGGAAGTTGTAAGGTAAAATGTGTAAATAAAGGTGGAAAAAGTCAGATTTAATATGTTTTAATTTCAGTCTGTAAGGCACATTTTTTGGATATTTTTGAGATGGGGTGTAGGCACACAGTATAACGTGTTGTAGCAAATGTTCCTGCGTATCATTGAAGGTCTTATCAATGTCCCTGTACTTGGGATAAAGTAGACTTTTTTCATGCAATAAAAAAACAAATAATTGATCATTCAATTATAATATTTATGATAATAGATCATAAATAGAGCAATCAACTTACTCTCTGTAATTAGATGGATCTCCTTTGAGACCGCAGTGCCAAGCTCGTTAGAGGCATAGCAGCGATATTTGCCCTCATACTGGCTGATGGGACCATTTGCAGTTACAGTGAATGTTCCGGAATGATTCAAAGTTGACAGCCAGGGGTCGCTGGTAGGGTCAAACAATTTCCCATCCTTAATCCAACGAAACCTGGCAAGGGGGAGAGAGGACAATAGGATCATACTGTTAGTATGTTGTAATGATGTCATATTCTGTATTGTATGGCTGTGTTCCATTATGCATTCTTGTGTTCTAGTTCGAGCTCACAGCAAGAAGAGTCACCATGTTGTTTTATTAGGTACTTCTGTTGTTTTTCCTGTTAGGTCAAAGGTATTCCAGTGCTAGTGATGATGTTGTCAAGTGTGATACAAATTTAACCAAGTTGAAGCATACTGCAGTCTCGCCTACTGCAAGGTAAGCTCTTGCTAATATGCCTGGAAGCATGTCCTACCCAGTATGGAAGTTCACAGAACACAAGTATTCATAATAGAACACAACCTCTGCCTCCTGTTGTTTTCAATTTATTGTCATGCAAACAAATAATTCTGTCGGGGTCGCTCTATGCATTTAATGGTCCTGTCCTGGAAACAGCATTTGGCCTGTTCTGGGCTCTAGGGGACTTGTACCATATAAGGGTGAACACAAAGGAACAGGCCACAGAATAACATGAGCAGCAGGGGGTGACCTCTTAATGGCCCTCTAGGGCAATGTGTGTATGAGTGCATTGTGTCTGTATGTTGGGCGTGTCACCAGGGCGTCAACGATGGCATAAACCCCACCCTAGCACACATTACATAACCCCCCCCCAACACCTGACATTACAATTTTGATTATATCCATTCTACAGACTGTGTGGAAGTGGTCTGGTACAGACTTTGGCTCAGTGTTCATTTCGTAGACTAAAATTATGACAAAGATTGTCGTCATCAACCTGTTTTTTGATGACGATGTCGAAGATGAGACAAAAATGTCCTAATTGGACAGCGATATTAAATTCATTTTACTTTTTTACTGACAAAAATATGACGAGACAAAAATGTGTGGTCGCAATGTTGAAAAGGTTTGACAACAAGAGCTTTCGGTAGTCAGATGTCAGATTCTGTTGATCCCATAGTATGCATGCATGAATTTGCAGAAAATGGTCAATACATGCCTGTCATTGGATGAATACCCTCCATGAAGTTTGTGAACTCATCTGTCCACAGGTGTAATTGTGTGCTCGCTCGTTTGCACATTGCTCACGTTACTTTCTATCATAATTTTAGTAATTTCCGTTGACTGAAATGTTAGTTGTGCTATTTGAAGGCAGCTGAAATAATTGTACAGACATGTCCCTTGTCAGTTCTCGGAAGAAAAAGGTGTCGATTATGCACCTATGCACTGGTTATGCACCTATTCACTGTCGGAGGGGAATAGAATCAATCTGAAAAGGCAACGGAAGATTCCTAATATAATAATAATATATGTCATTTAGCAGACGCTTTTATCCAAAGCGACTTACAGTAGTGAACGCATATATTTTTCAGTATGTGTGGTCCCGATGGGAAACGAACCCACAACCTAAGCGTTGCCAACGCCATGCTCTACCTACTGAGCCACACAGGACCACATCTGACCAGATTCCTGACATCCGACTACCAAATTTGCAATTTTGTCTGATTACAGTTAGCATGGGACTAATTTCCTGAGCTTGTATAGCTACCCAAGTTAGCTTTTTCAGACTAACTTTGATGGCAGCTAATGTTTGTCACAGTTACTGTATTTTAAAACATTGGTAACAATTGTAACGGTAATTTTGATGCAAATCAATCCTACCTAAATTATATCAATAGCTGTAGTGCAAAATAATGATCCCGTGGACAATTTATTTTGCTAAAGAGGTAGCATTTCAACTAACAGTTTCTTTTCAACATTCCGTCTCTTTAATAAACAGGCTTCGCTTCTGCATGTACATGCCACACACAAACTGTCAAGCAAGCATTGTCATGATTTGTTGTCTGGTCCATCAAAATGACAGATTTTTTTATTGTATTTTAGTTAAAGAATCTACAGGTCGGTAAACAAAGGGTAGCTTAATTGTCAGTAAAAAACCTCGGTTTGAATTTGTTTTGATTTTTAATTGAAGCACTCTTCTAAATACGAATGGATTTTCTTAATATGCAGCCTCTATATTTAAAATATTCATCCCTGTAGGTTATAAAAAGTTGAACTATACGAAGAAAAAAATGCCTATGTGGGACAAGAATAGAACAGACAAGACATGATTAGAAACCATTGGTGCAGGCGGGAGCAGATAGAAAATCCTGCAGGAGCAGGTGGGGATAGTCAGAAAATATGGGAAGGTAGAGTCAAAGGGCAGGTAGAGTACAGATGACTCTGTTTACACAGTGATGTGCACGGGTTAGATGAGAGATTTATGGGATTGACTGCTTTCTGCATGATGAAACAGTGAGCAAAGACTGACGCGGGTGAGGGGTTCCCAGAGGCATTGCAGACAAGACTGAAGTCATCAACAGGAAAGGCAGTGTACGACTTGGACTGGGCGGTAATCTCAGGTGGCTTCTTGACTGCAAGGAGAGAGAAAGGAGGTCAGTACAGATGGCCCACAAGGACTGGACACTGCTGACAATTAGGAGAGACAAAGGAGGTCAGTAACGACTGACCACAATGACTGGTGTCACAATAACACTGCTGTCCTTACAGACTTATGACCATTGGTTCCAGAACTGGGAGGAGGTCCTGCTTTTATAAAAGTCCTTCACTTTAATCCATTTATGTGAACGCTAGAAATGACATTGATTGGTCTTCCAGAGTTTGTTATAGCATACAATACATCAAATGGTGAATTCAACATACTTTTTTGTAATACGTTTATGTTAAATAGAACGACGATGTAAATTCTTTCTCTGGTTTCACACCTGTTTAATCCTATTGTTGAGGGTTCAAACAGCTGCTAATCATAAAAAAGGTTGTAAGCAGTGGGATAGTTTAACATATAACCAGAACAGTGGTGTGTGACCAGTGGTCTGTGGTCTGTGACTGACACACTGTACATTTCAAACAAATCTGTGCTTTTCTAAATATTCAACATTGTATTGAGGATGTAGCCCCCTGGACTGCACAATGCATAATGTTGCTATCTTTAGTGTGGCCATAATACTTCGTTCACACTATAGACGCAAATTCTGCTATATCGGATGGTACAACAGAACATGCGTCCTGTTTGACTGCACAGCTATTTCTGGCACAGTGATACTATTGTGGGTTGTTTTTAACCATTACCATGCAGCAATAATGTTTTTGTCAGTAGCTAGCTAGGTAGCAATGGTTTTCCATTGCAGATGACATATCTATCTACTGTCGTGGTCTCATTGAAAACAATTACATCTGGTTTCATCCTGCTGTTATGAGTTGCTAGTGTGAGCACAGCATAAGGTAGAGTCAGGTATAGGAAACTGATGCTGCTGCCTGGCTAGTTGACCAATACCAGTTTGTGGAGGGCGTCAGTCTTGGCAACAGGGCAGTTGCAGGGTTGCCTTTGTTTTGGCACAGTATTGCTGTGGAGGACCCTTGGAGCAGTTGGACTTTCCGGGGCCAGGTTTGGCAATCTCGTGGTTTGCGAGATTGCTGGAAGGTACCCGGAAGGCTAGCTCCAAAGGTCATAATTATTCAATTAGTGTTCATTGGTGTGAATGTCAAGTGATCATTTACTTGACAGTGTGTGTTTGTGAGTGGCTATGGATTGTTATTGTTATTGGAGGTGTAAATGTCAAGTGTGTAATTCACTTGATGGCTTGTGTTTGTGATTGGGTGTGCTGTATGTGAATTGTGTTGTGTTAATTAAGTGTGATTAGGTGTGTGAACGGCAGGGAAGTGATTGCCTCACGAGTCCTATCTGAGCCGGGCAGTAAGTAAGCCCATTTAAGAGCAGATGGGGTGACTGGGGAATCAGTGTTGGTCTTGACGTGTGTGTGTGAGCGCATATCGTGAGTGTACTGAGTGTTAGTCTTGGTCTGGTCTGGTCTGGTCTGGTCGTTCATGTGTGCGTGTCGTTTGTGAGAGCTGTTGTTTAATGTGAGTGTGACATATTGTTCAGTGTTGTTCCCCGGAAGGGGGTTTCCACGTCAGAGTATGCGGAGTCTGTGTGTGGAGTTCTGTGTGCATTTGTTACGTGACTGAGTAGAGTGCTTCCTGCGTGTGTGCAAAGAAGGAGAGAGAGGACACAGTGAAATAGTGGGGTTCCTCACTCTGTGTGATTGTAAAGAGACAGAGGGCTCACATTGAAATAGTGGGGAGCCTCTCTCTCTCTGTGTGATTGTGGAGAACTCGAGACTGAAAAGTTTGAGTGTTTCTGTGTGCATGAGTTGGGAAGCACTTGAAAAGTCACCGAATATGTGTGTGCCTGTCTAAGTTAAAGAGGAAATCTGGACGAAGAAGGCCCTGCTAAGTGTGAATGTGTGGAAGCGGTCTGGAAAGCCGCAAAGCGTCTGTTCGTGTGTTTCCTGGAAGGGGATTCCCACCTCCGAGGAGACAGACTATAATTTAGTTTTGTTCATTTAGTTTGTTGTTGAAAAATAAAATCTGGTCCGGAGACCGGAAAACACCACTCCTCTGCCACTCCTTACTATCTGCTCACATCCGGGGGATTGTCACGTGGCGTGTGACACAGTTGATACTCATTTTTTTATTTGTAGACAAAACAATGAAATTATTTCTACAATTGGAAATTATTCTACCATCTTGATCAGGATCACAACTGCAAGGATGCACATGCTGACTGGTATTAAATACATCTCTCCTTCATCTCCATCTCTCCTGAACCTCTTCTCCGCCTCCATATCGCTTCCATCTATCCTGCATCTCTCCTCCATCTCCTTTGAACCACTCATCCATCTCAATCCCTCCTGTATCTCTACTGAACTTCTCCTCCATCTCTATTTCTCCTGCATCTCTTATTAGCAGCCTTATTGTAAGAGAGATCAAAACTAAAGTAGAATATAAATAGGAGCACAGTACGGCAAGGACAGGACGCAGGACGCAGCCGATGGAAGGAGAAACAGAAGCGCATCAAACACAGAGAGTCTGAGCGGGAAATTGTACTTACAGTTACTTATTTGGTCTGTTGGTTCAGTGTGAGCAGCAATGCAGAGGAAGTCAGAGAAAAAGATTAGTTACACACATGCACACACACCCTCACAGACAGCCACAGCCACACACATGCACATACACCCACGCAAACAGTCACAAACACACACGTACAGTAGGCTCCGTTTTTATTCTGACCCTTGACGAAGATGAACAAAAGAGATCGTATCAAATAAACTATATAAGCAATGAGGTATATTTTATGCTCAAAAAATTCCCCAAATTGTATTCTTTAATAATAATGAACCACAATCAAATGGTTCACAAATTATAATTCTATTATAAAGAATCACAAATATTCACATCCCTGTTATCAGTACTTTGTGGTTCCTCTCTTGGCCATTATAACAGGAAGTAGTCATCTTCTATAGTGTCTTCTTGGGGGGGATCCTCAACCATTCCTCCATGCAGAATTGTTCTAATTCCTTCAGATTCTTGGGTTGACATTTGTAGACTGCTTCTTTGAGTTCAAACCACAAATGTTCAATTGGCATCAGGTCTGGAGACTGAGATGGCCACGTCAGGACATTGATCTTGTGCTCTGTCAACCGTTTATTTATTTTTGTTGGATTCAATTTAAAAGAATAGTTAGGGGTATGAATAATTGTGATCCAGAAAAAAAATATTATTAATAAAACAAAATATGTTTTTCTGAACAATTGTATTAGTAATGTAGGTATGGAATTTTCTGAAAGTTTAAAATATACCTCATTGCTTATATAGTTGATTTTATACACACACATGCCAAGTACACATTTACACACTCACAGCCCAGTTAGGCATGCATGTATTATCCAATATAAAGTTAAAAGCACATTTTTGTTGACATTGTTTCAGATTTTCCTTAGTTGTTCATTCAAGTAATACAACTGATAGCACTACAAGAACAGTTATATTTGTGACAAGAGAATCATTAAATGGTAGCTTGATAATGAATTAACTAGTCAATAATTAATCACAGAAATAAGATGAATGGGTATACATGCATGTGTGTGAGTCTATAGTAAAATCACTTAATAGCTGAAGTCATTAATGGTGTGTATCTGTTAGTGAGTGTGTGTTTGTGAGTGTGCTACTTTTTTGTTTGTATGATTTTTAAGTGAGACATGTGTGCTTAGCATTGTGAAAAAAGTGTAATCTTCACCTGTCAACAATGAACATATGAATTTGGTGAGGGTAAAGAGACCAAGGAAAATGTTGTGGCTGTCCCTCCCCCTCTCTCGCACCAGCCCTCTCTCCCACCACCTGCCCCCTTCACCAAATTGAAATGCAACATTTTGACCTCTCCCCTCCATCCCTCTGTCTGTAACCTTTGAACTGTGACCCTTAATCTTTGAGGGGTCGCAGGTTTGGTGTGTGTATGCATGCATACATATGTGTATATTTGTGCTCTGTTTTGCAGTACACACATTGCTGCAAAACAGAAACACGGACAACACAATAGTTCTGGGCTTCCACACATTCGGCTCCGCTACTCTACATTTACACAGTGCTCAACATTACAGTGCTACACGTGTGCTAGTAAAGGACACGCTGCTGTATTCGCATCGTTTCACCGCAGCAAATGTAGCAGCCGCCACATGGCACATTCGACTCTAAGAACAGTGAAACCCATCATACTCACAGCTGGTGGGGATGTGAATGGCTCCCTGGCACGGTCCTAGAGCGAGGGATAAGAGAAGGAGAGAGAGGAAGAGGAGGGGTAGAGGAGCATATGGCCCCCTACTGCCAACCTGCTGATGCTGCATGGAAGGCATGGCTCACTGTCCCATTAAATCACACACTCCCTCGTGCACATCCAAGGCTGGCTTTGTCTAACGCACACACACACTCATGCACGCCACAGACTGCCTCTGTCTCTCTTTCTCTCTCTCTCTCTCTCTCTCTCTCTCTCTCTCTCCCCTCTAACACACAGCCTCCTCCTCTGGAAGTATATTGCTTTCTTCTGGACAGTGAGCTGAGGTTCAGCGCACATGGATCCTCTCCGGCTTGCTCTCGCCCTCCTGCTGTCTTCTCTCACTCTGAAAAATGAAGGGAGTAGGAGCAACGGGACAGAGAGGGAGGGGCAGAGACAGAGAGATTGATGGAGGGTAGAAGAAAGGGGAGGGGCAGAGGATAGGTTAGAAAGGGAGTCCAGGATGGGAGAGGGGGACAGAAACAGAGGGAGAGGGACAGGGATATATTTAATTTCAACGTTTTTGGGAAACCTCAGGTTGTGATTGATCACGAGGATTAATCAGGATTAATGCAGACACATAGATCAGATAGACTGATGACCAAAGATAAAGAGACATTGCACGGAACCATTTCTGAGAAATAGAACAACACAGTAGGCAGATTTACAGAGAGGTTGATAAGAGTAATTAGTTAAATGTGGGCTGGGGCCAGTAGAGTTCTGCATCTCTTATCCTGCATCTCTCTTGCTTTCATTGAAGGTCACATTCAAGCAGGGCCACTGAGGAGGTTAGTTCCAGATACGATCAAACCACAACATGCTTTGTCCTTAAATTTTACATTTCGCAAATTACAAGACACATTGCTGTTAGGACGGGAACACTTATGAGAAGCATTTATGTACGTATAACAGACAAACTTAAAGCTTTTTTTCCCTCAGAGTCTGCATGAAAGCAGCCAAGATCTAGATTATAAGAGTCATTAACCAGAGTCCTTTATGAGTACTGGTGATTTCTTCTGTCGGTTTTTTGTTCATTTGTTTGGGCTTAACTTGTTCTGAGTTTTTAAATGTGTGATGATTTCAGAATTGTTCTGCATCCAGCATTAACAGGATACAGCTCTGGATGTTCATTGCTGTATACTGACCACGCCCAGTTCTGGCAGGGCGATGATTTTGACCACGCCCAGTTCTGGGAGGGTGATTTTGACCATGCCCAGTTTTGGCAGGACGATGATTCTGACCACGCCCAGTTCTGACAGGATGATGATTTTGACCACGCCCAGTTTTGGCAGGGCGATGATTTTGACCACGCCCAGTTTTGGCAGGGCGATGATTTTGACCACGCCCAGTTCTGGGAGCGTGATGATTTTGACCACGCCCAGTTCTGGGAGGGTGATTTTGACCACGCCCAGTTTTGGCAGGACGATGATTCTGACCACGCCCAGTTCTGGCAGGGCGATGATTCTGACTACACCCCCTGTTGAGAAGGGTGAGGTTTGAAATTTCTGAAAGAGAAGGGTGTGCCCTTACTTCCCTTAGCTTCCGGAATTTCTCATTTCAAAATAGATTCAGTCAATAATGTGTCATGAGATGTCTGGCTCCCTATGCATTAAGAATGTTTTAAATGCTCAAAAAAAATAAAAATGTTTTTCAACAAACCCATATGAAGCAACGCAAGTTGGACATGGTACTGTGATTTGACAACACTCTAAAACCCGTATGAATGGAAACATTGACAATGATATGTATTATACGCAGTTAATGCAGTTATTATAATAAGTGCATTAAGATCCTTTATGGTCTGTGCATCGCTAACACAGGGGAGCAAGTGCGGTGCTGTGGAGAGTGACAGCTGTGTTAGCAACCGCCCAACCTTAATTACACTTAAGATCTCCCAATCAATTCATTACTCCTCCCTCGCCCTCTCTCTCGCTCTCTCTCTCCTCCCACAGCCCAGCCTTTGTTCTGGCTGCTGGAGAGTGTGGTTTGGTGGTGGCTTCCTCACAGCTGACAGATTACCCGATGAGTCAGAGCGCGTCCTTAGGGAGATAAACAAAAAGGGGCTCTTCAAGCTGTGAACTTGGTTTCCTTTTCACAGAGCCCCCGGTCCGGAAATGCAGGGTTAATATAATCAGCCACAGAAGTGCCCCACCCCTCTTCCTCCCACCAATATGTGCCGACGTTACCTGGTAGCGCACCACTGCAGACAATGCTGTCTCCTTGCGAGTGGCCATAACCCCCCAAAAAAAAAAGCTTAATTATGGAATAAATTCATGGAATACAAGCACTAGGAAAAGAGAGAAATCGGGGGAGGGAGTGCCCGCGCAGGGAGCCGTGCCCATAACCTTCATACAGAGCAGCGCAGGAGCAAGATATCTGCGAATCTGTGTTAGAGCTCCCTGTCGGGAAGCCCGCACAAACACACCCAATATGCCCCTAAATAGCCATCTGCCAGCTGTGTACAACAGCCAACCCCTACATGAAGAGCAAACCCCAGAGGTAGTCATGGTGATATTCACTCAGATTCTTTTTGTGTTAATTCTCACGTAGTGCTTTACTTGACATTGTGTAAGTCAGTCAAGATTGAGTCAGAGAGAGTGCTTAAATGTGTGTGTGTGAGTGTGTCATTGTGTATGCATGAAGCTGCGAGTGTGCGTGCATCTGTGTGTTTTTGAGTGCAAGTACGTATGTGTGTGTACATGGTGTCTCGTCATCTACTATTCTTTAAATATTTAACAGCTCCAGCTGTGTGGATGTGTAAAAGGGAAGGGGGGCGGTAAGGGGGAGGGGGAGGTATAAACTAATACATGCCCCCCATCCCTCCCCCTCCCATTCTGTCTGAGAGAGGGGGAGGTACTGAAAGAAAGGGAAAAATGGTCAGAGAGAGAAAGGGATACATTAATTTACTGCAAATATAATGGTGTGTGGGGGGGTGAGTTAATTCACAGTCCCTCAACAGAGTTAATTATTTATAGTGTTCCCCTCACTCTGCCCCGTCAGTACAATTTGCCCTAAATTCACCAACATTCATAATTCATATTCATCACTCGCTCAACTGCTGTCAGAGGCCTTGTCTTTGTCCGTTTCTCTATGACTGTGCATATTCATCCATTATAAGCTTGTTCCACTCATACAGCTATGAGGTCTGTGTCCTATGATATCCATGGCCTGTAGCGCACACAACAAAAAAATACTACTCTTGTCCTGTAATGTAGCATAACCCACTCTGTTGTGACGAGTGGACTGTTTGTGTCTGCAGGGTATATAATAGCATGTTTAAACGGGCCTGTCTTAGCTGTAGGTGAGGCATTTAACCGTAGATCAGCTATTTACTTGATCTGAGCTGGAGAATTTGAGGTGAGGTGTTTCAATGGCAAACTGACATGAGCCAAGTTGTTTGTGGAGCCAACCCCACAAATGAGTAAATTCAGGCCTTGTGTTCAGGCAGTTCACGTGAGAGCACATGAAACATCGAACATTTTGTTAATGCAGACTATGAAAAAGCTCAACGCTCAGTTAAAGTTTTTACTAAATATAACACTGCAAACACTCTCTTGTTTCAACTAGGGGTGTGACGGTATACTGGTATGACAGTGTACCACGATATTAAAATATGAAATAGTACTATCATAAACCTAACATAATACCATGATAGCAAATGACGTGGCAAAAGCTATTTTTCATGCGGGGAAAAATATTTCAACCATTAACCTACTAAAATGTCTAAATAACCCATATTAAATAATATAATACTGGACCTGGGGTGTCTGCTAATGTAATTTAATCCCACCACCTCTTTGGCTGTTCTTGAATTTTGTTTTAATTACAACGCCATTGCGCACGTGCAGACAGCTCCCTCGCATTTCCCAACCCTGGTAGCTGCCTGCCCAGGGACTATAGATGAAAATTAGCCTCCTTCGCTAACTCTGGCACATTTACAGAAATGTTATCAATGTGCACTGTCCTTGTCAAATAAATGAAAATGAATGAAATGGTAGGTCGTTGTTATTAACTAGCTAGCTACACGGCATAAATCTCAGTTTGCAGTCCCTTATAAAACTTGCGATGTCTGTAATGACCAAGACCAAGGCGGTCTGTAATGACGAATTATATCCCCCAAAAAGTTAACTCGTTCATCTATGAACATCATCCTTCACTTTATGCCACAATGGAAAAAGTGAGTAGCTAAATATAGTACTAGATTCAATAAGCTGATAAAGCAAAATGTTTCTTAATTCACAATGTGAATGATTTAAATTGATTTAAACATACAATTACAAGGAGTGAACTATATTCAGTTGCATTTTTTGTTTTATTTTTCAATTAAAATGGTATATAAATCTGTAAGGAGCCATACAATAAACAGATCGAGTTTTAAACTTTGTATGCTACTTTTGTTTAGCTTAATGATATATTGATATATCGAAAACCATGATATTGAGTAGTACGATTATCATACCGTGAAAATGTAATACCGTCACAGCCCTAGTTTCAACAAAATGTTACAATGTTTGAAATTAAACTGAAGTAATGTCATAAGTTATTACACTTAGTAGTCTGCAAAATCCACACAATTCACATTAGCTAAATAAATGCAACCAATAGACATGTACAGTTGCAATTTGAATGCAATTCTGTGGAATTAACCAATAAAAACCCAGGAGTGAGGTACATGGTGACACAACTAACAACAAACCAAACTCTGGAATTTTCCAGTTGGGCACCATTAAAAATAAGTAACAAAGAACTGTACATCTAATGACATAAAACTACATGCGAGAACGAGCATGCCAGCAGCTACCAGTAACATCCATGAGAAACCATCTAGCATTGACACCAAATTCACAAATTAGCCATCCATGTACACTGAATTCTTTGGCCAAAATGTGGAATATGTACTTATGATGCAAAGTCAAGTCAGTGACAGGTGGGCAGAATGAATGCGGAACCACTACCAGCGCCACACGAGTGCTCCAGCTATGCTTCTATAAATATGTCAGCAGCATGTCAGCAGTGGGATGATACTGTGACAATGCAACCTTTTATAACACATCTACTGAGGTAACCCACTGTATGCAACAAAATGGGAAATGAAAACATCAAATTGTCGGTTCACACGGAAATGCTGGCTCTCTCAGTGCACTATGAAGTGAAATGCTGGCTCTCACTGTACTGCACTGCACTATGAAGTCAGATGCTGGCTCTATCACTGTATTGCACGATGATGTAAGTCAAATGGTGGCTCTCGAACTGACATGAAGTCAGGGTACTTCTTCCACAGCCCCCGAAAAGCTATTTAACTGCAGCTACTCACTCGAGCGCAGTAATATCATCAGCACAGCACTACAGTTAGTGAACAATTTTTTTTTACTGTCACTGTTAAGTTGTTCAGTCACTTAATAGGGTGTTGGGCCACCACATGTGGCCAGTACAGTCTGTGTGCACTTTGGCTTACCAGCATCTGAAGGAGGAACATGACATTCCACGAGAAAGTCATTCAGCTCACGCTTAGCAGAAGCGCCATCTCAGGCGTCGACAATATCCCATAAATGCTCGATTGGGTTCAGATCTGGTGACTGAGAAGGTCATGGCATATGAATAATACCAGTGTCATGCTGCTCAAAGCAGTGGGTGGCCACTCACAGGGTAATGTAATCTTCGAAGACACCTCTCTGCAGGAAAGAAATGCTTCAACACGGGGTGACGATGATGAGACGCGGGAACTGAGAAAGTCATAAATAGAATATAAATATTATTTGAAATTAATTGTTTATTGTGTCACCGCATCTATTCCGGTCCAATCATCGATGTATTTTGTTTTGGAACAAAAGATAAAGTTGGGGTTGGCTAGAATTTGCATAGAAAATAATATCTTCCTGTTCTCCCTCACACAAACACACACACACACACACACACACACACACACACAGACACACAGACGCTTCTCTCCAATGCCTCACTGGAAATGAGTCAGTGGTCTGAGTAATGGACTGACGTGTAAAATAATTCCAGGAATCAGGCTTAACTGAAATAAATAAGATAGAGGAGTGTATTTTGATCTAAAAAGTGAATTGTGTGTGTTTGTGTGTGTGTGTGTGTGTGAGGGAGAACAGGAAGATATTATTTTCCACATGACGTGCATGAGTAAGTGTTTGCATGTGACCAAATTTGTGGGCCTGTGTGTGAGCATACCTGTATCAGTGTGGTATTTTTATTCATGTAATTATCTATTTATCCTTTATTTAAACAGGGAAACCCCATTCAGACCTGAGTCTCTTTTTCAAGGAGCCGTGTAAGGACTTTAAATAAGTAATGCACAGTGCATGACATTAAAACAGACAGTCATAAGACAAAATATGATAATAATGCAAATAAACATTATAATAATAAGACAGCATAAGTGCAGTTAAAAGCAGCAATAGTCCTTTGTGAGGAGTTCAGCTACCGTCCCCTTGAAAAGGCTCACAGATTACTAGGACTGCTTAATTTTGTCCAGAAGGCCATTCTAAGAAAATGGAGACTGAAAGCTGTACTTCCAAAAGTCGTGGAGGCATGGGGTGCATCTAAGACCTAAGACTTAGCACTCCTGTGACCTTGTGTGGTAGCTAGTATCTCTCCAAGTGAGTGTTGTGAGGTGGGGAAAAAAAGTGGGAAAAAGTCAGAAACAAAAATAATAATACATTTAAAAAACACCACTGTCTTCATCTCTCAAAGAACTTTCTGCTTTCCTTCTTGAGAATGGTCCAATATCCCACTAGAAACAGTTAAAAACTTGACAGTTCCAAAAAACAGCATTCCATAAAGGGTTGAAGCTGTTCTGAAGGCAAAGGGTGGTCCAGCACCTTATTAGCTAATAAGTATAAGTATTCATATATTTTTGCTGTTTCCATGAATTTGTTTACATCCTGTCATTATTAAGCCATTTGCAGGCTTCTTGGCTTAGGCCAATGGAGGAGAGCCTATCTAGGAGTAAAGAGTGGTCTATGGTGTCAAAAGCCTTTGAAAGGCCTATAAAAAGGTCGATAAATAAGGAAGTGCAGTGCTGCTTCTTGTCCAGAGTTGATAAAATATAATTTAAAACCAAGGAGGCTGCCGAGGAGTGATGTGACCTGCCCTGAATCCTGATTGGAATACACTTAAAATGTGTTTCTTGTACAAATAATCCCATGGTTGAGCATAGATAAGAGATTCTAAAACCTTGGTCAGGCAGGAGAGCTTGGAAATAGGGAGGCAGTTATTTCGATCACAGGGGTCACCATCCTTGTGAAATGGGAGTACATCACGTCTATAGTTAACAGAGCCTCCAGGATGTATCTTTTCTATGAGGGGGTTGGTGATGTCATTCTATAGTGTGCTTGTGAGGTGAAAATACCCCTCCCTCCCTCATCCCTGTCGCCCATCACCATGGCAACCCCTTGACTCCAGCAGCACAGAGCAATATTTCTCTCTTCCCCATCCCCCATCCCCCATCCTCCCATCCCCCACTCCCACTCTCTCTGTCTGCACCTTTTTCTTGGAATCTCATCCGTTACTGCTTCCCTAAGCTCCCTTATTGAATCCCTGCTCTCTTTCCCCCCTTACGTATATCCTTCCTTCTTTAACTTTGGACATTCAAATTTTTACTGAAATTGCCCTTCTTATTTTGAAAAGCACTTTGAAAAGCACATTATTCCTGTCCGTCATCTAGTTGTGTCTGTACAGTACGTCTGTAATTTATATGTCTATACAACATAATATATTGTCAAAGTACTCAAGAAATGAAAAATACAAAAAGGATCAGGAACAAAAAGAGAAAGATCACAAATAAATAAAAACAATATCAAATATAACACAATAAGAATAAAAGCAACCCTGATCGACTAAAAGCTAACTTGACAAGTTATGTTTTCAAATGGCTTTTAAAATGAACTACTGTTGGTACTTCTCTAATCTGCAGAGGCAGACTATTCCACAGTCTGGGAGCATACAAGCAAAAGGAAGCTTCCTTGTTCTTTTCTAGTTTACCTTTGGGATGCAGAGAAATACTAGCAGCATTTTGAACTTGAATACATCTCCTTCAATACTGTGCCACAAAAAAGCACTTTACTAAAATTTAGTCAGAGCATCGGCCTGTGAAAGAAAGGGTCTAAGTTGAGCTATATGTAGCTTTGGGCCGAATGTGATTTAGACATGAAGCAAAAGCAATTCATAACACCAAACATTTAATAGTCTGGAATTCTCTTTTTAATCACTGATGCATAATAACATAGAATGATATTTAAGAAATGAGCACAACATTTAAGAAATCTAAATTACACAAGCATCTTTTGACGAAATCAAATGAAGAGGTCATCCAAATTACAATGAACAAATTATAACTTGCAATCAATTTGAGACATTTTGGCATTGTTATTTGCAGTGCAGCATCTCCTCCTAAATCATTTAACATATGAGCTTCCATTGACTTGTTCTTTGGACAATGTTCTTTGAAAATTATCAGAAGAAAGTTGCAATAAATACATCATATTTGCACATAATATGCAAATGAGGTTAAAAAAATGGCCCCATTAGCATTAACGGCAAAAAACATATGTACTGCACAACACATTTTAATGTCTCTGATAGGTCAGATTATGTAAGTTTGATTACTTTACGTTTCTTGGCCCCCTATAAAATACAACTGCAAGCAGCAGTATTTTCAGTTAAATTTCAAGCAATTAAAATCATATAATCTTTTATTCTCCTCTATTTTACACAGCTAAATGCCAGTCAAATAACAGAAAGAAGCCCCTGAAAGTTCCTTTTGGTGAATTAATATTCTTCATAATGTTGGCTAAGTGACTATAAGCAGGGGCGTAACTACAGTAGATGCAGGCAATGCAATGGCATTGTGGTCCGCAGATCCCAGGGGCCTGTGAATGCATGCAGCCAGGCCCCACTGCAGTGTTCTTTGTCATGATCACAGAACAGTGCATTTAAACTACGCATAATCAACAAATACCTAAATCCCATGTTCACCATTGGTATATATAGTACCTTACTTGCACATTAATGTTAATCGTGGGTTTTAATCATTTTTGTTTCCGATTTTTTTATCCCATTTTTCTCCCAATTTGGTAGCCAATTAGACCCACTATTTCTATGTCAATCCACCCCCCCTAGTAATGTGATTTCGCTGCCGTCCTGCGACCGGTAGTGATAAAGGCGACCTGACGCGTCTTCCGAGACGGCACTCGTCAAGTGTCGACCGTAACCCGGTACTACAGGGCCACTCTTATGCGCAGCGAACGTCATGTCGGCTTCCCTCCCCCCTCCCTGGGGCGGACAACCAATCGCCGGCCCTGGTGGCGCTCCCGGCCAGAGCCGACTCGGGGAATTGAACCCCGGTCTCCGTGGCCAGCGTCGAACGTTGTAACCACTGGGCCACGCAGGAGGCCAATCACGGGTTTTAGAATGTCAAAATTGGTTTTATGGTCAGCAGATCAAAAAATACATTTGAATGAATCCAAAACTTTTTAGACTTTTTCATTCAGAAAGCATGAATAAAACCGCACAGCTGAGAAAAGTTTTTCCAAAAACTACCAGACGTCCAGAAACATGAAGACGGGACAGAAGCAATGCCAGCTAGGCCTACTAGCTTCCCTGCCAAGCAACACCATTCTAGCGATGATTAACTTTTTGACGGAGCACGAAGACTAGTGGACATTTACAAGAACGACATATCCTCCGCATTTCCTAACCAACTGCTGTCGTTCTGTGCTTGCTTTAAAGAGCATTTCAAAAGTGAAAACTAGCAAATCTGTTAATTATCAACAACAGCATCACTGCAAGCTTTGGAGAAATGTGCACAGTTTTGCTACTGTTCTTAACCATTCCAGTGACTGTTGCGTCTGCCGACAGATCATTTTCGAAGCTCAAGTTAATCAAGACTTATTTGAGGAGCTCGATGGGGCAGGAGTGTCTTTCTGGACTGGGGATCTTATCAATCGAAAATGCTCGTGCGAGACAGTTGGACTTAAAGGGAATTGTTGACGATTTTACAGAAAAGGCCCGGAGAATACATTTGTAATAAGTAAGTAAAAGAGTAAGAGAATAGTACATTCTTATCATTCATGTTCTATTCTTATTATTGTATTTGCAAGGCACGTTAGCTGGCTAGCTATAATATATCAATTTTATTGCAACAACCGCACATCTTAATGTTACGTTGAACGTTATCTATTAATGAATGTAGTGTAGCAGGAATAGGGGTGTGGGGTTTCCAAGTAACCAAGTTCGATACTGAAAAACTAAACACAATGAGTTCAATTGGAATAAAGCAGGCTTTATTAGGGGAAACTCACAATGTGGGAGACGGGGAAGAAATGGGAAACGTAGGCAAACAATCCAAATCTGCAGTCCACATTCGTAGTTGTCCGTTATCCAAAATCCAGAACACATCCAGGTTCTCATACAAACAGTTCATTACGCAATCAGGGAAGTCAGGAAGTCCAGGTCAAAATGATAAATCCGATCACAAAACAATTCTCTACTTTTTCGCCTTCAACGCTTCACGCTTTTCCCATATGCTACTTGACAACCAATAAAGGGCAACGCCCCCTCTTTTATTTCCGAGTGGTCAGCTGTCAGGGGTATCTCAGTGTGTCCCATTTCCTCCGGACCTCCATATAAGGTTTGGGGGTGGAGCCAACACGTCAGCACATATCTCCCCTCTATCACCTCTCCCCGCACCTCCCCCGGCCGTCTGCCACACACCCTCTCCCTCAGCTCTGACCGGGAGGGAGAGGCAGTCTGACACCATAGTGCGTCCCTCCTGGAGAGGGCGTCGCCATTCCCATGGGCAGCCCTGGACCTGTGTAGGACAGAGAAAGCAAATGGCTGTAACAATAAAACCATCGCGTGACCGGGGCATTACTGTCCTTGTTCCGTGCCATCCAGATTAGTGGCGCATGATCCGTTACCAGGGTGAAATGCCATCCCAACAGATAGTACCGCAAAGTCTCAAGTGCCAACTTGATCGCTAGACACTCTTTTTCTACTGTTGAGTATTTTTGTTCTTGAGGTTCAGATCAGTTTTCTGCTGATGTACATGATTGGGTGTTCCTCCCCCTCTTGTAGCTGGGACAGGACGGCACCCACCCCCGGTTTCCGATGCGTTGGTTTGTACTATTAAGGGTTTATTAAAATCTGGAGTCACCAGCACGGATCCCGAGCACAGCAACCTCTTCAAGTCCTGAAATGCTTTTTCTGTCCTGTCTGTCCACCCTCTCCCTATAGTATATCCCAGGTATTCTGCCTCCTATAAGCCAAGCTGACATTTTTTTGGTACAACGTCAGCCCCACTCCCCTTAATGCACACAACACTGCATGCACCCGGTTGACATGAGATTTCCACTCGTTTCCATTCATTATTATGTCATCTCGGTAGGCAGCTGTATACTCCCGATGGGGTCGGAGAATTCGGTCCATCAACCTCTGGAACGTGGCCGGAGCTCCATGTAATCCGAACAGCAGTTTCCTGTACTGAAACAATCCTTCTGGGGTGGCAAACGCAGTTCTTTCTCGAGCCTCAGGAGCTAGTGGCACCTGCTAATATCCTTTTGTCAGGTCTAACGTGCTGATAAAGTGGGCGGTTCCTATTCTGTCAATCAATTCATCTATCCTAGGCATGGGATAAGCATCGAATTTAGAAATTTCATTTAACTTTCTGAAGTTGTTGCAGAACCAAATTGTGCCATCCGTTTTCATTACCAATACAATTGGGCTACACCAGTCACTATGAGATTCCTCTATGATCCCTGCGTCCAGCATATTTTTTTTAACCTCTACTCGAATGGCTTTCCTTCTTGCTTCGGGTATGTGATACGGTCGTTACTTTACCTTTTTTCCTGGGGCGGTGATTGGGTTGTGTTGGATAAGGTTTTGTGTGACCTGGTTCACTGGAGAACACATCCTGGTTACTGTTTACCAATTCCGGCATGTCCTGTGTCTGGGTCTGGCTTAGTTGCTCCCCCAGTGGCACCTCCGCAGACATGATCTCTGTAACAGATATCTTGGGGACAATGGTATACTGTATACCATTTCACATGCATTCCACCGTTTAAACAGATTTATATGATACAATTACTTTATATTTCGGCGTCCCTGTTGTCAGACCCTGTAATTGACTTGGCACACTTTCTCTATTATCTGGAAGGGTCTGTACCATTTAGCCAAGAACTTACATTCGGAGTTGGGGATTAGCACCAACACTTCGTCTCCTGTCTGGAATTCCCGTTGCTGAGCTCTGCGGTTATACACCCAAGCTTGAGCATTTTGCGTTTCCTGCATGTGTTCACGTACTAGGGGCCACAGAGTTGCTATTCGATCTCATATTTCCTCCATGTGTTCCACCATGGTGCAGTGAGGGGACGGTTGCTGTTCCCCCACCTCTTTAGCCACATCTAGCAGTCCGTGGGATCGTCTCACTCCAGTACATATCCAGGTTCTCATACAAACAGTTCGTTACACAATCATGGAAGTTAGGAAGTCCAGGTGGTGCAGTGGATAGCACTGTCGCCTCACAGCAAGAAGGTCTAGGGTTCGAATCCAGGCCGGGGGCCTTTCTGTGTGGAGTTTGCATGTTCTCCCCGTGTCCGCGTGGGTTTCCTCCGGGTACTCCGGTTTCCTCCCACAGTCCAAAGACATGCACGTTAGCCTAATTGGAGAGTCTAAATTGCCCGTAGGTATGAGTGTGTGAGTGAATGGTGTGTGTGCCCTGCGATGGATTGGCGACCTGTCCAGGGTTTATTCCTGCCTCACGCCCCTATGCATGCTAGGATAGGCTCCAGCCCCCCCGCGACCCTGACCAGGAATAAGCGGCTTAGACAATGAGATGAGATGCTAGTTTAGTTAACAGCTATAACTTGCTAGTAGCTAATGATATTTCTCCTCACAGACACTCCCAAGTTCCACGTGCCCAGTGGATTTGCTCTACACCCAGTGTGTGCATAAACAGATTGGTAATTGGATCATTTCTCGATTCTCGATTGGCAACGATGTCTATCGCTGTATTACTGCACTGATCTCTTGCACAAACTATAATTGTTCCTACCATGTATTAATGCACATCTTGTAAGTCGCTCTGGATAAGAGCATCTGCTAAATGCTTAAAATGTAAAATGTAAATGTTTCTAGGCCTATATTATCTATTCAAATGGAAGTTGATTTCCTTGGTCACATACAAATTCAGACACTGACTCTCACTATACATTCACTAATTCACACTTTCTCACTGAATCCACTCACTGCACACAATCTACAACACACACACTGTGTATTCAGTGAAACTGATCTGTAGCTAACAAAGTAATGCCTCTATTGCAAGTACATGGGAGAGATTACTATAGTTAATTATTCACATTCACTATTTATTATTAACAATATACTTATGTAAAAAATAAAGTATAGAGAGCTCGCAAGAATCAGACCTGTATTGCTCATGTCTCTAGTGAATCAACCACTGGACTGCTATTTGAGCTATGTTTACTAAGCAGATTTCTGGCACTCAGCAGTAAGTCACACATAAAGAAGTAGCAAGCTAAGCTATCTCAAGGTTACCAGAACAAGCGTTAAACATAGATACATTTCATTGAATTTACCAATGTACCATTATTAAGAACAGAACAAGAATAAAAACCACTCACCTTGCATATTGGGTTGTCATTTTCATTTCGGCACAAATTTCGCACTCATATCAAATAAATGCAAATGTGAATGTAAATTCTAATTCTGTTTTGTTTTGTTCGAATTATGGCAGGGCTTGTCATCGGCATCGCAGTCTCGTGAGACCATAGATTTTTGTGCCTTGGAGTCAGGTTTTGGTGCACTGTCTTCTGTGGCTGTGAAGTCCAATCCTTGAGAGAGGTTTTGCCACAGTTGTCGCAGGTGAAGGTTGGTCCTGATGTAATTGGAGCAGCGTTCGTATTTTCCTTCCTCTTCTGACGTTTTGTGTCTCTGTGTTGCACCAGGGTGGCTTCATTATTCAGCAGTCCGTCTTGTATGGTCTGTTGACAGAGAGGGCGATCTTAGGCAGTGTCTTCCCAGGTATTCACATCGATTCCAAAATACTAGAGGCAGTGGCGATTTTAGGGTTTTAAAACAGGGGGTGCAATGGGCAGAAATCATTTTCTTTTCAATGTTTTTTGACATTGATTTGAAAATTGTAATATTTTAATCCAAATAGTAGGGGGTGCAAATGCACCCCCTGCACCCGCGGTAAAATCGCCACTGACTGGAGGTCTTTTTTACAGAGGTCCTTGAATCGGAGATGGGGGCAGCCATTAGGTCTCTTACCAGTAGACAATTTTCTGTAGAGAATGTCCTTTGCTAGGCGTCCATCCTCCATCCGTCGAACATGGCTAAGCCAGCGGAGTCGTCATTGTCTCAGGTAATAGTGCATACCCTAGTAGGGAGTTTTGCCCTCTCCAGGATGGAGTTGTATGGTCCTGCCAGGAGATACCCAGGTATTGAACCTCCTCTCCTGGTGTGCATAGAGTGTCCAGGGTTTGCCACCATAGAGGACCATGCTGGTGACACAGGGACTGTAGACCTGTATTTCTGTGTGCACTGTCAGCTTTTGATTGCTCCATACTCTAGCTGTGAGTTTTCCAAACGTGGAGGCTGCTTTTCCGATGCGACTGCTAAGCTCAGCATCAAGTGAGAGGCTGTCAGTGATGGCAGACCCAAGGTAAGTGAAGGTGTTGACAGCTTCCAGTGCGTAGTGGTGATAGAGTGCTTTTTCAATGCCTTGCACCATTGTTTTCATTTTTTTCAGACTTGTGGTTAGGCTGAAGTCCTGGCATGTTTGGGAGAATCCGCTTATGAGTGTTTGTAGGTGTTCTTCAGAGTGTGCTGTCAGCGCTGCATTGTCGGTGAACAGCAAGTCTCTGATGAGGAGTGGTCACACATTGGTTTTTGCCTTGAGCCGAGCGAGGTCGAAGAGTCTCCTATCAGTTATGTGTAGAGGTAGACTCCTTCAGTGGAAGACCCAAAAGCTTGCCAAAGGAGGAAGGAGAAGAAGATCCCGAACATGGTGGGTGCTAAGACACAGCCTTGTTTCACTCCTCCATAAATCTTTAATGGATCTGAAGTGGACCCATCAAATTGAATGGTGCCTTCCGTGTTGTTGTGGAAGGACTGGAGGAAGCTAAGGAGCTTAGAGGGACAATCTATATGTTCGACCATATTGAAGGGGTAACTTATGGCAGGGTTATAGGTAGGACAATGGGAAATGTCAAATTGAATACTGCATTTTCATTCTGGCAGAAACAATGCGCTCAAAACAAGGAAATTGAAGTGCAAAATTGGTAGTACATTTTGATTTTTACTATTTGCATTTGCTTTTGAATTGCTTCCATGCACCACAACCACACTCAGCTACAAACACCTTCACTACAGTCAAACTCAGCCACATTGACCTTCGCCACAGCCACACTCAGCTACATAGACCTTCAACACAGCCACACTCAGCTATATAGATCTTCACAAGGGTCCCAATGGAAAACAATGACTTCCCGAACATTCACAGTCAGACAGGATCTATGTGAATGTAGCTACACTGAAACCTTACTGCATTAGTGTCCTTCCGGCTCAAACACAATGAGCTGTAGTGTGCTGTGCCGCTGCCAATGGCAGGACTCCAGAAATTGTGTGTAATTCTATTAATCAGTATATTTTGCACTTGGCCTGACAAACGCAGATACTTTAGCAGAGGAGCAAAGAGGGAAATTCTTTCCATTTCAAAAAACAAAGACCTCTTTCTGTTGGAGAGAGTGGGAGAGAGATGGAAAGAGACAAAACAGGAAGAGAGTCAGGGTCAGAGGGAAGAGAACTGACTCACAGACCACCTCTCCCTATTTGTCCTCTCCCATTCATTTTATGCTCGTTTTTCTGTTCCATTCTCTCTTTCTTTTTATTTAATACAATATCCCATCAAATGCACATTGTTTCAGCGAGTCACCTACACAAAAACATGCCCCCCGACCCAGCTTCACCAGCTTCTCCAGCACCTCTCTCTCTCTCTCTCTCTCTTAGTATCTCCCAGGTTTCACATGTGTGCTTTGTTACCAAAGCAGTACAAAAAGTCAAACCTTTGAACAAGTACTACAACACTTAAGGATTTCCTACAATGACAATAACCACAAATAAATCACTGATCTCCCCTTTCCCTCTCTTGTACTCATATTAAAACAGCTTTATCAGCATGAGAAATATGAAATCCACTTTGCAATATCATTCTGGACATGCAATATCCATTAAGAATAATTAACTTAAGATGCACATTTATAATGGAGGGAGTGCAAAAGAAATTAGATCACTTTCAAAAAACTTTCAAAAACATAAAAGTAGAAATGTCTGCCCTTAACAAACATGAACAATGCCATCTTCTCATTGCACTTTATATTTCCCATCATATAAGAATGTCTAATCATTGCCCTTTAAATATCAGACAGCTAGGCACACATTTGAAATTCAAGCACTGCTCTTCTATCTCTCCACCCCCTCCTCAGCAGTCAATGAAACGTAAAGCTTTGTTAGCATTACTAAAATATGTACTATTCCCAAGCACATATAATACGCTACTCAATGAGAATCAGATAATGAATATATTCTGGATCTTGGTCCAGACAGTTCTGACATTATAGCCCCATCCTGCCTTTCCTTGGGTCACTTCACAAGTAAAAGGGCAGAACTGGAGTGTACTAAACATACAATATATGGGTAACTGCCAAAGTAAATAAATGATTGTAAAGAAAATTAAGGGTTCTGACAGCACTGTTACTATATGGGGTACATTTTCCTGACATAGTTTAGTTCCACTCAACCCCTTAGAGGGCAAGAGAAATGGCAATAAATATAAAGTAATTCTGAGTGATCACCTTCATCCTATGGTGAAGCATTTCTACCTGATGGGAGTAGTCTCTTCCAGGATGACAATGCTCCCATCCACAGGGCACGAGTGGTCACTTAATGGTTTGATGAGCATGAAAACTATGTAAACCATATGCCATGTCTGTCTCAGTCACAAGATCTCAAGCCAATTGAACAGTTAAGGACACCTGAGACAGCTTTGTCCACCACCATCAACAAAACACCAAATCATGGAATTTCAACCCTCTCTGTGCATGTGGGTGCAGCTATGGGTTTTTGTGTGTGTGTGAATGTGTATGTGACTCTGTATGTGTATGTGCATGTGTGTGTGTGTGTGTGTGTGTGCACATGTGGGTGTGTGTGTGTGTATGTGTCTGTGTATGTGTGTGGTTGAGGGGAAGTGAGTCTTGATTGCCCTATATTTCCTGATTGTAAAAGTGAGATCTTTGTAAGTGCCTCAATGACCACACAGTGTGACAGAGGTTGTGGCATGCCTCCCCTTTCTCAACCTTTCTTGGTCAGCCTGTACTCCCTTCCTCCCTGCTGCTCTCACTTACTGCCCCCTCACTAACTGTACCCCTCAGTCACTGCCCCTCTTCCTAATTGCCCCCCTCACTTAATACCCCTCTCCCTCCCAAACTCAGATTTGCTCAGCCCAGGCGAGAGGCAGGTCGTCGCAGCACTGCAGTGGGGTATTACAGGGCTCACACTCACTCACTCTCTTTCCTTCTCTCTCTATTTCTTGCACACAAACACACACACACACACACACACACACTCCAACTCACTTAATTTATTTCTCTCTGTCCGTGCCCCTGTTAAACACACCTGGATTTTATTACAATCGGAAATGGATACTGAAAAAAAACAGCAGGATGGAATAACCTCAAAAGTGATGTGGATCGAAGTAGAGGGTTGTAAGAACTATGGAAGTAGAGTGACAGTCAAGTAGTGCATTAAAGAAACTCAGCGCAACACAACATTAAACAGCGACACAATCCTACGTGATAGTATAAATGACCCAGCAAAGGCATACTGTGCATGTAAGACAAACAATAAAGAAGGTGCGAAACTATTTTAATACTCAAATACACCAACGCTGTCAACACTGTATACAGAACACATTTAAAGAACTGTGAAATGTTGATATATTCAGAAAATGTATATGCAGACATAATAAGATACAATAGACTTCCATACAACTGCGCATAAACACAATATACGAAAGAAGAAATATAATGAGTGTACACAACGAAACACAAATAATTTAATACAATATTAACATGGAGCACCCTGTTGCATCGACTACACACTCATGGTGCACACCCCGCAGAATACATGTATCATTACATTCATATATTACATTAAAACGTTTTTATAATATTATTATTATTATTATTATTATTATTATTATTATTATTATTGAAAACTGCAGTAATACAATATAATTATAATGATTATTATGACTATATAATAGTCATAATTATTATATGTATATAGTTATTATATATATACATATATATATATAGAGCTGTTATTATTATTCATACAAATGTTTATATTTATTATTATTACTAGTTATTCTAAGACTTGATTTTGTACATTTATAATGACATGACTGATTTAATTCAATTTAAGATGGTAGAGCATATAAACTGGTATTTGTAGAGCAACACTGCACAGAAGACTATTGTTGTACTAATAAATTCATATTGTGATTATTCATTCAATTACATAACATATCATTAGGACCATCTCAGTCTAAAGTTATTGTCATTTCTGTACATTTTCAGTCTCAGACTAGGTGTGTTCCCTCCATTACCCTCACCTGATACCCAGTGTGGATGTATTCCCTGACTGGGTGCAAGCCATTGTTATACCAATCCTAATAATATACACTCCATATTATGTATCGGGTCTTATCTTACCTTTCCAGGGAAATATGGCCTGTGATTAGTTCCTTCGATTCCTTGTCCCACTCCTTTTCTCTCTCTCTCTCTGATTTTCTTTTCTTCCTCTCCAATAAATATTGTTCCTTCTGTACTGTTGCTGCAGTGATACAAAAACACACCCTCTTACGGTCTGTCTCCTCCCTTCTTCCTCTGTTCTGATTGGCTGATGGGTAGAGGTGACATCATCTCTCTCCCTGTTTCTGTCGATTATTACTACCCCCACCTCCAATCCCTCTCTCTCACACACACACACACACACCCTATTCCCTTGGCATCTCCATGCCCCTCCCTCCAGCCTCGTCTCCCTCTCCCCCACCTCCTGCCCAATCCTTCTCTCTCTGCAGCGCTTCCTGGCTGTATAGGCCAGCTTCCAGCTATTTAACATGGTTTAACATAGCAAATGCAGCATAACAATCAATTTATTCCCAGATACTTAATTCTTCAAATACAATCCAAAAGTAACCAGGCGCTGCCCTATATCAAGAAGGAGACAATACATCACCATATATATCCATGTATTTAAAATACCAATCACTGAAATCTACAGCACTGCAGACAAAAGCATTACCCCCTTCCCCCCACAACCCCCTCCAGTTGAGCTTATAATATGGAATTTATGAACAAATTATGAATTATGAATCAAATTGCAGGCCATACAATGAGTGAACTATACTGTTTTAACATATCAAGGTTATATCACAAAATGTTCTGTATATCGCACTATATAACAATATGGTATACACATTGCTTTAATGTGTATCACAATATATCACTATGGTATACAGACTTCTATACTGTATATCACACTATATCTGTAGGGAAGACATGCACTATATAAATACTAAATGATAAAAAAATAAACAATCAGACAAAGATCAACAAACAAAACAAGATATAAACACAACATCGAGCACACAAAACAAGTTCCTGCTGGCTTCAGTCTCCTGACTCATTCATTCAGATGACCATGCCTTTATTTAAAACAGAAACAGTGGAGGGGATCCATTACAATTTATAGCATATTGTCCTGGCTAGTGGCACTTTGAGTATGTGACCTGCTGGCAGCCTCAGGAATGACGGGCACAATGGGCGTGCACAACCAAGGACTTGAACAGCTTTCCATCTAACTGTTTGTGTATCCAGATCTCCTAATTAGAGCGGTTTAGTGCTGATCCATCGTACTGACCTCTGCTACACACTCTGCTATTGATACTGTATGTATCATTATCAATCGATCTTTATTTTTGTATAGTACTGTTTACAAACAGGTCGTCACAATGGACATTTTCCAGAGGAAATGAAAAAAAATAGAAACACCCTACTTTCACATGATGTTATGAAAATGTTAGATACTGTATATGATGATATATCGTACTGTGGTATAGACGCTCTGCTTTTGATGCTGAACATAGATCACACTACTATACACACGCTGCTATAGCAAAATAAAACCTCTCTCTCTTCCTTTCACAAACGCAAACAGATGGAGAGCAAACAGGGGGTATGCAGGTCCTCCAGAGAAGGAATATGCCTCGTTTGTTCCTTGGCAAACTGGGGCACCACATTGAGCGATGTGACTATGTGGTGACGGAACGTTACCCAACAATCAGGTATAGGGCTCTGTGAAAGACTCACCTGTACCACTCAGGGCCAGATTTAATAAGTGACGGCATAACACACAAAATACTGGTTTAGTGTAGTCACAGTCAGCTTAAATGGAAACTAACTCACACCGCTACGGCCTATATTTTGTAACACTTATCGGTTGTGAATGAGGAAATGTAAACATTGTCCATGGGTTTCCGCTCAAGAGTATGCGCATGTGCACTTGAGACTTTAATCTGCTTGCAAAAGTCTGACATGAGCACGATTTCTGAAACATCTAAAGTATTTTCATGAACAATGTATACATTCCCTGATTACCAATGGACATTTTGGGCCCCCCTCTGCTTTGTGCCAATACATCATAAAATAATTTTGCAGTTTCTGTGAATGATGCACCTGCAATTGAGGCACCAACTATTTGACCTTTTTCAACATCTGTTAGCTCTCTCGTGTACGTTGCTCAAGTCTTTTGTAGAAGAAACATTAGTATTTACATGAATATGAAACACGTGTATAATCATTTTTAATTGTGACTTAGCTACTTCAAAATACGAGTCCTTTTTCATTTGGTGTTTCCATTGTTTTGTCCATTTTTAATTGATCAACCAACATTTCAGCTGACGAGCAGCCATTGTTAGCTGAAACATTGGTTAATAAACCAATTTCATTCTTTCGCACGTTAAATTCCACCAAAGCCCACCACACCACACTGGGTGCACATTTTTATCTAACCCACATAAAATTCCCATTTTAGAAGTCAGTTATATTCATGTTATATATTGAAGGATGATTAACTGTTCACTGAAAACTGAAATTCGTTTTATTTTGTGCATAGGCTTTAAAGCTAAACAATTCAATCTTAACACATGAATGGATTTTATTTAGGACAAACCTGACTAAACGAAAATTGCACTTTTTCTTTACAAATGAAATAAGGCTTAACACATGATTGATGGACATTGGCATTTAAAAGTAAGGTATTGGACTGTAAATGCATTAACCGGAAAAAAAACGTTTACCAGTTCTTCGGGTCATCTGAGAAAGAGACATCTCGTTGCCCTCGTACACCATGCTTCATCTGTCTGCGAAATAAAGGGAGTCGCAAGAACTGAGGGCTCTCTCGGAACAGTGCCCTATTCTGTCGCACACTGCAGAGCCTTGTTGGTGGCCCGCTGTGACTGGGCCAGAGTAGCTAAACACATGGCCAACCCCAACAACACTGCACTAACCAGTGGTTTAAGGGCTGGTAAGTAGTCCTTCAGAATTTGACTCTGTGCGTGCATTTCCTCTAAAATCAGCCCGTTGTTGTCGGTAGGTTCCTTGGGCTCTGCTGCACCCCATCGGACTCTGTCACACTGGCCTCAGTAGGGGGGTGGTCAATCGCTGGCTCCAGGGTCAATATGACTTCACGCAGACAGCATATGAGGGGCCAGCTGGTTTAAAGTCGACCACACACACACACACACACACACACACAATTAACCCATGAATACTAGTTATTTATTATGGTTTAAATAAAGGGACTATTTATGCATTTTCAACCAATAAAGCATACAGTAGTCTACCTTAAGAGGGCTGATCCACTATTGTGCCTCACATTGAGGTTGAAAATGACAAACGCTTTATGACAACAAATATTGTTATCATTATTATTACATATCGGAAGCAAATACCAATGTTGTGTTCCTTTTTTCTTGTAATGGATTTTATATATTTAACGTTTTAATGTTGTAGCGATCTATTCACGTCACGTTAGAGAATGTAAATGCCAATTGGTTTAATTGAGTAAAAATCAACGGAATCATTTCAAAGAATAGGCTGCACGTTTAAATTCAATTCCTCCGTTAATTGTGTGACAAAGAGAAACGCGCAATAGAGCCTAGAAAACAACAAACTTCAGTTCGTCAAAAACATCGGTCCTTTTATGAGCATTAAACTGCCTGGTCTGCACAAATCAGATTAACGGATATTTAAATTAATATGAAGTCAATACTGAATTCGGGCATGTAGAACAAAGAGTAGTCTACATTTATCCACTCATAAATTATTAATTTGTACGATAATTTGTAGATGTAAGGAAATGCGACATAATTGTGTAGCTAATGTAAAGAAAAATGCTATGACGAAATAAAATTAAGAAGCTAAAGCCTACATATCGGTATTGATTATTCAGCAAATTAATTATACTTGATTGATCATCGATAAATGGGAATGGAAACATGTTTAAAGTAATCATGGTTTAATGGTATGGGCTTTAGCCACCTTACTTCAAGAGACGAATCGCTACTGACACACGCACAGTAGGCTACGGCAAATACACGCTCATCGCGTCCACTGTTCATTCTGACAAAACGTGCAGCATGGACGGTTGATTTGGTTCTATCGCTGCCCTGCAGATTGTCGTTGGGCTTGTGAGGTCTGTACCGATCAAATATTCAAAGAGAAGATTATACGTCTGCTCTGTATTCATGCAGAAATACCGGCAATGGCGTTCGCTGTGCAGACGCAATTCAATAACTAAATTAATATTCACCGAAGGATGCACCCAAATCCTCCTCCTCCTCTGGACTCTGGAGACGATGAAGCAGGAGAACAAGCGCAATTGCTTTCCTTCGATCTACTTCACACACTGCCCAAACAAACGAAAAAAAAGTAAATCCTAGTAAAAAGTAAAAAAGTAAAAACCTCTGAAAACAATGACCTATTATGAACAATC
This sequence comes from Aldrovandia affinis, assembly GCA_029706075.1. Classification (NCBI taxonomy): domain Eukaryota; kingdom Metazoa; phylum Chordata; class Actinopteri; order Notacanthiformes; family Halosauridae; genus Aldrovandia; species Aldrovandia affinis. The sequence goes on along the minus strand of JAINUG010000074.1, from coordinate 3,188,870 downwards.
TTGATTAAGGAACAAGCGACAATACAAAGTGTGTTTGTTTACATGGGTTAACCTGTACATTCAATGAAAGGAGCAATACTACGATAGTTAATTTTTAGAAAGTGCCGATTAGACCGCCCTCGCGTAAACATTTAACAAAATAGTTAATAAAGTTGACAGAATATTATTATACAATTAAACTATGAAAAATAAGGTCTCATGAAGTATTCACTTGCCCGTAATCAATAATCATTACAAACGTGAAATTCTCTATGCTTTCCCATTTCAGACCGCGAGAGCTACTAGCAGCACAGATCACAAAGCCTTGACACTACTCTGACTTAACCGGTGTAGGCACCTGCTTAGCTCTCTGCTTAGCTTTGCCACGCTTCTGATGCCATGCGTGCATTGTAGATTGGGCTTCTTGGTCTCATTGCAAAATAGCAAAAATAGTTGTATTCCAGTCATCGATTCACACATGTATATCTTACAATGAGTGTATGTGGTCAAATGGCACAAATGACTTAGTCTAGGGTGATTTTGGTGTGCAATTTGAATTAATGAACAATTGTATCAATTAAAGGACACAAGCGCAACGATATCAACAACTCCATGTGTATGGATCTTGGTCGGAATGCTCCTTCAATAGAGAACTTAATTTTGAAGTGAAGTCTTGTGTTCATTAGTCTAACACAGTATTAATCCAAGCTTTTGTGTTTGCTTTAGTGTGATCTACTATATACAAAAAATATATATACAACTCTGGAAAAAAAACACTGAAAAATCGGTTTCTCTGGTTTTACTATTTATAGGTATGTGTTTGAGTAAAAATGAACATTTTTGTTTTATTCTATAAACTACTGACAACATTTCTCCCAAATTACAAATAAAAATGTTGTCATTTAGAGCATTTATTTGCTGAAAATTACAACTGGTCAAAATAACAAAAAAGATGCAGTGTTTTCAGACCTTTAATAATGCAAAGAAAACAAGTTCATATTCATTTTTAAACAACACAATACTAATGTTTTAACTTAGGAAGAGTTCAGAAATCAATATTTGGTGGAATAACCCTGATTTGCAATCACAGCTTTCATGCGTCTTGGCATGCTCTCCCCCAGTCTTTCGCATTGCTGTTGGGTGACTTTATGCCACTCCTGGCGCAAAATTCAAGCAGCTCAGCTTTGTTTGATGGCTTGTGACCATCCATCTTCCTCTTGATCACATCCCAGAGGTTTTCAATGGGGTTCAGGTTTGGAGATTGGGCTGGCCATGACAGGGTCTTGATCTGGTGGTCCTCCATCCACACCTTGATTGACCTGGCTGTGTGGCATGGAGCATTGTCCTGCTGGAAAAACCAATCCTCAGAGTTGGGGAACATTGTCAGAGCAGAAGGAAGCAAGTTTTCTTCCAGGATAACCTTGTACGTGGCTTGATTCATGCGTCCTTCACAAAGACAAATCTGCCCGATTCCAGCCTTGATGAAGCACCCCCAGATCATCACCGATCCTCCACCAAATTTCACAGTGGGTGCGAGACACTGTGGCAGGTTTCCGTCTAACCATTAGACGACCAGGTGTTGGGCAAAGCTGAAAATTGGACTCATCAGAAAAGATGACCTTACTCCAGTCCTCTAATCCTTGTGGTCTTTTGCAAACCTCAGCCTGGCTCTTCTTTGCTTCTCATTGATGAAGGGCTTTTTTCTAGCTTTGCACAACTTCAGCCCTGCCCCTAGGAGCCTGTTTCGAACCGTCCTCGCTGTGCACTTCACCCCAGCTGCCGTTTGCCATTCTTTTTGTAGGTCACTTGATGTCATCCTATGGTTGTTAAGTGACATTCGAATGAGTTGGCGGTCATCCCGGTCAGTAGAGAGTCGTTTTCGCCCTCTGCCGGTCTGTAGCTTTGTTGTCCCCAATGTCTGCTGCTTGACCTTGTTCTTATGAACCACCGTCTTTGAAATTTTAAGGATACACAGCAAACCCAAGTTAGTTAAATTATTGGTGTTGTGGAAAAAAGTGTCTACATCATGTCTGGGCATGTGGTGAATGGCAGAGAAAGTTTGTTCTTGGTGTTGTGGAAAAAAGTGCATAAGTGTTAAAGTTCTGGTGTTCATTGCCGAAAATATAACCAGCCTTAAAACCAGGTTAAAATCACTCCGGACCCGGAGATAAATTTGGGTGTTAAATTCCCGCGCTGTAGTAGGACACTGCCAATGGATGCCTGATTCACACACTCACTCCTCGCCGTCCTCCTCCAGAATCACAGATCGGCGAAGTAAGTAATAAAACTATTATTTTCCATATAACTTTACATACTTATTTACTTTGTACTTATATCTACAATATACATACATTTAGATATGTGGAGCTTATATAGCTAGCTACCTAGCTAGGACTAGCTACCTACATATATCTAACTATATGCACTGATCTCTTTCAACATCATGTCTGGTCATGTGGTGAATGGCAGAGAAAGTTTGTTCTAGGTTCACTTCGTTAGTTGGCTAACATTTGTTTTTAAATCATGCTAAGTAAATGTTAACGTTAGTTAATTTGATATCAGTGTAGCTTGGCAGCTAACGTTAATCATTATAGTTTTCTTGTCGTTAACCAAGACTGACTATGTAAATTAGCTAAGTCAAGCACACGAGCATGGCAGCCAAGTTAAGTTAGCTAACTTAAGGCAGTAAACTCCTATAATATTACATTATCTAGCTAAGTTAGTTAGTTAGCTAGCACTAGCTTTACAAACTGATGTTAGTTGTCTGCCTAATGGCCCCCATTTCCATTTCTGTTCTCTTTCCGCATGTGTGGACATCTCATGGCCAACAGACAATTTTATTCAAAATTGGTTAGAGGTAGCCTAAGTGTAGTGTTAATTTTTGATAATTACAATTGTTAATTTGATATCAGCAAGCTCTTTGTAACAATACCAACTCAAGTTGGTCACTCAGCTAGCTGAGCTAATTCTAAGCTAACGTTAATTCTTCGGTTCTTGAAAGTTCAGTCAGTTCAGTGGAAATAGAAACAGGAACGTGTTCCCAATAGTTCCCTATTGGGAGGGTTCCTGAACTATTTTGTGCAGTGGAAAAGGGGCATAATTTGACCTGTTTTTTAAAAGCAACTTCAATGTAATGAGGATATGGATGAGGTATTAACTGTGGATTGCTGATATTTTTGGTGAGACTCTTTCCTTAGTGTCTTTTTATTGTGTTTTCCCATATATTATAGGTAAATGTGCTGAAATGATACTAAAGGTGAAACACAGAGAGCGAAAAAAAAAACATAAAAATTGATGATCCCTGTGTCATTGCGTTTCTCCATGAATGTACGTTTGAGTTAACTTTTGCAACTGAATTTATCTATGAACCATGTTGCAAGTAAATTCTTTTTTCTCTTAATACATTGTTTTAATGTACTCTGCACAGCGTTTTTAATGTATGATGTGCTTTAGAAAGTTTTAATTCATTGTACTTTTTTACTAATTTAGTGAGGTAGAAGTTCTTGATACCAGAGACGGCAACAGTCACCATCACAGACGATAAGGGCACTGAAATTGATGAGGATGTGTTCCCGGAGCTTGCCACTGACAAAGATTTATGCTTCGTTGTTCAGTCAGATGCAGGTAAGCATGAGTGCAACAGCAGTAAACTGAGTCATGCGCATTCACTTGTACTTGTTTGCTGCAATATTTGTATGTGTGTGTTTCAGATCCCCCATTGGCTCAGTCTTCCCCTTTGTCACCATCCACACCAAGCCTTACAGACACATGATCACTCACTCCAATGAGCCTGGACAGTTCCAGTGATACAACAGTAACACTCGAAACAATCGACCCCATGGCCAGTTCATATGCGGGAGAAGTAAGTTGTCTTTGTTTTGTCCAAATCCTTCATAATGTAAAGGTAATGGTTACATTTGCTGCTGAAATTTACATGAGTGAAGCTAACATCTATTCCCATATTCAGATGGTCAGGCTTATTCTTGGTAAGAATCCCGGAGGTGCCGAAATCATAAAGGAATACGAGGACTCTTCGGATTCTTCGAGGCGACTACTTGTGAACATGGTAGTTGCTCACATGACTGAAATTGAAGGGTGAGAATATGTAGCGTTGTGTTATTATACTAATCAACTATTGCTAACTATTCTCCCTCTACTCTCCCTCAAAAAGTGGTGACGCGACCCGTGTGGCATAAGGTGGCAGCTGTCACGTGGGTGCTTTTAGCATACGTGTTGCACTCTGCTAGTGTGGTAAGACTCAAACCATAGGGCAGTAAGGATAAGGCTTTTGCTGAATGCAGCAACACTCAAAGCAGTCTTTGAAAACATAGACACATCTAACTATGGCATATGTAGTACAGTGGGGAAATTAGACAGTATAATTAGTGAACCTTTTAAGTAATGTGCATAAAAACCAACCATTTCAATTATTGAGCAAATTATAATTTTACCTGACAAACTTCCATGTCATGCCACCCTAAATATCTCCTTGCCACCCTATGTATAAATCTCTAGAATTGCCACTGCTTCCTAATAAAAATGTTACGTATGTTTTGGCAGAAGATTCGTGTGCAAGAAGACTAAAGAGTTCTATGCTCGGGGCCTAGTCACAGTGTTTCCAGTCCTGCGTGATCCATTTTCCAGAAAGGGCTATGTAAGTTTGGTCATCCACTTAAAACCTGCTATTGTATGTTGACTCACAGTATTGTCACAGATGTACATTTTAGTGTTTTCTGTCTGTCTTTGTGTTGTAGGAACATTTTTATGACATCCAGAGTAACACCGGTTTCTTTCAAAATTGCGTGAAGACCGTCAAGAGGAAGACCAGTTCCTATGACAATACACCAGCACCCAGGGAGGAGGCAGGGGGCCCCAAAACTTCAAGAGCGAGCAGTGAGCTACCAGCTCAGCTTCATGGCGACCACTGTGTGGAGGCCATATCCCTTCTAAAACACACAACTGACCGAGAGATGGTTCTGGCAAAGATGAGAGAGACGTTTGCATACCGACAAAGTGTGATTCACGACCAGCAGCAGACCTCAGATATACTCAGTGTCTTCCCAAGATTCTTGGACACCAAAGGACTGGTTAGTATTATTTACAACTGCCTCACTAAGGGTGACCACTAGAGTGACATTGAAAACGTATATACAGTGGGTTCGGAAAGTATTCAGACCCCCTTAAATTTTTCACTCTTTGTCATATTGCAGCCATTTGCTAAAATCAATTAATTTCATTTTTTTTCCTCGTTCATGCACACACAGCACCCACTATTGTCAGAAAAACACAGACTTGTAGACATTTTTGCAGATTTATTACAAAATAAACACTGAAATATCACATGGCCATAAGTATTCAGACCCTTTGCTGTGACACTTGTATATTTAACTCAGGTGCTGTCCAATTCTTCTGATCATCCTTGAGATGGGCCTACACCTTCATTGGAGTCCAGCTGTGCTTAATTATATTGATTGGACTTGATTTGGAAAGGCACACACCTGTCTATGTAAGGTCCCACAGTTGACAGTGCATGTCAGAAAAAAAACCAAGCCATGAAGTCCTAGGAACTCTCCATAGACCTCCGAGATAGAATTGTGTTGAGGCATAGATCTGGGGAAGGGTATAAAAACATTGCTAAAGCATTGAAAGCACCCAGAGAACAGTGGGCTCCATCATTGTGAAATGGAATAAGTTTGAAACCACCACAACTCTTCTTAGAGCTGGCCGTCTGGCCAAACTAAGTAACCGGGCAAGAAGGGACATGGTCAGGAGGTGACCAAGAACCCAATGGCCACTCTAAGAGAGCTTCAGAGTTCCTCTGCAGCGATGGGAGAACCTGGTAGAAGGACAAACATCTCTGCAGCACTCCCATCAATCAGACCTTTATGGTAGTGGCTAGACGGAAGCTACTTCTGAGTGAAAGGCATATGACAGCCCACCTGGAGTTTGCCAAATGGTACTTAAAGGACTCTAAGAGCATCAGGAAAAAGATTATCCGGTCTGATGAGACACAAATTGAAATTTTTGGCCTGAATGCCAAGTGCTACCATAGAGGTCTGATTGATGGGAGTGCTGCAGAGATGTTTGTCCTTCTACCAGGTTCTCCCATCGCTGCAGAGGAACTCTGAAGCTCTCTTAGAGTGGCCATTGGGTTCTTGGTCACCTCCTGACCATGTCCCTTCTTGCCCGGTTACTTAGTTTGGCCAGACGGCCAGCTCTAAGAAGAGTTGTGGTGGTTTCAAACTTATTCCATTTCACAATGATGGAGCCCACTGTTCTCCTGGGTGCTTTCAATGCTTTAGCAATGTTTTTATACCCTTCCCCAGATCTATGCCTCAACACAATTCTATCTCGGAGGTCTATGGAGAGTTCCTAGGACTTCATGGCTTGGTTTTTACTCTGACATGCACTGTCAACTGTGGGACCTTACATAGACAGGTGTGTGCCTTTCCAAATCAAGTCCAATCAATACAATTAAGCACAGCTGGACTCCAATGAAGGTGTAGGCCCATCTCAAGGATGATCAGAAAGAATTGACAGCACCTGAGTTAAATATACAAGTGTCACAGCAAAGGGTCTGAATACTTATGGCCATGTGATATTTCAGTGTTTATTTTGTAATAAATCTGCAAAAATTTCTACAAGTCTGTGTTTTTCTGACAATACTGGGTGCTGTGTGTGCATGAACGTGGAAAAAAATGAAATTAATTGATTTTAGCAAATGGCTGCAATATGACAAAGAGTGAAAAATTTAAGGGGGTCTGAATACTTTCCGAACCCACTGTATATATTTTTTTGTTTCTTTGTTGTCCGTATTAGATCCTTCAGGACTTTGCCTTGCTTTTTGGTACTGACACAGCCTCAAAGTTCCTTGAGAAATGGGGTTCCACCTTCAAAGAACGTGTCATCAGGAAGGCCAAGACTGCCAGAAACCCCAGTACTTCTAAACACGCTGAAAGATGCACTGAAGCAAGGGGACTCTGAAGAACCACGTATCGATTTACTACATTATTGCATGGTTATGTTGGTTGTGTAAACTGATGCCACTGTCAGTTATACTGTCACTTTATTATTGGTCTCATTGTTTGTATGTTGGGACAGTGATGTGGCCTCTGTGCTGCTGTTACTCCATCTGCTTACACCACAACCAGCTGGGAGCAAGCAGGCTGTGGGCCACCTGGTGAAATTTCAGAAGGTTTGTACATACGGATTTGACTTTCTCGAACCAATCACTAGTGACTGACATATCCCGAGTTCTCTCATCCCAATTCCTCAAGTACCAGAGGGGCTAATTGATATATTAAACTTTTTCCAAATCCCATGGGGAGAGCACCAAAAACATCTCCCCTCTGAAGAGATGCCTTCAATGCACAATGTTGTGCTAATTTAAGAGTTGCTATTGTGTATCAGTCCATTTAAAACGGCCTCGATAGCAGTGTCAATGTCTACTTTAATTATAATAAAAAATGTGAATGCAATTAACTTGATTATATGCACATGTATAAGTTCATGTATAGCATAATGAAATATTAAGTGTTTATAGACAAGTTTATACAATTTCAAGCATAAATAATAATGAATTACCTGAGACCTGTATCACGAGGCGGGATTAGTGGGTTAATGAGCTAATTTTGGCCTTGACCCTGGATTTTCGGTGTCATGACTCTGGTTCACTTTTAACCGGGTTGAATCGTCATGGTAACATATGCCGCACAGCTAACCTGCACCGAAGCAGGACTTCGCTTCGTCATACAGGCCTCTGGTTTCAAGCAGGTGTATCCAAACTTTTGACTGGTACTGTATGTTGCTATTTCGGAGTTTGGCTAAGTCGGAGTTTGGCTAAAGAACATCTCGGAGAGATTAAGGGGTCACACCAGTCATACCTCCTGGCCATTGGCACGTCCAAAGCTGATGCACAGTGTTTCTACATAGTGATGGACCATCATCTCATACCCTGCCAAGCAAGCACATCCCTTGGAGCTATCAATGAGCTTTTTACGTGTCACTTTGTTTCAGCTTGAGATATGATGATGCTCTTTGCAGCCTTTTTACTTTCCTCCAAATGACTGTTTATAATATTGACATAGACAAAACTGAGGAAACTCCCAAGAGTTAGGGAAGTAAGAGCAAAGCTTTTGAACAGACAGTAAAACAAGGATGTATCTATGCTTCATTTGTCAGATACGGGTTGAAACAAGTGTTTTGCTTATTCGGCACCTTAAGTGACACTTGAAAAGAATTCATAGTCGTTTGGAAGAAAGTAATTCTGTGTTTAGTGATGGAGACCCAGTCATTCCTAAACCAAGATCTTTAGAGAGGCCTTTACATCTAGAATTAGGAGATGGCTTTGAAGGACCTACCATATCAGGTACACCTGCACCTCAAGTTCAGGTAGTTAGTGATTTTGAAAGGCCTACATAGATAGATAGATCCTTTATTTGTCATTGTAACACGTACAACGAAATTGAAATGCCAACCAGTCAGTGCAAAATTACAAACAGTATATCTAGACATGTAAGAATACAAAAATATCAGTAATTACAGAATAATATATCTAAGATAAATACTAAGTGAACACACACAACCACACATTCAAACATTCTCTGCCATTGCACATTCCCTTATTGCACTTTAACACAAGTATTGCACTTTAAGACAAGTATTACAGGTTATTTTGTAGCTGCATTAAGTGTAGTTATTGCTGATGGGTAGAAACTGTTTTTGAGTCTGTTTGTTCGTGCTTTGATGGATCTGTACCGTCTGCCTGATGGCAACAGTTCAAACAGGGAGTGTCCAGGGTGGGAAGTGTCCTTTGTGATGTTCAGAGCTCTTGTGAGAGAGCGGGAACTATGTAGTTCTTCCAGTGTGAGGAGAGGGGAGGGGATATTGTACCATATTCGCTAGTGCTCTCCATGATTGAAAATTTGGAAGAATATGTCAGTGACTTTCAGTCCAGTCTCAAGGATCAAGTACTAATTCTTGTTTATATTCATATTATGAATATTGTGTTTTCACCTGCTCTTACAGCGGGTATGACAGTTTATTTAAAGCACCTCGTCATTGAGCACCATACCCTTTTCAAAAAACTGTATCCCTCAAAGAACTTGTTACCTAAGCATCATTTTATGGTGCATTACCCAAGATGCATACGCAGAATTGGACCATTGCTTCATGTCTGGAGCATGAGATTTGAAGGCAAACACAAGTTCTTTAAAGATTGTGTGAAGAATTGTAATAACCTTACAGTATCTCTTGCCAAGAAGCACCAATTTGCTGTAGCATACCACTGGGAGAGCATGGACTTTAAGCCACTTGAATCTGGTCCTGTCAAATGCCACATTCTAAGATCACAATAAAACAGTGAAGTCATCTCTGAACAACTTAGCATTGATTTACAGGCCATAGTCAGTGTTACAAACTGGGCAACTGGGCAAGTTTTCTTTGTCTTAGTGAAGTATGACACTGCCTTTCATTAACATTCCCATGCATTTGAAGTCAGGGAGCAAACTCCATGCAAGATTGTCGTTTTAGAAAAGGAGAATTTACGTTTTCATAAGCCCTTTGATGCTCAGGTTTCATACGGGGCTGACCATTACTTTTACATTGTCACAGAGGCATGTATCTTTTAATTTTTATTATTATTTTATTCTAACCAAACAAACAAAGAACATGTGCCAAGGGCCAAGCACCCTTATTGTTCGCTTTTTTTCATTATTTTTTATTTTATTTACTGTATGCATTTTTTTTGGTCACATGCCTCAACAAGAATGGACTGAAGTTAACAGAATAAAATGCTTTTGACATTAGACATCAGACTCATTATTCTGTACTTTATTTAAGCAATATATCTAATCTACACAGATTTCAAACACTGGTTTTAACATTTAGTGAATGACTTTTAACACTTTGTAAGTATAGAAATGTAACATTTGTAAAATAAATATGAACCCTTCATATTGACAAGTAAACACTGTGGAAGTGTTCAGTTTTGACACCCATAAATTAAAAAACCCAACTCTATCATAGTGTTAAAACATCAACACTACCAAGTGTTCTTATAACACTTTTTCAGTGAGTCCCACATGTACACCCAATTTGTGTTGATTTTGACACCCACAGTGTTAAATTTGCTGTTTGAGATTTGCTGTGTAGAAGCAACCTTACGCTCACTGCATCTCTGCCAGTAAAGCCAGAATTGACCCCTTCTTTTCCTCACGCAACTTTTATTTTCAACACTTTTGGCATGGTCAATAGTTTTTTTTATTCCAATTACTTTTGAGGTACTACTAGCAGTTTTTTTTGCCATCCAGTTGGTCCTATTGCAAGAGGATAGTGATGACCACAGCAGTGGTTTTTATACTTTTCCTCATTAAATAAGATTTGGTTCAGGTGATCACCTAATCAGTACTTTCATTAAGTAGAATGAGGTGTGCTTGTGTTGGAATTCAACAGACACTGGAATGGAATGGCTGCCATACATGTAGAGATGCTGATTTAAGAAAAATTTGTAGTGGTCTCTTAATTTTTTCCAGAGCTGTATATACTGTATATATATGTATATATATATATAGGCTATACAGGTAGGGGACACCAAGCAGTCACTTACTAGGGTGTTGGGCTACTATAGTTGATAAAACTGCCCACCCTCACCCCAAGTTGAAACTCGTGGTGAACTGATCTGTGGTTGCTCGCCTGTTTCATCTTGTACTTTGAATTATTACACAGACATCATGACCCTGGAGTATGCACTTCACCTTAGACACCATTGCTTGTGAAACCTCAGCAAGTTGAGCTGTATTGAACACTGAAGTTCCCGCCAGAACCGGCCCAACAATGAAGCCTCTTTCAAAGTCAGGTTTCCTCGTCATAATTATAGGCAACCAGGCCTGTCCAGAATTTGTATACATGACCATATAAATGCTGGGGCATTATTTGAATAAATGAGACACACCTGTGGCGTAGCCTAATTTGCATAAACTTTTTGACTTCCAATTACTCAATTTTCACCTGTATGTGCTACATGTATAGCTACTCATTTTTAGTTTTATCTGAGTTTAAAAAATATATAAAATGCAATTTGTTAAGTCCTATGGTATGAGTTTCTTTGTTTGGCATATCAAAATAAAAATATATAAGCAGTATACAAAAGTGTGATACATTTGTAGCTGTTTTCATGTAGTGGTTTCAGTGTGATTAGGTTATTTTGCATATGTACTATGCCTATATACTGTGCAGCCAATAAGAATAAGAGTACAAATCCAAGCCATGACATGGTATAATACTGTATTTAATCACACATTTACAACACATCTTCTTCCTCATAACAATTAAATGAAAATACACACTAAAGAACAGCAATAACTCCAACCTTTTTATGACACGGAGTAAAAATAAAAATACAGAAGATATTCTTTAGTAGTTTGTGGACATTAAGAGGTTACACTGAGGAAGGCAGCGAGCTGTATAGTTATCTCCAGTAGGGGGCGCACTATCTCAATCCCCAACAACAACACAACTTACTACCTCACCTCAGCACAGCCACAAAGATTTAAACCATGAAGTTGTCGAGAAAAACACTCCAGTCCTGGACTATCAGTCATGCCCTTAAGCTTCATTGTGGAGGCATCCTGTCGTCATGCAGTTGCCGTGAGAAAGACAGTAGGCTGTATAGTTATCTCCCAGATCTGGTGTGATCCTAAAACTATACAAACTACTACCTCAGCCCACAGTACGCAACACTGCACAGCACTACACAGCTGGAAGAGACGTGTGTAACTGTGCCTTTCTCAATTGGGAGAATAAACAGCTTCTGTCCACACAGGGAGGTTAGTGTCAGGGGGAAATAATATCAGTGTATTTCTGCACTAGGTACTGTAAAAGGTTTATATAGAAATATCCCTTCCAATAAAAGCATATGAAGATGAATTTTGGAAATAAAATCCATTTGGCCCCCCAAAAAAGCCTAGTGTTCTCTTACAAAGTACTATTCGGTTCACCAGCGGACGTCTCATAACCTACTGTGCAAGAAAACCTCCTGCGTTTGGTGAACGCAGATGTCTGAAAATATTAATCCTGCATGAATCGTCAGGTCAAGAGTTTTGAGCAAATCTACAATCTACAAATCTACTCACACCGGGATGAAGACGTATGGAAGCCTTGCAGAGATTTTCAATTTAATTGCAAAAATTCAAATCCTTCCACCGTCTGGAGAGGACTAACAAATAATGTTGAGATAGTACATAAAGCTGTCATAAATATGGACCATTTCATATCATTAGGCTATTTTTATCATAAGGATGACATCAGATAACTCATTCTCAAAGCTCTTTCTGTGTTTGTGTGAGAATGTACTGTGTGTGAGAGCATTTCCAATGTGTGTGTGTGTGTGTGTGTGAGAAAAGGTTTTGTGTGTCTGTGTGCGAGGTAAGATGCAACTTCCGCTGAATTACACTGAAATTCCTTCTGGATAAAGGGAAATCTGCTTACACACGGGTCTATTGCAGGAGTTTAAACTGTATTGGATAATCTTTTCTTTCTGCTTTTCCCCCGTCTGTTTTTTTTGGTGTGTAGTTATTTTGTGTGGCAGTTATTAGACAATTGACTCCCATTATATTTGCCGTTTGGACACACAACTCACATAGAAACTGACAAATGCAGTGTTAGCTAATTAGAGATAACTCAGCTAGCAAGCAATCAAGCTAGCTGTCTACCTTAGCCATCTAGCAATAACACTCCAGTCTTCAAGATTATCAGTGTATCTAGAAGACACTTCACTGTATGTGGTAGTCGCATCCTACCTCACACATACCAGGGGTGGCTCCTCAGAGAATAATGGTTCACCTCAATAAAAAAAAATATCATTCAAAACTTACATTCAACACCCTGAAAAGAAAAGCCCTCTATACTCAGGTTATAATTACATTACATCTACTGGTGATACTAGTCCATTCTGAATAGTAATTAAGTCAGTGTGTGCTAAAGTTTTGGGGTGCGTCCATCCAGGCTCTTGTGAAAATTGTGGAAAATAGAATGAGGGTCAATCAGAAAATGTTAGGCATTTAAAAGCATAGGATTTTTCAATACAAAGCATTTGCAATACACATTTTATACAATAGCATTATCAGTTCTCTCCTGCACAGCCGTTCCCAGTCTTGAAGCCTATGGAAAGAAACAAAAACACACCATTATGTAGCAGCTAGGGATGTGCATAACAAATCAAATATTGTATAGTCTTTGAAAGGGAATATTCAATTATTAACTTCTTAACAGTAAAACAAAGTAACTGTATTAACCAACAGCGGTAAACACACTAAAAGTTTGCATGCTGCTGGCATGTAAAATAAACACAAGCATAACACGGAAAAAATGTGCCATGTACAGAGTAGAATGGCAGCACTTTCCCACCATGACCATAAAATACAATCATATTATTTAGATACAAATTTCCCTTTAAAATATGTAGAATCTAATCTGTATATGCTTAGATGGCTAGCTAGCTAGATAGCAAAATATTAAAATAAATGTACAGCGCTAATGCGTTTGGAATCCAGAATCCTCATTTGTTCAAAGACACAATAATGGTTTTCTAAATCGCTTTAGAAATGTTTTACTAATGTTCACAAAAATTAAACTGACGCTTTGTAAATTAACTTGCTAGTGAGCAAGCTAAGGTTTTTTTCACATGCAAGCAAGTGTAGTCTATTTTTTTTTTATCAAGGAAAAGATGTAATTTTTTTTATAGACTTGACTATTTTGTATAAAAATGTGTTAAGTGTAAATCTGTTTCTATTATGTTGGATTCATGAAAGTAATAGGCAACAAATAGCGGGCATCAATGTTGAAAAACATGTAGTCATGTCAGGTGTAGGCCAAGTCATGAAAGGTGACATGCTGTGGTGAGAAAGGGTTATAGCAGGCCATAAAGCACCCGAACAATTGCGAATCATGAACAAACAGGCCTCTGAACAAACTTTTTTCCCTCTCCATCATGGAATCATCCCGAATGGCCATTTCAACCACCCCAAACTGAACATGTTTCATCCCGGAGATAAAAGACGTTTTAATTATTTAACTATTCAATCATATAATAATGATGCGCTTTGTAAATTCCCTTGATTTCATTACGTTTCTCAAAAGATTAGTTATTCATTATTAAGTTAAGGACAATAATAAAAAGTTGAACACCACATAAACAGGAACTATAGATTTTTTAAAGATTATATCTTCTTAATTTTTAGGCCAACACAGGTCAATGACTCGTGTCATCTTCCTTTGACTGCCCTCAGCTAAATTAAATCAAAGGATGGCTTTCACAGGTGTTTCCTGATTGCCTTTCATATAATCATCGATAATGCCAGCTACATGCAGTGGAATAGTAGAGACAATTTGTGATTAGGCGTTGTACTAGAGCCTACTTGCAGTGCAGTGTTGTATTCTTTCCCTGGGTGGCCATGCATTAAGATTTGAAGAAGATGACTCATTGCTGAGAGAGGCCCTCCAGTCTGACTTTATTCATTTGATATTGGAGAAGCCTCTCACAACATGATAAACCCACCAAGAACATTTCCACTAGCACCTTCATGTGAGGAAGTTGGTCCCTACCCCTCCAAGTAGCTTGAATGTTACAAAATTACATTACAATGATTGTAATGCATTCATATGGAATTTTTGCTGTTAAGTCACCCTGGCTCTTATAGCGTTTTTCCACCAACAGCCCGGTACCGCACGGCACGGTAACCATCCGTACCCGTAACTATCCCCTTCACGGGTCGAGTCACTGTGTCCTTTTTCCACCGCACAACAGAACCGTGAAGATAGGAGGAGTTAGATAGGAGAAGTTATCTGAAGTGACAAAAAAGAATGCGACCGCTGTGGTGACATTAGCATTGACATTGTAAACATCTCATCTCATCTCATCTCATCTCATTGTCTAAGCCGCTTATTCCTGGTCAGGGTCGCGGGGGGGCTGGAGCCCATCCCAGCATGCATAGGGGCGAGAGGCAGGAATAAACCCTGGACAGGTCGCCAATCCATCGCAGGGCACACACACCATTCACTCACACACTCATACCTACGGGCAATTTAGAATAACGTGCATGCCTTTGGACTGTGGGAGGAAACCGGAGTACCCGGAGGAAACCCACGCGGACACGGGGAGAACATGCAAACTCCACACAGAAAGGCCCCCGGCCTGGATTCGAACCCGAGACCTTCTTGCTGTGAGGCGACAGTGCTATCCACTGCACCACCGTGCCGCCCACATTGTAAACATTCCAGCTCAAATTCACAAAAGCAGAACATGGCTTTCCCCGTAACATTAGCTACAATTTTCTTACCTCTACCTAGGCGTTTGGGAGTCATGTCGACACTGGGCATGTTTTGTCCTGCATTTGTAAAACACATACTCGCAGACTAGCTTTTTTTTCTCCCCAGAACTAATTTACCAAAATCACATCCCAGACTCAGTCCCATCCCAAGCAAGCATCAATATCGGATGCGTTTTAAAATGCAACGCCTTACGAAAAAAACTCTCAAAGGCACAACGGTGAAACAAACAGTAGGACAGCTGTGTTCATTCAGTAATGTGATTAAGAAGTTCAACAGAAACAGTTGAATAATTTTTGCAACATTTCAGTAGGCTAAACTAATATTGGGAAAATGGTATTGTTTGGGTTCCCTTAATTCACTTAATATAATGCCTATTCTATGATGTCTGTAACACATATCAATGATCAATTTTCCACCCATGTGTTTTGTTACATCGCGTGCTATATCGCAATCGCAATATGTAGCAAGATTATCGCGATATGAGATTTTGCCCATATCGTGCAGCCCTAGCTACGAGGTAAAAAAAAATGTAATGCAATGAATGCGCAAGATTGTTGAAACACTTTGTCATTTGATCTTTTTGTTTCAAAGGCCTGGGTTTAGCTCGAGCATCGAAATGCATCAAAGCGATTCCTATATCTTTCTAAAAATCTATTTCTGTGAGGAATTAAAATGTTGTACTATAAAAAATGTATATTCTAATTGTGTGAATGAAAATGGCAATACTATACTTTGCTCTTTCAAAGAGAGCGTGTTTATTTCAGTTTTCGTAACACAAACCTAACCAGAATCATGCAAACCTGACAATAATGCCAAACTCTACATAATACTCTTTGAATAATAGCCTACCAATAATAGAAGTGAAGCTAAAAACAAAAAACATGGCAGTTGTGTCTGAGCCGGTCTGAGATTTAGCGTGATGATTCTGTGACGATTGCATTTTTACATTACATTACATTACAGGCATTTAGCAGACGCTCTTATCCAGAGCGACTTACACAATTTCACATTTCTTGACATACAATCCATTTATACAGCTGGATATTTACTGAAGCAATCCAGGTTAAGTACCTTGCTCAAGGGTACAGCGGCAGTGCCCCACCTGGGATCGAACCTGTAACCTTTGCGTTACAAGCCCAGTTCCTTAACCATTATGCTAACACTGCCACTGACAAATCAATGGTCTGCAGTATTGCTAGCTCCACCCTTAGGTCCCTGTTCGGCTCAGTAGTACCTAAACAGAGCAGTAGCTAAATTCAGCGCGGGTACTTAGGTTCGGTATGGGTCGCTTGGCGACAAAACGTGGGAGCACGGATTGGTAACCATGCCATGCCGTACCATACTGTCCGGTGGAAAAACGCTATTATACTGGTGCTGGTATTTGTGAACAACTGGGATTGTTTTTGGGAAAGGCCTCTGCTTTTTGCAAAAGATGGTCTTCATCCCTGTAGGAGTGGTTCTATAATTCTGTCCCCCATTCAGGTCTGCAAATATGTCTGACTAGCGGTGACTGACAGTAAGCAGTCCAATCACGAGTCAGCGGGCTGTAGTGACGAACAAGGAACACCAACTGGGAGAGAAAGATCTTGGACAGCTCTTCGCTTCCAAAGGATTAAATATCATGCATTTAAATGTTCGTAGTCTTTTGCCTAAAGTAGACTAAATCTGCATGTTAGCCAACGAGATAAATGCAGGCATTCTTTGTATCAACGAAACTTGGCTAGACTCTTCTGTGAAGGATACAGAAGTGGAGATGGTCAACTACTCAATTATTAGGAAGGATAGAAATCGCAAAGGAGGGGGCACGTGCATCTTTGTTAGAGCGGAAATTGGTTACAGTGTACAGACTTATTTAGAACACAAATTATTAGAGGTGGTATGGGTGGACATTAATTTCCCCAAGAGTAAGCCAACTTTGGTGGGGGCATTGTATAGACACCCGGTCCAGAATGACTTCTACCAGATTCTTGAAAATGTTGGTAGAAAATGCAATAGCTTTTTAAACACAGAAGTGATTTTATTGGGAGATTTCAATACAGATATGAACAAAAGCAGCTGCCCCACTTACAATGCTTTTTCCAGCTTTTGTAGAACCTTCAGTCTACACCAATTGATTACATTTTACATTGACATTTTAAGAATTTAGCAGATGCTCTTATCCAGAGCGACTTACAAGATGTGCATTAATACACATCAATCAATCATTGTTCACGCAAGAGATCAGTGCAGTAATACAGTGATAGACATCGTTGTCGGGAGCTGCATACCATACCTGTCACACCGGGAAAAGACCCCACAAGAATCTGTGATTCTAGTCAAACTGTCATTGACCTCATCTTAGTGTCCGATAAAGTGAATGTTTCACAGAGTGCTGTTTTTACGTATAGTGTAAGTGACCATCTCGTAATATATTGTACCAGAAAGATTAAAAGAACTACATTCAACTGTCACAATACCATAAACATAAGGTCACTAAAGAGATATAATAAGGATGCACTGACTGATCTGCTAAAAAAGGAAGATTGGCCACAAGTGTTAGAGTGTAAAGACACTGATAGAGCATGGAGCCATTTTAAAACCAAATTTCTTTGTGCCGTTAAAAAGGTGGCTCCTTTTAAAGCAATTAGGTTAAAACAAAGGACGGAAGCATGGATGAGCAGGGAGATATTGGAGACGATTCGACCAAGAGATAAGGCTTTTAGGAACTACCAGAAAAACAGGGTACAATCCGATTTTTTTCAACTACAAAAAATTAAGGAACACGGTGCAGAGGATTATTAATGAAGCCAAAAGGTCTTTCTTTAAAAACAAAGTCATTGAGAATAAAAGTGATTCAAGAAAGCTTTGGAAATCACTCAAAGACTTGGGTTCAAGCAATAGATTAAAAACCAAGAACTCCAGGATTGGCCTAAATATAAATAGGAAGGTAACATTTGACACACCAGAGGTTGCAGACTATCTTAATTCATTTCTTACCATCATAGCAGGGGAATTTGTTGACAAACTCCCAGAGCACTCCGGTACTTTTGGAGAGTCTCATGTTGAAAAATGCTATTCCAACCCAGAATCTGAGGGGAGGCTGTTTGGCCTTTCAAGGGTGGCAACATCAAATATAGCAAATAGCAAATATGCTTAAAGTCCTTGATGTTCATAAAGCCACAGGCTTAGAGCATATTGCAGCAAGATTTCCAAGTGATTCAGCTGATCAAATTGCCCCATTTGTGTTGCACAGTATCAATGTATCAATAGAAACAGGGACAGTACCACAGGAGTTAAAACAGGCCAGAGTGATTCCACTATTCAAAAAGGGTAGCAAGGTAATTCAGGGGAATTACAGACCAGTGTCAATTTTGAGCATCCTGTCAAAGGTTTTAGAAATCAGCTGTGGAGTCCCCCAAGTGAGCATCCTAGGACCACTTTTGTTTTTACTTTATATAAATGACATGAAATCAGCCTGTTCTTGTCCCTTGTATTTATATGCTGATGATTCTGCCCTACTCATGTCTCACAAAAACAAAGATGTGGTAGAACAGTCACTGAGCACAGAACTGGTTAATGTCAGCAAGTGGCTGTCGGATAATACATTGTCTCTTCACCTGGGCAAGACAGAAACCATTCTATTCGGTTCCAAACAAAATCAAAAATGGTTCTGGATTCTCATTTATGTGCAATGGTACAAATATCAAGGCAAAAAGTACAGTGAATTACTTCACTGGGCTGTGAATTAGACCAGCATGTGTCTGGGGACAACATGGCAGTGAAGGCATTGGGCAAGATCAATTCAAGGGTTAAATATTTGTCTAGAATAGCTATGTACCTTGACATTACCATGAGGACACTTGCTACAGCCTTATTTCAGAGCCAGTATGATTATGCCTGTACCTCGTAGTATAGCAGCACATCACAATCTCTCAAGGATAAACTACAAACATCCCAGAATAAATTGGTGAGAGTTGTACTGAAGCTACATCCCAGGACTAATTTGGATGATAGACATTTTAAACAATTAGAAGATACAATTCATATGAAATTCTGGTACCTGGTTGGTGCTGTCAACAATAATGAACATAATAATGAACAATAGCCATGTACCGCATGCTGCTCAAAAAACACTATTGTTTCACCAATTCAGAAATTATGTAATGTTTGACTCACTAAAATACAGGTATATCACCTGTACAAGGTGATATACAAGGCTGTTCCCCTGGACAGAAAGTGACTAATAATACACTGTGCAACGCAGCCAAAGATCAATAATAAAATCAACATACAACAGCAAATAGGAAATAAAGGGAATTTATTAAGGGAATTCTTACAACCAACTGGGAAGACGGGGGTAAAACACATGCATCTCCATGATCCGTTCTCATTGTCGTTTTACGTAATCCAAAAAATCGTGAATCCAATGCAGGTCCTCAAAACAGCATTCCAAAAACACAATTCTCTTTCTCAATCCTACTCCGCGCTTTTCCCTTCCAGTACTTTGCGCCGGTGTAGAACACAGGTGCGTCTTTTATTTCTCCCATGATTACAAAAAGCGTGCATCAGGTGTGCCCAGACAGCACCGGATTTCCCAGTAGGGCGTGGGGGTGGAGCCAGCGGGTTGCCATGTCCCGCCCCTCAATCACCACCCCTCTTCATGCCTCCATGCGGCTGCCACATATCTCCCCCCTCAGCTCCGACCGGGAGGGAGGGGCGGCCTGACACCACAGGGCATCTCTCCTGAAGAGGGCATCTGCATTCACGTGGGCAACTCCTGACCTGTGAAGTACAGAAAAAGCAAAGGGTTGTAATGACAAAAACCATCTGGTGACCCGTGTGTTAGTCTCTTTGTTGCTTGCCATCCACACCAGTGGCACGTGGTTTGTGACCAGGGTACATTTTCACGCCAGTAAGTAATTCTTCAGCGTTTCCAGTGCCCTTTTTATAGCCAGACACTTTTTTTCCACAGTAGAATAACGCTGTTCTTGTGGCAACAATTTTCGGCTAATATAAGTCACTGGGTGTTCCTCACCTTCCTGGAGCTGCAATAATACTGCCCCCACACCCGTTTCTGATGCATCCGTCTATACGAGTAAGGGTTTTATGAAATATGGTGTCACCAGGACCGATCCTGCACAGAGAGTGCTCTTAAGGTCCTGGAATGCCTTTTCCACCTTCCCACTCTACTTTACCTGAATGGCCACTCTGCTCTTGGTTAAGTCTGTGAGAGAGCTGGCTATGGATGTGAAGTTTGGAATGAACCTCCTGTAGTTGCTGGTGAGTCCAATAAAATCTTCGAACCTGCTTCTTGGTTACGGGCCTAGACCAGTTACGGATTTCCTCCACCTTTTTCATCTGAGGCTTGACGTTTCCTAGTCCGATAGTGTACCCCAGGTATTCAGCTTCCTGTAAACCTAACCGACACTTCTTTGGGTTAGCTGTAAGACCCGCCCCCCTCTGCGCATTCAAAACATCTCTCACCCATTTGAGATGAGCGTTCCAGTCATCTCCGTGAATTATGTCGTCCAGATATACGGCCGCATATGTTCTATGGGGTCGCAGGACCCAGTCCATCAGCCTCTGAATGGTGGGCGGGGCTCCATGCAATCCCAATAGCAGTTTGCAGTACTGGAAAAGGCTGTCTGGGGTGGCGAACGCAGTCTTCTCTCTGGACTCAGGAGTCAGGGGTACCTGCCAATAACCTTTTGTTAAATCCAAGGTGTTTATGAATCTGGTGGTCCCGAGCCTCTCAATCAGCTCATCTACTCTGGGCATGGGGTAAGCATCAAATTTCGTTACATTTTCGAAAGCCATTACAAAAACAGAGGCTCCGTCGGGTTTAGGAACCAACACAATGAGGCTGCACCACTCGCTTTTTGACTCTTCGATAATTCCCGCTGCCAACGTTGTCTGTACCTCCTTTCGTACTGCTTTACATGATAGATCTGAGTTACATTACAATGATCAGGTTGCCTTACCCTATAATTTACATCAACTTTCTCAATGATCTTATAGGGACCAGAAATGTACATTGAGGTCGGAACCAAAACATGCACTCTGTCGCCTGGCTGGAACTCTCGCAGCTGTGCTCCTCTGTTGTACACCCGGGACTGTGCTGCCTGAGCTGCCTGCATGTGCTTGTGCACGATGGGTCACAACATAGCCATCCAGTTTCTTAATTCTTCCACGTTCCACTAGGGTGCGATGTGGTGATGGCTGTTGCTCCCAGGCTTCCTTAGCTAAATCAAGGAGTCCTCTAGGTCGCCGTCCATAGAGGAGCTTGAACGGTGAAAACCCAGTGGAAGCTGGACCACAGCTGGGTGAACATATGGCAGTCCCTCTTGATTAATACAGGGACTGGTCAATTATGTACTATGCCCACCTTACCAATGCATCATCCCTTCGTTATCCGTAAGTTCAGTAGAGTGGTGGGATAGGCTTTGGTTTCTACGTGTATGCATGTGACAGACATACCCAGTTGACTCTCCGCTCGGGCGAATTCAGGACGGACCAGGGTCACCATGCTTCCAGAGTAGTGGTGTCTTTTCTGTTGGTCTTTATTGGGGTGACTGGGGAGGGACTGCCTTCATCAGCCCAGCAGGACTTCAGCAGGCCACAGGGTCTTCCAGCTGCGGTTTCACTGGCGGATGCTGACGGCATCGGTACATCACGGTTAGGGCAGCTCCAGGATAGGTGTCCCGTCTCATTACAGTCAAAACAACACCATCGATCCACATTCAGAAGAAGCCGTTGTCGCTGTGGGCTGTCATGTTGTGTGTCGTCAGTTCTTTCAGTTATCCAGAAACGCCCATCAACCTTATTTTTCTCCTTACCCCTGGTGGTTGGTTCAGGTTCTTGGGGTCGGGTGCTGCGCAGAATGTCTATTGCTGCCTGATGCCCTTCCACCAGCTCTACAAGTTAATCTGCACTCTGCACTGGGGATTTGCTTGGCTAGCTAATTTCTTTGCTTCATACAGGAGAGAACGCAAAAATGTATCAATGACCATTCTTTCCAAGGGACTCAGCAATGCCGATTCAGCGGTCATACAATTCTTGGTTATTCTGATTAAGACATGCATCTGGGACCTGGGGGACCGGGCGAGGTCATTGACAGATGAACATGTGACCGTATCAATGCAGGATTTCCTTCTTTGGAACCTCAAATTTTTGCTTGTCCCACCGTTAAATCCTGGTATCACTGTCCAAGACAGAAAGGGGGTGATCAGGCTGGCCCATTGTTCAGGTGACCACTATTGGTCAATGGTCAGTACACAAACGGGGTTCTCAAAATCAAAATCAACCCAGTAAGCAATCCAAATCTCTTTCTCAATCCGCTTTTCCCTTCCAGTACTTTGCACTGGGGTAGAACACAGGTGCGTCTTTTATTTCTCCCATGATTACGGAAAACATGCATCAAGTGTGCCCAGACAGCCCCGGATTTCCCATTCGGGTGCGGGGGTAGGGCCAGCAGGCTGCTGTGTACCACCCCTCAATCACCACCCCTCTCCATGCCTCTGGGCGACTGCCACAATACATACTTTTAAATGAGGTAAACCCATAGTATGAGTAAAAATATGTGTCTTTAAAGCAATCCCAGCTTGATGGCTGCAACTGACTGGCAGCTGTGTTTGCATGAGTTGGAGTTTGACCTGTCAACTCAACGTCATTTGAGAAGCAGAGTTCAGAGAACTGTAAGATGCTGAAATACAGGCAGTCCCCGGGTTACGAACTTCCGGCTTACAGACAACTCGTACTTACGAACGGACTGCCATAATGCCTATTATGTATAGAAAATTTAGTTAAATACAATGGTTCGTAATAACGAATGCACGCACTACTTTGTGATGCTCATGAAAACATTGCGCGGTTTCAGCGGTTCGTCGGCTCAGGGAACAGAGATCACCGTCCGTTATTTTAAGTCAGATCACCGTCCCGTTTTTCTCTTTCTCTTACCCTTACAACGATGCCTCCAAAGCGTAAATCCGATGCAAGTGCTGGTGATGCATCAGGGAAAAGGAAAACAATCACCATGGAAAGTAAAGTTGAAATAATAAAGAGATCGGAGAGAGGTGACACGCCATCAGCCATTGGGAAAGCATTAGGCTACAGCCGGTCAACGATCGGTTTAAAAAATACTATTTTAAAAGACAAAGGGAGAATAATGGAGCATGTGAAAGGCCATGCCCTGATGAATGCCACGATTATTACCAAGCAACGCAATGGTTTCATTATTGAGATGGAAAGGCTATTGATAATTTGGATAGAAGACCAAAATCTGCGTAATATGCCTATTAGCCTTTATTTAGGGCAGGGGTGTCAAACTCATTCCATCGAGGGCCGAGTGTGTGCAGGTTTCTGTTGTAACCAATGCATTACACCAGGTGATTTCAATTAGGTTCCCTCCTTAGTTGAAGAAGTGAGCTAATTAGTGAAATCACCTGGTGTAGTGCATTGGTTGCAACAAAAACCTGCACACACTCAGCCCTCGATGGAATGAGTTTGACACCTGTGATTTAGGGCACGACGCCTTTCTTTAATGTTTTTTTAATAGTACAGTACTGCATGTACATAGTTACTTTATTATTACTATTATTATTATTACAGTAGTTATTACAGTATTATTATGTACTGAATGTTATGTTTAAGATGTTTTCTTGTATTTTGAAGTTTTTCTTAAGTGTTTTATATGCACAGAAAGGTAAAATAAATACTATACTAAGGCAAACATTTGACTAAGTGATGATTAATAAGAACTGTATGTACCTGTTCCGACTTACATACAAATTCGGACAGACTTAAGAACGGATCTCGTTCGTAACCCGGGGACTGCCTGTATCCCCACTTTAGAAAAACTTTTCAAGGTTGTCAGTACTTGAATCCGGAGACAAGAGGCTGCCAGCTAAGCACACTCTGTCTCCTATACATATTTGCAAAGTCTTGAATTGTCATAAAATGACTTATTTAAAATGTAACTTCTAACATAAAGCCACACATTCAAAAATGGAGTGTAGTAATGAATTAATGAGGAAGGGAGGAAACAATTTGTAAAAATAAAATGCAACCAAAAAGGCTTATGGAAGGTGGAGTCTGGAACTTTAAAGTGAAAAGATGCCTAAAATACAGAAACTATCCTTACCTGGCTAACTTCAAAGGACTAACCCAACGAAAACGAAGAGCTTTAAAGCAATTTAGTACATTTAATGATCAGGCCCAAATGATACTGACTGCGACTCCTTCCTCAGAGTCAAACAGTAACCACAATGGGAGAGGTACATACATGCCCTCCCACAAGAAAACATGTGAAAGATGTGTATGTGTGATGTATGCCAAAGGTGGAGCTTACAACAATAGTCATACATAACAATTAGCCTAATCTAGAAAAGACAGGGGTTCCTGACATTGTTAACACAATAATCTAAAAAGACTCCATATTCAGCAAGAACAATAGAAATCAAAAGAAACTACATAGCCAATTGGCTAGCTGGATATACACAGTCGGTAGACAAAACAATGGCAATGGAAAGAATGGGGATGATTCTACACGCGTTTCATGTCAAAACTAATTAAATTGGCTTAATTGACATGGACTTGCATTGGTAGAATGTTCAGCATTTGTAAGCAATCTGCAGCTCACAATAGCCACTGCCAAGGCTACAAGTTACTGTGTGCTTGCTAAAACGCCACAATAGCATATTTCAAGATAAGCATTGGCAACTGAAGAGCAAGCATGCAAGCAGTCTCGTCCTATCTTTTCCATCAAAAATGCATGCATTGTGTGCGGGTTTTGGTTGTAGCAATTGCTCAGACTTTCTGTAATAACTGAATCCCCAACATTCCAATATCTGACAAGCTGACAAATGTGACTAGCTATGCTAAAGATTCGAACCGGGGGCTGTAGTTACAAATTGTTGCCTTTTATTAAGCAAACAAATAGCTAGACAATTAAAAAGAAAAAGCAACAAAGCTAGCCATCTATAAGAATAAACCCCATACACCGTGCCCCTTTAAAGTCTACACCTAGTCTAAAAAATGCCACCTTTTGTTGCCTTACAGCCTGAAATGAAAACATATTTCCACACTCCTACAACATCCAAGTGAAATTTTTCTGAACATTAATTAAAAATTAAAAACTAGAATAAGTTGGATTGATAGGTCTACATTAGGGATGCTAATTTTAAGAAATGTCCTTGATCGATCGTCACCCATGTTAAAAATTAATAGAATTTAAAATATATATATTTAAACAGCAAAATGTAGTGCATGACAGAGAATACAAAATGTTTTTTTTTAATAAAGCTTTGATTGGGGGAGCCTACCTCCTAACTTTCGAGTCCCGACTCATCCCCTTACTGGTTTTTATTTAAGGGGAGACTACCCCCCATAGATTTTCTATGACTATAGATGGTATTTCCTGATGTATGGGCTGATACGAGGACATACACAATCTCTTCTGTAAAAAGTTTCTTTTCTAATGTGTCAACATAAAAAAACACATATGTTGACATATGTTGACACATATGATGGTGTTAGTGCCCTTGGCGATATATGCCAATTAGGCCTAATTAGATTCAAGATTCAAGATTTTTATTTGTCACATACACACACGGGGTGTGCAGTGAAATGAAAAGTGGCAATGCTCAACGAAAAAGTGCAAAAGGGCAACAGTACACAGTATTTACAGTAAAAGACAATTAGGCCTAATTAGCACCTAATTAGCATAATAAACATACAATTCAGAAAACTTGCAATACATTTTTTCTTAGTTTTTATGTACATAACAAACTGGGAATGTGTTCATAGTGATATCTATTTTCTTTCTTTTTTTTGCCTATCTAGGGGGGTAGTCTCCCCTTAAGAATATAAGCATATCCACCTGTTGTTCTGGGATGAGCCGTGTGCGCAGCCTGTTCACAGTAAGACCAGCCGCTGAGAACACCCGAAAAACAAAAAACGCGAAACCAGAAATGCGGAAGTAACATTAGGCGTGCTTAGCGAAATCAAGAGTCCATGCTATTGTCGGCTGAGGTAACGTTAGGCTATACAAAATATGGCTTCAAAAAATGTTTAAAAAATAACTGGGATAAAGTTGTGGACAAGCACATATCAGGAAATGGGTATAGAAAGATTCCAAAGGTCTTAAATATCCCTTGGAGCATGGTCAGGACCACAATTAAGAAATGGAAGGTGCATGGCACCACCAGGACAAGGCCTAGATCAGGCCGTCCGTCCAAATTGGATGACCGAGCAAGACGGAGACTGATCAAAGAGGCCACCAAGAGGCCAATGGCAACTAGAAAGAAGCTACAGGGCTTTTTGGCAAAGAGTGGTCAATGTGTGCATGTGTCAATACAGAAAGCTCTCCACAATTCTGGTCTGTATGGTAGGGTGGCAAGAAGGAAGCCACTACTCAAAAAAGTCCTGTTTGAGGTGGGCAAAAAAACCCACTGAAGATTCTGAAGCCATGTGGCAAAAAGTGTTGTGGTCAGATGAAGGCAAAATGTTTGGCCTAAATGCAAAGCATTACATTTGGTGAAAACCCAATACAGCACATCACTCAAAGAACACCATCCCTAATGTAAAGCATGGCGGTGGCAGCATTCTGTTATGGGGGTGTTTTTCATCAGCAGGGACTGGGGCACTTGCCAGGATAGAAGGCGGCAGGGTAGTGTAATGGTTAGGGAACTGGACTTGTAACTCAAAGGTTGCTGGTTCAATTCCCAGGTGGAACACTGTCGTTGTACCCTTGAGGAAGGTACTTAATTGCTTCAGTAAAAATATCCAGCTGTATAAATGGATTGTATGTAAAGAAATGTAAACAGTGTAAGTCGCTCTGGATAAGAGTGTCTGCTAAATGCCTAAAATGTAAATGTACATGTAGAAGGGAAAATGGATGGAGCAAAATGCATAAATTCTTGAGGAAAACCTATTGTCCACTGCAAGTTGAAGTTGAAATTGGAACAAGAAAGTTGAAATTGGGAAGGGAGCTTCACCTTTTCAGCATGACAACAGCCCAAAGCACACAGCTAAAGCAACAGTGTAGTGGCTAAAAAACAAAAAGGTGAATATCCTTGAGTGGCTTAGTCAGAGCCCTGACCTAAATCCTATTGAAAACCTGTGGAATGACTTGAATTCCATCGACGGTCCCCACACAATCTGACTGAGCTTGAACAGTTCTGTAAGGAAGAACTGGCAAACATTGCCCAATCTAGGTGCGCAAAGCTGGTAGAGACATATCCACAGACTCATGACTGTAAAAGCAAAGGGTGCTTCTACAAAGTACTAACTCAGCAGGGTGTAGACTTGTGGGAATCAGTTAGTCTGACTACTCTGGCACTTGTCAAGTATTCTACACATTAAAAGCACATTTTTCAGTTTAAGCAAATGTTAGACTTGGACTAGACTGGGGACAAGAAAGTGTTATAATACAGATTATATGTAATTGATTAAGGTCCAATTTAGGCCATTTTTGATGACCTGATATACAATTAGGCCACAGCATATTTGATTTTGAATAGGACAGGGCCAGTGCCCTTGAAATGCAATACATAAATGCCCTCAAAAGTCAATTACAGGCAAAAAAGAAATGCTAAGGGTCATACAACTGAATTTTTGCCTGATACGACGTAACAAATGTAATCTCAAGACCGAGCTAACGTTACGAACATGAATTCAGATTGTCAAGGTAGCTAGATGCATATAAGACCTGGTTTAACAACGACATGCCACCTCTCCCCTCTTCTTACCAAGTATCTAACGTATGTAGGCAATTCGTTTGCCCGTTATCCATAATATCGATTAGGCTAAATCGTTCAGGCGATGTTAGTTAAACCAGCCTCTTAGCCAGGGCTGGCCAAGTTACGTTCTTTATCCACATTCCAAACGACTAACGTTAACGTTAGCCAATTTACCAACCTACAACCAAACTTTACACTACGCTACACACCTAGCTAATAAAATGTAGCCAGCAAGCTATATGTGCATGCCAGTCTCCAAGGTAGTTATACACATTGTAAGTGACCCCTTTCCCCGTACTCTCCCAATTTTAAACTAGTTTATTGTCAGAATTAAAATAAAAAATGGCGGTTCACATAGCACCCTGCCTGGATGTAGCATGCAACAAATGCCCTTTTTTATGTAACCACAAGACCTCGGACGCCGGACTCTCGCGACCACTAAGCCATCTCTCCTTCAGCCCCGTTCTGTCACTCAAATGCCAAGCTGTTCAGTAAAGCGCAAACCTATGCAAAGCGAATATCTTACCTAGACTTGCAGCGCAATTCTCCTCCGCCATCTTATACTAGAAGGGGACCAATGCAAAGCTCGCGAGAGTGCGAGGTGCTTCGTGTTGCAACTAGTGATGGGATTTACGGCTCTTTGAAGGGAGCCGGATCTTATGGCTACTTTGCTTTTCGAGAGGCGTTCAAAATAACGTCTCATCGTTCGTTTTTCTTTTTAGGGGGCGGGGGTTACTTGGTTTATCAGTCTTAAATCAAAATCGTTGCTTTATCCGCAAAATAATCAACAGGATAATAACATGATAAGATTTGGATCAAATTCAAACTTCGATACTTAAAGCCCCTGGAAACAAAGCCTCGAATCATTAAATGTATGTATGATATCAATCATGAGTGTGATATTAAGCGTCCACCAAAGTTTGAATGAAAAATAAAGCCTATATTAAGGTGACAAGACGTCACCGATTTTGGGGACAGTCCCCGAATTAAGTCATTGTCCCCGACCATATCGGGACAGACCGACCAAGTCTGGTCTTGCATAAAAAAACGCTTATATCCTTATCGCTATAGAAGGCAGAAGGGGAAAGATTGTAAATGAATCATGCTTGTTGCAATGGTTGCAATGTCGGATTAAAAGAAACTCGGTATTCTCGGGGCTTTAATTGAGAGAGCGCGAGTGAAGTGATACAATGTTGCAGTTTTTGGAATTCCACCCTCTGTATGAAATGTATTATGTCAATAAACTTGCCTTGCCTTGAATGCAATTCATGCAACACTTTTAGAAAACAATTTTAGAAAACATTTTATTGGCACAATAAAAAACAAGTAGAATTCATTTTTGTGTAAAACAGATTGTCAAATAATAAGACGTTGTGCAAAAGGCCCATACTTCAGCCAACTTTGAACAATATTTAAAATATTATAAAATAGAGTTTAGAAAAATATACAGATACTACTAGTATGAACCCTACGATGGACTAGTGAATTGTCCTGGGGTGTGTACACCTGAGTTACTTACTTACTTACTTAATCCTCTTCGTTCCTTGAGGAACATAAGGCTGCGACGATCTGTTTCCATCTGGTCCTATCCTGTGCAGCATGTTGTGCCCCGCCCCAGGTTAGGTTCGCCGTTTTCAGTTCCGAGGTCACAGTTCTCCGCCAGGTTGTTTTTGGCCTCCCTTGCTTCCTCTTTCCAGGTGGAGTCCATCTCAAGGCTACTTTAGGGATACAGTTCTGGTCCATTCTGAGGACATGTCCTAGCCATTGGAGTCGGCGTTGTTTGATCTCCAACACCACATTGCGTCAGTTTGTGTTTTTGTACAGGTTCTCATTTGAGATCCTTTCTGGCCAGAATATTCTAGTTGCTTCGACAAAAACAGGAGATGAGCTCCTGGCCTATGAGCCACATCGGCTCAAACAAGGCTTACTTGTAAACAATAAAAAAATAACACAATAAAAATTTGTAAACAAGACTCCAACAACAGCCCTCAAAGGTGAGGCAGAGCAAACAATTTTTACTCACAGAAAAAGGTATAACTTGTAAACTATAAACGGTTTATTTACCTTTCCTTAACTGGTATTTAAGTCAACTTAATGCTTTTACTCGGCAAATATCCTACTTTATTGTTTATCCAACACCCACAGATACCTTTTTTCTTTGTGTAAAGCAACTTGATATAAACCTATGTTCCCTTTGTCTGAGGCTTGCTACATCTCTCAGCCAGCCAAACTACTACTCAAGCAGCATATGTTATGCCATCATCTATGGCAAATTTGCATTCAGAAAAGCAAGTTCCCTCACTTTTTAGGGCTTAATACGATTTCTCCTCTCTGAGATGATTTGTCCAGTCTTGGAGAATATTCTCTCAGACGGAACTGAAGTTGCCACAATACAAAGCTTTTCTGCGATGACCTTGGTGAGCCTGGGGTACCCAGCTGCCCAACTCTCCCCCCACTTGAGAGGGTCTGAGGATTTTGTAAGAAGGAGCTCCTCTAGGTAAGACCGCACGTCCATGATGACATTTGCTGTGGGATTCCTAGTGGACACTGCACCAGCTACCCGCTCATAGAAGTGGCTCCAAATGACTGATCCTTGTGCAGCCTACTCCTTCCTGTTGACCTGGTGGCTAACTGGGCATGCTGCTGAGAGTGGCTCTTCCTGCTACAGTTGCTATTCTCTGGAAAGCCTCATCTGCAGCTCTGGCATCCCCAAATGCTGCCTTCTTAAATCTTGGGTCGAGGGCAGCAGCATCTCCAAAGGTGTGGTTATATTCCATTCTGTGCAATCTACCTGCCATGTTTCACACAGAGAGTTTACCAAACCTGATGCTTGTTCTGTTGTTGCACTTCTGTGGTAGTTGGCTGTGACTCTCTGTAGTCCCTTGGCCAGCAATATCGCCTTTGAGGCAGTCACGTACCTAGTGAGAAAAAAATGGGGAATATTACTGTACATAGTGAGACAATTATTGAAAAGTGTTACCAACAATGACACACTACATACGATATACACTGGTATCTATATCATATTATATAATACAAATACAATGGTCACAAACATTCATAATTTGTTATCAGGTATTTTTGCATGCATGCTGTAGAAAGCTACAGCTGACCAAGGAACTAAGGAATAACATACCTTTCTGCACTGATCTCCACAGTGACTTGTTCAAAGGGCTCCAGGATAGTGCGCACCTCCTGCAGTATGTTCCATTCTTCTTGGGACAAAGGGCTGACTGATGTATCTGTGATGGCCAGTGTGGAGATAATGGCATCCTTATCTCTGCTGTCTGTCGGTCACTAAATTCAAAACAGTCCAGTAGGCAGGAGGACATGTTGAAGTCTTCAATGAAGTGGCATGTTACTGCCATAAATGAGGTTGTAACCCTTGATGTCCAACAATCTGTGGTTAGGCAAACGGCTGACGCTTTAGACACCCTTTCCTTCAGTGATGCTGCTTCTCTCTGATAAATGTTTGAAACTGTCTGGGATACTGTCTGCAGCGTTTTCGAGTTTGGCTCATTTTTTTCCCCACACGCCTACCTCGTGTGACTGGCTGGCTCTCCACTGGCCCTCTGCTGGGTCTGCCGTTTCCTGCAGCCTGTCTCTGCCTAAACCCATGTGTGACATGTTTTTGTATACTGGTGCCCAAAATCCATTCCCCTTCGAATTTAGATTCATAACAACTTTTGACATGAACGCCTCCGACCAAGTACGACTCGGTTCCCTTTGTTCATACCAAAGAGCCGTTCAAAAGAACCGGATCGTTCGCGAACATCACATCTCTAGTTGCAACAAATATGACTACGCTCAAGGAATAATTTGCCCCTAAGTACTGGTCTGGCACACAGGACCAAATAACTGTACCTAAATTCTAACCTTAACCATTAGGAAGAGAAACGTAAACCTGACTTTAGACTGTCAACAGAGCACAGGAATTCATATAGAACTACACTGCAGAATTCTTCTTCTTCTTCCTCTTCCTGCGCTAATTAAATGGTGCATTACCGCGACCCACTGAACTGGAGTATGGACCGAAGACAACAATGTAGCTTGTGTACAATAAATAATAATAATAATAATAATAGAACATATAACACCCCCCCAAAAACAAACAAACAAAAAGTAATAATAATAATAAATAGATTATATATTTAAGGGTATGCATTTTTCACCACCCCTCTCAAGACGATGCAGTTAATTTCTGATCCTCAAGGTGTCGCTGTAGGCACTATTTTCTGTGATTAGTGGCAATTACACAAATGAACATGACCAATTATACAAGTGCCAATCTGAGTGTTGGTGCAAGGGCACAAGTCTACAAATTGACGTTGTTTCAGAGAGGGGAGTTTCCTCTTATGGACAAGTTTTTACACCTCTACGACAAGTCACGAAAGAGGAAACAACAAATTATCTGACAATGATTAAATTCAACACCAAAATATTAAATATTGTGCTCCCTTAACTAAATTTTAAAAATCAAGGCATCCCATCAATAACAATTTTGCCTTTAGGTTGTCAAAAAGTGAACTGTCATAGTGAACTGGCAAGTTTGTCATGTCTAATGAAGATCTAGTGTCATGGCTTGTGAAGAGCAAGTTATGAGACAAACTTTCACTACAATCAAATGGAGTACATTATTGGAAAGGGTATCACACAGAAATACTCAATTTAACTAACGTGGGTTTGTGTTTCCTACGGAGATTTTTTTTTCCATTCTTACCATTGGCAAGAACTGACATACACATCTGTTTGTAATTTCTATAACTGAAAATTTTTAATGATTGTTTTTTTTATGTTGGTTGGCTAGTAATAAACTAGCTAACACTAGACACAGGGAAATTGTGTGGCCATACACAGATATCATGAACAACAGTGAGAGTAATGTTACTCATCTCAATGTTATGGTATCATGAAACCACTCCTAATGGTAGGCTGATCTTATCACTTGTTGTTTTGTTTTATGAGACATGATGGCAAAGAAATGTAAAAAGACTGTTGAAAATACAATTGAAGCTTACGTCTAACTCTTACTCTAACTCTAAAGACAACAAACAAATAACTGCTCAAATAACATTGCTAGGATTGGCAATTTTAGCCAGTCTACAAGATATTGCAGTTTATTGGTTTATTCTCTTTAATCAGGAACTTATTCAGTCGCACTGGAGTGGGTGGAGAATTACACAGACACCATGGAATTATGAGCAATGTTCACCTTTTCAAGACATAGCGCAGTGATTGGTTCAGTATAAGTTAGCACCACATCACATTGATGTGGAAATCAACTCAGAGAAACAATTGTGGACTGAGCACCTTCCTTTCCGGTTTATGTAAATTAATCTTTCTGACAGAAAAACATAAATAAGTAGACTATTGAGCTTTGAGCGTTAAATAGACATGGCTAACACTGCTAATAGAATGTCAAATATACTGCCGAATGTAACTTCCTTTTTAGTCTGTTCTAAGAAAAACCTCACACACCAAGTACCATTGTTATTTTTAAGAACATAACCTATGCTCCAAAAGATTCAATTAGTGTTTTTTAGGTTTTCTGAAATCTATTGTTTCATTGATGCACTTGTGATGTTCTGCAATCAAAAGGTCCCTCCTCTCCCATGCACGCTCTCTCCAACCTCTGCTATGCAAATCGTTAAAACAGTAGCAACAACATTTTACAGAAATGATCATATAATCTCATAAATATGAGTTCACACTTATAGTAGGCTATATGCAATTGCATTAGTAACAGTAAGAAATACTTAAGATATAATTTAATTTACGTGACTTTTAGTTTGAAAATGTCCACCCGGAAGTTTATTTTTGTGCCTAACAACATTTGCCGACCAGAGCGGTCATGGCTAGATAGTAATCCTATTTTGTCCAACTCTCGTGAGGTTTGACTGTCCCCATATTAACAACGGAAAAGGAGCTGTAGTTGCTACGTTACCTAACATTAATTTCGATAATAATCAAGAAATGACTAACGGCGGTAACGTTCGTATAAATACAGTAGGATTACACATTGCGATACCAATGGATACACATATCGAGCGAATATAGCTCATTAAGTTTGTCTGAAATTGTTGATAACCAATACTGCAGTCAAGGCGTGTTTTATTACTTGATGAATCGTATAATTTACCGCTATGCACTGCAGCTAGAATTCCAATCAATCGAGGGAAAAACATAGCCAGCAAGCACAGACCCAATCAAAGGGAATGTGACAACGACGGCGTTGCAGTGTAGGGTGACTCGCGAAACGCCACCGTAGCATTGGTTAATCCGTAATTAGAAACTGAGTGACGGGTTTAACTCCAAACTGGGAAGGAATCGAAACTGAAATATAACACCACAAGAAAGAGGGGCAACCAATCGGGGGCACTGGATAGCTTTTAGATGCATTAAACGGACTTGAATGAAGTCGAGTTGTATTAAGCGGCCTTACTAATGTATCCAGCGAGCTCCATTGCTTTCTCCTGACATCGGAGGGAAAAAAGGTTTGCTTGTATGCGACCAAAAAGTAGCATTAGCGAACTACGTCTTTATCGTCAACACTCAGGATAGTTAACCGGAACCAGCCAGTTGCAATCGCACGGCGTAATTTGAGAAGACTAGCAAGCTAAGGATATTTAGCTGACCACTAACGTTTGCATTTTAGCTCAATTATTAACCATCTATCCTGCGCCGGCTAACGTTCATTTAATCAATTATATGTGGGCGAACGATCGCTGGTAAGTAGCTTTTTTGATACGTTGTCATTAGCTAATGTTAGTTTGTACACCAATGTATAGGCCTATAGTTACTGATCGCTAGTTTGTTTCCAATCGTGGGTACCTTGCGATGACAATGTAGCTATTCTCGCAAAGTTACGTTACCTTTTTGTTATGACGTAGCTAGTTACAGATCAAGATGCCCCAGAAGCGTCGCTCACACACATGGACCGAGCTGAAACAGGCAGGAAACGAGTTTTTTAAAAGTGGACAGTATGGAGAGGCCGCCTGTCTTTACACCCAGGCCATCCAACTCCTGGAAAAGTCAGGTGAAGTTCCTGTATATGCCCGTAGTTAAATGTTCTTTAACATTGTTTATACATTTAGCAAACTTAACTAACCGTTCGTTTGCTGCCATTATTAAATATTGATCATAATACCAAACGTGTGCATGGCTACAGTTTCGGTTAGAAAATAAGCGAACGTTTCCTATAGCTAGATTATGCTATGCAACGTTAACTAACTTTGACTAGCTCGCTAACTCGGAGCTAATTTTACTAGCTATCGTATTACAATCTACATCAGGGTTCCTCATATCGTGGGCCGAGCACTGCTGTTTTTCCACCCTTCCTGTATCTGGGAGTCAGGTGTGAAGACACTGGCCAATGAATTGCATTAATTGTTCAAGGAAGGAAAGAAAGGAAAACCAGGACCGAATTTAGATTGGTGGGCCAGATTTGAGGAACCCTGATCTACATCTTATTAGCAAGGATTTTATCTTCAATTTGTGCTGTTCTTTTATCATTTAACGTTAGGGAAAGACTTGTTTTTACCATTAACTAACTTCACAGGTAAGAAGAACCAAGAGGATCTTGGTGTCCTGTACTCTAACCGTGCAGCCAGTTACCTGAAGGATGGAAACTGCGCAGGATGCGTAAAGGACTGCACAGCGTAAGTTCATAATCAATTAAGCCCTTCAGCAGTGTTTCCAAACTCTGTTCAATTAATTAGGCATGATTGACATTTTAATTGAAAACGATCCAGATTAGACTTTTCTGAATTATTAGCTGTTAGAGTTTTGTTGCAGATGTGGGTGGGGGCCTGGGGGTGGAGGGGTTGTGATGAACTGAAACATCTACTTAAACTTTCCCACTTGCACTGTTTTGTAAATGTAAACAGAGCAGTAATTTACCCTTTGGCACTGTTTGGGGCATTGTTCCTTTTGTTTTTCGTTGAGTAGTGGTATTGCTCTTCCAGTCTTTTAGGTAACTTGCTAGCTAAAGCTGCCAATTTCTTGGCTTGATATCCAAGACACAATGATTATATATATATATATATATACGCAACAAGGTGTGTATGGTGTTTCACGCAGTTGATGCTTTTGTTAATAAACAATTGAAATGATCTAGCCAGCATGGTTCTAATTTCAAGAATTTTACATTTTCTTGAAAATGCTTAATTTATTTCACTACTAGTTAGAAAGTTCAATTAAGACAAGAGTAAATGTTAAAATCCTAAAATATGAAATATGAAATCCTCATAATTCATTATAATTGGTAGTTACTCAAACTTGTTTCCAATAGCACATTTTTATACATTTTACATTTTAGTCATTTAGGGCAGCACGGTGGTGCAGTGGATAGCACTGTCGCCTCACAGCAAGAAGGTCTCGGGTTCGAATCCAGGCCGGGGGCCTTTCTGTGTGGAGTTTGCATGTTCTCCCCGTGTCCGCGTGGGTTTCCTCCGGGTACTCCGGTTTCCTCCCACAGTCCAAAGACATGCACGTTAGCCTAATTGGAGAGTCTAAATTGCCCGTAGGTATGAGTGTGTGAGTGAATGGTGTGTGTGCCCTGCGATGGATTGGCGACCTGTCCAGGGTTTATTCCTGCCTCTCGCCCCAATGCATGCTGGGATAGGCTCCAGCCCCCCCCCCGCGACCCTGACCAGGAATAAGCGGCTTAGACAATGAGATGAGTCATTTAGCAGACGCTGTTATCCAGAGCAATTTACAAAAAGTGCATTAATACATGGTAAGATTAATCATAGTCCATGCCAGAGATCAGTGTCGTGATACAGTAGTAGACAATCGTTGGCAGCTGCAACCATACCTGTAACACAAGGAGGTTAAAAAAGTTAGGGCTTTTTTTTAAATGGGGGGGACAGACATCAACATAGATACATATTACAAAATGCAGTATTGAAAATGAAAGCAGTGGTGACGACAGTTAGTGGTAATGGAGTCTGAAGGGGTGGGTTTTCAGTCTCGTGCGGAAGATGGCCAGTGAGTCGGCAGTCCTGACCGAGTGCGGAAGATCGTTCCACCACTGGGGGGTCAGGACAGAGAAGAGGCGAGGAGCGGCTACCAGGCGCTCGCAGGGAAGGGACAGTCAGTTTGCCCGAGGAGGCCGCGTGGAGGGGTTTGGCTGTGGTGTAGGGTGTGATAAGTGACTGGAGGTAGGAGGGAGCAGTTCCTCTAGCAGCTTGATAGGCCAGCACCAGTGATTTAAATTAGATGCGTTCTGCAATAGGGAGCCAGTGAAGAGAGGTGAGTAGAAGGGTAACATGTGTGGACTTTATCCCATAAAGAATTCTTAGAATAATTATATAGTATAGTTTAGTGTTAACTATCAATATTCACTTTTTGTGCTTGTTTTTCTTGAAGGGTCATACAATGGGTTGCATAAATGTTGTAAAAAAAAAAAAACCTCACCATTGTCCCACAGCTCACTTGACCTGGTCCACTTCAGCATCAAGCCCATTTTGCGACGCGCGACAGCTTATGAAGCGCTAGAGAGATACAGGCTGGCCTATGTGGACTACAAGACAGCCTTGCAGATAGACTGCAATATACCTGCTGCCCATGATGGTACCAACAGGTATCTACCCAATTCTCAGTGCTGTATCAATCTCATGGTACAGTGGTTCAGCTGAAATATAGAAAATATATTAAGTAATACTAAAGGTGAATATTTCTGTAAATTAATCATTTGGATAACTGAATGAATATGAACTATGGTATTATATTATATATAATATTATTCCAAACTATAGGTTTACAACGGGCAGAATTAAATCTGAATATTGAAATTCATGCCTAATGCAGAAGAAAGGTGATTATTATTGTGTCTACCCTCCCCGTCAGAATGACAAAGGTCTTAACAGAGCAGGATGGAGCCGCATGGAGAGAGAAGCTCCCTCCAATTCCCACTGTTCCACTGGATGTGCGTGAGAGACTGGTTCAGACAGCAATGTCCACCCCTACTGCACAACAGAATGGTACCAGCCAAAGAGAGAGACCAGGTAGTATGGTGCACTGAGCTTCATGGGGACTGCTTCAAGGGTTTTGGTTGTTGTACAACAAAATGTACTTAGTCTCAAAGTAGACATAACAAATAAATGTGTGATGCCATTTGTAATTTGCATTTTCACAAACATGTCAGATTGTTTTCCATTTGACCATATTTTAATGTATTTTTCTTAGCAAAAGATCGAACGCTTGTACAAATGCATGTTTACATGAAAAAAGCTTTGTTTATTTTTCAGGCATGGGTACTTTCAGATTTACCTGGGACGTGGAAGTGTCTGATGTTGGGGAATGTTGATTTGTCTGTAATTCCTAGGAGATGGTGCTATGAAGCAGGCCTTGTCCCTGAAAGAAGAAGGCAATGCACTGGTGAAAAAGGGGGAGCACAAGAAAGCCATTGAGAAATACACACAGAGTCTCAAACTCAATCCCAAACAAGTCCCAACCTACACAAATAGGTGAGGAGCAGAACACTGAACAGTTAGTTGCAGAATGGATGAAGAAACTGGTCAAGATGAAGGAATCTTGGCTTTGTTTATGCCATAATGCGAACAAGTTTGCTGAAAACAATAATGGTATTAATAAAAAACAAAATGTAAAAAGTGTGTTTTAAAATGACATGTACAGATGGTGAACAAAAATGTTTTAATCACCATTGTAAAGTCCTTTAATACGGTGTTGGGCCAGCAAAATTCTTGATGAAACTGACTGCTCTCGTCCAAGGTTAAATTTTGCGGTCAACTGATCTGCAGCCTCTCACCTGTTTTGCCTTGCACTTTGAATTAATGCACGGGACACGTTTCGCAGCAGCTTCAGTGACGAAGACTGCTCACTTTGCTGATGATTCACGAGGAACAGTGGCTAAGTCTGGCTATGTTGACATGGAAGTCTGGGGGAAAGACATCAACAACTAGGGGCAACTGCGGTCGAAAGCACATACTCCTTGACTGTGATGGCCATGCATTGGCTCGAGTTGCAAGGCAAAAAAAAGGCGAGCAACTCAATTTGTTGACTGCAGTTATTAATCTTGGGCGTGAGCAGGCAGTTTCGTCAAGAAAAGTCAGTCGAGCACTCCAAAGAGGGATACTATGGTCAGGTTGCAGTGCATAAACCCCTTGTTACACCTGAAATTGTATGTTTGCGACATTGGTGCAAAGAACGCGGGCAGTGGTCCACAGCAGCAGAAAAGTAATGGTCAAATGAGTCATCCATCACCCTTTTCTCAA
The DNA here is from genome assembly GCA_029706075.1 of Aldrovandia affinis. Taxonomy (NCBI): domain Eukaryota; kingdom Metazoa; phylum Chordata; class Actinopteri; order Notacanthiformes; family Halosauridae; genus Aldrovandia; species Aldrovandia affinis. The sequence goes on along the minus strand of JAINUG010000074.1, from coordinate 3,149,611 downwards.
CAAGCGGACGAGTGCATGTGTGATGCACAGCAAAATACAATCTACAGAGTTGTTTCTCACGGTGTGGGGCTCTGGTGGCTCTGTTGTGGTGCGGGGTGAATTTTTCTGAAATGGTTTAGGTCCACTCAACTCCTCAGAGAGCAAGGTAAACACCAATACATACAAAGCCATTCTGAGTAATCACCTTCATCTTATGGTAAAGCATTTCTATCCTCTTCCAGTATGACAATGCCCCCATCTACAGGGCATGAGTGGTCACTGAATGGTTTGATGAGCATGTACTGATTTAGACCATATACCATGGCCGTCTCAGTCACCAGATCTCAACCCAATTGAATACTTTTGGGAGATTCTGGAGCAGTGCCTGAGACAGTGTTTTCCACCACCATCAACAAAACTGCAAATTATGGAATTTCTTGTGGAAGAGTGGTGCTGCATCCCTCCAGTAGATTTCCAGATATTTGTAGAATCTATACCAAGGTACATTGAAGCTGTTCTGGTGGCTTGTGGTAGCCCTATTAATACACTTCATGTTGGCATTTCCTTTATTTTGGCAGTTACCTGTACTTTTTATACCTCATTTACCCAGGTATTTAAATTTTTTGTTCACTACCTGTACATTTAGGAATTAACACAAAATCTGTGTTCCATTTTGTTTTATTACCCAAGATAATATGTTTAAATATATTTGTATATTAAAGAATTTGATTTCGCTATGAGACCTTAAAACTGAATTGCTATTTTCACCTTGCAGGGCACTCTGCTACCTGTCTCTGAAGATGTACAAAGAGGCAGTGCAAGACTGCGTGGAAGCTCTGCAACTTGATTCCACTAATGTAAAGGCACTGTACAGACGAGCTCTGGCATACAAGCAGCTGAAAGTGAGAGCCCTGGTCTTTAAATATCCATGGAAAATGTATAACAAACATAATCTCTTAGGCTGTGGCCAGATAATGCACAATCCATCTATCCTCGAATTGGTGAATTATTCACCTCACATAAATTCTCTACGATTGTGTTGGTCACATTGTCAAGGAATTACAAATGTCTGCTTCTCCACCAGACCATGTCAGTGCTGATTGGTCACCAGACATGCTGGGTAGCATGTGATTGGTCATAGCGGCACCCAGGGAGGGTGGGTTTTAGTTTCGGACCATGAGCTGTTCTTGACCTTGTTTTTCAAGACACATTCTGCTGATTGTCGTTCCTGTACAATAGACTTCAATATAGCCACCACATCTGGGTTAACAGGTATAAATTATACTTAGTGTGATTAGCTAGAGGATTGTTAACAGAATTAACAATGATTCTTTCTATTTACATCCTGACCCTTAAACAGAACGGTTATTCTAAGAATAGCCACACGGCCTTAGATATATCAGAGTTAGATTGAGCTCAAGAGGAAAATGTGGCCGGAAATTATTTATTTTCGCAAAACTTGTAATTTATCTGTTGACCACACTCACAAGATGACAATGGACAGATGCATTTGAAACTCAAAGCTCAGAGAGAATTGTGATATTCGACTATATGGTTTTTAATTCAATTGGATTTATTTTTGTAGTATATTTTAGTGTGAGCGTCACCAAAATACTTTACAGGAAAATCCAGTGATTGCTGTCAATTAACAATGTGCCGCTTTTGAATCTCATTAAATGGAGTTGCCGAAATCAAAAGCAATTCAATAATAGGTAAGATAGACTGTGGATTTAAAAGTTGACACCATGTGGACAGAGGATGAAAATGCAGGAGATAAAAACTGCCGCAACCTGGGCCCAAAGTTAAATATGGTAACTGGTGTATTAGCAAATTCTTACCTCTATTAGGTACTGAATTTTTCTGTTAGTTTATAGGTGTGATAACAGCCTTCAACAAAACAGATTTCAACAAATCCATAATGATTCACTGTCTTTGCCTCTTTTTCCCCAGGACTACAAGGCCTGTGTTGAAGACCTTAACATCTTGCTGAAAATCGAGCCAAAGAACACGGCTGCACAAAAATTACAGCTTGAAGTGCAAAAGATGAAGTGAATGTATAATAGAAAAGCCGACAGGCACCGATTCTTTATTATGACTTATCTAGCAGTTCCTCATGTGGTTCCTTATGTAAATCACTACCAGACTGTCACCAGCATTCTCAAGTGATAGTGTTATACTGCATGTTGTTATTGACGCGTTTCCAGTCAGAATAGTCAATACAAAGAATGGCACAATCGATGCATTGCTAAATGAGCGTTAAATAATTGTGTATCTTGGAGTGAAAACAATAAATATGCGCAGGGATTGCTGTTACATACTGGCTTTATTTATGTTTGTACGTGCACAGTTTGGTCAATATGGCTGTGCACTGTATATAACTTTGGTGGCCACAGGTGACCATAGACTCACGATCTTCTGTGTCACCTATGTAGACACTTGCTGGAAACCAACTCTCCACTACATGCAGTGTTCATTGGCTAACGTGTGATATAGGTCAACAAGGGTAAAGTTCCATATTACACATTTTACACGAGCTAACTTCTAAAGCTTAAAACTACTAAATGTGAGGTCACTGTGGTCTGCTTAAAAAAACTGCCCCTTCCCCATCCTACAGATTTCACATTGTTTTACATTTTAGTCATTTAGCAGACGCTCTTATCCAGAGAGTACGTTTCAAATATGTACTCAATAACAAGGAAAAATAGTAATTTGCCAGATGCCATTGTCCAACTTTCAGAGCATTAGATGTTAGTCTAGTGTACTATAAACACCAAATGTACAATATCAAATATACAACACAAAGCATAAAAACACCTAACATGGTGAAAAAGAGACATTGTTCAGTTAAAATCCTGTTTGAACTGCTTCCACAGGTCTCTTGAGCACTGCTTCTGGCGTTTGGCTCTCCCTATTCGTTACTTCCACTCACATGACATTGGTGGAGAATAATTAGCTACAATTATAGGTCACGGCAGTGTGACATGTTTTGTATGTTTTTTTCTGTTCATTTAGAGATCTCTCAGCGGCGGTATGATCAAATTACACCCTGCAAGCGACCACCTATATTGCCTCCTCCACAAAGCTTGTAAAACTGCACTGTCTTCCAGTATGATATTGCTGCAATTATATTTAGGCTTTTGTCGATTGTGCTCGTAAAACTAGCATATTATGCTGCTAGCAGTGCTCCCAATTTAACGACATTTTGCCAGTTTTTTTCAATGATGCTTGTAATAGCCCAAATCACACAAAAATATGCTTGCATAAAATAACGACAATGACAATGTTTCAAAGTTTTTTCTCACAATTAAACAACAAAAATGCAGTCGAAAGAGGGTGCAGTCAACAGTTAAACTTGAAGTGGAACTGTGGAAATGCTAAATGACAGTCGTTGATGCTCAGCGTTTGTTATACTGCAGCATTAGCTTGCTTGCTGATAGTCAACAAGTGCTCTATCTTGCTGATCGTTGAATGGTGCTGAAAAAGAGAATTCTCTCTCTGCTGCACAATGGCTTATTAAAATGCTCTTCTTTGTTGAAATGGTTTTGTTACATGCATTGCAAAACAACTTTCCGTCTCTTATACAGAACTCTTGGTCACGAAACTGCTACAATTGTTAATGTAAACGAACTTTCTTCACGTCACATTTACCTGACTATTTTCCCTCGGTTCATTTCAGAGACCGATCCCGTGATATTGCTACACCTGCTGGTCGGATTGTTTCTCTTTCTTCAGCATCTATCATCATTAAAAAAATATGCGAGTAAAATTTTAGTTTAGTCAAAATATTTTTATGCGTGTAAAAAGGCAAGCCTATACAAGATTATGCCAGCAGCACTGCTACTTTGAGATTAAGTGCCAAAATTATGCTCTCTTTGCCAGATTATGGTTAAAAAAAAGTGCTAGCACAATCGATAAAAGCCTAATTATATTCAGAATTGAACCTGTTATCAAGAGTAACTATACAGGCTTTTCCCCCCCTCATGTGCACGTCGATACGTTTGTGCAGGATGGTTTGTCAAACTGTATACAATGAGTATCTGGACCTGTTTCACACGTTTGGGAGATACAGAAATCTGCATCCTGTTAAAGCACTGTTCTAGTGTGTGGATGAGCCCCGCGATCTGTATCCTGTTAAGGCACTGTTCTAGTGTGTGGATGAGCCCCACAGTCTGGTAATACGATTCAGTCGGCCAGGTTGTACGTGTCTCGTCAATCGGGCGCCCACAGTCCAATGCCAGTGTAAAGCTGCACATGAAATATCTTCCTCCAACTCATGTCTGTGCAAGCCTGGGTTTGCAAGCTTAAACTTGTGAACTGTGGTGAAAAGAAGCGGCGGTGTGTTTAGGAGAGGGTGTGCTCTCCAGAACTGACAGCGGAGGCTGCAGCGAGCGTGGCTTAACAATGCGATCGGCAGTCGTATTAGGTTACGGTTAGAGGTCTAATATTGTCTATAGGTGGCCTTGAGGGTAGTGATGGGACTGTGATGGCAGGTTCGTGCTGCTTGAGCTACGTCTGCAAACCAGGTGACCAGGTTACCGCCTGCAGAAAGCTGCGGAGAATGATTTTGTGCCTTCCATTCACACTAGCCCTGCCTATTTTAAAGCCAGCTATCGGCTGTTCTTTTGGCAGTGTGATGTAATCAGTGATTTAACTAGATTTATGGTATTTAAAACTAATAAATGTATGAAGTTAACACCAGACAAAAATGTTACAGCAAACCAAATGAATAAACATTATTCCACTCTGTGTTATGTTCCTCTACTGAAAGAATCTTCAATAAAATAACATGAAACATGCAAACACATTATGTGCACCCCACATGTCCCCATTGAGTGTACCAAGCATAATATTTGTTGTACATTTTTCAGTTATCATGCAGTGCATAGGAGGGTATTATTTAGGATATTCCTATAACAACTTGCAGAACGACCTGTGTAATTCAACCTTTTGGTAGTATGATCCCATTTCCACTGGCAGGACACTATGATATTAGTATTTCCAACATTGTACTACTTTCGATATTTGACAAAGAATGTGGAAGGCAGTAATTGAAGCTGTGTTAAAGCATAGGGCTAGATTGACTAGATTGCGCATTCATAATGCATAACACTTTTGTGATCATTTTTGGGCAACACATTTGTTTTTGTCCTTGGCTTACTGGCTTGACGTCATGCAAAATGTAAAAAGAAACACTATCAAACTAAATTGGCCTTGAAACTGCCAGTACAATCAGTAATCAACACTTTGTAGTCTCTTCAGCTGTGATAGGTGTAACTATTGCAGTCAAGTGCTTTTCCAGTCACGAGCATGCTGCAATTTATGTCATTTTACCAGTAATTGAATAATCTAAAGCAATTTTAGTTTTTACCCGAGATTTGAATCTGTCCCCCCCTACGGCCTATTTATATCAGACTGTGGCCGTTTTCACAAGACCACCCCAATCCCAGGTTTGCAAGTTACAGGCCATGAGTAAAGACCTCTTCCTCTGCACAAATTTGAAGTAGTTCAGAGATCGCTTCACTAACAATAACCTTATTGCTTTTGTCATTTTACAAGACATGATGCAAACAAATGTCTAAAAGACAGCGGAATTAAAAATCCAGTTGAACATTAAACTCATCTCACGTGCCATATGCAAATGAGGAATCCTGGGTTCCCCTTTTACAGCAACTAAAAACACTGGGAAATGACCGGGTCGATAAGACCCACCTACGTACCTGGGTAGTGTTCCTGGGTCCAATAATACAGGAAGACCCATTTGCACCAAAGGCAAACCCAGGACAACCCTGGGTTCTGAGTCCTATGGATAAGGGGCTTATGCCAATGTAGTCCTGAAGGAGTGGGAGGCATCTTTACTTAAATAGAACATGTATGCACAATTTAAATAACCACCCGTCTGGAAAAGTGGTTTGTTAAAAACTACAATGAAATATTCCATGGTGCACCATGAATAATTGAATGGCCTTGTCCTGTGCCAGCTCAATTTTGTACTATCAATCCACACATTTGAAAGAGAATGCAATGTAATACTTTAAAACTAAATGTAGTTTTTTTCCCCCCAAACACTGATTACAAATGTATCTACTATATTGTTCAGATGGCCTAGACTAGGCTTCTAGTAACATTTGCATTGCTCAGTCAACAGAATGGCGTAAGATCCCTGTGGTTTAAACAGCTGATCTAGTTTTCAAGGCTTACTTGTTCAGATATGTACTTTATAACCACCTTTCTTCAAAGCTTCTTGAATCAGGAATTTTGCACACAAGATTGACTAAAATATGGATATATGGCAATAAAACACACATTCCCTTTCTGTGGAGAGCATCTTTCTGTAACATACTTTTCATTACAAATGTTTAAACACCCCCAAGCAATTTGAGAGAAAATACAGACATGTACCGATAAAATAGTTTAGGATCGTTTGGAAGACAGGATATTGTGGGGGAAAAAAACTAAATAAAAACTGGAAAATTTGGAACTGATAAAACTTTTATTTCACTTTAAATTGTCTTTTACACTTTCCTGATTATTACATGTAAGGTGAAACTAGAACTGTTTTAAAAGACATACACAAATCTAGTATTACGCCAATAACCAGGTATTTAATTTTTTTGTCATTTTTTATTTTTTTAAGCTATTCTAAATTTTCACAACCACGTGCGCGCTAGGCGATAAAACCGTCACAGAAGCAAACTTTAGGCAGAATACTGGTCAGTAAAAACGAAGCAAGAAGATATACCAGATATACAGACAGGCTCGGTTCCACATTCACTACTGCATTTTTATCAAGCGTAGATTAACTGCCATTTGTTCAGCTAAAGGGGAGATTTCTCTTCAGTGCATGAAACATCGTCTTCAGCAAGACACACCGAGACATGACTTCTACACCTAAGTGGAATGTAATGGCGATGGCAAGGTATTGTGACACTGAGTGAATTAAACTTCTTATTTCCAGGTCCTTAATCTACTTCAGCCATTTGACAAGACCAGTCTTTCAAAGTGCGAACCTGACGATGGGCATCCTGTAGCAATTCAAATCTATCTCAAAAGCTGGGAAAAAAAAGACAAAAAATATATATACCGTTCTCTGGACTCCCGGCACAGACATCAACACAAACCTTTCTTTACCAATCTGACATTTGGAAAATTGCTCACATAGGTAATCATCGCAGGCTTTCATTTAAATTTATATAGTTTAGTTAAGGAAATGGAAATTAATGATTAGTCAGTTTAAACTGTCAGCGTAAGGCCTTCAGAGTAGGCTCGAGAAACCCAGACCAAGAGAAATTAAAAGCAACGGCTTTAAGGTGTTTCTTTGCAAGCAGGTTCACAACATTACATTTTAAGACAGATTTATATTTACTTCTAAAAAATGTTTACAATTTACAATTTATGTTTTGCTGAAAAGAGATGCTATTATGCAAAGGGGAAAAAAACATTTAAGAACAAAGGCGGCTTATTGTACTGATGTCAAACAGCACCTTTATGTTAGCCGTTCTTGGATAATGCTCATTTGTTCAAAAAGGTCCATTTTTTGTTTTCGATATTAATGTTATGTTCTGATGGAATGTTTTAAAACTGGACAGATGTGGAATGGCAAAACCTAGGGTCCCTTTTATTACTGGTTTCATCGAAAATAAAATGGTGAACATTACACAGCAATATGCACGTTAGTCAGTGTCACAATACAGCCTGCTATACCATTCTGTATGAGCCCGCAGCAGAATTGTACTGTACCAAATCACATTCTACAGACCAGATTTATTTTGAGTATATTCTTTCACTCTCTCTCTCAACGTGTGTGTGTGTGTGTGTGTGTGTGTGTGTACACACACACACACACACACACATACATGTAAAGGTGGTGAAGATACAAATAAGCATCACAGTGTTTTGGTGAAAAGAAACTGCCAGTTTCAGAAACCTTTGAATAAAACCTGTAAATGCCAGTACACAAAAAAAAAAAAAAAGAAGAAAAAAAAAAGGACTATACGACGTAAGAACTGATACTATAATGCAAAAGCTGCCGGGTGAAAGAAACATTTTGAATAAAAAAAAAAAAAAAGGGTATTCTGCAAAATAAAGGATTGCAAATAGGAGAAATAAAAGAAACAAAATTGGGATCAGCGAGAAAAAGGAGGGGGGGGGGAAATGCCTGGCTACTCAACCGACGGTAATTCACAAACAATAGGACTGAGCTTTCCAACGACTGAACCCTGTTATCTCGGGAGTTATCTGAGAAGGGCACAACTGGTAGGTCAGGTACAATTCATGCTGCTTGTCATACAGAAGGGGAGCCTGATGGAGCGGGGATGTATGGGCTGTATATGTGTAAGATAAAGAGTGTGGGTGGATTAACAGTGAAGTGCAACGCCATTAGTTCTCCCCTTCACCAGCGTCCCCCTCATCGCCCTGGTTTTCTGATGTCCACAGCTGTAGAAAAAAGAAAAGAAAAATGGACCATTAACACGGAATGTATTAAACAGTTTTTTTAGGAACTTAAACTGTTTTTTAATTAAATATTTGATACAAATCATTTGCAGAGTATGATTCCAGAATTTTACTGTTGGTGATAGTAAAAAAATAAAATAAAATAATTTTTTTTAAAAGAAGCCAGAAACTGCTTGGCAGATCTCAATGACAAGGATTTGTGTCATTGAGATTTCGGCCCTGAATCGATACGCCTGTACAAGTCTGGAAAAGAGGAGGAGAACGTGATCGTCTGTGCATCTCGATCAGGCTGGAGGAGAACTTACAGTGAGGTTGTCCCTTAGTAGCTGCATGATCAGGGTGCTGTCTTTGTAAGAATCCTCATTCAAGGTATCGAGTTCAGCAATCGCTTCATCAAAGGCCTGGAATCACGGTGTAAACATTATTTAGCAGTTCTGCTACACATAGGCACAAAATGTTCCACTCCAATCTCTAGAACGGTGGTGTTCTTCACAAGCAACAATGCTGAAAATAGAAGTTGCAAATGGCCAGCTGATAACATTATATGACCCCAATTACCCCAAGGTCCCATTGATTGATGGTTATTGAACCAGGAGACGTACTGAAAGCTGAGGAAGACAAACTGGAAATTATTGCCCTACATGCATTTAATCCACCATACGAATAAAACTTGTGACATTTAAATACAAGAAAATGTGCGTTCGTACAAAGTAGCATGTGGATATCAGTGGAATTTATAGTGACGCAATGGAAACCACTGACCGTCTCACGCGCTGTGTCAGCATCCATTCCTGCATGCTAAATTGTCAGAGACGTGTTTTGGAGCAGGCTGGCCTGCCATGTTAAGAGCTGTCTAATGGAACTCACCGCCTTTGCCAAGCCGCAAGCCTGCTCAGGGGAGTTGAGGATTTCGTAGTAGAAGACAGAGAAGTTTAGAGCCAGGCCCAGTCTGATCGGGTGTGTCGGCTGCATCTCCTTCTTGCTGATATCAAAAGCCTCTTGGTAGGCCTTCTGAGAATTCTCAACTGTGGCTTCAGTTAACAAAGAAAGACAATTTACGTAACCATCAATTCTGCAACTGACATAAGGACATTTACTTGCCCATCCTCTTCTAAGAACTTTTTACATTAGCCACAAAGATTTATCAATATAGTGGGAATAAAAACAAATGGCAATCAGACAGACGACCTGGGGTCATTAAGTTGCCATTACGGTGAGGTATTACATTAAAACGATTGATTTACACATACACAAGTTAAACACATTCAAACTAATGTAGGAGGTTGTCCAACAAGGTCCCCCTGACTTCAGTTATCATGAAAAGCCCCAATTTAAATTAAGACCATGCATTATCTACTAACTCTTCTTGGAGTCTCCAGATGCCACTTCAGACAGATATCTGTAATAGTCTCCTTTCATTTTCAGGTAGAAGACCTTGCTTTCAGCCTGACTCGCATTGGCAATGAGGTACTTGTCGAGAAGTCCCTGAAACAGAAGTTTGGATACAAGTTATTTTCACTCCACAAATCAAAAAGTACTTCACTCAAAAATATGCCCTTAACAGTTGTAGCGCAGTTTCCAAGTTCTCTCCATACTTAAAAGCACATTTTCATTACAAGCCGAACATCCATCTCTACTTATGCTGCGACTGGCCCTAGCATGTACAGAGTAATTATTCACTGTGCCAGTTTCATCATCTCTGGATTAAGGATAACCAACACAACCTGTGTCCCTAGGTTCACACGTGCTTTAGCTTTATGAGTCACTCAGTGGCACGAGGGGTCGGGCAGTCCGCCTCACCAGCACGTCTTTGCAGATGTCCTGCAGCTCGGCCTCGATCTTCTCGCGGTACTCGCGCGCCATCTGCTGCTTCTTCTCGTTGCCCTCCGTCTTCTGCTCGATGCTCGAGATGACGCGCCAGGAGGAGCGGCGGGCGCCCACCACGTTCTTGTAGGCCACGGAGAGCAGGTTGCGCTCCTCGTTGGAGAGCTCGTGGGAGGGCTCCTGCTCTTGCTCCTGCTCCGTCACCGCCTTCATCGCTGCCGCCATGTCGTCATAGCGCTCGGCCTGCTCCGCCAGCTTAGCCTTCTGTACCAGGTCACTCTTGTCCATCTTCTCGCTTCTTGGAATCACAAGAAAGTGTGTGACAACATCAACGGTGAATGCGTGGGCACCACCCCTGCCCTTTAACTCCATCATAACCATTCAAGATACTCGCGGAGGACGGTCAAATTCATACAATTTCCCTACTTGATAATCCTGTAATATTTATGTTTCATTTAACACAACTTAACATCAATTTAAACAGAGGGGTGTTCGTTTCGGGGAACCCTAGTGCCAAAGAGAGCTTAGCTCTCCTTTAATTTGTGAAACCTTCGGCCTAGAGCCAAAGCCGAGAAAGAGTGGCAGAATCGCTGTAATGAGAATGCAGAAGAACAAGAAGTAGGAGAGCAAAGAGTGGCCTCTTAAAAGTCGCTGTACAGTAAAGACAAGCTTTTGGGAACAATCTACACTGAGCAGCCATTGCAATTTCTCAACATTTCTGCAGCCCAGAACATGAGCTCAGCTGCGTCTCAGCTGCAGGAGTGCCAGCTAAGTCACTATGCCTTCATAGCCACCTACTTTTTCATCATCTCACATATGGCCCCAAATTTCGAGTGGGGTTTCAATTCTGTACAGTTCTCAAACTGTACCAGGGCCCATAAACATACGTATAAATTGTCTCAGGAGTGCTGATCAACCGCACCTCCACTGAAACTTTTTATACTCACGGGCCCAGGTTACCACAGAGGCGACCGTTTAACTTTTTGTGACACGGGGAATAGTGTGTATACCACAGGGGGGTCAAGTCAGGACGGAAGATCTGCTTTGCTGTAAAGGAAATTGAAACCTTTTCATACTATATTAAACAGTTATAAAAGGTTATGGCTGTCCAGTAAAATATATTCTGCACCTCAGCACCACCATTCCACAAATGCACTAATGTAAGGGTTTTCAAGCGACAGCTCTCTTGGTCAGTCAACATCGTCATTTGTGGTATGATTTCTGTAAGCATGTCTGATTTTCTATGTGCTTGGAAAATGGAAATCTTTTTTTATTAAGCATGCACAACCAAGTGGCAAGTAGACTGTTTTATGGTGCAATTTCCTTCTTTAAGACTATGTATTTGACATAAATTATTTCAAATGAATCTTACATCGCAATATTATACAATTTTCAATGCCAGTCATATCAATGTGGGAACAAAATCAATATAGTGAATTTCTTTTCTTTTTTTAAAAAACTACAAGCTAAAAAAGGACCTTGGCATGGAAAGGACCAACTATTCCGAGTGCTTTGCTTTTTAAACCTGCGTATTTAAGACCCAATACTTACCAATATAGCTATTTACTATATGTCAATTAGAGAAAATCTGTGCGCCATAGCCTATTTGAGCAGTATGTCATTTACGAGTACTGTGCAAGCAAGCCGGCTAACGGCTAACGGCTAACTTGCGTTCCGCTGTATAGAAAAGCCGGCTAACGGCTAACTTGCATTCCCCTGTATAGAAAATACCGATATCATTCGGCAGACCGGGACGCGGAGGTTACAAATGTTTCAGTTACATCAAAGCCCAGTACTAGATAGTAACGTAAGACTCTTTACCGCCCCCCCCACCAATTTTTTTTTTAACAAACCAACCTGAAGCCCGTTTTAAGGGTGTGATACTTACAAGAAAGAATCCCACGACTACGCCCCAGGTCCAAACGCAACTCCGAATAACGTATTTTGTGTAATAACGCGTTGCTAAGTCACCAGCTGCCTAGCGACCTAGCCTAGTTTAAAAAAATCAGTTATTTTGAATCAAGCTAGACGTTACAACTGTACGCGTAGCCAGCCTTTTGATAGCATAGTAAAGCACTGCTAACGTTGCGTCAAGTAATAGGTTGTAGCTAACGTTATGTACCAACAAACATTTAAGACAGTTTAATCGCTACAAAAAATCCGTCGGGTGACGAATTGTTTTTTCCAACGTTACTTTGACCATTTCCACAGCTAACATTACCAACGTCGACATCTAGCTAGTGTTGGTTATGCTAATCCGTGTCTAAATAGCATAGCTAACGTTAGCTAGCGCTCGTTACCATTATTGGTACATAGCTAATGTTCACTAGCTATGCTGTAGTTACGCCCTCTGGCCTCTGTCACATTCCCGTGTGGCATTTCATCCGATCGAGAGACTAAAACGTCACTGGGACTTCGGATTGTGGCCGTTTGGCAGTTTGCGAGATATCAACGGCATTTTTATTGTTGCTGAACCGCAAAGGCCCGGACTTTCTCCTACAGACACCGATAACCAACTAGTTATACATATCAATATTGTATATTTATGTTCAAGTATACCCTCTTATAACACACAAGCATAGAAGCGAACAGCATATTCGACTGGCTAGAGTATGTCTGTGGAAAATCGCCAGTCTTTGCCATTTAACATATTTTCATGTCCCCGCTTATGAGCGCTATTCATCACACGCCACGGCCTAAGTCCTTGCACCCAACCCCAAACCACAATAGGCACCTTCCGCCACAAACCGCGATTGTACCCATTATTTAATCATTATGAACCACAAAACATTTATCTTACACGTGAGCAAGCACTACAACCGACCTTGACCAAGTAAACTCACATTATTAATGTACTTTGATTCCTGCTTTTATCTGTGGACGATGGGAGTCTCTCCGTCCTCCGTCTCGCTGCTCGGGATATTCAGGGCAGTACCACTTCCGCTTGCACTGACACTTCCGCTTCCTTCAAACCCCACCCCTCCCCCGCCAGTAACCATGGTAACTTTTGCCCGGGGTCTCTATGGCATTTTCCAGGGGTAATTACGTCATTACGACCATGGCAACCACTATAGAGTGACGTCAGCAATCACTATAGTAACGGTTACTAGGAGGAGCAAGAACCCAATGTAAAAGCTCTTCGTTTTAATGGCACATACAATTATTGCTGTCCATCGATATAGGTATACTATATCAATACAAACATAGTACAAACATTGTTTTTTGAATTTTGTATTAGGTATCAATCTCATAAGTAACAAAACAGTAGTTCAGGTCAGAAATGACTGAATTTGTTTTTCAGCTTGGTTGTGTTGTATTAATCATTTCTGCCCACAAGATGTCTCTCACTCTCACTCAGTACAAGAGTATTATCTCATTACCTCATCATGACATGTAGCCTCAAAAACAACATAGATTAGTTCGAGGGATTTATTCCAAATGATTATTATCGTTGGCGTAAAAAACAACCTTTATTTAGAAACTTCATTCAAATGTATTTTTCTCCAATCTTGTATTTGCACATGAATGGAACTTGCTCATGAAAAGGCATCACACAAGAATAATGTACAATAAAAATACAACTGATAGTGCTATGCAATGACTAAGCATCATTGCCTAATTGCCCATATTAATGATGTCACCCTTTTTAACTCTTTACAAAATTGAACTCTGTCCTCACCAAGAGAGAGAACAGACTCATAGTTTTTCTGGGTACCAGTAAGATCAAAACAAATGAGTCATGAGTAACGATCAAGATCTAGCCTAATCTCTTCTGATATTAGTTTCATAATTTCATTTGTGTCTAACTATTTATACACTCTATAAATAATTTTTGGGGTCAGAACTTCCTAAGCACTGCCCTAAATGTACATGTACTTAACTGAATAAATATGGATGCATTTAATACAATCCTTATTTTGCTGATTGATCCAATACATTTTTGATTCTATGTGTATCAAACTTTGGTCCTTAACTGATGACAGCTTGTGCTCAATGTTTTAAGTATCCTATTGTGGCAGTGTTAATGAGCCAAATTAAACTAACTGTCATCACCTGCATTTAAGACTACTTGTCTCAATGTCTCCTGTTGCACACTGACAAAGGATGAGTGTCCCCTGTGCTTTTAATTTTGTGAATGAAAATACTTCAGCATCACACAAATAATGATGTGTTTTAGTTCAACCATCTACTAACAACTCTGACGATTGACATAAACACATAATATAGACTATGTGGCTGAAAGATAGGGGAAATGGGTGCATTGTTGTATACCCACCAGCAGAGGGCAGTGGGGGCTATGATACGTATGTGAAGATTGATGTTACGCATAACTCTTTTCACAAAGGGTTTAGGTTGTTTTAGGACAGCACATCATATGATGATGTAGAGGCACTGCCTGACAGACACGTTATCAATGAAAGATGTCTTTGGCAGGAGTGATGTCTTTAAAAGATGAACTGCACATCAATTCATGAGCAGATGTGAACAGACACGTTGATCCATAAGTCATTTTGAGAGTTCAGAAGAAAATATTTAGATATAATTATAATAAAAACTCATAAATGAACGTGGGTGCCAGTGCCAACTTTCCTCATATCCTAAGGCAAATATGATAAGCTGTTCCAAGTGTCATTTAACATGTATTTCTAATTGGAACATTATATATATATATCTTTTTTTTATTGGAAAATGCCATTCTGTGTTCCATATCCAATCCAAATACATATTGGGACACCATCAACAGCCCTTACTAGGCTGATTTATATATGCTTATATAAAATTATATTATTTTATATATATATATATAGATTGTGGCATCCCAAGGGGCTGCACAAAGAAATGGCTGCCTGGCCCTTTAAATCATTGGAGCCACTGGAGCCGAAAAGGACTACATTTCCCAGCAGCCTGCAGTCCCACACCTGAGGACCAGCTGAAGCCCGTAAAGAAATTGGGACTACTGGCAGACTACTGGGACTGGCTGTTTTGTGTCACACTGGGAGGGAGTAGGTTGGTGTGTTAGAGTGGTGGAGAGTGGGTGATAATTGTTTTGGATTGCTGTTCTGTTTGATTTGGCTTGGCTTGGCTTGGCTTGGCTTGGATTGCAAAACTGTTTGTGCATCGACTTTGGATTGTTTTGAGGACCCCGCTTTGTGTATCCACTTGTAGTGGATTATTATATATATTTTTTTTAAAATTTATTTCTGATTTTTCCCCCGTTTTTCTCCCAATTTAGTAGCCAATTATACCCTCTATTTTATTTTCAATTCCCCCACCCTCACGAGTCCGCCGCCCGTCCTCCGGGAACGAGATTCGTATTCCTGGACCTATTTCCCGCCTTCTTTCGAGACGGAGATCTTCCACGGACTCCATTAACCTTCTCCTCGGCGGACTCGTGCCGGCTCTCCCTCCCCTCCCCGGGGCGGACAGCCAAATGCCGCCTCCGATCGGGCTGACGACCAGGGCCGGTCTGCTAGAAACGCGGGTTTCGATCCGCGTCTCTGACGGGCAGCGCACACCGCTCCAAAGCGCGGTGCACTAGACCGCTGGGCCATCCGCCAGCCTTGTAGTGGATTTTGACCATGGATAACAGATTAAGACAAAGGGGGCAATCCCAAACCTGACCCCAACCTGGTCAATAATTCCCCCTATCTCACGTACGTTTTCACTATCTTTACTAAAATACAGAAAAATCAAGGGCAGATTTTATTTTGCTCCAGTGGTAAGTAAATAATATAACAGACCAAATGTAATCAAAATGCAATGTTGTCAGCCAAAACAAAAACAAAACAAGCACAGATGAGGCAAGAGTCCCAGAGTCAGGTAAAAAAAAATCAAAAGGTGCAGCACAACGGCGCTGTCCATGGTGGAGTGGAGGGTGAGGATGCCGGTGCTGTCCATGGTGCTGCAGGTGCTTCAGGCTCGGGAGGGTGACAGTGTAGGTTTCCTCCCTGCAAAAGCAGGAGGGGGTGGGTCACTGTTCCCTGCACCACAATACACACAAGAACATGGCAGTCTCCTTTAAAGTAAAAAAAAGCTGAGTAGCTTTGTGTGTGCTCCTAGCAGCTATTTTTGTGAATAGGTTGTACTGACCAGAGATATGCTGTCTCACCCCACTTAGTAGGATGCACTTGTTGTAAGTCACTCTGGATAACAGTGTCTGCTAAATTGTGTAATTGTAATTGTAACAAGAATAACAAGAATAACATTGATAATATGCAATTTGTAATATTCTCTTTAAATGGATATTCAGACCATGGTCAAATATCTCACACACATAAATAGGTGGAAAAATCACATCAGACTATCTTTGATTGACCTCCTTTGGGTATATGTCTGTAAGTAGTTGAATCAATGTCTAAAATTATAATATTTTAACCTGTTAAAATAACTCCCTAGTGTTCTGACTGGTGCTGGTAAACGAATACAACTCTGCACAAATCCATAATGCATACATTCATAGAGCAGTCTGTGTCTCAACCTGCACTACACTTTTCGGCAGTGAATGCCACTGGTTTGAGCCCGATCACATTCTCCACAAGCTCAGGACAATACAAAATGCGACCCCCCTGCAGTGCCACGCTCCCTATTACACCCTGTACCACATCATAAACTTATTTTTCCCCCAATTTATACAGTCACCACATTCTATGAAATTTCACATCCACAAATCGATTAGCCTTTTAGCTTTCAGGACTGCATTCAAACGCTTCAGAGCGTCCGAAAAAGTATTGTATAATTTTCAATGTATTTACATTTCGGTCACTTCTGGTAAGTTCAAAACACAAAGCTTCACATGGATATAATGTTTACAATTATGAATATTATCCACATGAAACCGCTGTAAAACAAAGCGCGGAAATCCACTGGAATTGTCGCTAACGTGTTTTCAGCCAACAGCCAAACTTGTAGCTTTCCTTGCGGCATATCGTGTATCAATCGCGTTACACAGATCCAGGAAGAAGGGTGTGTATTCTGTACTCTGGGCAACAATAAGTACAATTACATGTCAGTTCAGGTAGTTAAGCAAATCCCTGACACGTCATCCTTTGAAATGGTACCTCATTTGCCTCATTTGTTTGTTTTGCCTCGGTTCAGCAGACACAGTCACACTCACCTGCAGTGCGCGGACGTGCGCGGTCACGTCAAGAAAATCTATCTGGCAAGATTCCATTCTTTACTGCCAGGGAGCCTCAGGTGGCCTTGTATGGAATGGGGGAACAGTTGAAGCAGCACGGTTAAACTGAGAACACGATAAACAAGTTGTACAGACGCTCTTAGAAAAGCAGGCGAGAAGTCATGGAAAACACACAGACAGGCCTTGTAGAATGTGAATGCTTTAATATATCTGCACCACATTTGCTACACACGTGGTCTACATGTCAAATATGTAATTTACCCCTGGCTGATGTATAATTTGTCGTAATGAAAAGTACAGTAAGGACAGTATGAAATAATTTATGATTTTTATTTTTACATTTTCATGTACACCATGTTTCACACATATTTCATAGGTTTTGATGATTGGGCCTTGAAAGTACAATTATGCCCTTAAAATCCTGACAGATAAAATATCATTTTGTTATTTGTAATTAATTAAGAAAAAGCTTTAGAGTTGTAATTGCTTTAGTTATAATTTGCTTTAGCTATAATTGTTTGTGTAAGAAATCCTAATTCAATCCATTTTGGAAATGAGAAAATAAAACCTGAAAAATGTCAAAGGGGGTGAATACTTTTTATACCCACTGTATACATAAAAACATCCCATGGTGCATCGATTTGCTGTCTCCCATTATGCTTATGAGTATGAGCTCTTGTCATAGTATGCTCTCTGCTGCTAGCTAGTGCAGGGAAAACTGTGTTCACATAGTAACATATGCCAGGGTCTTCGCAAAGGCTCAGAAGAGGTGGGAATATTTTTTTAAAGTCCCACCCATTACAAATTAAAATATGATTGGCTAATCCACCTGTCACTCCAATCATCTGCCCTAATTCACTTGAATAGCAGACACCTTCAATCCACCTTCAAACCTTCTCCCCAGAGACCGATAAAAGAAAAATCCTGATTGGACTTTTTTTTCCTATTCACTTGAAATTAACCCTTTGCTTTCTGAAACAAACCAATTGACAAGAGACGAGACATAATGATGACTGGTATCATTTTAAGGAGTGAAATAAATCAAAATTCTATTGCGATTTAATAGATTTCAAAATTGTATTTTCATACATTTTTCTTTGGCCTTCACTGAAGGCTTAGAGGGCCTATATGGTTCCCCTCTGGCCAGATGAGACCAAAACAAAGATCTTTGGCCATGCACACCGCCGGTGTGGGGTTTTTACATCAGAAGATTTGTTTTAAGACATTGCTGTGATTGTGTAAATATTGCACATCTACATGTAAAGTGTGGCTGCTTCCCACTCCCACACCCCTCCTGCTACAATGCTGATTGACCTGTGGACACGAATGTCAAAGGAACACCGAAACCAATAAACAAGAATCACTCGAGGACGAAATCCCTCTTTGAAAAGAAACGATGCATGACGCAAACCTTTTCAGATTTGTTCTGAGAGAAGTTTTGTTTGTTGTTGTGACAAGAGATTATAGCCAATTTCAAGGGTTACTATATGAGCCACGTACTGTGTCCACAGAGGGCTGCATTATGTGAATGTGAAAAGACCGCGGATGACAGGGACCGCAATACAATTAGAGCACCGGCTCCTTAACGCACTGGGGCTTGCTCTATTTTCTTGTGAAACTAGGTTGAGATGTACTGGGAGAAATTGACCACGCTACCAAAACAAGAGGGATGTGCCCGCCATTGCCACATTGATTTTAAGTCTTGCTTGAGGAACCTCCCTCTTGGGTTTGATTAAGCCATCAGATGAAATCCAGGTCACATATGGCATTTAAAAAACAACCCCACAAACCTATGATACCTAGACAAACCGTTCATCTGCATCCCACTTCTACATCACTGAAACGTGTGTAATCAGTCGAAATGAGTCTTCCAATTCGATTTTAACCCGAGGACGCACAGTGAACTTGACCCCCCGAGAGGGGCTTACTATATTTTTCATTTTGTGGAAGATAATTATGTTGAATGGTGATTTGGACCTTTTATCGTTTATTTGTATGTTTTTAGTCACTCTTCAGCTGTTTGATACACATATCACTGATAACATAATATGAAAATGCATAACGGCTACAGAAAATATGAGCATATTTAGCCTTTTAGTGTGAATAACAAAATAAAGCAGACTTAAACACATATAATGATATTTCAAAACATTTATTTTAATATCAAAAGTTCAACATCAATATAAAAGTCAACACTATTGCAATAGAACTTCCAGAGCATAATCTCTTCTTCATCTCACTGATTTTCACCAGCAGATGTGAGCTTGACCCGTTTCTCATTCTACTTCCAGACAACTCTCTTCTGACCCTCCTCTCCTGACTGTCTGCCTGTGTAGACTATGCCATCAATGGCATAGGGGACTCTCGCATCGCACACCCAGAAGATCTTTATGCCATACTTGGCAGGCTTGCTGGGAATGTACTGCAAGAACTTGCATCTGCTCCGGAATGGTAGAAGCTGCTCATTCACTGTGACACAGTCACTGGGGATGAACCTTCCTCTACAGTTTGCAAGGAAAAGGTACATATACCACACATACCGGAAGGCCGCCCCGTGGTCTATTAGCCCTCTGAACACTCTGGTCCTCTTGTCATCAAGCCTCAGGTAGTGGCGGATATCCTTATACATTGGATTCTGCAGTGGATCCAAACACCGCTCCCGCGTGGAGACATTCCAGCCCACGCAGACTCCACACCGGCGAGGAGGGTTAAACCAATAAAGGTTTTGAGTCCCTTGGCCTTTCTTGACCTCTCTCCACTCTTTCCCTTTCGCCATCGCTGCTCTCCATCCTTCTACACTTCAGGACCTCGTCAATAATGCAATCACTAATGAACAGCTCCCAGGCATCTTTTGGTGACTGTTGACCTCGACGCAGGCCCCGGACAGCTCCTTGGGATGTTACGGCTTCCGGTTCTGCTTTGAGTGGGAGGATGTTCACTCCAATAAGACCCCTTTTTACTCAGTCAATTTGACTGGTTTTCACTGTCCTCAGAGGAGGAGCTTCCCCTGTCTGTAGACTCAGCTGGACTGCCAGGTGCACCCACAACTCCAGCTTGTGACCCTCTGGCACACTGTTAAAAAAGGAAGACTATGATTTGAGGACATCAAAGACACAGTATTTATTGAATTCCTGTTAAGTGATGTAAATATTTTATTTGATACAGCAAAAAAAACATTCAGCCGTGGCATATGCATCCTAGGATTAAAATATTTATTCTTGAGGTGGATACGTTGTCAACAGTATTAAGGACAAACAGCCCCTCTGTTCCTGAGCCAAGCACTGAGAATGAAATGTAGATATTTCTGGGGGGGTAGGCTCATTTTAAGAAATGTCAGTCTCTGCGTTCCCTTTCTTGTAGAAATGATGTCAAGGAAACTGCTCTGTAGAGAACCAAACATTTCTGCTCCAGTTCCATTCGTTCCAAATTCCTACACGCAGGAAATTAAATGGGCCGACAGCTTGAAACCAGTCCAGAGTTGACATTATTTT
Organism: Aldrovandia affinis; assembly: GCA_029706075.1. Classification (NCBI taxonomy): domain Eukaryota; kingdom Metazoa; phylum Chordata; class Actinopteri; order Notacanthiformes; family Halosauridae; genus Aldrovandia; species Aldrovandia affinis. Next base: position 3,128,731 of record JAINUG010000074.1, on the reverse strand, counting down.
TAAGAATTTGATGTAAAATAGACCTTTTTCATATCAGACCATTTATCAAGGGCACACAATTCAGAAAAAAGTGCCGCTGTCATGTTAGAGGTGCGATAGGTGCAGAAATTGAATGACATTATACGCAGAAAATTGTCCAGAACTGCCAAACAGGGAGGACACAAATCTCTCATTTAGTAACCTGTCATGTAACACGTAAATAATAATGGTGCAAACATATCACGCTTAGATTGACGGAACATGAGCTGGCATCTCTGCCATATTACATTTTTCCAAGAATATTGAAAATTGTGACCTGTGTCTTCCAGGGATTTAACAAAACACTTCTGAATACACACGCACATTATCACCCTCTGATGAATATTTACACGGTAGGCTTACAATGTGGCGTAACCACATGTTGGCATTTTCTGTCTTCCAAAGTAAGAGTGGATCAAAGAAACACAAAGCCTTTTTATACCCTTGCAGCTTAATTTTATTTGCAGCTTTGGTTGAAGAAAGGTGTTTTCAAGAACAGTCATAAATAATGTGACGATATATTGAGCCACTTCTCTTCGTGAGCAAGTTTATTATTAGGACTGATATGTCAAAACACATCCTTTGAAGCAGATCATTAGGCCCTACATCTATGAATCACAGAGCCAATATAGAATTGTACACTTGTAGCTTTAGTCTGTCACCACTGATTTAAAAATGATTTGCGATGATTCACCATCAAGTCTTGCCAATTAAAATGAAACATCTAGTACACGGCATTTTGTAACAGTGTGCCAGTAAGTCTGTGAGCAAGAAACAGGGGAGGTCAGATATCTTGCAGTTAAATACATTTTGAGGGATCTTAGGTTTGTTTCTGATTTTAAAAGTTAAACATTTTCAAGTTTTCAGAAAAAATGAATTCTCTATTTCTCTATAGCAGAAAAAGCGGCAGTGTTGCTAGCCGATGTGTTAACAACTGATTGCTCCCACTTTGTACTTCCTTTCAAGCATTGATCTTGAGACTCATACAATTGACCCATTTCACACACTCTCACGGCACTACGTTTTGATTTCATTATCTAATTGCGGTTCCCGTTTGATAAGGGTTACCAAATGCCTGAAATGTTGTAAATGTTTCCATGGTAATGTAAGTATTATACAGAAAACACGCTTCTGAAAAGAAAATATGCACTAGAGTACCCCCTAACCAAATCCCCCAACCCCACACAACAGAAGCTCATCCAAAAAGGTGTGTCAAGAGTCAAATCTCACTCATTATCACCTCTCAGTCCTGAAAATATTAAGCCTAGAAGTCTCATATTGTTGGGAATACAAAATATCCACAGAGATATCGGGAGCTAAAGCTACAGTATATTGCTACAAACCCATAATCACCCAAAGGTAGCCAGCTGGCTAGCTAACTAAACGTTGACAGGTCCATCTGAGAGTTTCATTCAATATGAGCTTCTAACTTCTAGTTTACCAGTGTGATTGCCCTTTAATGTTTTCATAGCTTCCTTGTGCGTAGCTTTAACCAATGATCTTGTGATATGAAATGTTCCAAATTAACAATAAAAAGTACCAGTAGAAGTCACTGAATTCAACATCATATTGCCTTATCCTATTGCGACAATAACAACACGGTGAAAGACATGTTAACATTAGAACACTCCCTGAGTCCTTTCCCCTTGTGAATTGTTTGAATTACTGAAATATTTTAATCGCAGATGAACGTCTTGAACTTGGAACAATGTTAGAATGTGTTTATGAACAATACTATTTACATAGCTAGCAGAGTTTCCTGTAGTAAAACAGTCTCTGTGGCAGATCAGTCTAGCAGAGAGAGGTGAGGGGTGCTTGCTGCTAATCTGGGGCTTGCTTGTTTCATGAAAATATATATCAATATATCTTTTGGCAAGTTTATTTTCGTTCCCAGAATTGTTCTCTTTTGTTTGTTACCGTAGATCATAACATGGTGGCAGGTTACAGGAATTGTTTAACTCCACCCCTCTCTTCAGTTGTTTTTGCGTGTTACTTATGACCTTCTATCTCATGATAGTTAAAGAAACAGAATGATTTTATCTAGAACAGTGCAGAATGTAATGTAAAATACAGTACTTAAATATATCAGTTCTTTGTCTCCTTTTTTGTATATAATTGTAGGTAAACATCTAGGGCTCACAACCCTCTCCCACTAAAACTAAATAAAACGTTCTTTTTTTCAACATTACTAACAATAAAACTTGAAATAGCAGAGCATAACAGGTAATATTACAGCACAATAGGCGGTGATTACGTGTACACTGTTGCTTTGGACAGATTACATTAACATCTCCAGAGTATATTGTGTTGATCAGTGGCAAGAAATCCCAATTAAATCAATTTTGATTCAATTAACAGCTAAATTAGTTACAATTCAGAGGTTGAAATTAAAACCAGCATACACAGTGGGTTCCTAGGAACCACTGCACTAGCTGAGCCCGGCAGCCATTTTGTCTGAGGAGTACACTTCATGCTGATGCAGACAGATTGCAGGCACCCGATGAACGAGAGCAAATCGTTGGTGCACAATGAGACACTGATAAATTCCCCAACCGAAACCCACCCTGTCTGTGCAACACTATGGCCAATTATGTGCTGCTCTGTGGCGCTGCAGGCCTGTCGGCAATTATACAATATAATTATGGAAGTCGAACGTGAGCTGAGTCAGTAACGTTGCTCTGTGTGTGTTGAAAACGAGGTGCTATAGTACATCTTCATAAAGTCTATCCACAAAGCAGTAGACGTATTTTGTTTCTAGGTCAGTCTGATCCATGTTGCACTGCAGGCACAGAGAGAGGTACTAATTATTCTCTGTCAGGACATGGATAAGTGGCGCTACCTGATGTACCCTTCTCTATATAAAGCTGGGTAGAGGAGCATGAAAGACTTGTGTGTGTGTGTGTGTGTGTGTTGAGAGGAGAGAGCGGCTCTCAAAGGCAAACCAATGTCACATTCTTTTTTTGCAGACAACCTTGCAGCCATAGAGCGGCTCCTCAATGTTGCTCATGGCCTTCTCAGGTAAACGATAGAAAAGCCAGGAGAAAGCTTTTTATTAATGATTCCTCTTTGCGTCCCAACATTACCTACATTGCACACAACAGAGGACTTCTATTTTGTCATTGGACACAATAAATAGAGATCAGGAAAACGAGAACATCCTCCACTATTAAGCATGAGGAACGAACGCTCACCCCAAACTGTAGATAGATAGATAGATTATTTATTGTCATTTTCAGGAAATTTGTTGCCACAGCCTGTACAAAGAAAGCCTCACATAAATTACATAAATTACATAAATACAAATATACACACCACTATTACATACATACATTAAATATGCGCCCACATGGGAACATCCACATTTTTACCAACATACACAGTCATACACATAGTAGGTTTGGGTTAAAGCCATGGCACTAATAGGTATGTCTGCGCACATGTATGTGCACATGTTTCAGTTAGACCCTGGACTTCTACTACAACACAAATCCTTTCAAAGTGAGTGATATTGGCCCACAGCTGTTAAGGGTTAACTCTCCTGGGAAGAAATGTTTAATTACTTTCCCTAAACTCATCCCCATAACCATCTCATTACTCATGAAGGAGCCCTGTCATTTTGGGGGTCTCATTATTGAAAAGAAATCAATGCTCAACCATGTTCCCCCTGAACTGACCTCTGCCCTAATTACACAACCCTCTTGGGAGATAGATGGTGCAGCAATAATACCAGTGGTTTGTTTTCATGGGCCAGATTTTTTCATACTATTTCAATTTTAAAACATTGGACAAAAGCAAACTATATTTGTTACAGTTTTCCAAATGAGGGTGCAGTATGCATGTGAGAAAGCCTTCATTCTGATTTGCTTGTGCTATAGAGAGTGGTCATATTTCAAGGGGTGATTTGTTATGTTTGGAAGCAGTTTTAATGAATGTATACAAACTCCGGAGTGCAAAGCTACTTTCACATTTTGAAAGTGCATTTGGGATTCTGTTTTCTCTCTTGATAAAGAGCTCTTAAGCATTGTACGAATCTTTGCTATTGAGTGATAATTATAAGGGCAAAAATAAACATGTAGTAGACTAAAGATTACTTTTAATCAGCTGGTAATCTTGTATTACATACACTGGTTCTGTGTGAACCATGAACTGATCCCAGTTCCCAAAAGTATTTATCTCGTTTCATTTGCATCACAATATTGAATACAATGTAACTAGCTAGCTAACAAGCTGGTAAAATGTGTTTAAAATTGAAAGAATTTACACACTATGAGTTCTGTCAACAATATTTTCAGTCACAATTAAGTGACTATCAAACCAAATGTTTCCTTCCAAAACCCCAGAATAAATTACAATAATAAATTAAAAGAAAAGTAATGTAACATTAGCTAACTATCACATGCTGATATGTATTTAGTCCCTCTACAACTCTATTTTGAGTTAACAATCTTTTGTTTATGAAAAATAGAACTCACTAACGTTTTCACTCACTGGGTGTAGTGATTTGTTTGTTTTTTCTATTCTCTGAAATGTTTCCGTTTTGGAGATGACAGCGAAGATATGTACAAATTCATACTGCTATGTATGCATGAAAAATGTACCTTTTATAAAAGGTAATCCACACATATGCATGATTTTGTTTGTGGACTTATCCTAGAAATGGGCTCACATGCGCAAGGTTAAGTTCCACAGCCAGTGAACACCTTTAATATTAATATTTTAGTATTTTAATAGTTATCCTCGAGATGTCCCTGTAGGCACTCAATCGACACAGTAACATGACTAATTATACAGTTAATGGTTAATTGTGACAATTTAAATGCAATGAGTATATCTAATATGATGAGTGTGAAAGAAAGGAAAGATAAACAAGGAAGGAACGTCAAATACAAAAAGCATGCCTTTGAGAAAATGCATGCAACGTATCCGCCTGGTACACTGCACACAGACAAATTTGTTTTGCACAACTTGTGTGCCGCAGTCTGCTGATTTGCATAAAACCAAAATAAAATAACTGATCAAAACAACTGACAGCATATCTGCGACCACAGATGAATCAACAGATGGGGCAGACAATTATGTTTTACAAACTTTATTTGTTCTGCAAGGACAATCCACAGCTGATTTAAAAGTCATCCTTGCTGACACATCTGCTGTGAATTACACCTAATTTACGGGAGACATCAAAAACTGCTTGGAGGACTTTGAGGTGGATTTCAGCAATGTCCATTTGTGTCCGTTTGTGTCTGGCAATGCATGTTAAAAGCACAGCAAGACATCCAGTTAACTTGCAATGCCCACATTGTGGCACTACCAAGTAATATTTGTGCAAGTATTTTTCAGAAAGTTGATATTCGTGGTCATTGTCAAATGTTTAAAAAAATATATTTAAACGTTTTTAAACATTGCCTGAATCTGAGGAATGTGATTACAGAGCAAGGTTCCACCCTATCAATAAAACTCCCTGCTGAGCCATGCAAAAGAAAATGTGGTGGTTGGTATTCTGCAGTATCGCACCATTCAAAGTACTTCAGTTTCTAAAGTCTGTCCGGATTTTTGACCCCAGGCAATATGCAGCCCCGATGTGACAACCCTTCCACTAGACTTCATTCCAGGATTTGACGAGAATTGTAGATCCAAAGTGAGCAATTACAAATTATTTTTAGGAGAAAGTAGCACTGCAATGTCACTGGGGGAATTCTAGGATAGAGCTAAAAAAAACTCTCAAAATCTTACACAGAAAGCAAAACAATACTTGTCAGCTGTAGCCAGTTCTGTCGATGCAGAAAGATGTGTCTCTTCATATGGACAAGTTTTCACCGAGCATTTTCAATCGACAACAGAAGAGACCAGCAAAAAAAATGACCATGATAACATTTAATCAGAGGTTAGAACCTTACATTTTCATTTAATCAGTGTAGCCTTTATGATGGGTGGGGAATACCAATCCTGGAGGGACGGTGTGCATGCAGGTTTTTGTTTTGCACCAATTACACTGGCTCAGTTAACTAGTTAGCTGTATACACCAACGCTGGTTCACACATGGATTAGACCTGAGTAAAACGTTTCATATGGGGACACAAGAACAGTCTTCAACTGTCATTCATGAGCTTAATAATGAAGGTAGCTAAAATGTCAGTTTACACAAATGATTTGTCTAATTACATAATTAAGAGCAGAAGTCAGCATGAAATCCAGAAATAGATTTCTGATCCCTGCTTCATGACATTCACCACTTTTGTAATAGCCTACCCCTGCAGCAAACTATTTTATTATTATTATTATTATTATTATTAATACTGTAATAATACTATTCAATTATTTTTGTGCAGGTTAAATATGATATAACTGCACTCTTTTTTAATGTGAGTAGACCATTTGCCACAACTACAAGCGATAGTGATATCCATGCACAACATTTCAAAATACTGCCGTACTCTCACAATTCAACACGTGGCAGTGTGGAATGTCGATATCATTGTCAATCATCATCTGTGCCTAATTAGAGGCAATTCATATCAATGTAGAAGATTGGGGTGGTGCAACTTGATAATGATTTGACACGTGGCTTGACAAATTGGCACTATTGACCTCTTGACGTACATGAGAGAAAAAGTCGAATTGGAAATGTCACAGGATGGTGGCTCTACTAATAGAAAATATCCCGGTGTGACGTGCTAATACAATTGAAAAGTCTGAAATATAATACTTAAATATAATTCAGTACTTTACTGTTGTTCGGATCATGTGTTTTTGGGCACTTGTTCAAAAGATTCTGTGCACTTGTCTGAAGGAGACCGTTTAAAGATCAAGCTGGCTAACATGGATAGCCAAAACATGCTAAATGTTTTTGTTTTTTAAGAACATTTTTGAAATATATGTTCCAGAATCACCATGCATAACAGACCACTTGACATGTAAACATGTCTGCATCAAAGTTAATTAATTATCAGCAATTAAATGTATTATTTTTACCTGCTGATGTTTTGTTTGCCTGGCTTTTAAAACTTTGTATCCTTTTTCTTTATGGCGTTCCTTGTAATACTTCTTTACTCTGAAGCACTTTGAGGACACTGCTCGAAAAGTGCTACATAAATGAATATAATTTCTCATTGGTTTTCCACCCTTGTGTGAATTGTTAATTGCAGGGATATTAAATTTGAAAGAAATCCATTTTAACATGAATTTTTGGGGGAGTCATTATGTGTTTTTGTCCTGAGAGTGATGTGTGGACCATAGCAACTGTAATGTAGTCTGTGTGTTAATATTCTGCAGGTTATAATTAGTTTCGCATTTTTCACTCATTTTGGCTGTACATGGAGAGAACTAGAACTGCAGCACTCTCCAGTCCTAGCCTTGGTTTGAAATTCCTCTCCTGCTGAGAACACTGGCATGGCTTTCGTCAGGCCTTTGCAAAATAAGTCTCAGCGACAGCTCATGCGTATTAAACGCTTTCACAGGAAAACATTTGTAAAATACGGGTTGTGTCAGATCAGCGGGGTCACTACTTGCATCTGGAATGTGGCTACCATGAAAATGAGGCCTCATAGATGAAGTATCTAAGAGTAAGAGTAAGAGTAAGATAGCCTTTATTAATCCCGGGGGGGGGGAAATTTGGTTTGTCACAGCAGCAATGATACAGGAGACAGTGAAAGAACACACAAGACATACAGGACATCACAGTATACTGAATAAATACAAGATAAATATATTTAAAAACCAGAGTAAAAACCTAGCAGCTATACAGACATACAGAACATCATAGTATATTGAAATACCAGATGCTAAAATACAAGAATAAAAAAAAACAAAAACAAAAAAACAACCTAGCAGCGATCATACTGGAGGTAGTGCAAATCCACCAGATAGACAACGCATACCAGTGTACTGAAGTACTAAGAAAACAAATATGAGTAGCAATTATCTGCAATTAAATTGTGACAGGAGACGTCTGGCTGACAAAAAATGTAGATCGTAACCAGAATGCTGTGCAGTGGAGTTCCTTAGTATGTACCCTTTGCTGATCACCAGGAGAGTATCAGCAATACAATATGCACAGCAATATTTATTGTAATGAAAGCAAGTGTCATAATTTGATCTTCGCAACGCTTGGCACTCGCTCTTCATCAGGCATGATGAAATTGCCATTTCACTATGGCAAAGGGATTAAAGGGGAAAAAGCTGACTATCGGATTGGCCATACTGAACCAAACCCTCACCACACCCACAGGTCATTTATTCTTCTTAAACCAACCTCTTTTACAACTGCACTGCAGACGGTGACGTCTCCTGTCACAAAACAACAAAACAAACAAGTACACGCCTTAATGCACCTTCATCATCAGGTGGAATATTGCCACCATTAATGTCGTCTGCCAGTCGCAACATTTCGGTTGTCAGTTGTACCATGGGTTCACTCACACATTTCTGGAGCAGGAGAGCATCGTCTTTTACGTCTGTTCTATATTTCGCCTTGCTGCACAGCAAAAATGAAGGGTTTACAGACATTGTCACACCATTGCCTAAAATGTTGTGACAACTTATTTTTTATTTCAGTTTTAATACACGGACACTCCTAATACACAATGTTTATCTTGTAACAATCAATTACCGGATATTGATGTAAGTAATATGGTCCTCTATGTGTTCTCGCTGCTACTGCAGGTGCTTTAATCTTGAAAAAGGACAATTCCTTTGCAAATGTTTTTGCAGCTGTTTGTAATTATGTCAGCAGTGCTTGGTGAAGTAGTTAGAGGTCAAATTGTTCTCCTGAGTAAACATTTTGTGTTAGTTTTTGATGAATGATGAAAACAAACAGATCTTGGTAGTGGACTCAGACATTTGGACCCCACTGCATTTTAAGAAGCTACAAAAGTATTTTCCTTTTTGTATTGCCATGGCAGAAAATAAACATGAAACTCAAACCCGGAAAAAAGGCAAACTGCTTTTCGCCATCTGATATTGTGGAGGGGGCGGTGTGATTTTGAAAATAGACAACAGATGCTGGGCAAATGATGTAGAAGTGAATGCACAGATCCTAACTGGAAGATACATTCAGATCAGTTCACAGTTTGTTCAAAAGAAAGCCTCTTCATGTAATAATGTGCTTTACCATCCCTGAAATACATATTTAGGACCAGACAAAGGGAATCAAATAATTAAAAGGACAGGTTGAGAATGGTCTGTTCAAACTTTAATGACACTCAGAATTTACGCTTGAATCTCAAAGGTGTTTAAGCTAATAATATACAACGACAGCAAATGTGTCCAGTCAGTCAGAACTTAACATTACCTAGCTAGGTCATTTGCTAGCTAGAAAGCTAACATGGCAAGGTGAGAGAGAGGGAGAAATCAACCATGCATACAGTACTACAGCACCTGTGTACTATATTTTTATTTTTGTGTGAAAAAATTATACTAAAATATTGACTATAGATTTATTTTTATCTGTATGTAAAAATCCATCTGACATGACATTGACACAATTGAGTTTCAACCCTAATTAGGGGGCCAAGCATCAAAGCTCATGAAATAGATACTCCACTCAGGTATACCTATGTAACCCTTAGTAACCCTTACTGTCTGGATACACTTGTTTATCTTTATATATTTCTTTATATTTTATTGTCTATTACCAGAACGTGCATGTAAAACTTTGTTCTTTTTTATGCATATACAAGAGATACAAGAAACTCTGTCAGGGGGAGGGAACAATACAATGGGACATAGCATAGAGCCAGTTCACTGTGATATAAAAAAAGGGGGGTGGGGAGCTAAGCAGTGTGCCTCAGCCAGCCTCCTGGAAAGCTATATTTAGAGCCGTTGGTGCACTTACTTCCAATGTGCTCCTTTTCTACTGCAGCTCTGTGAGCACTTGCTAGGAGCATCACATGGAGTACTGCAGTTTAACCATCTCAAATGAAACACTTCCTCTCACAGCTAAAACCCTAGCCTCCTCACCCGGGGTTCCAGTTGTGACATGCTTTGTCCTTCATTCTAAATAAAATATTTAGAGTTAAGGTCACGCCTACTGACAGGGCAGCCAGCGCACACCTGTGGAACATTTGCTAATTGTACCTGTGTGCTTAAAACTGCTCTCTTAGTAGATGGCTAAAAGATGGGAGGGGAACAGAGATAGAGAGAAAGAAAGTACAAAGATACTCAATGTTTATAGTAGTAGTTTTGCCAAAAGGTGGTGTTCATTTTCATTTTTTATTTTAATTAATTGTCTTTTGGCTGGAACCCGTGAGGGGGAAGACTGAAGGTCTTTTCTTTATTTGTGTTACTGTTGGTGTACTCTCTCCCCATGGGGGAAGATAAAATACGGTCTGCATATCTTCAAATCCCTTCCTTGTGTCCTGCTGTTCTGTTCTGATCCGAGTTGTGCCGCACAGCGTGTGACAATGTTATTTATTGTTTCTTACACAACACACTGAATACATTGTATGTTAAAATGAATAAGAAATATTGAGTTCATTTTGATTTGCGGCTGGAGGCAATGCTAAGGCCAAGGAACTCCAGCCGTGCTGCTTCTTCTCCCACTTAAAAAAATGTCTTAAATATCTTAAAATATTCCTACCATATATGCAAACCCATTGTAGTCTGTCTTATATAAATCTATCATGGATTCAGTCTTGGACTGAAAAAACATCTCCAACATCAAACTTCATAAATGTAGAACATAAGTTTATTGAATTGAGGGAATACATTGGACTGGTGTGACAGGATTCAATTAATACTTATGTCATAAATTAATACTTTTGCAATACCCGTGTAGTCCCGTCACAAAATATACTTGATTGGATGTATTTTTTTAATCATTTCTGTCATAGTATAGAATGTGCTTAATTGAATTGTGAAGAGTGCATCAAGAAAATTGAGGGTCATGCTGTGTAGCTGCGCCAAAACCTTCTGCAGGGTTCCCAGTATTCCGCCGTTTAGTTTTTCTATGCATGTAAAGTCATAGTGAGTAATGTATACTGCTGTCGAGAGGTGGAAACGGTTTGAAACATAAGAAATTGAACGAGATACTGTACATGTGCATCTTGTGAGTTCAACATGTGCGAAGGCTACATCAGCTAAAAGCTAGCGCCTAGCCGTGCATAGCACCGTCACAGTCCTGATGCCCTGCAAACTACGGAACTCACTCTCCAGTAGCTGACTATTGCCCCACCAGTGGTAGTTGTGAGAACATGTTCCAGAACTATCATGAATTCTTACCGTGCTGATTGACTGCCTACGGTTAGCACTATAGCGGCTAACTACCAGAGACTTCGCACTGGGTCCCCATTTCAGTGAACTACTGTTTTTTTTGTGCTACATTAAAACAAACACTGGGTTGCTCCCACATCTCTTCAAGCGCGCCAATATTGCAACATAAAAAAACTGCCTTATTGTGACCACCATTTTGAGTAAACTGAATAGTCTGTCATCTGACTGCTTAACATTGTGTTCTTGAATATTGTTTTTGTTGTAGCTAGTTACCGGTATTGATAGTTTTGCAACCTACCGTAAAAGAGAGGGATTATTTTAATTGATAACAAATTATATTTTTCTAAGTGAAAATTGATTATTTTCATTGATAACAAATGATACTTTTCTGAGTGAAAATTGATTATTTTAGTTGATAACAAATTATACTTTTCTAATTGAAAAGGTATTCTTTTCCTGGATAACAAATTGTGTCTTTCTAATTGAAGGGGGATTATTTCCTCATTAATAAGAAAGAGCACATATTAATCTTATTTTACTTTAAAATACATGTGAATTTATCAGTGTACCTTTAATTGCTCAACGAATGCTGATGAATATGTATTTTCATTGGGCTAATTTCCTCTCAGCATTTGTATGCCATCCGTTATTCAAAAGTCAACCTTTCCAAAGAGGATGATTCATTTGTTGGTATTTAAGAGAAAAGTGAGCTTTTTTCTTTTCGTCCAGCCCACAGTCACCTGAACGTGGACGGTGATGCAAGGTTAAAACGTCCGTTGTTGTGTTGTCAATCAATCTGGGTGTGCTGGACTTCATTGTCAACAGATGAGCAACCGTCCGTCATGAAGCTCAAAAGAAAACAATCTCATTCCCCTTCACTCTCCATCCATTTTAAACCTTGACATTTGCTTTCTACTATCTTGGAGACGTTGGCTGTTATTTAAATAGTCAAAGAATGGCGATGACAACACAGGTTTTCAACAAGTGTTAACAGGCCTCCATGACTTTTTTTTTGTTATTATTGCAATCTGTGAGCAATCTAACCTGTTGCCCTTCCTTCCTCTACTGTTTTTCATGACCTTTACCCTCAAAATTAATTTCCACTTTTCTTTGCAGCCAATGACAATGCTGCCACTATATTATGAATCCCTTTCCCCCCGCATTGGGTATCCTTCAGCCTCCAGGTAAATTACTGCATAGTGTGTCCATGGCAGCCCCCTTCATTGGGATAAATTATCTATTAATCACTATTATTATCACTCAACTTTTCATAGATCACATTTAATATAAGCAGTTACTGATTACAGTGTTATAGTTTATCACCAAATTAAAGCTAATTGGATATTTAAAATGGACCAGTGCACTGATGAAACAGCAGATTCTTTTCATGTGCTATGATTTTTATTAAAAATTTAGATTTTAGAAACAAGGCTCCAAAATGAATGGTGAAACGTTAGCTTGTCTAACGTATCTGGTGATACTTCACTTCAACAATGCTGGAAACTGCAGGCCATAGCAACACAAAAAGCCACTGTTTAGAGCCATTATTTAGAGTCAAAATGGCAGCAACCAGTAGCCGACTGAAGTACTGTTATAATTCAGTTAGATTCCACCAGGTTGCACCAGCTCGGCTCTGTCCGATATGAGCTTGCTGCATATATGAGTGGTCCTGTGTGTTATGGTGACGGCTTGGTGGGTGCCGGCTAAGAAGAGGCGGTGCAGCGCCCACTACCGGTCTCGGGACTACGGCAGTGAGCTCTCATACAAGGGGTGGGGGGGGATAATTGACATTATATATTATAATGACATTTATATCCCAGCAAGACAACAAACCAAAGCATACAGCAAAAGCCACATTGGAGTAGTTTAAGAACAAAAAAAATACTCTAGTTTGCCCAACACACTGCAGTTTATGTTCAGTTCAGGATGGGCATCAGGGCAGAAAACAGGCCATTTTGTTTATTTTAAAGAATAATAATTATTTGTAATAATTAAAAATGAAAATCAATTTCAAACAAGATGTGTTACATACTCAAAAAATGTACAGTAGGTGTCTTGAAAAAAGGAAGTTTGGGGATTAAATAATATTTTTGGATTGGTTGGATTTACTATTTTACTACATTTATTGCTACGGAGCTATTATTTTTATTCACTTCCTGTCACTGTAACAACTTAATGCAAGTAAAGGTATGATTTGTATAAACATATTTGAAGAATGGCACAGATTAATTTAGCAGTCATCACCTCTGTATGGAAAGGAAACTGGGAGTCACTACAAAGTTTTCTTCCATTTTGTCTGTTGAGAGAATAATCACACCCAAGCTTGCTGTGATTCTGTTACCAGTGGCTGCTCAATACACTCAGTATCCATGACAACTTCTACAGAGCTTATTGAAAATATTTATATTCTTGATCCAGATATATATATATATTTGAGTATTTACGAAAGCAATTTTGTGTGTATTTGTGCAACAATGTGTATTACAATGGGAAATAAATTAGAAATACAAAAATGTCTAACATTTTATTAAATATTATTTGTGATATCAACTTAAACATGAGTTGTAAATAGCCGCACAAATCAGCTTGCGTCATTGTAAAGGATAACGGTCAGCCATTGAAGCCATGTTATTTTGTTATTATTTAAAAATGAGTCACCTTAAACTGCATGTGTTTTATTAAAATCAAAAGGCTCTGTTACCTCTATTACTGATGAAAAAGGATCACAAACTAACAATTCCCAGGAAAGGAACAATAGTTTTAGATCTAGTGTTGTTTTTCTGCGTATACAAATCATATTATGATGCAAGATGATGTTTTGGGTTATTTAAATATGCAGAGGACATTGCCCCAGTTGACCTCCTACTTGAAGGGGACACTGAATGAGAGCCTGTATGTTAATCATGTCACCTCCCTCCAAAACTGGTGTCAGGCATGTGCTCTGGAAATGAATGTTGCAAAAAGAAATGGTAATGACCAATAAAAAGGACATATGAAATGTAACGCACCCAGTGATAGTCAATGGCATAACTAGAGAAACACTTTAAAAAAGAAGTACCATAGCACTGTCGGGCAAGTGAGAATGAAATAAAATGCCTATTTCTGAATCCAGTAACCTTAACAGTCAAATGTCCTTGGTTTAAGTCCAGCACTCTATACTGCATACTGCATACTGAACACAAAGTGGTATTATGTGTTAAAGCCCCTCACTTATCCTACATGTAGAATATGTTTCTTTGATTTAATTAATAATAATATAATATACGCCATTTAGCAGACTAAATTGAATGATTATTACACAGGATGGCAATTATATATTAAATCGACAAATTCTTTGATAAGCAGAGCAATGTGGTGGATCAACGTTAGTCAAAATGCACAGCTCAGTCAATCAAATTAAAATTAGGAGCAGGTTTATCAAGTTAGTGAAAGACAAAATATTCAGCGTCCACTGCATCTACAGACGCAGGTTCAACTACCTAAACATTATATCCTAGACATACAAGCTTGTTTTGATACAATTTGTTATCTCCCAACACAGCCACACATGCAGCCAGAAAACTGAGTGCCAAAGTGCGAGATCTGTAGACTGCAGGAGATTAATTCAATGAATGAGCAGAAAAATGACCTTGTTGGGGTAACAGGTAGAAGTGGAGGTGTTGTCCTTCCTGTGTTCTTATTTTTAAATATGTGCCTTACATCGAACTCTGAAAAGGTCAAAAGGTATTATGTATGAAATTAATAAAAAGGTGTTTGATGCAAACGCACTGATCAATTATCTGTAAACACCAGCCTTTAAATAGCTCTAAACATAGGAACATTTTAAAAAAAGAACACGCTAAGCTTTGCTTAATGGTCTTTTGTCACCACTTTTACCCAGGTTAAATATTCCCTGATGATGGCTAATTATTATGGAAATATGAAAATTGCTGACTGCTCCCGTAGGCCATCCTGATTTTGTTTACACTGCGGAGATGGGAAACATGCTGACCTGAGATCTGCAACGCTTCTGAACTCTAAGTGGCCCATCCCGGGCTGCACTGAATATACTGAAGTGAGCACGTCCGGGGAAATGCCTGCGGATGTAAAACGTAAATTTCACTTCCCGTTCACACCCGCACAAACACGTATATAATATTAGCAGTGGTTCAGCTGGACCCTTTGTTGTGCTTTGAGCTCTAGGTGTGCACAGGTAACAGGGTTACGTTGTCTTTGTTATGATTACATTGAACTTGCTAAATGAAATTGAAAAATGTATGTAATCAAGGGGAATGCTACTGCGTGTGATAAATATGAATGACCTGCCAACAGGCACAGATTATTCTGAAATTCACATTTGTTAATCAAGCAACTAAAGAAACTAAAACAATTTGAGAATAAAGATTAGTTTGAAGGTACCATTTCAGCCTTAGCTATTCCAAACTCACACGCAGCATATATGAAAAAAACCTACCCCTGCATGTTGAATGTTGACAGACCCATTACACAGTTGTACCCTCCGCCCTCACTCAATTAACTGTGGGCCAGGATCACTAATAGAGAGGTGTCAGTGGGCACAAGTGACTTAAAACATCAATACCAGTGCCAATGCCAGTATACTACAGCAACCAGCTGATCTTCTGTCGATGTGCAAGGGGAATTGCTAGCATTTGATACAGACCTTGGCATGTAGCCTACTGTTAACACCATGCAGCAGATGTTACATGAGACATAAGCGATATGTAATTTATTGATAGTTATGCCAACCCTAAGTATTCTAAATGCAGCAGACATGGGATTTGTGTCCCATGCAATCCTTACACACTAAATGGCTACAATGGATCTTCAGCGCCCCTAGTGGAAAAACAAGTCTTTTTTCTTTTGTGACCTCCATGCAGTGAGGCAATGACAGTGGCAGGTCAATAGTTTCTAAATGTCACAACTGTATGTACTATCAATGAGATGATATGAGAATACATTCAAAATGACGAACGAGCCAGAGTGACAAAATCAGACATGGACATTTGCGGTTCAGTACTTTTTATTGCTAATTTTGCTGTACACATGAGTTTGTCTTATTCTTGTATTTGTGTATCCACACCTTGATGTTGCCAGTCAGCTGTCTATTGCTTTGACCAGCATTGCTGTGTTAAAACGGCTGCTTCCACTGATGTGTTGGGCCATTAGATGCAGTACGTTTCAATGTGATGTGCGTACGTCAAATTACATTGCCAAATGTCCATATACTATCTGAAGATTTTGTATAGTTTATTGAATCTTTCATTGAGAGAGTGTTTGGAATATATCCCAGAAAAACGTAATGTATCAAAATTATGCTATAATTTAAGCATAACAAGAAATAAATAAATAAGTCACATCTCAAAACAGAAAAGAAGCTAATATTCATAATTATGTATGGCAAAATAGATAGACCTGGAAAAACATCAAACCAGTGAAACACAATGCTATGACGGTATTACATTATTTGCAGAGACATTTAACTGAGAGGTGTAATTCAGCCTTTTTCCAAACTACCGAAGGATTGCTTTCAAAGATCACGGCTTAATCTGTTTCATGAGGGAATATTTCAATGTGAATATATTGAACAAAACAGCACTGTCAGTTTTGTTTCATCCAGCCCTGCCCTGCATTTCTGCCCCCCTTTCCTGAAAATCAGTTGCAAATCAGTACCAATTAAATACGCCGCATTGATAAATCTCTGTGAGGAGGAACCCAGACAATCATTCCCCTCCCTGAAAATGAGCTCTGTCTGCAAAGGATTTATCACTAAATTTCCCTTCTGTGCTGAATACATCCTTAATCAAAACATGTTGACTTTATACTGCCCTGCCGCCCCTCCCCTCCTTTTTGTGTCTATACTACGGGGAGGGAAGGGCGAGAGATGGAGCAGAAGAGAGTGAGAAAGCGGAAGCAAGGGCTGATAGGACTGGCCGAGCGCATTGTGACAGAGGCTCCCCGTCAGCTCCAGACCACACCCACTCGTCTGCTGGTCCGCCCTCCCATTGGTGCAGCTGCTAAATCCCCAGCAACAGCTCCTGCTGCCTCCTCCCCTTTGTGTCTCAACAAAGGGCTCAGCAGTGAATGAAATGCATCAAGCACAAACTCCAGAGATAGTAGGAGCGTCTCTCTGCAGTTCTGCATCACCAGAATATCTAGACACCGTAGCACCTTGCACTGCACAGAAGGCACACAAGCCGTCCTGGATGAAGCGCTGCTCTTAAATCACGCGCCTTCGGACATGAGACTCAGAGCTGAATAACGCCGTCTGTGAACTGTGAAGCAAGATCTTTCGACCATATCTATTTATTTAGCTATTATTATTTACAATTACTATTACTTTGTTTGTACAATTTTTCTAACATTTTTTAAGAGACTCATCTTTTCCTGACCAACGATCTTGGGACTTATAAAAGCCCAGCCACCACCGAATCCATCAGAAAACGGAACGGGTTGGAATTTTGGAAACTTTGGAACGCACAGCGGAGGGTGTCCAGCTGCGTGGAAAATTTCTCTCTTGCGTGGTACTGTGAAAGTCCGCCAAGACGCCGCGTGCCGTGCTCCGCGTGAAGAATGCCGGGGCCAGATTGGCCAAGCCGGCGCCGGAGCCCGCTCCCACAGCTGGGCTCTACATGGAGCGTTCCCAGAGCCGCCTCAGCCTCTCGGCCTCCTTCGAAGCCCTGGCCATATACTTCCCCTGCATGAACTCTTTTGACGAGGATGACGTTGGTAAGCGTGAGCCCTGTTTTCCTGCTGCCTCTCCTGCTGTCTGTATGGTGAATGCATGGCTGCCTTCGGATAATGGTGGTCTATGGGGCCGTCTACCACAGCCCGGTCTTTCGTACGCATTCTTACAATCGGGTGGATGTAAGGTTACACAGCTGGCGAATGGTTAAAGGAAGTACGCTATAGAAGTTGGCTGAAAACATGGACATTTTGACGACCACATTATGGATGCTAGATAGGTTTCTTAAGTCCTCACAGCACGGCTCCCATCTACCTATCTAGATCGATGTGCGATATTGCTGGAGGTTGGAATAACTAAGTGTAAGAATAGTTGTTTTTCATTTGACATAAGCCTTAAAGTGGCACTTCTGGTGTTTGTAGCATGAAAGAATAGTCCTCTGTGTATCATTGTTCTCAAAATGAAATGCTTCATTTCAGTGTCACATCCTTCAGTCGACAAATAGATTTATCTTTTGGAAAAGGTAAAACAAAAAATGTAAAACAAATCTCCTGCATTCTGCAAAGAGACTGGTCCAGGTTCTGACTAACCCGATCAAGCAGCATTTATTGCAATGCAGCCATTTTCATTGGGAATACTTAGAGCACTAAACTAATTCAGATTTCTGAGAAAAATGATTTATCCCTCTCAATCCCATTACAGAGGGCCAGCTGCAGCAGCACCACGAGCCCCATTGTTTCTGCTTGCACACACACTCATGTACACACACACACACACACACACACTCACGCACACCTACACATACATACTAATGTGCACTCACTCACACATACACACACATACAGTCACAAAGGTTAAATAAGCTTTGCATTTGTATATGTCTGGGCATGTGTGTGCATTTTGTGCGTCTGTCTGTGTGCGAGTGGGTACGCCTGAGTGTGTGTGACTGTGTACGTGTGTATGTGTGAGTGCGTGCGCATGAGTATGTACGTGTGCGTAAGTGTGTGTCTGTGTATACTGTATGTATTTGTGAATTACCTAGCACAGACACACACAAACACACACACACATACAAATACAAAGCTTATTTAACATACGCCACAGACAACAGAAATGTCTCGATGTCCTATAAAATGACATTACTTATCTCAACAGTGGCTTATGTTGGCATATTTGTCTTTTGTTAGCACACTTCCCACACATCAGCCAAAGTTTGGTAACGATTGTTGGCGTTTTTTCACATTTGGTGCTTAGCGAGAAGCTCTGTCCTCAGGTGCCGGTGGGATAAACAGGTCAGCACTGACAGATTTGAAAGGCTCCTTCTCCCTCTCCTCTCCTCTCCTCTCCTCTCCTCTCCTCTCCTCTCCTCTCCTCTCCTCTCCTCTCCTCTGCCTGAAAGACCTCAGAGACAGAATGCACTGTCAGGAAACATCACACATCCTTCCCCCAGTACACCTCACCTAGCACATCTACAAATAATAGCATGTGCGCATTTATCAATATTTATGTTTTATAAATAACAATGTGTTATGATTTAATATGATAATGGGAGCAAGTCCCCCTAGATAGGTGTGTCTGCAAAATAATAACAATAAGACTCTGTCGCATTAATACTGTTTTAGCTGGGTGTACATCAGCACTAATAATATAGAAATATATATATGTGTGATCGATAACAGCCAATGATTCAATGATAGCAGAGATTGATCATACTGGTGATGCTAATGCTACAGTGCTGGCAGAACACGTTGTCATCATATAGGTTAGAATATAAATGGCCAGATTGAGGATTATTACCTGTTGGGAAATGTACTGGCGTCCAGCCATGATTACATCTCACACAGCAGTTAGCCCAGGCCGTGTCTGATCCATCTCATGACAAACTTGTTTGCTCTGTTTTTTCATGGGTAATTTTGGCCTATTTTCACATACAGAGCAAAACGAAACAGTTAGTGCAAGATGTCAGAACTGATCTAAGAATTTATTGTCAAGGTCTGACTGGATTTCTTAACTTTCTTGGTCAAGAAGGTCTTAATTAAGTCTATAACTAAATGAATTGTTTAGTTGTGAAGCATTTAATTTTGTGTATTGCCTACAAAAGGTGTTCATGAAGCAAAATTGCAAAAGTAGCTTTGTCTTCCAAAAAATTATTTACCGGAATTTACATTCAAATTGAGCTTTGAAACATCCTGAACTATTATACAGGCCCATATGCTTCCAATGTTCTGTTGCATAATATAAACATGAAAAATGTAAAGAAATCCAGTACATTATTTGACATTATTTGGTCAAATATTGTGTCTACCCACAAACTGCTACATCATCATCATTAATAACCACTCCTGACGTCGATGGTTGTGTTGATGTTGATGGTGAATTGTCCTTTATTAGAAATGAGAAAACCGGTTGTTAACCAATTCACAAAACGAAAAGTATTTAGTGCTTTTCTGGTTGTCAAATGCACATGTGTACATATATATGTGCATATATCTGACAACCCAAAACCTTCAAGTAGTTCCCAAAGCATGGCAGGGAACAGCCCCATGATGTCTTTGACAGAAGCCCCCCAAATTTGTTTTCAAAATGGAAAACACAAGCACGTGAGAAACCAAAAGTAACAATGTCATTTTTATTTGAAATTATTTGTTCGATTCACCTGGTTATAAGTAAAGGGGTAATTACCTGCCACACAATGCAGAGGAGATGCAGTAATTTGTGAAATCAATCAATATGGTTATGGAACTATTTTAGCCTCCCATTGTATAGAGAGAAAAAAGAAAACTGTTATTCTGAGACCATACGGGAAAGTATGACCCACAAAAATAACTGCAAAGGCAATGCATATGTATATATTTTATTTTTCACATTGCACAAAAAGTGGGTATGAAAAGTATTCACCCCCTTTGGCATTTTTCACATTTTATTTTCTTACTTCATGAGGTCAAAATTGATTTAATTGGGATTTCTTGCCACTGATCAACGCAAAACACTCTATAATGTCAAATAAATAAAAAACAACTCTAAAGCCTTTTGTTAATGAACGACAAATAAAAACCAGACAGTAGTTGATTGCATAAGTATTCACCCCTTTTTCTAAGACACCTAAATAAACTCTGGTGCAATCATTTGTCTTCAGAGGTCACATAAGTATTTGATTGGAGTCCACCTGTGTACAATTAAGGTGTTTCAAATGATTTGAAATGAATTAATAAATTACACCTGTCTGTGAGAATTCCCACAGTTGGTTAGTGTATTTCCAAACAAGAGCTTCATCATGAAGACCTAAGAACATTCAAAGCAAATCTGAGAAATGGTTATTCAAAAGCACCAATCAGGGGAAGGATATAAAAAAAATTCAAAGAATATGAATATCCCCTGGAGCACCGTTAAGTCCATCATAAAGAAATGGAGAGAATATTGTACTGTGAATTTGCCCAGAACAGGCCGTTCTCCAACACTGAGCATCCATACGAGAAGGGCACTTGTTCTGTGTGGCTCAGTAGGTAGAGCATGGCGCTGACAACGCTTAGGTTGTGGGTTCAATTCCCACTGGGACCACATGTACTGAAAAATGTATGCATTCACTACTGTAAGTCGCTTTGGATAAAGGCGTCTGCTAAATAGCATAGGTCAAAGGTTTTAGAACACCCCCATTTTCCAGTTTTTACAGAAATTTAAGCAGTTCAAGTCCAGTGAATAACATGAAATGGTACAAAGGTAAGCGGTAAACTGCCAGAGGTTAAAAAAAAAGTTTAGGTTACCAAAAACTGAAAAATTATGTAAATGATAAAAAAGGCCCTTTTCAGGGAGCAAGTAATGGGTAAACGTGGGTTAATAGTCACTCTGTGCAAGTCGCCGACTCTGGATCCAGCAAAAGAGCCCCACACCATCATGCTTCCTCCTCCATGTTTGACAGTTGGTGTTACACACTGAGGAACCATCCTTTCGCCTACTCGACGGCATACAAAAACCCTGCGTGATGAACTGAAGATTTCAAATTTTGATTCATCGGTCCATAAGACCTTCTTCCAGTCTTCAGTAGTCCACTGGCGGTGCTTCATGGCCCAGGCATGCCTCTTTTTCTTATTTTGCCATCTTAGCAATGGCTTTCTTAGTGCCACTCAACCTGTCAAACCTGCAGCTCCAAGTCTTCTCTTCACAGTTGAAACTAAGACTTCCTTACTTCGACCAGTGTTAAGCTGTGCTTGAAGCTGTTGTCCTGTGAGCCACCTATCACGCAAGCTGTTGACTCTCAGAAACTTGACTCTTCTGATTTTGTTGTGGCTTTGGGTCTGCTAGACCTCTTCCTGTCAGAGTTTCCTCCAGTTTCCAAGTGCCTTTTGATGCTGTAGGAAACTACTCACTGCCAAAAAATTTACATTATTTTTCAGTTTTTGGTAACCTAAACCTTTTTTTTAACCTCTGGCAGTTTACCGCTTACCTTTGTACCATTTCAGGTTATTCACTGAACTTGAACTGCTTAAATGTCAGTAAAAACTGGAAAATGGGGGTGTTCTAAAACTTTTGACCGGTAGTGTAAGTTATTACTGCACTGATCTCTTGCGCAAACTATGATTGTTCCTACCATGTATTAATGCACATCATGTAAGTCGCTCTGGATAAGAGCGTCTGCTAAATGCTTAAAATGTAAATGTAAAATGTAGGGAGGCCACCAAGAGTCTTCCATGACAGAGATGGGAGAAACTGCCCATGGGACAACAATAGCCCAACAATATAGGAAGATTCTATAGTCTGATGCGACCAAGATTCTGCATTTCTTGGCATCAACGTAAAGATCTGTTTGGCACAAGCCTAACACTGCGCATCATTCCAAGAACACTGTCCCTACCGTGAAACATGACGGGAGCCTAATGCTATGTGGGATGCTTCTCTGCTTCAGGGACTGGAAAACCTGTCAAAATAGAGGGCAAAATAGATGGAGGAAAACCTACTGCAGTCTGCAAGAGACCTGGGACTTGGGAGAAGATTCATATTCCAGCAGGATAATGACCCAAAGCATACAGAAAAAGGCACGGGGGGACGGTGGGGTTTCAAGGGGGGTGAATACTTACGTAACCAATTTTTGCCTGTTTTTTATTTGAAATTAAGAAAAAGCTTTAGTTGTTTTGTTTTTTATTTGACATTATAGAGTGTTTTTTTTGTTTATCAGTGGCAAGAAATTAAATCCCAATTAACTAAATTTACCCAAAGGGGGTGAATAGTTTTTATACCCATTGTAAATCATCATTATCATCTTTCAAATGTGCCTTACATTTAAGGCTTTACTCCTGATCTCATATAATTCAATTGTTGAAAGGACATGCTCAGTGTAGTATCACATAATTCTACAGGTGTCCACTTGCATAAACAGCTTGGGGACATTTGCCATTTTCATGCTCTGTAATAATTCTAATACTGTTTGTTGGAATTCATTATGTTTTCTTAAGAGTTATTGTGGTTTCTGGCCATTTAAATCAGTGGTTTTGTCATGTTAAAAAAAACATTTATATTACATACTGCACATATAAACACACACGCACCCACACACACAAACACATACTCTCATACACACACATACACTCACACACACTGACCGAAGTGGGCCGGTATGTAACAGTATAATATACTGTCAATTCTGATATAACACAGCTGGTATTTAATTGTAGGTTTAATGGTGGATTAGCACATTTGTGTAAAAAGACTGAAATAACATTCAGTCAAAGGATTCAAATTTTTTATATAGTTCAGAGGTTGTTCAGACAGGTGACCATTTCCTTATAAGAAATTATATTTTAAGAATTAACTTATATTCTACTTCCTCTGTTCTCCTTGTTTTCTCGACTATACATTGTGTAAAGACACTTACAATGTATTTAGAACTCAGCAATTATTCATTTTTCAACTGTTTAGTTTTGTCTGTTATTTACCATTTTTGCTTTATAAATAATGGGGCGAGAAGCAAATTAGGCTTTTTCAAAAAAAATTCTCCTGTCTTTTAAAATGAGCCTATACCTTACTTTAAGCCCGGCATCGGATCAGAAATGGAATAAGGATTAGGCTGGAATGCGCAAAGCTCTATCCCAAAAGCCCACCCCCATCTTCCAGTATTCGATGTTTACAGTCATCTTTTGCTTGTAATTAGTGTTAGACACAGTGATGCATCACTCACTGAGCATTTATAAGACTGTGCTGGTTTTTTAACACCTCCAAGACAGGAACTGGAGTCTATTGAAGAAGTCTCAGAATTTACCATGCTTATTAACTTGAGTGACATCCCTTTTTTTCCCCAATTTTTTTTCTTTCCCAATTTGGTGGCCAATTTTATTTCAAAAAGTTCCAACTGTCCCCCCTTTCCCCACAAGCCCGCTGCTGGCCTATTCTAATACCTGTAGTGGCAGGAACGACGAACTGAGACGGAACTAATTGCCGACCATGATTCCAATACAGCCAGAGAGAAGCTTTCTGCAGCGAGCTCATGCCAGCTTCCATCCCCCCTTCCTGGGGCAGTCAGCCAATTGCCGCCCTCTAGCAGTACTCCCAGCCAGAGCCGGACTGGCGCAGCCAGGAATCGAACCCCCAGCCGCAGTGGGCAACTTGCATTCCAGTCGAATGCCTTTACCGTTACACCACCCAAGAGGCCCTGGCATTGTTTTTGAGCTGATTGTGAAAATACTACAGAGGCAAGAGAGGAAACAGCCATCAAATGACTTCATGCTTGTGTACTTGCAATCTCTACATAAGACTGTGATATAAAATCATAGGTGGAAAGCAGAGATGTCCTGGCGATTTTGTGTTCCAGTTGAACCCTAACTGTCCATGCACGATTGGAACGTGTGAGCTCTGCACACGCAGTATATGGTTGGCTATTACTAAGTCATTTTAATATTCCTATCGTATATTCAATTTTTGTAAGAAAAATCTATTGTTTTTCTAATTCATGCCTCAGTGTTCTATTGTTCTCCGTGGGGAGCTTGCTTAGCCTTAGCTGTGACGACTTTAACCTTAAAAGCCTGGGGTTCTTTCTGCCCTTTAACCAGGAAGTGGTGTAGTTATACTCTATTACAATTCAGGGTCGCTACATTTGGTCAAATGTACGACCCTGTACGATAATGTACGTACGATAATGTAAGACACCTTGGTCTCTCATTATCCAATATATGGATGCATATTTTTCTTCATCAGTTTTCTTTTTTTCCCCTACTGAAGCATAGCCTACTTCATTTTGGCCAGCATGATGTTAGCTACTTACACAGTCAGACCTTAACTTTCAACTTTAACGATCATTATCAACGTCAGTAGGTTATTGCATGATAGTCTCTCAAAATGTAATATGATGTCATTGAAGTTGGGTTGCTCGCACCAATATATACAGTATATATACAGTATATATACATATATATATATAGTGGCAGACGGCCGGGGGAGGTGCGGTGTGGTAATAGAGGGGAAATACCTCTCGACCTGCTGGCTCCACCCCCGGACCTTATGTGGAAATCCGGTGGAAACGAGATGCACCGGTAAACCCTTAGCTGCTGAAGACTCAGGAAATAAAAGACAGCCGGTTTCCCCACACAAGTGGCAAAGTACCGTATGGGAAACGCGCGGAGGGTTGGTGAGCGATTGAAATACAATTATTGTTTTTGGATTATTGTGTATGACCTGGATTGCCTGACGAACCTGATTATAATCAAAAAGGATTGCATGAGAAAGTGGATGTGGATAAGACCTGGGAAGACAGATTACGACTAC
Organism: Aldrovandia affinis; assembly: GCA_029706075.1. Taxonomy (NCBI): domain Eukaryota; kingdom Metazoa; phylum Chordata; class Actinopteri; order Notacanthiformes; family Halosauridae; genus Aldrovandia; species Aldrovandia affinis. The sequence goes on along the minus strand of JAINUG010000074.1, from coordinate 3,103,074 downwards.
GTGTACGGAATACGGATTTGTACTGTCTATCTGTTTTTTTCCCCTTTCCCTTACTGTGCGTTACCCCTAATAAAACCTGAATTGTTCCAGTTGTTCATCTTGTGTGGTGTTTGGTTATGAAACTTGGTTGCGTGGAAACCAATGATGGTGGTAGTACATATGGTGGAGAATGTGGGCAACGCATTGCGTTAAATAACCACAGTTGGAGAACTAAACAGGCAAGAAGGGCAATGGAAGCACTAGTTGAACAACTAATAGAGGCGAATTTAGCACAGCAGAATATGCATCAGGAACTGATAGAGGAGCAACGTCAGCAGACTACCCTGATGAGAGCTGAGCTCAACCAGCTGACAATGGCCAATGCAACCGGAGCCAGGGCCGACACAACATCCCTTCCCAAACCCAGTTTGTTTCTGCTGAAACTGACTGAGTCTGATGACAACGAGGCGTACCTACAAGCCTTCGAGAGAACAGCGGTCTGGGAAAATTGGCCACCAGAACAGTGGGCCAGCCTGATCACACCGTTTCTGGTCGGGACCGCATAAAAAGCGTATCAGGACCTGACCCCGGAAGGACACCAGGCTGCGATAGAAGTCTTGCGCAGTGGACGACAGCTGAAGGCAGAAAACACCAGACGCCTGAAAGAGAAAAGAAAGACTGAAGAGACAACCTGGACCTTGTGCTCCAACTTCCAGAGGAGAAGACCCTTTATGAACACCGACAGCCAGAAGTGTTTCGATTGCGATGAACAAGGTCACATTGCCTGGAATTGCCCTAATTGCATCGTCCCGATGCCTATGGCATGGCCAGTAGCTACAGGGCGTCCCTGCGGCTTATTGACATCATGCTGGACTCATGAGAGTAGCCCCTCCCTGTCACCCCTCCCTGTCAAGGCCAACGGGAAAGACGCCACCGCTCTCCTGGACTCCGGCAGTATGGTGACATTAATAAGACCGGAATTTGTGCGGTCCCTGTCCACAACCAACACTTTATCCATACCCTGCAACTACAGGGAAACTAAAGAATACCAGACCTCAATTTTAAACTTACAGACAACAAAGGGACATAATGTGGGAAGAGCTGGAGTGGTACCCAACCAACCTGTACCCATGTTGATAGGGAGAGATTCTCCATTATTCGCCCAACTGTGGTCCAGGATATCGGGAGAAATGGGAAAATGAGGAAATAAAGGAAAAGGGATCAGAAAACAACTGAGAGCCAGCAGCGAAGTAAAAACTAAGTGGTGTGGATACCAGGAAGTGGACCCGAATGCATCGACGGAACCCCTTTCTGAAGGTAAACCAGCCGAAGAACAGTGGGAAAATGTGGAGCTTAATTTGGAGGATTTATTTCCAACCTGGCCAGCACTCTCCAACAGGTGTCGGTCGCCAAAAGAAAGCCCATCAAAGGGGTGATTAAAATGATCTACCCCCATTTTGCAATCAAGAATCAGCTGTTATATCAAGTTATCCAAAAGAATAATGAATGTATAGATCTGTTGTTGGTGCCTAAGCCATTCACACAATCCATACTACAGTTAGCTCATGCACATCTTCTGGGGGCATATCTGGGGTTCGAAAAGATCTTGGAGAGAATCAGGAACCGATTTAACTGGCCTGGAGTAAAGAAAGCGGTAGAAGACTTTTGCCGAAATTGTCCCGAGTGCCAGCAGGTGGCACCCAAACCATACCATTTTTGCAGTCCCTTAATCCCACTACCCATAATTTCAGTTCCGTTTAGTAGAATTGCTATGGATTTCATTGGACCCATACCCAAGACTGGTTGAGGGCATCAATACATCCTGGTCATTGTGGACTATGCCACCAGATACCCAGAAGCCGTTCCACTTCGCACAATGGCCACAAAGGGAATCGCACGTGAGTTTGTAATCCTGTTTTCCAGAATGGACATTCCCGACCAGATTTGAACCGACTAAGGAACCCCATTCATGTCACGCATAATGAAAGATCTGTGTAAAATGATGAGAATAACCCAGTTACCCACCTCACTTTATCACCCCCAGACCGATGGACTAGTGGAGAGACTTCATCGAACATTAAAGCAGTTGCTAAAGAAAGTGATGGAAGCGGACGGAAAGAATTGGGACCAGGTGCTTCCATTTCTAATGTTTTCAATTAGAGAAGTACCCCAAGCCTTCACCGGATTTTCACCCTTCCAGCTGTTGTATGGGTGATGACCCTAAGAACTGCTGGATGTGGCTAAAGAAGCCTGGGAACAACAATCGTCACCTCATCGCACTCTGGTGGAACACATCGGAGAAATGCGAGATATGATGGCCACTCTGGCCCATTGTCCATAAACACATGCAGGAAGCACAGAATGCACAAGCCAGGGTGTATAATAGAGGGGCACACCCCCGGGAGTTTCAGATAAAGGGGATAAAGTCTTGGTGTTAGTTCCCACATCCGAATGTAAATTTCTGGCTAGATGGCATGAACCATATGAAATAATTGAAATGTTGTGGGAAGTTAATTATCGGGTCCGACATCGTTATTAAAACGATGGAACTCTCGAAAGGTCCTGTACTCTATTTCTCCTCAGAAATCTGTTGCCGAAACCACGCCTGTGGAGCTACCACTGGGGGATCAACTGAGCCAGGCACAGAGACAAGACATGCTAGAGCTAGTTGGCAGAAACCAGGATGTATTTTCCCGGAACCGGGACACACCACTCTCATACAACACCACATCATTACCGCGCTGGGCGAGAAGGTGAAGTTGCGACCCCAAGTCGAATCCCAGAAGCAAAGAGAGAAGCAATCAGAATGGAGGTACAGATTATGCTGAACTCAGGAATCATTGAAGAGTCACATAGCGAATGGTGTAGTCCAATCGTTTTAGTACCTAGCTAATTAGCAGGTGCCATTAGCGCCTGAGGCTAGGGAGAAAACTGCTTTTTCCACACCCGAGGGATTATTCCAATACAGGAAACCACCATTCGGACTGCATGGAGCCTACGTTCCAACGGTTAATGGGCGACAAAGGGAGTATGCAGCGGCTTATTTGGACGATATAATCATACATGGGGATGAATGGAAGACACACCTCGAACAGATAAGGGCCGTGTTACAGGCACTGTTGGGGGAGGGGCTCACGGCAAATCCAGCAAAATGTTGACGGACTGCAGGAGACAGAATACCTGGGATATCAGGAGGGGATGTATCAAACCTCAGGAAAAGAAAGTGGAAGCGATATGAGAATGGCCCCACCCCCTCACAAAAAAGCAAGTACGCATATTTGTCGGTTTAGTTAGCTATTATCGAAGATTTGTACCTAACTTTGCCTCCCTAGCCAGCCCTTTAACGGATCTAACTCAAAACCATCTGCCAGACTGGGTAGAGCAGACGGAGAGGACAGAGAAAGCGTTCCAGGATCTCAAAGGAATACTGTGTTCAGGACCAGTGCTTGTGACACCAGACTTCGCAAAACCCCTACTAGTACAAACCGATGCATCGGAGACCAGGGTGGGTGGCGTCCTGTCACAACTACAAGAGGGTGAGGAACAACCCACCATGTACATAAGCCTGAAACCTTTGCCTTGAGAACAACGGTATTCTATGGTCGAAAAGGAGTGTCTTGCGATAACGTGGGCGCTAGAAACTTTAAAATATTATCTATTGGGACAGCACTTCACGCTGGTAATGGAACATGCACCATTAGTCTGGATGGTATGGAATAAAGACAGTAATGCCCGTGTCACTCGGTGGTTCTTATCTCGCAACCTTTTACTTTCTCTGTCATACACAGGTCCAGTGCAGCCAATGGAAATGCCGACGCTCTCTCGAGGAGAGACGCACTATTGGCTCAGACTGCCCCTCCCTACAGGTCGGAGCTGAGGAGGAGGGTGTGTGGCAGACGGTCGGGGGAGGTGCAGGGAGTGGTAATAGACGGGAGATACTTCTCGACCCGCTGGCTCCACCCCCAAACCTTATTTGGAAATCCGGTGGAAAACAAGACGCACCGGTAAACCCTTAGCTGCTGAAGACTCGTGAAATAAAAGACAGCCGGTTTCCCCACACAAGTGGCAAAGTACCATATTGGAAACGTGCGGAGGGCTGGTGAGCGATTGAAAGATAATTATTGTTTTGGGATTATTGTGTACGACCTGGATTTTCTGACGAACCTGATTATTATCGAAAAGGATTGTATTAGAAAGTGGATGTGGATAAGACCTGGGAAACGGATTACGGATTTGGACTGTTTGCCTGTTTTTTCTCCTTTCCCTTATTGTGCGTTACCCCTAATAAAACCTGAATTGTTCCAGTTGTTCATCTTGTGTGGTTGGTTGCATGGAAACACCACACCCTTATTCCCGCTACAATATCTATATATATATATATATATATATATATATATATATATATATATATATATCTACACATATACACACATATAATTATCTATTTATTGTAATTGAATTCATTGTTACACATGGGAAGAGTAAGATGATAAAAATGACCTGCCCTAAGTCGTGAGTGGATTTTCATGGCTGCTGGGTGGCTCCTCATGTTAAGGCACTGTTCTAGTGTGTGGGTGGAATCTGACAGTCTGGTGCCAGTGCCAGCTGTGGCTGGCGGCCACACAGGGCAGCATATAATTGGTCATAGCGTCGCCCGGGGAGGGAATGTCAGCAGGATGTCTGTGTCCCACTGTGCACCAGCAATGCCCTCTGTCTTCATGCAGATGCTACACATGAAGCTTCCTCCTCCAACTCCATGTCTGTATAAGCTTGACAGCTGAACTGCAGAGTGAGAAGGAACAGTGGCTCGACATCACATTATTTGTGATGTTATTTATTATTATAATAATTATTATTATCATTATTATTATTTCACTGTTTGAGGAGAGGACCTACTTGTTTGTGATCTCACTACTTAAAAGGGGTGGTTGCAACAATGAGCACAGACACAAACAGATTGGAGGAAATAGGGCAAACTAGATATCTCACATACTCTTTGTACTGAGATGGGGTGAGGGAGTAGGATGTCCTCATATGTACACTCTACTAGATATTGTCAACCGTAACTGCTAAAACTAAACTACAACCTAGTTCAGTAGACTGACTTATTAAAATCTGTGGTGCCATTAGTTTGCCTCAGGAGTACTAACACTCTAATATATGCTCTGACAAACCCCAAATAGTTGTGGTATATTTATATACTGATAAAATGCAATTGGCCCACTCTAAAGAGGTCATTTATTTATTGAATCCAATTATACACTGCATTGCAACTTTGTTTTTCACGAAGGCACTGCTTGCTCTTCTTTTCCTGTGATTGCTACTTCTGTTATTTCTCAGATTAATGTGTGGTACCTTTCCAAGAAGAATAACCATTTTCGCACGTCTATAATTGGTGGCGTGTCTGGAAATATCAGTGAGAACAAACAGATGGGCGTTAAAAAATAATATTAAGTACAGACAGGTGTCTACTGTCAGTGTCACAGTGTATGCAACATGGTACGCTGCTCAGCGTGCCAGTCTGCAGTGGAGTCTTTCAGAGATGATTTAATACTCAAAAAGTCCAATGTGATGAGTCAACTTGGCTTGTGACGCCCTCAGACCGGAAAATCAATCCAGGACTGAATATTCAGCATGTTGTGAGGGATTTTTCAGAAATGTCTTAACTTTGGATCGATGCGTCGCTGGCACAGCCAGTATATTAAATGGTTAAGACGTGATTAATGCTGGAGTGATTCATGGAGCTGTACACGAGGGATCAATCAATTCTCAGGAGTGGAAAATGGACTGCTCCATTTCAGATCAATAATGCCCTTTAAAACTGGCGCACACGCTGATCCTGATATGATTGGTATTTAGAATCTTGGTATGGTTCTGGTAAACTTTGAGATTAATTTGTATCCTGCAGAGCCCGCCATTGCTCACTTACATTCACCACTACTCACCAATGCTGGAAGAAATCTATGCTGGTTTATACCATTTAACATACACCAGCCAATGTTGTGATATCGCCATATGTGGATGCTGAATTAAGCTTCCAGTTTAGTTATTGTAATTCTTGGGGTAGTGCTGCACTATAATAATTGTATCTTTAGTATGCACACGAGTAAACTTGCTATTATTATTATTATTATTATTATGATCATTTGGCAGATGTTCGTATCCAGAGGCACAAATAACAAAGGGCTCTGAAACTTCAACAAGCCGTACGATTTGTTTATGTGTAATACAAATTGTTCAAAAAACAGCTTGAAAGCAGTGCTGTGTTTTTTAATCATCATAATAAAAACACTGTCAGAACTCCTTTTACAATAATGTTGGAATGTGTGTGTTCTGGTCTAAATGCATGTCATGTTCTCTGTACATTTCCCTGGCATGCAAGGTCAATTGTGATTTTCAGTTCAAAATAAATTAAAATAATTATTGCATCAAAGGTCTTAAGCTTAATTCTTAAGCTGTATGACCTTTACAGGAAAACATAATCATTCAGTTCAAATTTTACTGTGAAGTTTATTGTTGAAGGCTAAAGTGATGTATTTAAAATAGTATTATACTATTTCCAGTAAGTATAGTTGTAATAATAGATTTGAAAGTGGTTGGAGCAATAGCATTAGTAGCTATAGTAATCAGGTTATAATAAATATTTTATATACTGTATAATTATATATGTACAACACTACAGTATCTTTATACCTATACACTACAGTAGCTGTGTGGCAGTACAGTATCATTATATATGTACAATATGTTGCTATTATACCTGTACTGCATTATTGTCATTAAACCTGCATACTGCATTATTACTATACCTGTACAGTCAGCACTACATGTATAGTTGTTAGCTAGCTATCCAGGTTTCATGTTATTGTAATGATTTGCTCTGCATGATGCCATTGCCCTCTGGTGGGGAGTTGGTGAAGTACAATTGGGAATCGAATTGAAATTATACGCAAAGCAGCACGTTAGCAATCTAAACAAGTATGGGGAGCAAGGCAGGTTTTCTATGACAGCATACAGTTCAAGACAAAGCATCGGCATATTTGATAGAATATCGAGCTAAAACTAACAAGGATTTGTATAATGGCCAAGGGAATACTTTCGAACAAATCAAGATGATAATTGTATGTGGATCCCTAAGTAAGCTAATAAATGCTACGCATGAATGTAAAAAAAAAGTATCTACTTCTCAGTCCTTCGCAATCAAAATAAGCTGTGCTTTGGGACTTTAAGATACCATAGCCAGCAGTGGTGGTTAAAATGTACAGTGGACTCAAGAAACCACTTACGTATATGCTTGAGCAATCATCTAACCTTATGAGCTGAGCAAGCATTCGCTCGCTATGGCAACGTCGTTATGAGCTGGCAAGCGATCGCTTGACATTGCTACGTTATGACTATGAGCTAAGCAAGAACGTAAAGTCAACTAGGTTAACTAATAGATTCTAATTTCAATACAAACATATTCATATCCAAACTTATGATGTTCAAAGCAGCAAAATCCGTGATTCTATCTGCCAAGATATGTCTCTAAGACCAATCTCCATAAGGATCTATAAAAATATTTTTTTTACTAAAATGTAATGACATTTTAGCAAAGTTTTCAAGTAGTACCGCGACCTGGCCCACAAAAAAACCCAATTTAGAAGGACACAGCCCATGGACTAGAAAGCATAATCTATTTATATGTGCTCTGCTTGGTCAAGTGTTATCACCATGGATAGGCCAATCAACATGATGACAAGCAGCATGCCATTCCACCCACTGATTATGGAAAAAGATGCATATCCGACTTACTAGGGCAAAAAGGTATTCTGGTATTCAAAAGCAGTGGAACAGTGTGGAGTGAGGTTACGTAGAATAATTTGGGAAACGCTCCAATCTTTTTATTATATTCTCTTCTGGTTCATATTTGTCACTGTCATTTTGATTAATGAATTCAGGCAACATTAATGAACGTGCTCAGTGCTCAGGACATTTTTATCTGTACTCTGGGGACTTGCTTAATGAGACCTACTTCTGCACGTGCCGTGCTGGAAATATGTCTAATTTAGCAAACTGGTTCAGTATGTTGGGGAGAAGACATAAAACGGCATCACTTTATACAAGTTGGCCCTTATACTGTACCTGTGTCATTTCTATGCACTCTCAAAAGTGGCAAGCGTACCATCCTCGCTGCAGTGAAGTTTCTGATGGATGGCACGGGTTTGTGGGCTATGCAGTTACACAGTTGCAATGGAATGACGCATTATCTCATTAACCATAGCCAAATCCTCTGTCAACACAACTTCACATAACAATGTGACAATGTTTATTACATTCCATCCCCGTTTACTACATGCAGTGGATATAAAAAGTATTCACCCTCTTTGGTATTTTTCACATTTTATGTTCTTACTTCATGGAGTCAAAAGGGATTTAATTGGATTTCTTGCCACTGATCAACACAAAATACTTTATAGTATCAAATAAAAAACAACAACTCTAAAGCTTTTTCTTAATTAATTACAAATAAAAAAACAGACACTTCATGTGCAGCTTTACACCGGCAGACTGTGGGCACTCCCTCCCTCCCTGGGCGACGCTACTTCCAATTATGCGTCACCCCATGGGGCCGCTGGCCACTGGCATGGTCTGGATTCAGCCAGCAGCCCTGATGTTCTTATAATTTTAAAAGGGATTCATAGAATAAATTACAGAAGATATTTCATATTCAGTTCTGTCAGCAGAACAGGGGGGCAATGGGTGGAAATTTTGCTCTGACATTACAGTGACAACATTTTTTTTATTTTCCACACAAGAGCTTTTAATGGACATGCCATGCCATGGGCTGCAGTACAAGCAGAAACCCTTGGGGTGTTCAAGACCAAGTTAGATACTATATAGTAGGCAACACAACAAGCCTTCAATGGTCTGATCTTGTCATCAAACAATCATGTTTCATCCTTTCATGACTTCATCCTTTAATGTGCCTCATTCAAATTTTCTTACGCTCCCTTCACACAATGGAATAACTGATTGTACTCTGATTCCACGTGAACAACTCTCTTGGGATTCTGAGAAAGAACAACACATGATAATGACCATTTACTCAGGAAACATCAGTGATGTAAGCCTCGTTCAAACTGATGTTTCATTTCCCCTTTAAGAGGAAGTCCTACTTCACTGTGAACCGAATGGGAAGGATGTCTGCTTTCGTTCAGCCCCAGTTTTGTGTAGCCATTTTGACCTTCTGATATTAATAAACCTAAATGCATACAGTGCCTTGTGTTTCACTAATATTCTTGTATGATTAACTCCACAAACAACATCTACAGACCTGCGTGACAGAGTGAATTCATAAAAAATTGCTGGTAGCATCTCTGTGGCGTGGTTATTTGTATTGATTCATGTATTGAACAGTATTATAGGTGGCTACTAATAAATACTGGACTGGGCAAATTAAATCCCCGGTAGCAAAAGGAAAATAGGATTGTGTCACCCCATATTTCAGTGGAAACTACGACTTTATGAATCACCTCCACCATGCTTAGAAAGCAATGTACAGTCTAGCTGTTTGTCATGGTGAGCTATGTAAGCAAATATTATCCCAACACAGTAACTCTCACAACCTGTAAGCCTCCACATTGTGAGGTTTACAACCATTTCAATGCCACAGACAGGCAGCATTGCCTCAGATTTGAACTGGACTCCAATGGCAACACCATAGCAATTTTCTCCTAGAAATGTTCATATATATGACTTTCTATGCCAGTCTTGCACGACCCTGAAAATCATAACCCTGTACCACAAGAATAGGAAACTACAACTATGTTGGTATTTGCTATAGAGTTGCTGCTATAACGAGGTCATTTTTGTTCCCTTAGGCTAAATGCATCCTGGATGTCTTTGTAAGCTCAGTGGCACAGTGTGGAGATGGTTAGTGTTGAAATGTAACAGTGTGATGCTTATGCTAGTGTTGTAATGATTAGTGATGGTAGTATTGTAATGTAACAATGTGAAGATGGTTAGTGTCGTAATGTAACAATGTGAAGATGGTTCATGAACAGTGTGGAGATGGTTAGTATTGTAATGTGACAGTATGATGCCTATGCTAGTGTTGTAATGAATTCCCTGTTGTAAAGCGCTTTGAGCTGCATTTAATTGTATGAAAGGCGCTATATAAATAAATTTTACTTACTTACTTACTAAGCTTGATGTAACAAGTAACGTGGTCAGGTTTAGAATTTGGGCACGTGGATCCCTAAATACTTACTCCCCCTGCTGGAGAAGTCAAGTAGGTCTCCTGTTTGCTTACGATATAAAAAAGATGGGTGCGGTACTGCCACCTCTGACATCGCATATGGCTATCAAATCCATAGTGCAAGTCAGAAAAAGATATTAACATGAATAACATGCGTATGGATGCAAATTAACAACCTTTTCCTCTAAATATTGTTAAAACATTAAAAAAAAAAAACTTCTTGTATGTACAGCTTTGTCAATCGGGAGTTGCCTAAATGCCTCGTAATAGTGATGGTGTCGTAATTCCATTAAATATATTTCTGTTCAATCACAACAGAGCCCTTTCCCGCCTTGGATGAGACTGTGTTGATTAACTAAGCTGGTCAAATGAAGCCTGATGATATATTGATAGAAAGCATTTCGAAAGGTTGCTTTTTATGGATTATGGCGTCCTGCATACCATTGAACGTTGTAGAAGGAGCACACTTAATCACCACAGTCACCTTAAAATAGATGGGTCATTTCAAGGACTGCCTGCTGGAGCATTCAATCAGACCGCCCTGCAAGAGACTTGCGATGCACAGAACAAGTATGACGAGGTTCAATGATATCTAAGAGATCTCGTTGCCATAAAGTGCATTGTAAATGTGCTGTTATACATCTGTTTAGATTATGTGTCTTCAAATCAATGAACAAACAAGGAAATGAACCTTGCTGTTGGGTTAAAATGTAACTGCTAGAATGTAACTTCTACAACCAGCAATACGGTTGCAATATTTCAACAGCGGCACTCTGTCATTGACAGGATTTTGGTCTGTGAACTTACAATAAAAAAAAAAACTGGCAATACTGCGGATGACTTGAATTTGCCACTTATTGGGGTTGCCCTTTATTTTATGGTACACAAATGACATACTATTTACTAGGTAAGTATCTAGTAATAATTGGTAATAACTGGTCATTATTTTACCGATTCCTATGTAACTAAAAGGTAAATGGTAAAAAAATAATTTACTAGACAACTGGATTATAAAGTTCGAAAAACAATCTTTGGTTGGCGAGCCTAGAAATGGCAGTACGGAGAGAGTTTTTTCATAATACTTTCGGTTTTAATGCTATAAAGTATCGTAATTGAGACGATTACAATAGCCAGATGGTAAACGGAAGCACTTTGAACCCTTGTACCTTTCCTTCGACATCGAGTGATGCATCCTTTATTGCTCGTTGGCGTGCAGATGCAGAAGGCCGCAGGCTGAAGGGGACGATCCAGCGGAGCACTGAGACCGGCCTGGCGGTGGAGATGCCCAGCCGCACGGTCCGGCAAGCCAGCCACGAGTCCATCGAGGACAGTATGAACAGCTACGGCTCGGAGGGGAAGTGAGTATCTCCCCCGCTAGTTACGGGCCTTAGCAACAGTCTTGTTTCCATGCTCCTAATTGGTTTGTAACAAAGCCATTATCAGTGATGGTTGATTGATGAGATGGTGCTTGGTTCTACCGTACGATTCAAATTGGCTGTTGGGGATTTTTTTTTGCTGGTCAAAGGCTCTGTGGCCTTAATGCCAATGATTCAACAACTTGTACCGTGAAAGCATACGCACTATTTTATCTTATTTGCTATCGGACAAAGGTTGTTTTTTTTTGGTCTTCGCTGAAAAGGTCTGCTGACTTCAAATGCATGGGAATTTATCCTTTACTGTGAGCAAAATAAAATGTCACCTTTTTCAAGTTTTGCTTGTGCAAATAGCTTTGCAATCTCTGTAACGGACAATGAAAACGGACGAAAGCAGTCTGTCCTTGCCTACTGAGGAAGACTGCTTCCTTCCAAACCAATACACAGATAATAGAGAAGCAGACTGTCAGATCAATAGAAAACAAAAACACAATCAGGGAAAACAAACATTTCTGCAATTGCTGCTAAAGGTACCCAACCCAGTGTAAACAGCAGGGAGGCCATTACCTTTGACGATGTAATAAACCGTGGGGTCTGCGTGGGCAGCATATGAGCAGACATCTATTTGATCTTTTCCCCCATACCAGGCGGCCAGCAGCACAGTCAAACTCTAAGCCGTCCTGCCTGGGGGTTGAATAGCACCACCGCGCTAAGATGCGCAAATCCCCATACCTCCAGCGTATGGCTTAGCAGTCGTTCTGTACAGTTTCACAGAGACGGAAAGAGGCAGGAAAGGCCTCTCAAGAACATAAGAGTGTTCCAGGCGTCACAGAGCAGAATGTCAACTTTTAGCTCGGGACAGTGCTGTATCATGTGATGAAACAAACAGAAAACTGCTGCCATAACTGTATTAAAATTGTACCATACATATAGTACAATTTTAGGCAAAAGGTGAAATATATAGCCTACAGTGCCTTATTTCAGCAGCCACATCAGATGGATGCCGCATTGTCAGCCCATCACATCTCTCAACAGTTTCCTGGCAATGGAACGTAAGTTGTTTACTTTTGAAATTGAATGACTGGTGAAAATATTCAGTTTTTATAGTTTGCTTTTGGAGGTAGGGCATTTTTATTGCCAAATATTGTCTCTCCCTCGAAATGAATAATCAAAGGTGTAATCATCAATCAGCGTGTGTGTAATATCTCTCCCGAGGCCTCCCCTACCCAAGCTCATACTCTAAAAGCATCAAAAGAAATATCACACTGTTTACTGGAAGAAATCGCCAAGTTAATTGACAACTATCAATGTGATCAAAGACATCACATGGAGCACTCAATGCAGTTCTAGTTTAAATCAAGGTATAACTATTGCTGGGTATAACTATTTATTCAGCCTAAAAAACAATCAACAATCTTTGTGGTTTTATTGACAATTGCTTTTTGGAGGTTGGGAAGGTTGTACTTGTATCTAATTCACACAGTATGTAATTGTGTGTGTATATATATATATACACACACATATATATATATATAGTATATATATCATAGTGTAAAACAGGATTAAATAACACCAAATTGCAAAGAACTATCTAGCTAATTGTCTTGGTTTATATTTATTGGATTTTGACATATTTACAAAAACATATTTTGAAATATTTAGCAGAACAGAATGACAGTCTGCAGTCCCTATTAGAGGTAGATTATATTTGGGTTACTGAACACTGTAACAGTATAAAGGTCCAAGGTACCAAACCCCTGCCCTATAATTCTCTATAAATCTATTAAAACAGAAAATAATTACTTTCCCGGTATCAATTGTTGTTCTGTTCTCTTCTCATTGTCAAATGTGGGGACTTGTTTGCTATGCTACTGATGAATGTCTCCCCTGATACTGGCAGGCATTGTTATAAATGGGTGACAGCCTTGCACTCTGAAAACATAAAGCAGCAGATTAAAAAACGTTGTGCCCATCATTGCATAACATGTGCCCATCTCGACTGTAAAGCAATGACAAGAAGGGAAATCAACCTCATTGAACCTTGATTACAAGAAATTGAAGAGCTGAGGAATAACGGTGCATTTCTGAAAGAAAGAATACATTTAATTATATTGTAGGTCATGAATCGTATGATTGCAGATAATACAACTCTACATGAGCAGACTGGCACAATGTGCACAATCACAATCAGGACTGTAATTATTTTGATTATGTTCTTTGGGAAGCGTTGCTGTTAGGGTGCAGGGTGCAGAAGGCAAATGACAAGACCTTGATTTGAGTGGTTTAATAAGTGGCAGTGCTAGCCAGACTGGTTGTCTTCAAAGTGCAACATTAAGACACCGAGGGACAGATTTACTCAGATATTCACAGCCCAAAGATGGCCGCTATTTTGTTGCAGCTATTTTGTGGTCGCAAATAGCGACACATTAATGACCAATTTACTAAGAGAGGTTATAATTACGCAATCAAAGAAATAAAACGCCCTCATTCACAATTTTGCAGTAAGGGACACCCATCAAAGGGTACGAAACAATATGGCACGCTTACACATCCACATCACAAAGTGCCAAAAAATAGATACAAAGCAGCGAGAGAGAAAATAAACTTGCCGATCATGAAATAGAGGTTAGGGTTAGTGCTAGCTGATGACAAATTGGTCAATAGAAATCTTGCGTTCTTTCAAACTTTTATTTCAAGTTCTAGTTAATAATATGTACACTATCATGTGGAAGCCGCCCGGAGGCCGCCCAAGAGGTGGTGATTGAGGAGAAGTACCTGGTAGGTCGCTGGCTCCACCCCTTCTCATTATTTGGGCAAGCAGGAAATCAAGGAACACACCTGCAGCCCATGCCACCTAAAGGGCACGAAAATAAAAGTGCACCAGCCGGGTCATTTGGGGCCAAGTACCATCTTTGGAAAGTACCATCTTTGGAAAGAGAGAGAGCACGAGAAAAGTGGTTTTGGATTGAATTAAGAATACGACTTGGATTGTTTTGAGAGCCTGTGTGTGTTTGACCTTTTTTTTGTGTATGAGAAACTGACTTGGATAACAAATTTTGGATTACGGACTGGGACATTGAAAACAGAATTTGTGCTTGTTCCCCTGAGTAAAATACTCCCTTTCTCCCATTTCGCCTGTGTAGGTGAGTTTATTATTGATCATTTGGTGGAGTTGAAACTTAACGGCCTGGATTCTGCTACACTTGGTGGAGAATGCGGGCAGGCAAATGTGCCTGAATACGCCAAACTGATCAATAATAAAGCAATACACGGGAAAATGGAAGTACTCGTCAAGCAACTCTTGGAGGCAAGCCTGGCGCAACAAGAGATGAATCAGGAATTGCTTGAGGAACAGCGACAACAGACGGCGCTGGTGCGTGCAGAGAGCCAACGCCTTATCACAGGAACAGCTAGCTTAATTGCTCCTTTTTTTCTGGGGTGGCCCAGAAAACATACCAGGACCTCACCGCGGAACAAATAAAGGATTACGAAGTCCTTAAAAAATAAATCCTGCACTGATATGGATTTACCCTCATGAGCCATGCGCAAAAGTTTCACGACTGGTCATATAACCCCACTTTCTTGAGCCGGCGTCACTGAGTCCGCTAGAACGTACTGTTATTATTGAACGTAAGAAGTTAGCCAGCTTGGCCAACTGGAGATAGTGTTCTGGATGTGGGGAGGTCGGACATCTGTCCTGGAATTGTCCGCACCACGACATACCTATGCCTTCGGCCTCTGCTAGTGACACCACCCTAGGACGATCTTGCGGAATTCTGATGACTTGTCGGGCCCATGAAAGCTGTTCCTTGCCAATGACACCAGTACGAGCCAATGGAAAAGACACCACAGCATTGCTCGACTCAGGGAGTATGGTCACACTGATGTGATCAGAATTCGCACATCCTATACAGCCCCGGAATTCACCAGGCGTATCCCACCACAATGCTTAACCTGCAAACCACGAACCGTCAACAAGTGGGGAGGGCGGGTACTGTCCTGAACCTCCCAGTACCAGGACTCATCAGAAGGGATTCTCCGGCGTTTACGAAATTATGGGCAGGGATGCAGAAAAACCAAGACAAGGGAAGGAAACAGGAGTCAACGCAGCACACTCACAAAGTTCCCTGTGGAAGAAAAACTGTGCGGAATCCAGGAATTAGATCACAACGCCTCCACTGAATCTCTGTCAGAAACCGGGAGTGTAAAACGAGCAGCAAGAGGGCCCAAACCTGATGAATGTACTAGTACCTCGACCATTTATCCAAACTGACCTACAGCTGGGTCATTCCCATGTGTTAGGAGCTCATCTTGCGTGGAGAAAATGATGGACAGGATAAAAGCGCAGTTCCATTGGTTGGGGATAAAGAAAACAATAGAGAAATTCTGCAGAGAAAGCCCGGAATGCCAACAGGTTTTTTGGAGCCCCATAATACCATTACCCATCATTTCGACACCGGTCAGCCAAATAGCTATGGATTTGGTTGGACCCCTCCCAAAAAGTAGTAATGGGTACCAGTACATTCTCGTGATATTAGATTATGCTACTCGATATCCGGAGGCGATTCCCCTATGCACAATGGCAACAAAATGCTTTGCATGGGAACTCCCTTCATGTCCTGCATTATGAAAGACTTGTGTAAGTTGGTAAAAATTACTCATCTGCATACGTCAGTTTATCATCCCTAAACAGACGGATTGGTGGAACGATTCAACCAAACCCTGAAAAGTATTCTGAGGAAGGTGATGGAAGCAGACAAGAGGAACTGGGACTAACTACTTCCCTTCCTGATGTTTGCGATACAAGAGGTTCCCCAGACCTCTACAGGGTCTTCTCCGTTTGAACTACTTTATGGCAGGTGACCTAGAGGGCTCCTTGATGTGGCTAAGGAGGCTTGGGAGCAGCAGCCGTCTCCGCATCACACCCTAATTGAACATGTGGAAGGATTGAGGGGCAGAATGGTTAAGTTGCATCCACAGATAAGAGAGCACATGCAGGAGGCTCAGGCCACCCAGGTCCGGATATACAACCGGGGGACTGAGCTGAGAGAATTCCAGTCGGGTGATAAAGTGCTTGTGCTTGTACCCACTTCAGAATGCACATTTTTAGCTTGGTGGAAAGGACCGTACGAGATCATTGAGAAAGTTGGAGAGGTCAATTATCGTGTGCGACATCCTGATCGCTGAAATGTAAACCAGATATATCATGTTAATTTGTAAAACAAAAATGGAATGCCCGTGATGTGTTGTGTGCTGTGCTTCCCAAAACGTCAGGTACCGATAACCCTCCCACGGATGTGCCTATAGGGGGACAACTAAGTCCAGCACAAAAACAGGATCTGAAGGAGCTGATCAGTAGCAACCGGGACATATTCTCGACTGTGCCCAGATATACAGACTTCATCCATCATCACATTTTGACCGAACCAGGGAAAAAGAGAAAACTCTGCCCGTATCGCATCGCTGAAGCCAGAAGAGAGGCCGTGAGGGTGGAAGTAAAGGATAAGCTGGCCACAGGGATCATAGAGGAGTCACACAGCAAGTGGTGCAGTCCAGTAGTGTTGGTGCCCAAACCAGATGGAACCATCCGGTTTTGTAACGACTTTAGAAAACTGAATGAAATTTCTAAATTTGATGCTTATCCCATGCCTAGAATTGATGAGCTGATTGAGAGAATTGGAAATGCTAGGTTCATTAGCAATTTAGACTTAACAAAAGGTTATTGGCAAGTTCCGCTATCTCCTGCATCAAGAGAGAAAACCCCCTTTGCAACCCTAGGTGGACTGTTCGAGTATAGAAAACTACCATTCGGTCTGCACGGAGCCCTGCCCACTTTCCAAAGATCGATGGATCGGGTGCTGCAACCACATCGGGAGTATGCGGCTGCATACATAGACGACATTGTGATCCACAGTAACGATTGGGAAACCCACCTGGAAAGGGTAAGAAATGTCTTGCATGCTCATAGTGGAAGGGGCTTACAGCTAACCCTAAGAAATGTCAGCTTGCCTACAGGAAACTGAGTATTTAGGTTACAGCATCGGATGCGGGGCCATCAAGATACAAGCAAGGATGGTGGAAGCGATTAAAAATTGGCCTCGTCCCCTTAGCAAAAAGTAGGTCCACACATTCGTTAAACTTATCAGCTATTATTGGCGGTTAATCCCAAACTTCGCCACAACTCACCACTCCCCTAACTGATCTGATGAAGAATCGACTGCCAATGCAGGTGAGGTGGACAGATGCGAAGGAAGCCGCTTTCCAGAACCTGAAGGTGGCGCTATGTTCAGGACCTGTTTTTGTGAGTCTGGATTTCAATAAACCATTCATGGTGCAGACGGATGCCTCAGAAACGGGAGTGGGGGTGGTGTTCTCGGAGCTACAAGGAGGGGAGGAGCACCCGATCACATTCATCAGCGGGAAACTTTTACCACGAGAGCAGAAAAATTCAACGGTCGAGAAGGAATGCTTGGTGATAAAATGGGCACTAGAGACGTTAAAATATTATGTCTTGGGACGTCATTTTACCCTCATCATGGACCATGCACCACTAGTATGGATGTTGCGGAATAAAGATACCAATGCCCGCATAACCAGATGGTTTCTGTCACTGCAACCTTTCGCACTTTCTGTACTTCACAGGTCGGGGGCTGCCCATGGGAATGCCGATGCCCTTTCCAGAAGGGATGCCTTGGGGTACCAGGTCGCCCCTCCCTCCTGGTCGGAGCTGAGGGGGAAGGTGTGTGGCAGCCGCCCGGAGGCCGCCCGAGGGGTGGTGATTGAGGGGAAGTATCTGGTGGGTCGCTGGCTCCACCCCTTCTGCTTATTTGGGCAAGCAGAAAATTGGGGAACGCACCTGCAGCTCATGCCAGCTAAAGGGCACGGAGATAAAAGTGTACCAGCCGTGTCATTCAGGGCTAAGTACCATCTGGGAAAAGCGTTTTGGAGGGAGAGAGCACGAGAAAGTAATTTTGGATTGAATTAAGAATACGACTTGAATTGTTTTGAGAGCCTGTGTGTGTTTGACCTTTTTTGTATGAGAAACTAATTTGGATAACGGATTTTGGATTGCGGACTGGGACATTGAAAACGGATTACGGATTGCAACCTGGGTTTTTTCCACTTCCCTTTGTGCTTATTCCCCTGAATAAAATACTCTTGCATTTCGCCTGTGTAGGTGGGTTTATTATTGATCATTTGGTGGAGTTGAAACTCAACGGCCCGGATTCTGCTACACTTGGTGGAGAATGCGGGCAGGCAAACGTGCCTGAATACGCCAAACTGATCGATAATAAAGCAATACACGGGGAAATGTAAGTACTCCTTAAGCAACTTGTGGAGGCAAACCTGGCGCAACAAACAATGAATCAGGAATTGCTTGAGGAACAGCGACAACAGGCGGCGCTGCTGCGTGCAGAAATCAGATGCCTTACCACTGCAGAACACCGGCCCAGGATAAACCCCAGTCAGTTCATCCTTAAGTTAACGGAAAATGATGACATAGAAGCCTATTTGCAAGAATTTGAGTGTACAGCCACAAGGGAAGAATGGCCCCAGGAAACCAGGGAACGTACCTGCCATCACTTCGCAGCATTTCGCCTGTGTAGGTGGGTTTATTATTGATCATTTGCCAGAGTTGAAACTCAACGCCCCGGATTCTGCTACAATATATTTGAAATTCTGACTTAGCTGTCTGTAGATACCAGTTTTCCTGAAAAGAAAGCTGTTGTGACATGAACCGGCGTACTTTGCAACAACATTTGTGATTATTAGTTGCAAACTAGCGACTAGCACCTCGGAAAGCGCAATGCAAAACGGGGATTGCGAAATAACTAGGCGATATCAGCACTCATAAAATACCGCCTGGTTTCAAGTGTTCTTAACATTCTCACGCAAAGAAGAGAGTCGCAATTCAGGCATGCTTTAGTAAGTCAGATGGAATACTTAATCGACCTAATTTACAAAATCTCCACCCTGTTTTAGCACGTTCACCCCAGGTATACATATGCATGAACAGATTTAACTAATCATCTAAAGAAAAGTCGCAAAGTGACTTAACCACTGCAAATTACATCCTAATAGTGATTTGACTCATTGCGACCATTTAGTAAATCTGACGTAAGATATTGCGACCTTCTTTTGCATTGGAAAAGCAGTCGCAATCCTAAATCTAGCCCTGAGAGTGTCCTGCAGTTGTCAGGGAGAAGGAGGTCAAGGAGAGATTAAAGGAATATGGAATAGATTGCCTTTGTAATGTGCTTTGTTGATCTCTATCCTAGGGCGGTTATGTGTGCTACATCTGTAGATATGCACATGCATAACCTAACCTGACTCCTAGGACTGGCTGTTGAGATTATCCTGCTTTCCTAGAAATATACCATTGTTGAAACTATTTTTCCATTTGTGAAAAAGTGTGAAAAAATAACTACTCATATACAGTATTGTCAAGAGAATGTGCCGAAAGTTCATTTTGAATAAAAGATTCAAATAACTTTTATGGGAGCCCATCGATCAAGTCATGGCTACAGAATTAATAAAAAAACGTTTACTTGCAAGGCAATGAACTGAAGGGGAAAAAAGCCTTGTGTATGTACAAAAATGAATGTTTCATAAAAATGTTTAAGTAAAAGTTCAAGACAACGTGCATTAACGTTATGCATGTTATTTTTTTAATTGCAATGCATGTAAATTTCGATCATGAGGCGAGCAGGCAGGCAGATTTTTTTTTTGACACTGCTCATTAAACCCAGAGAATGAGAGGCTGACATTTTTGAGGGCAGCGTGGGACTGATGAACACAGAGATTGCCTGTGAGAGATGGCAGAATAAGACATGAGAGGAGGCCAGGTGTCACTTGAGACCCAGCCTGCCCAAACGCACAGCATCTGGTTCGGGCCATCCCAACAGTCGTTTAAAAATAGATCAGGCAAAAGAGGAAAAATTGAGGTCAAATCTTTTGCACAGACTGGAAAGGAAATTAATTATGCACCTTCGACACCTCTGCAATGTGCAATGAGTACAGGCTGAGTACACACGGACAGACAAAGAGGGCAGGGTAAAAATAGGCAGGGAGAAAGACGGTACCTTGGTCATACAGCAATGGTATTGGTAAGTTATCGATAATAAAAAAAAATGAAAATGAAAAAATGAAATCAGAGCCCTCACATGTATGTACAGTAGACTATTCAAAATTGAGTACATCTTTTCATGACAATGACATGGAGCAGTCAGATTCCTGATCCCTTTTCGATCCAAACTTAATGCACACATGATATTATTTGACAAATGTTTGGCCTTTATTATATATGAATGTATATACTCTTGTTAGAGCTCAGTTCTGAGGCCGAGTCTGGATTACCTGTCCTCTGAGTGTATAGTAGCGCTCTGTGTCCCAGATTTACAGGTCAAAATATATGGTGTGGAGTGCACAGTATACGTTGAAATATTCTGGTGCAGTATACAAGTTACATGTAATATTCTGGTACAATATACATTACTAGATGCAGTCTGAAGAGGTGAGATGGCCAGTGATTCTGCGGTCCTGACAACCATGGGAAGTTCATTCCACCACTGGGGGCCAGTACAGACAGCCATCATGATAGTGACTTTTGAATTTTGGATTGATAGATAGAGGCCAAGTTACATGGAATACCCTGGTACAATTGATGTTTATAAGCATTTATAGGTCATATTTCGATCTATTTTCATAATAAGGATCCTTAATAAACAAAAGATTTCTTACTAAAACATATTAAAAGTCCTGCGGTATATAAAGCCCATAAGAGCCTGAATCCATAAAAAGCTCATTGGCTTTAAAGCCTGAATATATACACACCATACAATAACTCCCTCATTAAATAAAGTACAGACCCTTTGCAAAACACCTGTGTTCCTTTGTACTGTCTCTACTCTTTTGTTGCACGCTGCATTCTGTTGGCCTCGTCCCTGCCAAAAATCTTATATCCATTAATTCGCTTAATTCTGCCTCTGGGCTGGTGGTTTATGTCTTTCTAAGACCTGGCCCTGTGCCAGAGAAGCACTTTGTTTGGTTTTATCCCAGAAGGGCCGACGGGCACAGTAGGCCTCCAAAACCCGACTCCACTGTCGGAGGAGATGAATTTAAAGCTGTCAGAATTGCATAGTGGTATGAGGCCAGACCATATTAGACGACGCCAACCAACACCGTTTGGGTGCTTTTGGACATTTTAAAGTCGTAATAATTTCATTTAGTATGTAACATCTCAAAAATCACGATTTGTTCTTGTTCAGGCAGGTTGTAAGAAACATTAGGATACCTAAACTTCTTATTTCCACAAGCAGAATAATATATTGACTTTACACCACATGTATTCTTCACTTTTGTAAGAATTGGAATCACAGCATATTTACATGTCAATTTTATTTGAAGATATCTTTTACTAAAAATATAAAACAGAAAGTACATATAAATTAATTGAACATTTAAAAGTTTCTATTTATAACAACAAAAAGAGTAAATCCAGTGGAACATATGTAAAGATATAATACTGATAAGCAAGAGAGACAATTCTTGGGGGAAGGAAAATGTAAATAGAAATATAAAAATGGCATTATAAAATATAGCCTACATAAATACAGAATACAGAAAATTCAATCGTAGATGATGTATTAGCCTATAGTAGGCTATAAATATCCCATGTGCATATCCATGTTTCAATGAAAATGAAACATTCTCCTCTTTCATTCTCAGCATATAAATGTATGAATGTAAAGCGAGAATAAATGTAAAGAAATTAAATTTAAGGGTATATAATATAAGTCAATATAAGTGTTGACATAAATTAGTCCGAGAGTCATTTGTTGATAATACTGAACACGTTGGTGCCGACTCTTAATATGCACCTTTCATTTCTTCATAGAGATTGCTGCTCTCCTCCATTTCCTACTCATAGTCAGAACCAACAGAAATCTTTGTGATGCTCTTGGTACAATTTCAAACTTACATCTGTCTAGAAATTGTAATTAGATTACCCCCACAATATTTGCCCATCCAGTTATGTTCACATAACTAGATAGCAAACTATTAACATTTATTTATTTTAAATAGGAAGGATTTGTGCTCTGCAGTGCATGTATTCTATCTAGTTTGCTAATATTAGCTAACAGTGGCAATGCATTGCTGTACCTGAACGTGACCAAGAGCCTTTGCCTGCACATTTGAAGTGCTGACTCCTCACAGCCAATTAAATGCACAGATCAATAGCCAGCTACATATCTTGTTTTTTTAGTTTTTTAGATTTTTTGCCCAAAGTTCAGTCCCCTCCCTCGTATTTTGCTGCCGTAGCCCTGTGACCGGCAGTGACAATGGCGAAGCTCTGCCTCCTCCAAGACAGCACTCGACTGTAATTCCCGCACCCCAGAACCACTCCTGTGCACAGCGAACTGTGTCGGCTTCCCTCCCCCCTCCTAGGGGCGGACAGCCAATTGCCGCCCTGGTGGCACTCCCGGCCAGAGCCGACTCTGGCGTGACGGGGAATCAAACCCCGGACACCGTGGCCAGCCACTAGACCACGCGGGAGGCCCACCAGCTACATATCTACCTAAATGGACAGACAGAAAGATATTTTGCTAAATGGCAACAATAAGCAAACATTAAACATCAGATGTGGTTATGCTATCAGTCGTGTTCATTTGTGAGTTTGGCATTCTCGAAACCTGCAGCAGATGGTCCTAGTAACACATATTCACTAGCTTATATTTGTTTACAGAGCCGTGAGGTGAGGCCTACCTAACCTTCTGCATGTCTCTCCTAACACTCGCCATTTGAGGTCATCTGAACACATAAACCTGAAGATCCCAATGGTTCACTCTGCATTTGGGCCATAACTCTTTCCAATATGCTGCCGCTGAAATGAATACAGACACAAACAGACTTATCAGACACACATCAGGCAGCATCCAAAGAGAGGTCCAAATCAAACATCGGTGGTTGATTGTCTTTTAGTCAAATTGCAGATAGAATTGTACCTTTATCTTAAAATGTATTTTAGTGTAGCACCGGAACTGTCCACATATTTGAAAGGAACGTTAAGCATTCACATGAAGGTTGAAATGAAAGTTTTTTAAATGTAACAATGGCTCTCTGTCCTGACCCCTCGGTGGTGGAATGACCTTCCGCAATCAATCAGAACCTCGGAATCACTTGCGATCTTCAGCAAGAGACTCAAAACCCATCCCACCCAAACTCAAGACTCCACTACCACTGAATTTTTTTTCTTTTCTTTTTATTTAACCTTTATTTAACCAGGCAAGCCATTAAGAACAAATTCTTATTTACAATGGCGGCCTAGCAAAAGGCAAAGCCTCTTGAGGGAAGGGGAAAGGGGCTAAAAGGGAATGTCAAAAGTTAAGTTTAAAAAAATGTTTAAAAAGACAGTGGCACACATCCAAACATTTCCAACACACCCTCTACTTACATACAAGATCAGACAATGCAATAGAAGAACAAAGAAGATAGAACAGCAACAGAACAAGAGTAGCATACACAGGACAGGCATTAAGACAGACAGGCAAAACAAACAGCAGCAGCAAGAGAGCAAAAGCATGCATGGGACAACAGTAGGCAGGCAACAGACAGGGGTTAGGGAATATTAGAGGGTTGGGAACCAGCAGCATGTATCAGTGAGAATGTCCATAATAGAGTCCTTGAAAACTGACTTTGGGATAAAATTGTCCAGTTTTAGTGTTTTTTGCTAATTGTTCCAGTCCCTGGCTGCATCAGCCCGGAATGACCACAGACTGGGTGCGGTATTTGTTTTGGGGATTCTGAGCAGAATATGGTGAGCAGAACGGGTGTTGTATACAGCAGCTGTACACAGGTGGGGGGACAGACCAAGGAGGGTTTTGTAGATGAGCATGAACCAGTGAATATTACGACGGGTGTGTAAGGACGGCCAGTTGACAGAGGAATAAAGAGTGCAGTGGTGTGTTTTGAAAGGGGCATTTGTAGCAAAACGGATAGCAGAGTGATAGAGAACATCAAGCTTTTGGAGTGCGCCCTTGCATGCCGACCTATAAACAACGTCGCCATA
This sequence comes from Aldrovandia affinis, assembly GCA_029706075.1. Taxonomy (NCBI): domain Eukaryota; kingdom Metazoa; phylum Chordata; class Actinopteri; order Notacanthiformes; family Halosauridae; genus Aldrovandia; species Aldrovandia affinis. The sequence goes on along the minus strand of JAINUG010000074.1, from coordinate 3,078,413 downwards.
ATCTAACATGGGAAGGATGGTCATTTGAACAAGAGTTAGTTTAGCAGAGGGAGTGAAGGTGGAGCGCATTCGGTACAAGAAACCAAGTTTGGATTTGACCTTAGACCATAACCTGCTGATATGGTGTGAGAAGGATAGAGTGCTGTCTAGCCAGATACCCAGGTATTTGTATTCAGTGACCTGGTCTAGGATAGCCCCATTGAGGGTAGTGATATCTTGGGCTGGAAGGGGTACAGAACCCTTCTTACCGAACCACATGACCTTGGTCTTGGTGGTGTTTAGCAGGAGGCTTAGGGTGGAGAAAGCCTGTTGGACCTTAAGGAAGCTATCCTGAAGTGATGTAAGTACTGCATCTGTACATCTAGCCAATTGTCATCACCACTGCCTACTTGCTCAATACTTTTTGTATATGTATCCCTGCTTACTCCTCATTTAAAAAATAAAATAAAAATGACTAATCTTTTCCTTCCCAGTGTTACATGTATGGTATGCAGCTGCCTATAACGATGTCTATCGCTGTATTACTGCACTGATCTCTTGCGCAAACTATGATTGTTCCTACCATGTATTAATGCACATCTTGTAAGTCGCTCTGGATAAGAGCGTCTGCTAAATGCTACAAAATGTAAATGTAGATGTAAAATGCAGAGAAATCATTGCCCTCATATTCACCTTTAACAAACGAACTGTCGGCAACTCTTACCATAAGTGCACTGTGCACTTACGTATGTGCACAATGTAACTGACTCAATCTCTCTCCCATTCTTCAGTCTTAATTACAGTGGGATGTGCCTGGCCTCTGATGCCCAGTTCAGTGACTTTCTGGACGGGATGGGCCCGGCTCAGTTTGTAGGTCGGCAGACTCTGGCAACAACATCCATGGGTGAGTTCCAGTGGAAATGGAAAATGTAAATTGTGACGATCTTTAGAAAAAATGGCCCACTTTTGAATCAACTGGGGAATACTACTCTATATCTCTTGCTGCATCATACACATATGACTACTCCTTAGGGGTAGTTCATAAAACACACCGGCAGGGTTAGGGTGACGCTAGGGAGAAAAAAACATTTTCAGAGAAAAAATGTATGTTGATAGAATTCAGGCCATGTTTACGCAGTGACAAAACATGTTGGTTTTTGTAATTTAGGTGATGTGGAAATTGGCCTGATGGAGAGAAATGGCCAACTGGAGGTGGAGATCATTCAAGCTAGAGGGCTCACGCTGAAGCCAGGATCCAAAGGCCCCCCAGGTAATTCAGCACTAACCCTTCCCTTATGTGGAGTAGCATTGTGAACACAACAACCAAAACACTGGAATGCTGTTTCTCCCATTTCACTGCCACACTGAACACTGCCATATGAATCACCATTGAGAGATTGAGTGGCCAACACATTTACGCTTCATTTCTGAATAATAATTAGCAGCATGGTTTCTTCTCCCCCATTCCACCCACACAGGTTACCAGGGCCATGCTCTGGGGATTGAAGGCCAAAGACCAAAACACGATTATGGTGTTTCATTCTGAATATTTATTGTTTTGAAATATTTGCCCATATATAATACCATCTGGACAGGTAAACATGGCCACAAATAAATTATAATTTCGGATTAGATTAATTTTATTAATGGTAATAAAATCTGAGTGAAATCTGAAAAGTTAAATGCACTGGGCTTAATTATAGTTGTATATGAATATATATAAATATACATTGCTCGTCTTCAAAATCTAGTTGGAAGTGACTTTAGATTCAGCCTCTGTGATAATTATGATTCTAAATGTTTACAGTTTGTCACTATTCACATCACACTAAATAGCTGATTGCAGGGGTGCCTCCTGAAGTCAAATAGTTATTGTTTTCCCTCTGAGGTAAATAAACCATTAATCAACCAATGGTTCGATTTTGATATTTTCTAGAGGGAATAAAAACACCCCAATTTAACAAAATCTGAAAAAAATTTGACATTTATTCCCTGACCCCTTAGGCGATTGAACAAAGTCATTTGAGATGGAATTTTGAATTTAAAAGTTAATGAAATCCTTTCCGGTTTGTCTTTTGTGAATTTATGGATTTAAAAACGATGATAACAAAACACTAATTAAACAAATGTTTACTGTTTATTTTGGGGGGGTGACATGAGAACACTAGGTGTGTGACTTATGAGGCTGAATAATGTCTCTCAGGTTTTGCAGGGACATTTGTACAATTGCTGAAAATATTTTGTGTAAGCCAGCAGGTGACAACAATGTCTAAACACATATTTACCCTAAGGTTAATATGGTAAACCGTTATACCCCTACCTTCTGATCCATGGCAAATTGATTTCATCCACTGTGACATGTTCATACTTGAATAAATGAGTGAAAGAAGCAGCTGCACCCTAAGCTCTGTGAGAGCACCCAATTACATAACTGACTTTGTGTTAGCACTTCGCACTACTGTATTCCACGACTACAGGGTATAATCCTCTTAAATAGTATTTAAAACTGGCACGCCAATAGCCAGTGAATGTGGTAGATTTGTATCATTAAAAAAAAAATCTATTACTTAAGCCTCAAAGAGACACACTGTGGAGCGGGTGTCTCCAAAATTTTTTTACATCGGAGCTACGTTTGAAAAATGAAAGTGGCCGGAAGCTACCCGTATGTCAATTGGTTATTTATTTACATATTTACATGAACACATTCAGGTGCATATATTCAAGTGCATATTCAACAATACAACAAGTAGCCTAAATCTCTCTTCGAACAGTCCACTCTGCTGTGCATCGCTGACATATGATTCCATTTTCCTCTCGAAACGTTTCACCTTAACATTGAATTAACTGAAAACATGTTAGACTGTTATTATTGCTATATATTTTCATATGCATTATTCCAAAACCTTTTCACAAGCTATTCAGAAGCCATTGGAAACCATAAGCTACTGGTAGCTCGTGATCGACTGGTTGGCGATCCCTGCTCTAGAGTAATTCATGTCTTTATTTTATTGCCAGCTGCTTACATAAAAGTGTATCTACTTGAAAATGGTGTCTGCATTGCCAAGAAGAAGACAAAGTCGGTGAGAAAATCCTTGGATCCACTTTACAACCAGGTCCTTGTCTTCTCAGAGAGACCTCAGGGGAAAGTTGTGCAGGTATGTTAGCTTCTAAGAAAATCAATCAGTCAATCGATCAGTCAGTTCATTTTTGCATAGCACCATTTACAAACAGGTTGTCACACAGTGCTTCAAAATGGACACTTCTAATCTAAAGGGATTTAAAAAAAAACATAATTCCCTGACCCTTTAAAAGGTGATCAAGCTGAATTAGAAAATGGTGTGATACAGAGAGGAATAGCTTATTAGGCACAAACATATTGGCGAAAGCAGGCCAGCACTTTTAAGGTGACAGGGAGTGCGATTTAGATCCTGTTATGACCAGCTCCATGTATAATTTATAAGAATGGTTCTCATGAAGACTTTTGAAATGCAGTCTGTTCATGGATCTGATGGGCATAAAGTATAGTGTAGAAGTTAGAAAAATGATCAATATAAAGATATCATAATCAGAGGGCAAAAATAATTATGTTTCAACTGTTTGGAACCATGGTCAGCAGATACATTGTGAACATTTCTTTCCTTACTTTTTCACTCTCCGACAATATCCATATGAGCCTTCAAAAAGGGTACAGGTAGCTAAGGGAATTTAAGAGTGCTCTAATTTGAAAGTACATTTCTTCATTGTCACTGCAGGCATTGTCATTTGATATTTTATTCTGTAGCAGGGAGAATGCGTGGACATGCAAATGTCATTGGATGATCCAGTATGTTGAATGTACAGTGGTCGGATGTGTGGAATTATACTGTATAGAGGAAATGTTGAGTAATACATTCTTGGCTTTGTATGAGGATTACATAGCCTGAAGTAGATTAAAGTATATAAACTTGGATGTATTTCATATTAGCTTCTTAATTATATTTACTCACTCAAATTAAGGTGTTTTACATCCACAAGGAAGCGTGATTGATTTGAATCGGGAATGGAAGGAGTCATTTTATTTAATTTTTGGGGCTTTTTTGACCCTCAACTCTTCAAGCAAGTATTGAGATCTCTTTGATGTTCATTTCCGTTTGGCGCGAGAGCACAGCTGCACATTACATTCAGAGATAGCTTTTAAGTCGGTCAGCGGCCATTTGCACCCAAAGGAGGTGGTTCCTGTTTCTTTTATGGAGTCTCCTCTTAGCTGTGACCATTCAGTGGAAGTCCAAGATCAGCTGAGATTGGTCTGAAATGGATTCGCCATACAACGGTTCCAGCCCCTTTGGAATGATTCCCATAAAGGTAGCACAAAGGGATGGTGGAGGGCGCTTCCTCCTTTCTGATGTCCACAGATAAGCCGGAGCAGCTAGGTTAATAGAAGTGCAGCTAGGTTAATAGCCTCGTATAACATTTGCTGCATTTTCAGCCGCCTGTGAATAATTACAGGAATGATTTGGTGTCTTGTCACTGAATAATTAGATCTCACACACCCTCCTTATCATTCTGCTCTGACACAGTTCAGTTTCTGGGAGTCTTGGCAGAGGAAAAGAGATAAATCTCTGCCTTTTTTTTCCATTTGGTATTTAATAAAAAAAACAGAGTTTAACATTAATCAGAATTTTTTTTCCTGAAGAACGTTTACTCCACATTTTCATAACGTGTTAAATTCTTCGAAAAAGTAGCCCGGATCTTTGAATGTGCTCTGGAATCTGAAATGAACTAGCATCTGGATGAAAGCAGGATATGCAAGGGAGACTGAATATGAACAGATAATTCCTACACTAAAAACTAAGAACAGAGATTTTAGGTGGGGATCTATTTTGATCTACATCTGCACATGCAACTTAAGTAACAGCACAAAGCTTATCTGTGATGAATACATTGTTTGGAGTACCAAAGGTTTGCAATAACATAATAATTTCTACTGCAATTTTGAAATGGATATGACTCTTTGGCTCCATCAAAACAGCATTTAGGATGCAACAGGTCCCTTTTCGTTTTTGCCCCTTTTCCTAATGAAGGCCAGCTTTATAAGCTATGTTTTGTTTACTTTGTTGCCACTATGCTTTGGCATTTCTGATCAGACTTGTCTTTTTTTCCACAGGTAATTGTTTGGGGAAACTACGGACGTATGGATCGCAAATGCTTCATGGGTGTGGCTCGCATCCTATTGGAGGAGCTGGATTTGTCAACCATAGTGATTGGCTGGTACAAGCTTTTCCCCACCTCTTCTATGGTTGATCCCACAATGGCACCTCTGATTCGACACTCATCCCAGCTGTCCCTTGAGAGCACGGTGGGGCCCTGCTGTGACCGTTCCTAATATTACTGGGTGCAGGCAAATTTTTTGGACCTTTTTCATTGTACGCCCCCCTCCCAGGGTCCCCTGGACCTCAGAGCGCTGCATGCATGACGCCAGTCCTTGGCTCTGAAGCAGTGCGCAGGTGATGCTAGAAAAGCCGTAAAAAGGGGACAGGGACACAGAAAGACTTGGATGCTTGGGCAGTGGACCTGACAATAAGCACCCGATTCATCTTGTTGACCGGGGCTTTCCTCAAAGTGCCCAGGGTGTAGTCTGCAGTCTCTTCTGTGTATTACCTCGCAGTGGACATTGGGGCCAGTTGAGGATCTACCATGGAGATTACCATCCAGAACACTGGCTCAAGAGCCCGTGACTGAAAATGTTTCTGCCACACTGTAGGGCGTGTGCAATATCAGGGCAATAACCCACATTAAATCAAACAAGCCAAAAGAGAAGGCAAAGTATCCTTACGCCAAGCAGATTATGCTTTTCACTAACAATTGAGCGTATACTATCACAAAACCAAACTCGGAAGTTGGATTTGTATTTAGTTTTTGCTGTTGTGTCTGAAATACCGCTCAGAAGAATTATGAATGTTTGTCTTTGAAGCTTGGCTCGCCCTTGACTTATTATAATTATTTATTTTTTACTGTGCCAATTTACCAGCAAGTGTCTTTACTTTGTGGCTTGTGCCATTGTTCAGTAAATAGGGGTATATTCTTGGACTGAGAAATCAGATGATCGCTTTTAAAAGATAGATGTTGGACTGTTAGAGTTAGGTTGAGTACTTTTCTAAATATTTGTTATCCCTTTGAATCAATGTGAAACATTCTGTTGCATAAGTTGATAACAATGACAATATAACGTAATATTTTATGTAATCCGAGAACAGGAATGATCGCACAGAGCTAAACACGCTGAATAGAAGATGAACAAAAAGTAAAGCAAAGTATTAGGTAAACAAGTATTCAATTTAATGGGCTATTTGTGCACTTTATTGTCATGTTTTTTTCCTTTTTTCTTTTTTTACATTATTGATAATCTGAAGTGAGCCAAAGTCTTTTTATTATTATTTATTAGCAATTCAAGTATGACACACAGGTACATAAAACTGGTTTATGTACGTAAAACAGGACTTTGGTAGCACAGCAATGTTGTAGCATTAGTATTCAGCATGACAGACTATATAACTTAAAATAACAAGAAAGACTTAGCAAAGCATGAGATTGTTGTTACTGGGTAATTGCAAGAAACATTTTGCTTGAAAAACTTCATGGATTAGGGAGCAAAGACGTAGCAGCAGACTTCAGTAGTAAATTATAGATGCAAACTTGTGTTGTACTGTGAACAATACAGAAGTGATAACCAGAAAGAGATGTTTTTGTGATGAAGGAGAAATAATGCTGAAATAACACTGAAATAAGAAATACGTGTGACTATGTACAAATCGATTTGAGAAACATTATACCAAAATATACAGTTTGCAAAAAAATACACATATATGCAGGTACATCTGTCCCTTTTGTGAAAACGTAGGCACATAGGCAAATTCCAAAATCCATTTTTGAAGCAACTCCTTTAATGCACCCAATATTTCTCTATTTCTTATCAACATGGATTACGTTAATGGAAAGCGTTTCGTCGTATTTCACGTAATACACTGTAACTCCATGTAAATAGACTAACTATATGTAATTACACATAGAGACGAGAGACTTAAAAAATATTTAAAATAAAGTTATTCTAGGATTACAGTTTTGTAATAAGGACATTGTATAATTTATACGCTGTGTCTACAATACCAAGACCACTCTACCAAAATTATATTTTGTAGTAAGACACATAACACTTTCAAATTTCTGAAACAAATGTTTGTTTTGATCTATTGGCAAACTGATCTTACATTTTCTAGAAACTAGTGAATAGTGATCAGAATATTTTATAGCCAATACTTTGTATTTACATTCACAGAGAATCATTTCTCCTTTGAAGAAACAGTATTATTAATATGACATTGCAATGTACTCCGCATCTACATTTTAATTTAAAAACTGATATTTTATTTGATAAAGCAATAATTAACAATACTCTCCTTATAGCATCGCAGGGTAAGATACCCTATAACCAAATGCCATGTAAAAGTAGAATAATTAAATAACAGGAAAAAATGCATGAGAAATTAAGTCAGTACAACAATGTGTTGTTTTAATTTCAGAGCAAATCCATTAGAATCGTAGTCTGTAAAGTACATTTGTCAGCTGAAAGGAAATAAAAAATAGGAATTTCAAACATAATGTACAAATGTATTTTAAAAAGTTTCTAGTTTTTACAAATATATTGTACTGTACCAGCACAATTTAAAAACATTACACTATGGTGTGTGTTTGTGGGTGTGTGGGTATGACCAAAACTGTTCTCAAGTGGTTAGGCAATTGTATTAACAGATTCAGATTTCAACTATTCAAAAAATGTTCCTAAACTGTCATGTGCTGACCTACTCATAAGAAATATTAGACAAAAATGAACACCAATTAGGTATGCAGCATTAGAAACATATATTATCGCCACATTCCAGATTTTTTAAATCCACAAAATTCTATGTTTTAATCTGAAATATCAGCTCTGAAATGTAATTCGTCAACATAATATTTTAGATTTGAACAGAAACCCAGGTGACTTTTTAAGTATCACAAAATCAGTCTATTCTTCAGGTTTGTTTATAAATTCCATTTGACTGTTAGAATTTAATTAAATTAAAAGTATAGAGTTTGACTTAATTTATTTTACAGATTAAGGTTCTTTTCATGGAGATAAATCAAAGATTGTATTTAAATTCTCCATGTACAGTACCTGTATTTAGACTGAAATACTAAATAATTACATATAATGTTGTGTTAATTTGTGTTCGCTATAAAGAAGCACAAACAGATTTTTATTCCCAAGATCATGTTTCATATTTGGAATTTCTGAGCAGTTGGTGCCAAAATATATTTTTGTTTCACTCATGATTGACATGCAGAATAGGGCTGATAGTACGGCATATTTGGACCAGGATATGTAATGATTGGACAAACCCCTGAGTTCTTGTATTCATATATATACATAAATTAGATTGCATGTATGGCTGCCAGTATATTTACAGGGGTAGACAAAATAATGGAAACACTAAATGAAGAACCCATATTTTAAAATCAACACTTTAATGTAGTGCTGACACTAGATTGACTAGAAATTAACAGATTTTGAAAGAGGTCAAAATGTGTCCCCAATCACCAGATCTAAACAGCATTGAACCTTTACGGGAAGTTCTGGAATGCAGAGTGTAGAGTAGATTCATCTCTCAAAGGAAGTCTTCCCTTATTGAAGACTTATGGTCTAATATCCCACTAGAAACCATTCAAAACTTGTATAACAGTGTTCCAAGGAGGCCCAACTTCTTATTCGTTACATATTCATATATTTTTTGGTTTCCGTTATTTTGTCTACCCCCTGTAGTGGCAATACGGTCAAAGCGGTCATTATTCTATTCCCTGGTGCCGTTTCCCTCAAATAGTACTTTGCTGCACACAATGTGAGAGGACAGAATGTACCCCAGTAACTAGGCTAAAAAAACATATTTTGGAATAACTATGCTGGAGAATAGTATTTCCCTAGACAAACACTGATAAAAAATATTATTATATAAAACACATTATAAAAAGAATTGTGTTGCACATATTTCTGTTCTTACCTTATAATACCAATTTTACTTGTCAGTCAATTTCTTTATGTAAGGTGCTGTTTGTAACAGTAGCATTATGGCAAAGTTTTCCAAACTCATGTCAAAAGGTTTATGGATGGTATGCTCATGGAATTTCTGACATGAATACCATCGGAATGTGTTGTTAATAATTTGTTAATGTGCATGTGACTTTTATTTAAATTGTTGTTAAAATCATTCAATTCAAAATAATGTGTAGCCACATTTGCAGTTACCTAGATAAATGAATTCTCAAGCAATCAAATATCTTTTGATTTGTCAAGATATTTTAGATATAAAACTCAATGAGCAACAAATGAGACATTCTGGAATGATGGCAGCCTTATTTAAAATAGATTCCTCGTTTGTACCCACAAGATTGTTTCTGCAATGTACACTTGTTTCAGGAATTTCTCTCTGAGATTTTTAACCCTGATGTTTTTCCACCAAATTTGAAATGTCCAATTGTCCAATATTTGTAGGCCTGTAGGCTTTGTCAGTTTGAGAGGGCATAGACAAGCACATACTCTCCTCTGAAGTGTGTGCTTGTGTCCTGCCAGCCACTGCTTCTTTTCACACTGCAAGCCACCAGCTGAGCTGCACAGTCAATGTGTAGTGTTGCTCTCTCCGGCTATGGGCTACCCTGCGGGGCACAGATGGCACTGGCACAGTCTGGACTTGATACCAGACCATGGAGCAGTGTCATAGCATAGTGAACCACCCAGCCGCTCCTTGTGCGGTTCTTGACATAATACTTTCAACTACGTGTTCATTCACCGTCTGAATCTGTCCTTTCGTCCAGTTCGCCATCTGCGTAAATGTTTATAGTTTTCCTAGTGCCTTTGATTTAATCATTCCAGTTTATATGACTCCCCACCTCGGCAAGATGATTGGCATAAATCGGACACCAGGGTTGGAATCTCGTTCTTGCCAGGACATATTGCATAACCAATCATAAATCTGTGAGACAGTCATGATTTTGAGCAAATTGTGAATTTAAAAGAGAGAGGAATATGAGAACAAAGATGAAAAGGTTAGTCAAGGAAAACACTTTTGTTCGTCAGAATACTTTGACATATCCTCTTCGGCCAAACAACAACACTAACTAGAAAGCATACGCTTCCGTAATGTTCGTCACTTCTCGTACGAGGCGCGCTTGTCCAGGGTGACCTCTCCCAATGTTGCATATTGGACATAATATAACCTGCACAACAGGACCTTTATTCGACAAAGTGAGGTCGAGTGCCACTCAAAGGTGCAACAGCAGTAGCCTGTGGGATTGAAGCCCACAGTGTTCAGGGTTCTAACCCCTACGTCACCCAATGCCCTTATATAACAATGTTTGTATCATGAAAAGGAGAACACACTACAGATACTTCCTACTGAATATTTTGCATCTGATTATAAATGTAATAAAATAGCTAATCGTTTAACACATTCGTCAAACCAAACCATGGCAACTTTGTATTGATATCTTGCAAAGTGGAATTTTTCCATATTCCTAATTGGATTTCGTTATTGAACACGGCCACAACTACTATGAATAATAATAGTAAAAATAACCATGTAATACTTTTTTCTCATTACCTCACTGACACTTTTGGTTTCAAACATATAACACCGACACAAAAAGGTGGTTAGGCGTATTTCAGCAGGAATCATCAATTGACAGTCATCCAGCTGTTGAGAGATTGATGAGAATGTTTTACATAGGAGGCTATTGTTTGTGTTACAGTCTTTGCATATTTTCTTCTTATTATGGTCAAATGTATATATATCATACATTTTGACACAGAGGCCTTAAACACTATGACACCGTAGGTCTTATAAAGCAAAACTGTAATATTGTTAGGTGACTACTGAGAAGAAAAGATACTGTAAATGAAAAGGTGTTCGTGTCGTCTCTCATCTCAAAATATTGGAAACGAATTCAGACACTTTATTTACATGTGTTCCCCTTTTAATTCTTCTGTTTTATCTGTGCCATATCTGGCCATGACAGTGTCAGTGGTGTTTTATGGGTTTATGGTTTCCAGGCTTAAACAATTATTCTGAAAAAGAAAGCTTTGTTTACACAGGAAACTAGGTTTATGTGGACATATCATTCACCTCTGTTCAGTCTAAAATTACAGGATTTAACCATGCTCTGGGATGTTGTGAATTGTAACAGGAGATAGGATCTTTTTGCTCACTGGTTTGATGATAATTTATAACATGTAATTTAAGTTATTTAATATATGTATATATATATATATATATATATATATATATATGTATATATATATTAAACTGTTGAATAATGCACAGTTTGATGTAATTGTTAAAACTATTCCAACTGTTAATAAAAAAAATCGTTTAATCGGTTTTCTCAGAAGTATCTTCGTGTCTTTTCATGAATATCTATGTTGTCTCAACCGACTTCATCAGTCAACGCGTTCTTGAAATATTTTATAGTCTCTGTGAAACCTGCTCAGGGGAAGATGCTCACATATATACAGGTGGAGAAAAACATGTATACATTATTTAATTTTAACAACAGTATTGTCATTTAAGAGTTTGAAGAATAATTAGGTTACCAATTATCCAAATTACTTTGCTGAATAGCAGTTTCTTCCATTGATTAACAAACAAGTTACACTGGTTTTGGATGCCCTTAATCATCATGTCATCGTTTTCATGCTCTATAAAGCTTTATGCAGTGAATGTGCTTGTCACAATATGATTCTCAACAGTCTGATGACCGCGCAGGGTCCAAGCAGCATGAATGATAAATCAACGAATTGCCCAGTGTGCACACCATGAATCTTTATAAAGGTAACATTCAGGCCTTTTTGTTTGCTAACAATCTATATGCACCTTGCTAGTTAGCCAGCTAATATAGTGAGATAGACAGATAACCAGTATTTAAGGCTTTCAATACTGAAGGTCTTTCCTGAAACTGGGAACCGGACCCAACAACGAAGGTGCTAGCTAGCTAACAAGTAGGATGCAACACGTAATTATTCAGACACTGCTGTTTTAAAAAGTCAACTATTGAACTTTCTATACTTGCAGTTAGCTAACATAGTCAGGGAGCTAGCTAGCCAGTACAGGAGATATTCACACAACCGTTTGGTTTGCTAGCTGGTTTGAACAAGTGAACACTGTATGCTCATGAATCCTAAAAAGATAAGATATTTTGATGAGCTAACAATGTATTTCCAGCTTGCTAGCTAGCTAACATAGTTTGATAGCTATATGACCAGTATTTTATTTCTACGTTTTAAGTTGCAGTGGTGTAAGCGGAATAATCTACTCCAGGCTGTGCATGAAGTGTATGAAAAGAACTGCACAACTTCGCCTCACACCACATCACACCACCCTGTAGTGATTCATTTTCATACAAAATAAGGCAGCTGAAGATGTAAATAACAGTCTGTGTTATTTTGTACTCACTTTGTAAATAAAAGCCAATTGTGATTTGTTCCTTAAATATAGTGAACAGATGTATTCCGCTTAATTGTGTCACAAATTTCCGGAGCCAATTAACTTGCGTCTGAGTGAAGTTTCAACATCAGTAATTTTTTTTGCTCCACCTTTTTAAATGTGTGACAAAAGTCTTGGCATCTTCCACAGACACTGCTCGAATGTGCCAAGGGCAGGGTGGACAAACAATATCTGGGTTTGTTGACCAATTTAATAGGAAACGCCAGTGCGCATTGAGGCACTTTTTCATGAGGAGGTAATGTAAGGTAAAGCCTACTGGGTGTCCTTCAGCAAGATTCCACACAGCTCCCCGTTCTGGCAGCTCTTCAGGGGCTGCTGTCTCCAGCACGGTGTACTTCTGCTCCACGGATATGAACAGCGTGTGTTAAGGTTATCTGCCCAGGCTTGGCTCACAGGCACAGGAAGGCTCTTGGCTCACCACCAATGGTGAACCTTTGACCTTTAACCCGCGAGTCAAAAACAACCATGGACAAAAAAGGGCAGGCATTCACAGGTGATTATGTTATGGGTAAATTGGAGCAGCATGAGGAAAACAGACAAAAAATACAATGAGAAAAAAAAGTTACATTTATTCCTAAATAACCAGATGTCATTACAGTTTGACAAAGTGTCAAATGCCCTTCTGTAAGAAGGCTCATGTGCTTTCATTTTGAAAGAAATGTTCACATCAAGCAACCAGCTCCGCACAGCACAATTCTGTAGCTAATTCCTCATTTAAATTAGAGATGACAGTTCGATATACAATAGAATATCATTATTTATCGTTGTGATTCCGCTTCAATGTCTAAAAATACACACTCCTTCATAATGAATTACCAACAGCTTATCGGGTATTGTTGTAGCTATGCTCACGATGATAGGTGGACATGGTTCCATGCTGTATAAATCTATTTATGGTCATAGTCTTTGGCGCAGCCAAATATGAGAGGCAGTCGCGAGACTGCCCGCCTGCGAGCGGACGTCCACGGCGAGCTCCAGCGTCAGTCTAGCAGAGTGACGATGACATTGTCATCCTGCCCCTTCCACAGCATTTCACCCTGGAAGTCCACCATCCGGTGCTTTCTGCAGCGCAGCAGAATGCCCACCACCTTGTCAGAAATCTTCACATATCGGTCGAACAGCCTCCCGAAGGTCATGTAGATCCTGCCATCCTTGTCGACCTTCCCCATGTCTCGGATGATGTAGCACATCTCCTCCATCTCCTTGTGGACGTGCTTCTGGGCCCTGTCGCCGCGCTCCGCTGTTTTCGAACCCTCCTTGGGCTTCCCGTAGCCGTCTTGGCCCTTCTGCAGCCGCGTGGCCATGGCATGCTCGTAGTCAAACTCTTCACTGAAGGGGTTTAACTTCTGGCTCTCCATGTGCTGCTGGGACCACAGCGCCCATTTGGACTTCAGGTCTCCCATTGTGGTCACCCTGATCTATGGACAGCAATAATAATAATAATGAATTATTCAGCACTTTGGAATCATTTATTTTTTATGAAGACCAGTCACGTATTTGTATATTCATATTGATGCCTTTGCTTTTGAGGTTTATAGGACTCTGTACTTCCACGTTGCACATTTAAGCGACTGTTTTTGTTTGTCTCACACGATGCTTTTAAACCTACAGTGGCAACTGAACTCAAAATGTTTTGTTAGAATTGAAATAACTAGCACTTGCCTAATATTATTAGTTAAATCTAATGACAAATCCAATAATGGGAGGATTAAATAAACCCCTTAAGTTTAAACAGTTCTGATGCATCTCCTTTACACAGTAATATACACCCTGAGAATAGACGTATAATAAACTTACACCTGCTATGAAAGCTGAAACTCAGTAGACAGCAGATTGCTCAATAAATATGGGTAATGCCACAACATTGACATGCTTCCAGAATATGAGTTGACAGACCTTTGGCTTATTATATATATATTATATTGCACTAATACATTTTTGAATACCTATGACAATGTTTAACATTACTTATCAGCTATAGCATGTGTAACAGTGGACATGGCTGAATGAATGCCCTATGCAAACAAGGCGTACTCTTTCAAGGTTTGTTTGGAATATGACAGAAAGCTGCTTAATGTCAATGGAAATGCTACTCAATTTAAAAAAACATTTTTTCAGTGTTAATTGAAAACATTGAAATGAATTCAGTGTTTCTATGGAATTTCCATTGGTAGACTAGTGGTTTTCATTTGAAATGGGTCTTCGTTTCTATATTTAAATAAAACGTCACACCACTCCTCAATATAGATACAGATAGAAATCAAACTCAATAGTTTATCTTCACTAATTATTAATACATAATTAATACATAATTATTTACAATGCATGACTACTTTAGCAATGCTGTCCATTCACTGTCAAATAAAACATTTAGGTAAGAATGTTATTTTCAAATATATTCTTAAGATTTATAGATAATTTTGACACACTAGCCCAGGACTCCTCTGCAACGTTGTTTGGACACCATTTTGAACTGTTTGTACCTTGGGCCTGCTCTTGTGTCTCCTCTCCTGCTCTTCCCTCAGGTCACTCTTGTAGTCACTGTTATCGCTGAGCCCAGCCTCCTCCCCCAGCCCACTGTCCTCTGTATCAACACTGCTGCTGCGGGACCCCATCCTCTGTGGCTCCTTCCCCAGCTGGCTCCAGGCTTTAACCGCAGCCTTGGAGGAACAATGCCGTCTCCTGGTGGGGGACTCACTGCTTAGGAATGGCTTCTCATCCATGGGGGCCAATTGGTTGGCGTCGATCTTCTCTCTGATGAAGTTCACGAGGTCATTGCCACAGTCGCTCTTCTTTGGCGTGATTGCTTTTGTTACCGTGCCCGTTTTGATCTTGTTGTGGTCTTGGCTGTCGACTTCCACTATGCGAGCTGTGACCAGGAGCTTGATCTCAGTTCTGTTCTTCTTGTCTTCTTCCTCCTTGATGGAATCGGGGACCCACCCTGAGGGAATGGTGTCCTGCCTGCCCGCGTGCTCAGTGGCCCAGCTCTGCCAGCTCTTAGCCAGACCACTGACCATGGCGGCGCATTTTATCTTCCTGACTGCCCTTGTGAAGGGCCGGACTTCCTGGACTGTAGTGGACATGGTTACTCAAGTATGCTTGCGGATAAGTTAAGAGACAGGAGAGCCGATGGAAGGGAACCTTTTGCGGCTTCCTCGGTCGGAGCAGTGGCTTTAAATAGGAGAGAGTGAAGGGGTTGTCACAGGTCTTACGTGTGACATTCCTTCCACAAATGGCGTCCACTCTGACTTGCATACTTCGGTGGAATTTCCCCACTGGGGAACAGGTGCTCACAATATGGACCGGTGACGCTCCAGTGTTTATGTATAAATATAATCTATTTATTTATCAAGGTCACTCCACTGTGTATTCTTTTTCATAAACACATGAGCTGCATGGTTATGAATAATATATAATAAATACATGTGTACATTTGTATTTATTCTATATGATATAGATATATTTTTTCGATGTATTCGCACTCTTAAAAATGATACTGTTTTAAGAACCTGATCATTGAAACACAGGATTTTTTTTTGTCTGTGCAGAATTTCTTTAAAAAAATGAAGAACCAACATTTACCATACAATAGAGCTTAATACACAGACAGACCTTACAGGCATTAAATGTGATTTAAGAATATATGCATTAAGTTAACTAGAAATTGGGTCCTGACTGAATGACGTTCCACTGGCTGTTGCATATGAAAGCAAACTTGTAAATGTGTTGTGGGTGCGTACTTGCTCGTGGCAGCTAGAGTGCATTGAGTGATGTTCTATTTTGGAGTGTTGCTGCAGCGTAGTCTGCATGTGCAGATTGATTGATGCACATGCCTGGGCTGAGAACACCAGCAGAGTTATTTAAGGCAGGGACAAGCAGAAAGGACACACTACACCTGCTATATTAACATGGCCCTTACTCAACTGCTAGAAATCCCAAGAGTGCATTACGATTTCATTTCAGTCATTCTGATTCACTCATCTTATCTAAACTCTTCACTCAGGAATTCCTCCTCTGCTTTCATTCAGATATCCTGTAATGCACACTGACATATGTATGATAGGAATGTGCAGGGAGTAGACAAAATAATGTAAACACCAAAAAATATATGAATACTTATTAACTAATAAGGAGTTGGGCCCCCCTTTGCCTTCAGAACAGCTTCATTCCTTCTTGGAATACAAGTTTTGTAACTGTTCATAGTGGGATATTGGACCTTTCTTCAAGAAGGAAAGCCTCCAGTTCTTTGAGAGATGAAAGTGATGGAAATCTACTCCGCACTCTATGATCCAGAACTTCCTATAAAGGTTCAATGACTAGATCTGGTGATTGGGGAGGCCATGGAAGGTGTTTGACTTCATCCTGGTATTCATGAAACCACTCTTAAATCCGTTTAGCAGTGTGTATGGTGGTGCTATACGCTTGGAATATGAGAGCATCTTGAGGAAAGGGTGAAAGGTTTTCACCATAGAGTGAACCTGGTCTCCTAAAAGGGCTTTGTGTTCCTTTGCCGTAATTCTACCATGCAGAGTAATAATTGGATCCAATGACTCCCATGTGATGACTGCCCATAGCATGACAGATCCACCACCATGTTTAACAGTTGGGAAAAGGCAATGTGGGTTGAAGGCCTCCTTTGGCTTTCTCAAAACATTAATCCATCCAGATGTAGGAAAAAGAGACAATTTGAGAGGAACATATTTCATGCCCCTTCATATTTAGTCTCTGTCATGCTCCAACTGTCTTCCAACTGTCATTAATAGTTTCAGAATACATTATTATCATTCACAAAAAAGGTATGACCTTAAAACATCCTGTTTATTTTTAAGTTTGAGCTTAGCTGGAGCAAAGAAAAGCAGAAAACACGACTTTACAATACAACTACCAAAATATGTAACCAGTTAAACAGCACACTAAAGGTTATACCCTTGAAAAATGTTATTCTTTCAAGTACACTTAGTTTCTCCAAGCACTCAATGTCACCTGCTGAAAGGCCATATGTCATTCCTGGCTGTTGCTACGTAAAACCCCACCTAGCCTCGAGATGTGTCCTTGCACTACATGGGTGATATTTTTACTTTGCTTTGTAAGCTTTGTAAGCATCATATTATTTTCTAGTTGCTGGATTCTCAGTGCGTCTTTTGGAGACGTGTTTCAAATGTGTGTAACATTTTTGTAACATTTTGTACCACAAGTGTGATACTACGGAGCACCTGAAGGGACATTGGGGGAAAAAATAATAATTAAATTGTGTGCACGAGTAAGTTTATAATTTTGTAACTCACAATATCATGGCACTAAATAATTAACTTGAGACTAGAGAATGTGCAAAAGTTACGAAAGTATGCTTGCCACTTAATTAAACGACCATTCTGTCGTTATCGGTTGTGTATTCCTTCGAATGTAACATTTAAGTTGCAATCGGCATGGGACTGATTTATTCCATCAGATTATTGGTTTATCACCTGAAGAAACATTCAGCACCAGGGGGTCCTACATGCAAGAGGGATGCATTTACCCCAAGCCATTGGGGTAAATGGTGAGAAACACAAATCCTGGCATCACAACATCAGGTAAAGGTTCAAGTCCTGATAATAGAAGGGTCTGGGAAAATCCTGTCACCCTTGTGACCATTCTTCCTCCTAACAGCAGACATCAAAACCTGGCTTAGAGGTGACTGAATTCATCAGAGGGTCATCCCACATCAGTCTCAGTTCTGTTTCTCACATTTTGCAGTGCTTGCTAAAGGCAATGTTATAGTACAGAGCAAATTTGGAAGGGCCACAAATTAAAACAAACAAAAAAAAAAGATTCTGTTTTATACCATATGCTTACTGATTTGCAAGAGGGTGAGGGTTTTCAATTCTTCTCAGGGGTTGGCTTATATGGTAATTTGGGGTTGCTTTGTGAATTTGCTTAAGGTGTCGTCGGGGTCTTAAGGCAGCAAATTCACATCAGCTGCCTGGCTTTGTGAAGCGAATGACACAATTCACTGATCTCAAAATAACATCCGTCTGCAGTATGACTCATTTGTACGATGATTCAGTTCAAGATTCTCTCTAGCATTACTGAATCACTATTTAGCACATGGAGAAAACCACCTGTTCAAGACGCATTCATTCCTGAGGAGAAAAAAGGCCTCCGAAAATGACTGTACATTCTGGTATGGTGTATTTGATAAGTATATTTGATTACAAATGCAAATATATCTGATGTTTTCAATGTTGTTAATGTCATTAATGATGATTAATTGAGATGATTAATGTACTGCAATGGCAAGAGAGTACAGTGACCTCTTAGTGATGGGAGGAGGGAACTGCTGGTTACAAAAGAAGTCAGGCATTTCTACAGGCCCTAAGTATGACATGTATGGTCTCGTGAAAACATAGTTGCATACAAAAATTTGGCAGATGATATAGCATTATCAGATTGAGCACAATACGCTAAGTGATATAGCCATTATGGGCTTTCATCTCAATGTTACATGATTCATTATCAAATGGAATTATTATTTAATTGCCCAAAGAAACTATGTTCATCTGATAATAAAATTAAATATTGCAACAACAAAAAAGATTACATTATCGGGACATTTTTATGATGTTACCAGTTCATTTATGACTTTATCTGGGTTTATTATATTATTATGGAAAAGTTATTACGCTATCATGAGTTATTATGTTATCAGCTAATTATCAGTTTTCAGTTGCTACAGGCCACCCAACACCACATTTTGGGTTTCCACAGGCACAGGGTCCAACTGAAGCTCAAATGTATTGATGTCGGTGTCCTGATCCCTACTCCTGCTGCTTGGTGAAAAGGCCCATCCTCCTGTTGCCGATTTATGTAACTGATATATTTATGTTTATTTTTATGTAACTCCCTCTCATATATTTGCTTTATTACCTCTGGACACAGTCTTGGAAACTAAATGAAAATTTAGGAGAATCTAAGCTATATTTAAACCGGGAACGCTGAGCAAGAGGTACCAAGTGGTAATGCCAGAATGCCTCACCTCTCTGCACTGGCTCCCGATTGCAGCACGCATACAATTTAAATCACTGGTGCTGGCTTATCGAGCCACTAGGGGAACCGCTCCTTCCTACCTCCAGACACTCATCACACCCGACACCCCAGCCAGACCCCTCCGCTCCGCCTCCTCTGGCAAACTGACTGTCCGATCCCTCCGGGCGCCCGGCAGCCGCTCCTCGCGGTCTCGTCCTCTTCTCTGTCCTGATCCCTTGGTGGTGGAATGATCTTCCGCACTCGGTCAGGACCGCGGAATCACTGTCCATCTTCCGCAAGAGACTAAAAAGCCACCTCTTCAGACTCCACTACCACTGATTCTGTACATCAACTAATTGTCTAACTAAATGTTTAATACTGTATTATAAAAAATACAAATAAATTCAAAAAAATTCTACTGATTTTTTTCTTTCCCTGTTACAGGTACGGCATGCAGCTGCCAACAATGATGTCTATTGCTGTATTACTACACTGATCTCTTGCATGAACAATGATTGATCTTACCATGTATGCACATCTTGTAAGTTGCTCTGAATAAGAGCAAAAATGTAAGTGTGTTGTGGAAACCATTTATACAAATGCATCAAATGGGAAAACATCTTACTATATTTTACTATAACCCAAGCGTTAAAATGAATATTATAAATATAGTCATCACAAATTGACTAAATCAGAAGTAGTATAATCTGGAAGCAATTCCCAAAGTTAATAGACCAATGATTTAACAAGATGAAGGCAATGAGTTCTTCAGAATATGACAGTATGGCTCTGTTCAATATTTGAAAAACAATCACAGCAGACCACGGGTGAAATAAAAGTATGTTTATTTAGATATTGGTAAGAAAAGAGTAAAAACAAATTAACATTGTTCGTATACAGCTCTGGAAGAAATTAAGAGACCACTCCAAATATTTCTTAAATCAGCATCTCTACATGTATGGCAGCCATTCCATTCCAGTGTCTGTTGAATTCCAACATAAGGACACCTCATTCTACTTAATGAAGTACTGATTAGGTGATCACCTGAACCAAATCTTATTTAATGAGGAAAAGTATAAAAACCACTGCTGTGGTCATCACTATCCTCTTGCAATAGGACCAGCTGGATGGCAAAAAACAGTACTAGTAGTACCTCAAAAGTAATTGGAATAAAAAAAAAACTTTTGACCATGCCAAAAGAGTTGAAAAGAAAAGTTTTGAGTGAGGAAAAGAAGGGTTCAGTTCTGGCTTTACTAGCAGAGGGATACAGTGAGCGCAAGGTTGCTTCTATCCTTCAAATTTCGAAGACGGCGGTTCATAAGAACAAGGTCAAGCAGCAGACATTGGGGACAGCAAAGCTACAGACTAGCAGAGGTCGAAAACGACTCTCTACCGACCGGGATGACCGCCAACTCATTCGAATGTCACTCAACAACCGTAGGATGACATCAAGTGACCTACAAAAAGAATGGCAAACGGCAGCTGGGGTGAAGTGCACAGTGAGGACGGTTCAAAACAGGCTCCTAGGGGCAGGCCTGAAGTTGGGCAAAGCCAAAGCCCTTCATCAATGAGAAGCAAAGAAGAGCCAGGCTGAGATTTGCAAAAGACCACAAGGATTGGACCGTAGAGGCCTGGAGTAAGGTCATCTTTTCTGATGAGTCCAATTTTCAGCTTTGCCCAACACCTGGTCGTCTAATGGTTAGACGGAGACCTGGAGAGGCCTACAAGCCACAGTGTCTCGCACCCACTGTGAAATTTGGTGGAGGATCGGTAATGATCTGGGGGTGCTTCACCAAGGCTGGAAACGTACAAATTATCCTGGAAGACAACGTGCTTCCTTCTGCTCTGACAATGTTCCCCAACTCTGAGGATTGGTTTTTCCAGCAGGACAATGCTCCATGCCACACAGCCAGGTCAATCAAGGTGTGGATGGAGGACCACCAGATCAAGGCCAGCCCAATCTCCAGACCTGAACCCCATTGAAAACCTCTGTAATGTGATCAAGAGGAAGATGGATGGTCACAAGCTGAGCTGCTTGAATCTTTGAGCCAGGAGTGGCATAAAGTCACCCAACAGCAATGCGAAAGACTGGTGGAGAGCATGCCAAAACGCATGAAAGCTGTGATTGCAAATCAGGGTTATTCCACCAAATATTGATTTCTGAACTCTTCCTAAGTTAAAACATTAGTATTGTGTTGTTTAAAAATGAATATGAACTTGTTTTCTTTGCATTATTAAAGGTCTGAAAACACTGCATCTTTTTTGTTATTTTGACCAGTTGTAATTTTCTGCAAATAAATGCTGTAAATGACAATATTTTTATTTGGAATTTGGGAGAAATGTTGTCAGTAGCTTATAGAATAAAACAAAAATGATCATTTTTACTCAAACACATACCTATAAATAGTAAAACCAGAGAAACTGATCGTTTTGCAGTGGTCTCTTAATTGTTCCCAGAGCTGTATATATATATAGTTGTTGAGAAGAGGAAAGGAGAGACAGTATAGATTAGAGTGTGCGTGCTTGTGGGCACACATGGTGAGGAAGGCTAGGGAGATGCTGGAAAATGAGGGAATGGGAATGGTTTGGACCTTGGTGAGGCCACGTGGCACAAACTATACGCTAAGATGTGATATACAAAATGTGGAAACCTAACCTTCCACTCTCGTGCTGTGCGGCATAGCCTGCGAGTGAGCTAATAATCTGCGTATTAGCATTAGTGTTTGAAGTAAATTCTCCTAGGGCCTAGATGGCAGATATCACCAACTAGAACAGTGTGATTGTCTAGCGAAAGAAGGAACCAGGTTTTTTACCAGAATGTCTTAGTACTTGCTGGAGTTCGTGATTTCATTGACCTTAACAAGAGCCCCCAGTACATGCAAAAATGTGCATCCTTCTTCCTATGTTCTTCTGATGCAAAAACCCACCACTGGCATGCATGGGCAAAAAGCTACATTTTGGTCTCATCTGAACATAACACCCAGTTCCAATGGTCAGATGATACAAAAAATTGGAGCTGACTGTAACTAAAATGCATGTATTCTGACTAAAAATCTGTATTTCAGACAACTGACAACATTGACATACTTTTTCAATACAGCTACTTGAGATGCACATATATAGATCAAATGATTGCAAGAAGAGACCCTTTTGTAGCTTTGTGTTTCTTGGAATAGAGGACCTTTTTACTATGGGGAGAAGAAATCCACTATCAGAGCTTAGTGCTGGAATGAGTTGAGCCAGGAGGTCTGCTTCATTCATTATTAACTTTAAATGAATCAAGTCTGTCAGGCGGGGAACTTTAATTACTTGTAAATTCAGGAAGATATGAAGTGTAATAGTCCTATCACTATATCAGGTCATGCTTACGTTTCAGTTTCCCCTTTTGAAATTTTGTTTCATATTTAATTTCATACAAAAAAAGGGGGGGGGGGGGTTGGAACACCAGAAGCTGAAGCTACAGTACAGAAATAACTAAATCCCAACCTTCACCCTATTTCTTTATGTTAACCTTCACCCTAATTCTTATGCATTATTCATGTTCAGTTTAGATTGGGCATAGCTTTTTTTTAAATTTGTTTTTAAAATCTAGTTTAGATTTAGCTTTGTTTAATGGAGCAGATACATTCTGCTGGTCTAGTAAAAGTATTAAATATATTACATGGAATGACAATGGCTATGCCAATGGGTGGGAGGAGTAGCACTCACTCTGAAAAACAATGTATGAAATAATGATATATAAGAGATATATGAGAAATAATAATAATGCCTCTTGACCTACGGATGGTGTAATTCTAATATATCAGAGACCATGGCTTTATTTATTAAACTACTATTGATTTGTTCTTAGATGTGTTTCTCATAAATGTTTATACGCCAGTCTCACATCTGATTTATCAAACTTGCATAAAACATAAAACAAGAACCTGTTCAAATATTTGAGCATATTTTGATCAATCCTGTTTGATCCTAAAATTATTACCACATTCGCATGCTTTAACCCCAACCCAACACAAAAAATATGGACTTATTTTCACAATATTATTATTTTTGATGATGTAGCAACAAATACACAATTGTACTGTTTCAATTGTTGAAAATGTAGTTGGGTGCCATGTCTTGCTAAAACCTAAAGTCCTCTACATGCTTCTACGTGGCCTGTGCGACTTCTTCGCAGTTTACGCAATGCAACAATGTCGCAAGCACTCTGCAATATACATCTGTAAAGGCCATGCACAGCCTATGCAACATGGTGTCCTTACACTTCTGTACACTAGTAGGTGTATTGAACAAGGTCAATAAGGTTTTAATGAAAGCAGGGAAACTCCTGTACCTTCGAGCTTCTTCAGCCAATCTTTCCTGAAGCTGGTTCATTTTATACCATGTCGAACAAATGATGCTAGCTATCTATATCGTTAGCTAATAGCTCGATGAACTGTGACCCATGAACTATGACTATGACAGCTCCGCCTCCATTCGCTAACCAACCAATCAATGATACGCAACATCTACGTGAACGGTTGCGCTGCGGTCGAGAGTTAGAGTTTTGCGCTAGGTATGCGACATCCTCTGAAACCCCCTCTGCGTAGGTCGCAGAGGTTGCGTTGATGTTGCAGAGCCCTGGTTGTGTTCCTGTCGTGTTGTTGTCCTTCGAGCATGTAGAGGCCTTTAGTCTGGCAAAAATCACTGCTATTGTCCAAAGTGCTATTCTGAGACAATACACCCAGCACACAATATGATGCCGATTGTGATATTGACTGCAATGCAATACAGATTATGATGAAACACTTACTTTGCAGTAAATTATAATGATCATGATTATAATATGATAATGTCAAACTTCCATTAATGGGGCTCAAATTCAAAGGGTTTCATCTTATAAATATCTAGGAGTATGGTTGGATGACAAGTTATCTTTTAAAACACACACTGACAAATTATCCAAGAAATTGAAAGGTAGGTTAGGTTTCTTTTATAGAAATAAATCCTGCCTTACAATAGACAAAAGAAAAAAAGTTGTACAGGCTTCGTTTTTATCAGTAGACAATGGAGATTTTATTTATATGCATTCAGCACTGAAACCTCTAGATACGGTCTACCATAGTGCCATTTGTTTTATTACAGGAGATCAATACAGAACACATCACTGCACATTGTATCAGAAGGTTGGGTGGCCATCACTTGCTTTACGAAGGGAGCAACATTGCTAACAGTTTATTTACAAAGCTCTCCTGAATCGGCTGTCATTTTACATAAACTCTTTATATTTTTACTTTCAAACAAATTATAAAAGCTGACTAACATGGGACAAGCCATTTAAAAAAATATTTCAAATTTCTTACATTTAAAGTTTGGGGTCAAATTGACCCCAGCAATATCAATCAACTCAAAACAATCACACATAAATATTTTTCTCCTAAAACTTAATGTCTCCTAAATGGCCATCACGATATTTACCTATAATTACAAAAATAACAAGATCAATAAAACATTTTGTCCATATAAAACTACTTTATACTACCAACACTCATTTTCATTGCAAAGCAAAAATGGACTACTCATTTTTATTACACTTCTCATGATGGACAGAATGTATGTGTGTGCTCTTTGCAGAGGTACTTCCTGTTTTTCACTAATGTGTTTTTGGTCTTGTTTTCACACTTGATATAATGTACGTTTAAAAACATTGTGACATTGCATGTCAATTTGACCCAATCAACTACAAACAGTCATATGTAGGTTTTTCCCTCAACATGTTATTTATTCTCAATGTGGAGTTTTACCCTCTTGCATTCACAAAAATAACAAGATGAAGGACACATTTACAGTACCATTGATCACAGCATTGCATATTTTAATTTCTAAGCACAGAAGCTATACAGATTTATACGCACTCAACATGACACAGGGATATGTATTTAACACTATGAGCGTGTTTCTGAACCAAATAATACACGTGCATTACCTGAGCTGTGCATGGAGCAGCTTTGTGTCTGTACTTACATGAGGACATAGAGGACACAGCGTCAAGAGGCTTTGCCAAGCCAATGACCCTTGCCTATTGAGAGAAACAGTGAGGAGTGACAAACAGTGACAGCTGCCTTCAGCGAGCCTTTCCCTCCCTCTCCCCCCCTCCCTCCCTGCTGTGTTGTTTTGGAAAAAAGACTAAGAGGTCTAACATTGCTTTTATTTACATGCGTGTGCTCACGACATGTAGGGCAGCTTTTTTCAGCCAATAGGGCAGGTAAGGTGAGAATCCTGCTCTATAATATATGGCATGTAAACAAACATGCTGCTGACATGATACCATCATGACCCTACTAGACGAGTGTCCCTGTTCTAGATTTCAGTGTGAGATGCTGTCCAGTCTAAAAATCAACATGCAGAATTAGCAGCGCTTCACTCATTTGTCCGGCTTTAATACATTGGGTTAAGCTCCAAAAAATCTGATTTAAATTTATGATTTATATTGGCTCAGTTTTATTGTCAGTTTTAAGGACCAATGACTTGTAGATCATTATTATTGGATGTACTCTGAGCTGGCACAGAGCACAAAGTGAGACATCCATAAATAAAATCCATCTTCATTTGACATGGACTCTCTCATATTCACATATGCAACAGTACATATACACAATAGGTTTGTAACATTTTAAGAAAATGATCACTTGTACAGTCCAAGCAGCTGTGCTTGTGCACAGACCCCCATTTGCAGACATGGGTAAGGAACAACGTATCAGATTATGATTTTTTTGGTGGAGTTCCTCATAAAGTGACATTCTTAAAAGATTCATAGAAATGGTGAGCTACTTTACGGTCAGCTATTTTTAATGTGAAGCATGACTTTCCTACTCGGTGAGGTGAGCAAGTAGGTAAAAATAGATCTTTTTATTCTGGCCACCGAAAATGGAAATCTCATGACAGCTTCCTCTTCGTTGAGAAGCACACAGTGTGACACATGTCATTAGGCTTATCTCATGGGCATGGAATTTTTTCCTCAACATTTTTTTCCTCAACCACAATCACGCCATTAAATGGAGCACTTTGTTGTGCTAATCACCCCCATTCATATATAAGTTACGCCATTGAAAGGCCTCACAAAAAAAATGCTTCTACTTTCGGATGTCATTCATTTTATGGGCAAAACAAACAAAAAACCCAGAAAACCTGTTAGAAGTAACTTACATCACCGTTTGGATTATGATTTTTAACAGATAAAAATAGTGCACTCACCTATTTCAAGCACAATTTTGGCACCAACTCCCGCAACGACTCATTGACGAATGGGTCCGAATCACCACTGAAAGGCCTCAGAACCCTCTGTGTGCTGCATTGAGTGCCACATAATCACCCCATTCATATGGTCCTATGTGGCACATTTCCATATCTATGCATTATTATTATTATTATGGTTCCAAGCAATGAAGCTGCTGAAACCCTATTCTTATTCTGTTTTTTCTTCTTCTTCTACTACTGTAAATATCACACATTTTTTTGGCAATTTTTGTAATCTTCAGTGTATCACATCCTGCATAGGCACAACACACATTATGCCAATTGGCCACTTGGTGGCGCTATACAACAGGATTGAATTTCAATTTGAAGAGTTCATACGCAAAAACACCATTCCAGCCAAAACTAAACCAAACAAGCCGTGATTGAGATCACAGTGAAGTCTTTGCAATTTCTAAATCGTTTTGTTGAAAAACTTGATGTGTCATGCTTTATGAGAGTTATTGAAACACGAGGACAGGACCTAAGTGCAGAGATGAGGCAGGAGCCAGGAATCCAAAAACGAACTTGAGTTTAATTGAAATACTGAAGAAATAAACCAAACTACATATACAATAAAACACTGAGGAAATTAAACAAACATAATGCTCCACAAAATACTGAACAAAACAAACCAACAACGCTAAGGATAAAAAACTACGGATGGCAATTTCGACACCCAAGCTCGAAACTGTTATGATCGTTTTGGCACTTGCAGATCATGAGGTGCGAGTTTGTAAAGCTTGACGAGTTATCGTTTGTGAGATTGCTGAGAGAGAGATACTGCTTATGTGGATTACTGAATGACACAGAGAGCGATATTTGCGAGGATTACGGAGATATTTGAGTTTATTTGAGAGTATTTGATAATTAATTAGAAATTGTGAGATAGATACATTAGTTAGTTAGATAGATAGATAGATTAAATAGACAGATATATCCTATATTGTGGAGGGTAGAGGCATCAAGAGACCAAATAAAAATCTTTAAAAATATATTGTTTCTGAATAATAATAATATTAATAATAATAATATACACCATTTAGCAGACGCCTTTATCCAAAGCGGCTCACAGTAGTGAATGCATACATTTTTCAGTGTATGTGGTCCCAATATGAATCAAACCCACAACCTAAGCGTTGTCAGCACTGTGCTCTACCTATTGAGCCACACAGAACATCTTTGTACCCTATTCACTTAAGATATTGAACCAGCAAGGGAGTCAATGGTAAATGAGTTAAGGACAACCACCTTGTTATGCATTTGTGCAATTTTTGTGAAGTGCAATAAGACCTAGTGCTGTGACTTGTGCAATATATGTATAGATGTGTTGTTATATGAATTGCTCTGTTTTTCGTCTTATACATTGTGATGTATTGGAAGCTTTTTTTAGATGCAAAACTATTTTCTGCACGAGCAGACAATAAAGTATTATCTCATCAACACAATTTCAAGTATCCCCACAATGAGGTTTTTGGCTAACGTTATGTAAAACCTCTGTCACCAACACGCTTATAATGAATGGCTGCAATGATTACTGGCAGCTTCTGCCAGTAGACGCCAATGTTGACTTGCAGTGTTCCGAAATGTTTCGAAACGATTGTTTCAAATGTCTCGAGTTGCCTCAAAGTGTCGCGCTTGCCATCCCTATCAAAACCTCTAAATGGCTATACAAACACTTTAGTACTAGGAACAACTATTCAAGACAGAGCAAAGTTAACAGAAAACAGACAGCTTAAATAATGAACGAAACGAGACACAGGTGAAATCACTAAGACAATAATACACTCAGACAATCAGGTGAAACAAGACACAGGTGGAATCACTTCAGACAATGAAACAATAATACAATTAGACAATGAACACTCAAAGAGTCCAATACTGCCATCTGGCGGCAAACAGCAGCTGTGTCAGTTATTCAATGTTTTGTTTCAGAAACCGATACATGCTGTGCTCTCTTGTTAGCACAAACCGTGATATCTACTACTGTATTTTATCCTTTAAAAGACACAACGCACTAAATTTGCACAACCGCGCAGTACAATTCAGAACAGGGACCTACGAAGCGAAAGAGGACAAGATTGGTCTTTTCACTATAATATCAAGGCAGAGAGCGAATGCAGTCCCCCACTACCAGAAATTATGCAGTCGAGATTCCCACATTTGGGAAATTCGCAAAGTGGTCAGCACAACTCGAGTGCAATGGCTGAGTCTCACTCTGGGTGAACCAATTTCAATTTATCAAATAATCAGATCGTGTATTTATCTGCTTTTGATGCAAAATAAACGTCAAAATATCAAATTATATATATTTTTATTTTAATGTAGATTTTAAAAAATCTGTCTCTGTTACTTTGCTTACATCAATTTACGGTCACCCTTTATGGGATTGATAAGTTATACGAAGAAATCACATTAAAAAATCTTGATTTACTGAAAATCACAAAAATGGATTTATCTGTTTTTGCATTCTAACTCTTCAATTTTTTTAATGTTCATGTCTTCTGCCTTTGAGCTACAGACTTGAAGCCAACGTCACTGGACCCCCCTCCTCACAGAGAATAGATTTGCCTCAAGAACTCATGAAGTCTTCCCACTTTTAATTTCTTGAAAAACATTTTCAATCTATCTTCTTTTAGACGACTTGACCCATCTGCATGAAATGTGATATACAGGATCTTTGGACCAATGTCTACAATGCCTGTGTAGGAAACGTTTGTATCTCAAAAATCATGGCCTGGTGGTGGTGGAGAACGCTGTATCAGGCACCGCTCCAGAATGTGGATGTGGGCATTGTCTTCCTGGAACAGACCACTCCCATCAAGATAGAAAGGCCACCCAGAATGGTGTTATATTTATTGGCGTTTATCTGGCCCTCTAAGGGGTTGAGTGGACCTAAACCATGCCAGGAATATGCACCCCACACCATGACAGAGCCACCAGAACCCTTCTTTTCTTTCCTTTGTTTTGCCCGTTACCTGCACGATCAATATAGCACAAGAAACGAAAGCACAAAACCGATATAAACAGCAGTCCCATTAGCAACACTGAACTGCAGCAAACAGCACGATACAAACCGTCATACAAAGCTTTTTATTCTGATGCTTATGCCCCTTACAACACATGCAGGAGCACATTTAGGAATGGTCAAAAGAGATTTTGTGACCTGTCTGGAGGGGAAAGGTTTGTGACAGAAAATCCATAGAACATTGTCTGGTTTCGATGGCGAGAAGGAACAGACGTGACAACCTAGATTTCTCTCCAGTTCCTCCAGAGGAGGCAAAAATAGACCTGAAGGGGAAAGAAGGAAAAGGAATCGAGGTCAGAGAAAGATGGTGATTGCCAATGAGACAGATTGTTTTTGTCTCCAGACATTTCGTTCTTTATTGTTTTCTTAAACAAACTCGAGACCATATTTGTTTACCGATTATGTGTATGTGGATCAGGGAAAAGTCAAGTTGTGTTACGATGATGTGAGGACACGTGTCACGTGACAATACATTTATATCTGTTAGCTTTAGGCTTGGATGAGGATTACTCAGTCAAAAAAATCATTTGATAGAAGAGACAATGAGCTCTCTATCTGCTATTGACCACCAGGGAGCAACATAAGACAACGATTGTAGATGTCCTTGGACTGAACACACTTGAGCATGTCAGGAGAAACAATCCTTCTCAATCTAATCCTTTCAAAATAGTATTGTAATGATTAAAGATTTTGAGTGCGGTGTGTGCAACAGAATGGGATGATTACATCCACGCCACAGGGATGTCCTATATGCGATTATTGATGATTTCTGTAAACTAGCAAATCCATGTATGTGATGTTTTTTTTGTAAAATAATAAAAAAGGAAGGCGGTCCTACCCAATAAAACTCAAAACAACAAAAGATCCACACCAGTGCATGCCGAGAAATAGGATAATTGACTACTTCTTTTTTAGTTTCACTACAAAAGTATGGTTTCTTTAAAGAGATCACAAAGGCAGTTTTAGGACAGTTATAATTTCTGCAAGTGTTTCCATGTGGTTAATATAACTAAATATGTCATAAAAAAATCAATTTCAATTTACTTGTCATGCTATTTAATAACATGAAAAAAATTAGTCATTACTACCACAAGTGGTAGTTACACAGTATTAATTATTTAGATTATTTTACATGAACTCACTGGCTCAGGTTTTTTAAGGAACGCACAACATGTTTTTTTGAGTGCGGCCCTGTAGCCACGTTCGACCCACGATGCAAGATAGCCTCTAGTGAGAAACATCCTCAATATTCTCAATTGTTGAGAGGTAAAATAGCCCTCAGTGACAGAACGGCTGCCAATGTGTCACTGTTTTATGCACCGGGCTGTGCCGTTTCGTTATCTCCATCGCAATTTTTAGATGTCCTTAGGTTCCAACTCATCATTTTTGGCGTTGAGCAAATGTTTTTTGTCCTTTCTTCTTGTTGCCATTCTCAAGCTTAAAAATGTTTTTAAAAAAAGCATCATGTAGAAATATATTGAGTAAGATTTGTGGTTTTATGTTCAGATGGAAGTTTTAGGAAAGATTAGGATGGTTGGTTGGAGAGCGCCTAGCCCTGGAACTTCTCAGCAACTCGCCATAGCTGGAGGAATCGTGATGCTTTTCATTTTAGTTGACGGCAAGAAAGATCATTCTTAAAGACACAAAATTGGGTCAGTATTCGTTTATTTATAGGCAGATTAACAAAGTACTAAAGTGTTAGGAAAGATGATGTGAAACTTCTGTTCTTTTTACGATCAATACATTTTAAGTCGTACCCTTTTCCATGGTTGTATACCAAAAGATAAAGGCTTTTATGTACTATTAATTTATCTTTGGATCTCATAAAGTGCATCTTCTCAAAAAGTAATTTCAGCATCCCACATAATAAGTCTAACTTTCATCTAATAAAGAGAACATTCACATACTTTTAGGACAATCTGTAACTGTTAACAAGGGATATAAATGCCTATTCATTAAAACAAAATCTACATTTAAACTTACAGGCCGAAAGCAAGACAACATACGGACAAAACACACAAGACACAATCCAGTTATTATGCAATAATGAACAAAACCAAAACATTAGAACCACACCAGGCTTTTAAACAAATAATGCATTGTAATAGTAATACACAACACAAGAATATACGATGGACTGTGCCATAGACACAGGCAAATAAGTGACCAAAAACTTGCTACATGTATATTGCCAAAATCAGCCTACATTAGAAATCTATGTGAGAAGTCCTTCAGGTCTGATATGTGCCAAATAAATCAAAATTGTATGGTTCAGAGCAAATTTCCTTTATAAGTATATTAGACGCCTATTGTATTTTGTCTTATATGAATATTACAATATGTAGATAGTCACTACAGGTTCAATTACACATATTGCTGTCAAAACTATCGAAGGTAACTCTGTCTGACATAAATGGTCAAAAAAGATGTTATAAAAAGGTTACAGACAGGTGACAGAAATAATGAAAGCACTGTACAAATAGCAGTGAATGTTTTGAAGCTTTCTCTCCATTGGTCATATATGGAGAGCCGTAATCCCCCTGGGACTCATGAGTGCTGAACATGTTTCCCTTAGTTGTGTTGCACAGTGTTGTCATAACTGACTGCTCTTGACAGTAAAATAGTGACCGCAGTAGAACACTGTCCTCTTCAGCACTGTTTATACGTGTGTACATACAAAAAGAACCAGGACGCATCAGAATCCAGCAAAGAAAAAATAGTTCAAAAGAAGTTCAAAGGCTTCATGAAGCTGCCAAAACAAGGGAGACCCGTCTATCAGTCTCTGCTTCCAATAAGTCAGATCCAGCTGTCCGTTGACCGATTGGGCATTTAAAACACTGATTTAAAGTTTGTCTCTCAGGGCGCTGCTCAGAAGTCAGATGGCCGGACCATCATGGTGGTGGAACGCAGAGAGTAGCTGGGCCCGCGGAAGTGGTGCCACTTGATGCCGTTCAACTTGCGGATGTTGTGCCCCACCGTGTAATACATACCATTGAGATTTGAAAGGCCACACGCGTCAAACCACCAACCTGAAAGACACGGAAACCAGATTATATGAATGATAGTCCATACCAAAAATAAACATTAATAAAATGCATTTTAAAATGTCAAAATATAAAATATACAGAGAAGACAGATATGTGGAATATATGAGTGAGTGGATAAACCTTATATTTAGAGAACATAAAATACAGAAGAATTCCTTTCCTTTCCTCGATATAAAACGGGTTTGGGAATGTCTGGTTAACACCAGTGTTTTATACTGTATGTAGGGCCTGACCATGAAACCGACCATTAGAGGCATGTGACCGGTGGTTCAACCCTTATCCTCAAGATGTCACTGTAGGCACTCTGTATGACTACACAAGCAGAACAGGCTTGTGAACAATTACACCATCACTGATTAATTAGAAAAGCCATACATTTCTATTTCTATATATTTTTTTTTTTTTGTTGTTGTTGCAAAAATGCCTCTGAAGAACAAGCTATTTGGCTATTCAACTGGCAATAAAAGGACATTTCTACAGGTGTACTCATCTGAATTATGCATCACACTCAGCATGAGACTAGTAGTGATTGTGAGCTGCTGTGTGAGAGTTTCTGGTGACAGCATTCTTCAGTCACGTGTGCTGACAAAAATCAAAGCGGCTCACTTGGAGAAGGGCGTTTCCTTCGTACGAAGAAGACATTTACTTAGAGGCTCTTACCTCCGGTGAGCATGAGGGCACACTTGCACAGGCAGTTGTCGTTGTCTGAGTCCCGGGTGCTGAAGCCGGTGCCGTGAGACGTCAGGCTGCTCTGATGCCCTGCGGTTCCACTGTAGCCCCTCAGGAACAGCCTGGAGAAGAGAAGCAATGCAATGGAGTGGAGTGGACATCACACACGTGTGCAGTGCATTGTGGGTTTGTAGCCATGCCACTATGTTCTCTTTAAGTCGTTTTTGGGAGTCATTTTGCAAGAGTATCCTCTACAGTGTTCACTCAAGGCAGAAGTTGCCCCTAAGCGCTGGCACAGTGGACCAGCTGACTCTACCCAAATCCTAATTAGAACCTTAGAACCCTAACCATTAGAACCATTAGGAAGATGAACACAAAACTGACTTCGGACCAGCACTCACGGGTAACTTCCACATACATTTAGGCTTGCATCGGTGGGTCTTGGCAAAGATAAATCAGGCCTTCTTATGTTTCTCTTTCAGCAATGGGGTATTCCTTGGCCTCCGACCGTAAAGCCCTTCTTGGTTCAGTGTCCGGCGTATGGTACGGGCTGAAACAGGTCAGCCTTGAGATCTTTGGATGTCATACGAGGTGTTTTTTCAATGGCTCGCACCAACCTTCGACGACATCTGAGATACATTTTCCTCTTACCACCACGTCCTGGGAGATTCTTAACAATTCCATGAGCAGCAAACATCTTGATAATATTACAAACTGTAGAAACAGGAATACCAAGGTCTCTAGAGATGGCCTTATAGACTTGTGAATGCTTATGTTTTGTGATAATAGTTTATCTGACATGCTCAGATATCTCTTTTCTCTTCACCATTGTTACAGAGGAACAGGGTAGCAGAACGGACTGTTTTCTCACTTTAAAATTGATAATTGGTTAATTTATATCATTTGGGCACCTGCAACTTGTCACAGGTGAGTTGAATTACACTGCAAATGAGAATCTATTTCCTCCAACCAAATGTATTTAAATTGTTCTAAAGGGTGCCAATAATTGTGTCATGGCCACTTTTCAATTTTTAAGCCATAAAATATATTTTTGGTTTGTATTATTATTGATTGATTGTGTGCTGTTGTAAATCAAACAGATGACCGTGTGAAGACCGAAAGTTGTTTCAATTTCCAATCATTTCAGAAGATATTGAGCATCATCTACATGAAATGTAAAGGTGCCAATAATTTTGGCCACAACTGTATACATATATATATATATATAGTTACCATCATTTATTGAATATAAATAATTCATTTGTGTTTTTCATTGCTAGAGAAAACAACAGTCATTATTTTGAATAAATGCTCTAAATGATGTTAACTTATGTTCATTTATTATTTAGAACATGTTCATTTATTATTTATTATTTAGAATAAAAAATAGATCATCAAATGTTTGCATTGTATATGATGCAAAAATGATTCCCCATTTGGGGAATCATTTGTTAGATGTTTACACTTTTACACATGTTTGTGCATGTCTATAAAGGACAAAGAGGAAGAGGCCCACAGCCAACCAGCCTGTGACTTTCCCCAGTCAGGTGATTGAAAGTAAGGAGGGTGGACTTGGGTGGGAGACCTCTCGGGAAAACTGTTGCTTCTAGAAAGAGTTTTTTGGTGTTCCAGTAGAGGGCAGTGTTCCCTCTGGGTGAAGCTGGAAAGGAATGCCCCGGTGCAGTGTAGTGAAGGGGACATTGAGGTGTTGCAGACGTTGTCTTTCAGATCAGGTGTTCAATTGTTAAAAATGATCAATAAAATCTTAAAAATCTAAAAGCCATTGGGAACCAATGTAAGGAGGCTGAATTATAGATTCACTCTAAATCCACTGGGTCGATTGCAGTGTACACAGCCGAACCCGTATAAGGATGGTACTTTGGAAAACCGGCTTAATATGATGCTACGTTCTGGGAAATGAAAGCACACTGCAATCGACCCTTTGGGATGATAGGCTATTTTCAAAAAGCTTCCCCCCTTTATTTAGGAAATTCCTGACAACTTTTTTTAACCAGTGGTTCCCTCCTAGAGGCAATTGTTTCTTATTTTTTTAGCTTTGTATTGAGTGTGATGCATTGTTGGGGATTGTTGTGTGTTGTTTTGTATTGTATTGTGCTCTACTGCACATTGTGTGATGTGGTTAATGATTTTTCTGCCTGCCCGGGGACTGCAGATGTAAATGTGCTCAATAGCCAACTCTGGTACAACTGACTTATAAGTTGTGCATGGCCACTGTTAAATAAATAAATCATTCAAAATAATGCATTAATCTTAACTTGAAATATGTTACATGTTTTTTTTCTTCTGTGTCTTTTTTTCACATGCAGTTTGGAAGGGATTTGATTTCTCATTTTTAAGGTTGGCATCCTGGAGACCTTGTGAAAAATCAAAGTGCCGTGCTTCAAAAGGTTTGAATTTGAAAGAACTCACAAAGTTAAGATTGTGTGTGAGAACTGCTCGGAACATGAAGAACCAAACCAAGTTCATCTATAAAAAGGACTCTGAACTTTGCCTTTTGCCAAGTGCCCCTTTGATGTCAGTTGCGATGGTTCCAACATTACTTTGTTTGACCTAAGCTGTACAGAAAGCACTGTTGCCAAAAAACGTCTTCGGTAGATCCTATCACAAAAGAAATGTATGGAAAATATACACATTGTGATCCACAACAGGGTAGCATGACCAACAGCACAGGCAGTAAATGTTCTGTCTACTCCTCCTCGAGGAAATGTTAGAATATGCTGCACATGAAATTCCAGTTGTGCAAAGGCTTTGGTCTCTCTCTCTCTCTTTCTCTCCATCCCTCAAAGATTCCTACTCACAGCTCACACACACTGACACATGCACGCACATACACACACACACACACACACACACACAGGCAGTGTCATTTTCATAACAAAAAGCTGCAGAACATGTAAAAATGCAAAGACTGTTGTGTTTGTCTTCATGCTCCCCAAACTATAAAAGGCATTACTTATGGTGTTAACTGGCCAAAAATGCATCATGTCAATTATGTGAATCTGCTAAGTCTAGACAGAGGTTGGCTTCTCTAGCAAGGGCTGACCTATTTTATAACTACATATTATTTGAGCAGTTGAAATTATATAGGCTAGCTCTGATATACAGTAGGACACGGTTTCTCAAATCTGGCCCACAAATCCAAATTCAGTCCTGCTTTCCCTTTCGCTCAGGTAGTTAGTTGAACAATTAGTGCAAATGATTGGCCAGAGTGTCTTCACACCTGACTCCCAGGTAAAGGGAATGTGGAAGAACAGCAGTGCTCGGCCCACAAGGCCCATGACTTGATACTAATACTAATATGATACTTCTGTCATGCACCACACAAAATGATGCAATAAGGTAACTGACAAAATAAAGGAAACACTTCATGGATGGAGTAAAAGGATACAAAGAATATTGACAGCAGGTGCTTCCACACAGGAGGTCCACTCACCAGATCTCAACCCAATCAAGCACCTATGGGAGATTCTGTACTTTCTCATGGAAGGATGGTGTTGCATCCCTCCCATAAAGTTCCAGACATTGTAGAATCTAGGCCAAGGCGCATTGAAGCTGTTCTGGTGGCTCATAGTGGCCTAACACTCTATTAAGACACTTTATGTTGGTGTTTCCTGTAGGTCAGGGGTGTCAAACTCATTCCATCGAGGGCCGAGTGTATGCAGGTTTTTGTTGCAACCAATGCACTACTCCAGGTGATTTCAATTAGGTCCCTCCCTTGGTTGAAGAAGTGGGCTAATTAGTGAAATCACCTGGTGTTGTGCATTGGTTGCAACAAAAACCTGCATACACTCGGCCCTTGATGGAATGAGTTTGACACCCCTGCTGTAGGTCTATTAATGCAGTGGTTCTCAAACCTCTCCTTGGGGAGCCCCAGCCGGTCCATGTATTTGCTAAATTCCACCATCAGCACACCTGATTCAACTAATCAATGCTCGTTAAGTAGTTAATGAGTTGAATGAATGTGCTGGTGGTCGAATTGAACAAATACATGGACCGGTTAGGGGTCCCTGAGGAGAGGTTTGAGAACCACTATATTAATGCATTGAAGCTAGGGGACAAATAGTGGTGGTAATGCAGTATATATTACCTGTATTGTTGTTTCTCGCTGCCCAGCTGGAATTTGTCATACTGGGAGTAGGGAGCATTGCCCTCCCAGTCTCTCAGCTCCACCCTCAGGGAGTACTGGGACTGGCTTGTCAGCTGGAACATCGCTTCATTCCCCAGCCAGTGCTCCCCTGCGGCGTCCCCGAAACCCTGTCAATCAAACATCACCATGCCAACACTGTCACGATCGTTACTGCGACTATCTGAGGTCCAAACATCAGAT
Organism: Aldrovandia affinis; assembly: GCA_029706075.1. NCBI lineage: Eukaryota > Metazoa > Chordata > Actinopteri > Notacanthiformes > Halosauridae > Aldrovandia > Aldrovandia affinis. The sequence continues at coordinate 3,040,499 of JAINUG010000074.1, read as the reverse complement.
GCATATTCAGGGTCTGAGTTGAAGTTTCATAAAAATGGCTAGTTCATTTTGAATTTCTATAAATGTGAAAGCCTTCCTTTTGACTTTACCATATATGGGAATGCAGTGCACACTGCCTCGCATTGCTTTACATATTTGTCTGGATTGATTGCAATGACGAAGACAGCACATTGCAGGAAAAGGATTAATACGCTTTAAATTGTATTCCTTAACTTTCACATTGAAAGAGGAAGACTCCTGAACATGGTCATTCCGATATATTCACATTCCTGCAGAAACATTCCCTGAAGCTCCTGCCCTTTGACCAGTGTGTCCCTGCATGTTGTGACAGATGTGGCAGTCTGATGTAATCTTTTAGTATGTGAGTCCACATGGGGGGGGGGAAGTACTACAGGAAGGATTGTTAATACTACACATCTCTGACCGCAGCTGTTTACTCAGTGGCAAGATGTCCAGCACTTCCTTTGCTTGCAAACAGAGGTTGTTGGATTGAACTTGCCATTCTTGGTTTAAAAAAAAAATCATTCCCAGTGAGTTTCACAAAAACCTTCCTTTAATATGTTCATAATCTATTACAGAAGTAGTGGCGGTGAAAATAGAGAAAACAGATGGGGATGCACTGTACATAGTACTGAAAACAAGGCAAATTGGTTGTCTGACATTTATAATTCAGGATAATATGTTAAATAATGAGCTGGTACGGACTAATGAAAAGAAAAACAAACAAAAATGCATAGCTGCAAGCAGCAATACCGGGGTCGAAGCACAAAAAGGCTGCCAGCACAAAATGGCCACTAAGAAGAGAAAAGTGGGATGAGAAATGTGTTGAAGGTGTCAGGATTGAAACATATGTGCTTCATTTTTCTCGTATTATTTGCAAATAATTAAGGAAAATTCCCCAAATGAGTCGGTATGATCAGTGACCCCCTGCTGGTCAATCGGGCTCCCACAACTTGCTGGTATAAAGCTGCTCACTAAGTGTCTTCCTCCTACTCATGCCTGCACAAGCTTAACTTGCAGACTGTGACATATATGTTTTGGAGGAGAGCACATGCTTATCTATGCTCTCCTGAATTGACAACAAAGGTTCCAGCGAGCGAGAAAAACCAGAGTGTCTTGGTGCTGTCTGATGCTGATCTAATTTTGGTCTAGCAGAAATACAGAAGAAAACAGAGACATGCCATGGCTTGGATGAATACTTGTTTCTGATTGGCTGACAGCCATGTATATATATCATGTATACACATGATAAAATCCTTCTCACTTCTAAAACAAGTTCTATATTAAAACGCCCAAATCAAGAGGTCGCATAAGCAAGCATGAATGTTACTTCACCGCTGGAACTTCGTATTTGTAAGATCAGGATTCCAAATTCAAACAGACACAGCAGCTCATCTGCAGATCTTTCGAGTTACGAAATTAATGCCCAGGCCATCGATCAGAAAATATGTACTTATAAAAGCAAAAAGCCACCTTATTGCTTTTTGGAGTTATATTAATTGATATATTGTCAATATAGTCATGGCTAAAGTAATTGCAGGCACAACATACCACAGCCTCTTGTTCCTTATTGCTCTATTACATCATTTGGATTTCGTCCATTCAGTATGACTGCTTAATTGATTAACTAAATGATGACCTATTGCGGCCATACTGTAGGGCAGATAAATATGATGAATTGAACTGAAAATGGTAATAACTCTTATGTTATGCATTTTTATCGTTCTTATGGATTTTCATGGTTTTAAAATGGTTGAATCCTGACATTTAAAGGAAGGGGCCACGAGTCATGAAATGGCCCACAGACTTTGGGTGATTCTGTACTTCTGCATCTTAAAGAATTCCCAAATGTGGTATGGATACTCCCCAGTGAATACTGGCAGCTGGGCAGTGTGAGACTCGTAAGTAAGCCCCAAGGAGACCTCAGCGCTTTAAAGTTTGTGTAGAGTGAATATCTCGCACCGCAAATAGATATTCAGCTTCCTGGCAGGAAATGTCCAAACCACACATTTCCAGACCCCTCTGAAACCTTGTTGATGAATGATGAAATAATGAATCACAAATGCACGTGGGAGTGATGCCATACTTACAACAATAAAACATAAAAGTACAATACACTGTGTAGCACATGCTCTATACAGTGGGTACACAACCCTGGTAAATACATCAGCATCCACTAACAAACATCCAGAATAAAGCTAAAGTTACTATTTCGGTTTGTGTCAGCTCCATTTTAAGCTTGGTGATTTGTCAGCATGTCATCTGAATTTAGCATGACTCAGTATGGACATGAACTCCAAGTGAATCAGGAGGAAAACATCTGCTTGTTAAAAACATTTTTAAAACAGGTTCTTAAAAACATTTGCTGTTGAAAATGACAAATTTCTCCCTCCGTATGAACATAGCTGTGGTCATCCGCAATCTTTTGCCTTGCAAGCCAAGAGCACTGACAGTCCAACTAATGCTCCGGGATTGGAGCATTGCTCCAAGAATGCGGTGCAGCTGGACTGTGTACTTACCATTTTGTACTCTTTCCAGGTCCTCTGGAAATCCACATTTCCATTGGCTCTGCGCTGAAACACAGTCCATCCACCTCCACTTGTTTCCATGTCACAGAATACCTGGATCAATAAGATGTAGGGTCATATTCCTCTATTGCTGGAGTACAGCACTAAACACAAAACATGTTGTCATGTTCTTTCTATGGACAGGATCTGTAACACATGTACGAATATTGAAAATTAAATATAGAAAGCAATGCATCACAGCACAGTTATTACTACATACTGTATATATTATAGAAAGCTGTTTATGGCTTCTTCAACAAAACATTGCTGTTAAAGATTGACTTTGGTGAACTGAATGCCAATATCAATGAAATCTAAGAAGCAAAAAAAAAGAAATTTTGATCGAAAACAACAATTATTTAATGTCAAGAGTATGCATGTATGTATACATATCAGAGTTGAATCCACTATATGGTAAGCGGCATTTACCTTCGTAGGTTCTGTGATGTTGCCAATGTGTATGTAGTAGACTCCACTTATATTATGTCCAGCTTTCAAAACCTCAGCACAGTCCCGGAACCTCTGGTCCCTTGGCAGTGGCACTGGTCACAATCAAACACAGTCTTTACATTACAGTGAAAATATGTATAAATCAAAGCCATGTTAGAAACTTCTGTTAAATGTTTCTCTGGACATGTTTTTCACAAGTAAGACAACATTTGAAAAATGTACTGTCATTGTCATAGTATGGTAGATCCAGATTCTATACATTTTTTTCCACCTAAAACACAAAGAGGGAACAAAAGTTGTTAACAAATCATTGTCTGCATGTGAGCGCATTTATTGTACTATCTTAACACCGAGGGTCCTATTTTCTGACCAATTGCAACACGGTCAAGGCCCAAATGTTAGAAATATTAGTTTCTACCACTTTTGTTTGTAGTTTACAGATATAAAATGAATGCTTTTGCAAGGGCATGGAAAGGGTGGTATTAACAGTGGTGTTATATTTCCTGTATGCCCACCGAAACCACCTCTTGTGACCGGCTCCTCCTGGGAGAAGCACTCCGGTTATTATGTTCACAGATCGGGTGGAATCTCTTCTTTTCAGCAGTGAAGGGCAATTCACATCCACTGGGATGTAAAAAAAAATTGTGTCCCTATTGAAGGCAGGGCACTCTAGTGAACCTGTTTTATCAAAAGAGCAAGCCAAATCAAGAGAGTTCCAATGTTTACTATGTGCTTTGTATTGCCAACAAAAGCAAAGATGACATTCTCCTGGGTCTACGAGATATGTGAGTATGTTTCACATAGGAAGTTTTGTATCCTCATGATGGTAAATCTTTGCTAAAAATAAGCCCACTCCTGTCCACCCCAGGGGGGAGGGAAGCCGGCATGCGCTTCTCTGCGTGTATCAGATTCACGGTCGACAGCTTGGCGGGGTCCGTCTCGAAGGATTGGATCCAATTCTTTGGTTTGAATTTGGTGTGTGTGTCTCATAGGCAACGGCATGTTATAGTGTGATTGAAGTGTCACAGAAGTGAATTTGGCCACTTGGAGACATTAGGAGACACTTTGAGCCATCACATTAGTATCTGCTAATGTGTAAGCAAAATAATGATCCATAATGGTTTAGGTGATAAAAACAGGCTTTATAGTCATAAAAACGTTTTAGTATTTTTCTCAGTGTCACAGAGGTGAATGGAAACCACCTGGGAAAGGTTTTGGGAGACCACTCACTAAAAGCCCTCTAGTTCGTGAGCTTTTCGGTCTAGAAGTCTAATGTTTTACAAAGACTTTGATGACATGTTGAAGGCATGCACAAAATTATATTTTACAAGAAAACTATACAATGTCTATTTGTTGTATGTTTGATCTTTGGTACTTTAGGCTATGTTGTGTTCACATGCTATATGATAGCATGTGACTATCGCAGTTCTTGAATTAGGAACTGGGTATTTCAATTTGGGTACGTCTAAATAGCCAGGAATTCAAATAAGGGGTGATGGTTAAGGAGTTAATACTTTGTTGTATAGCTGCTTTTTGTTTCACAACTGCCTCACTAGCTAGCTATTTAAATTACCTAAGGGAAAGCTATAAAGAGCTCTTCAGCAGCTACTAGTACAAATTTGTAAAAAACAAGTTAGTAAATTGGGTCAATTTCTTAAAAATAATACACGTTTTTTCAACACGTTTTTCAGCCCATGCAAGTTGGCCAGCAGTATGATTTCACAAAGTAGTACAGCTTCTGTAATTGCAAAGCATCGGGTAATACTGATCAACTTCTGTGGTCAGAAACCATAACCACAACAATAAGTAATGCTAATAGATAACAACAGTTTTGGTACATTTCACATAAAAACTAATCATGATTTATCTTTTGTCTTCAGGCGTCTTTCCTTGCTATGCCTTAATTTTTACGAAGAGAGATCATTGGGTTTAAATTCTTCGTCGTTGACTCCCAAACAAACCAAAAAAAACGATCCCTTTGGTTTTAATTGAAAGCAGTTGTATTTGTGCATTGTGGAATGTCTGTGTAAACAGATACTGACACATATTCTGCACAAATGAACCAATATGTCAGAGGATTGGTTTCAAAGTTCAGAGGGGACTTATCTAAGTGTGTAGCTCACTAATGAGTGAAGTCAATCCAAACCTTTCCACCCAATTGGCGCCAAAGAAATCACTGGGAAGAGAATACCCATATTCCACTGTTTGAGTGCCACAAGGCATAAAGCATGGCAAAGATATGGCCTCAGGTCTTCCAGATCCACTGAACAACATCACATTCACATTTAGAGTGTCACTAATCCTGCTTAAGGCACCAGACACACAACGATAAGGCTAGATTGCCCCCAAAACAATATTTTTCTAAAATGTTTTGTGTGGTGCCAACAACTACTGAGGGCATTAGCCCTGTCTTTATCATCATTCACCAAAAACACACCTTTGCATTGTCATAGTGGTCTGTACACATGGCCGTATCTACCATTGAGGACATCGAGGTCATGACCTCTGTATTTTTTCTGAGTCTGAGTTGTATTTTTTTTACATACTGATTCAGTATAATACTGAATAAAAGTGGTGACCTACTGTACATAAAATGACTTCACTTCAGTATGTACAAAGCCAAGATTACTGCTTGCTCGCCTGATCACCGTCATCGTCATTAGTTTTGTGTCTGTGTGTGGTGGTGAAGTGGACCCGTCCTGAGCAGGCGGATCTCATCGTTACTACAAAATCTTTTCTCAACAAAGATGATGCAGTGACACTTGGGACAAATTTTCTGCACAGTGGGAGTTGTAACTCAGACTGCTGATCTGAAGCCAAGCGAAGCATGATGTAGGTATAGAGATCTCTCACATTTAAAAAAGTTGACTGCTTGTATTATAACCAGATTAATGGTATTCATCTCCAGAGATCATCTATTGATAGCTACTTTGTGTGTAGTTTTGTATAGTCGCTAGCCAAACGTAGCTGTCCCTGTCTAGCTGACTGTTACACAAACCACTTTTTAGTCAGACTACAGTGGTGATAGGAAGAACGCTAGATACATTTTAGGGTACATTTTCAGTAGCCATTCATAAAATCATGACAGTCTACTACTCTTGTAGTGAATTAGCTACAAGGGTAGACTGATTACATATAATATTTCTTAGTGATATTTCTTGTGACGAACCCTAGAGGGTTGGGTCTCATGACCTCAGTAATACTTGACTCCTGGATACGGCCCCGTCTGTAGGCACATTTAATTTTGGTGACATCTATTTTCCACTTCACATCTATTCTAATGTGTAGAATTAATTAATTAATTCTAATCTTAGAAATGTTTAGATACACAGAATTATGTAACAATTCAACATTTTCAGTGTTGATATGTTTTAATTTGGTGCATTGTCAGTCCCTACCATTGAGTAGAAGAATAAGTGAAAAAGTGTTGGCACACATTTACTTCAAATAAATCAATTGTGAACTTATTTGAGGATAATGGGTAGGGGCTGCTGGGTCTATATTTGCAAAACACAATAGCACATTCAGTGTACCTTAGCTAAAAGCTTGAACGTAGTCCCTCTGGTTAACAAAGCGTAACATTAAGTGCTCTTCTGGGTAAAATTAGATTTTTTTAACATAGTGTTGACATTTAAATGGCATACATTTGCTTTAAACGTAATCCACATGATTAGAAGTTTAATTTATGGTAATTATATCATTGAGATGATCAATGTATCGTTTAACAAGAAGTTTGTCAAGAGACTATAGTGACCTCATAGTGCTGGGAGGAGGGGAGCCCTGGTTACAAATAAATCAGGAATTTCTATGGGCCCTACATATGATGTCATTCTTTTGAGAATGACATCATGTGTAGGGAAAAGCTCTTGTGGAGAAGCTCACACAGCTGCATGATTCTTACTTAATGATAGAGGACTAAACCACAACGGACAGAGTCCTGGTGGAGCGTCAGCCACTGCACAGAGAAGACGCGGGGAGGAGAAGGAAGGAGGACACGCAGGGGAACAGTGGTGTACCTGAGCCCGCAGACAGCAGGCCGATGAGCCCTTGCACAGACTCCATGAGCTGCTGCTGCTGCCTCTGCAGGATGGAGTTGTTAGTGCTGGCCGTGTGCAGTTGCCTCTCCAGGGCCTCAATGGAAGCCGTCTGTCGCACCACCAGGTCCTGCAGCCGCTCCTTCTCCTCCCTCATGTCCTCCAGCTCTGCTCGCTGCAGTGACTCTAGCACCAGCACCTTTTTCTCTAGACGACTGAAGGAAAAAGCTTCAATCAAAAAACAACCATGACAGGAGACCTGGGATGCCTGTTACTTTCATGAAATTATTCAATTGCTACTAAGAAACTTCAGTGGGTGACTTCACCGTGCCAGTAGCCTTTCTTGTATGGGTTCCACTAGCTTTGTTAGCTGCTTTTCTCAGTCACCTGCACACGCATATCAGTGACTTGCCTAGGAATCCCAGTTGGTGACTAGCCAAGGAGTGTCAGTGTGGTGTAGCATTCGTTGTATCTTCAACCAATTATTCACCACATTTTTTACACAATCAACTCCCGCCGCATACTATAGTAGTTCACACACTGATACTGTCACTAAGCAGCAAAGATTTTACAGGGACTTCGCTACTGTTCTCTCTACACTAAGAAAGCTTGCTAGGTTTGATCACATGGTGATCATCGTCAACTGAAATCGATCGATCCAGACTGAATGGGTTGTCTCGGATGTTCAACCAATAAAATGTTAGATCCCGCCCACTGGTTTTGATGGATGATGTTGACAGTTATACAGTAGCAGTAACCGAAATTGTGCTGTGCTGTTACGTTTTGTCCTGGTACTCCCCTAGTGGGCCATAAACTGTACTGCACTTCAGGAGCACACAAAAGGGTCCTGCATTTCCGCCGGACAGTAAACAGCACGGTTCCGTTTACTGTAATTTTCTTACAGGACACCAAAAAGTACATAGATTTTAGAGTGTCATGACACAGAGGGCTCCGTAACAGTGGGACAGAACAGTTAATGAAAGTACGGCATGCTTTTTTGCTGTTCCAGCAACCAACTTAACATTAATGTTTGAGCAACACAAGTAAGGATGTACTTTTTAAAAAGCCAGCGAACAGAGTATTTAATTGATTTCTATCTTTAATAGATAGCTAAACATGAATAAAATGTATTGGTTTGTAAACAGAATTGTTAGCCATCCTCTTAAAATTTGTTTTTTCCTTCAAAAGCATAATTTAATTTCATATTAAAAATAAAGAAAAATTATAATTAAACTCTCATGTAAATTTCCAACCACTTTGTATCTGAATTTGTTTGTGTATAATAATAATAATAATAATAATAATAAGACATATTCCTAATCTTGATGCTATTATTAGAATTGTTCTTATTATCAACAGCAATAATAATGCAGACACTGTGATGATGTTCTCAATTATTATTCATTCAAATAGCTATTTTATTTGATGCATTCTATTTCTATTGTAAGATTGCACCTTTCATGGAATTGAATGGTGCAATCTTACAATCTTACATTCTATCATGTTGATTCAATGGCGTTCATATGTTATGCTGCTATCTTTTATTTTGATTTTTTATTAGTTTCAAATGACCAATTTGGTAGCCGCTCAGGCTGACGACCAGGGCCGGTCTTAATGTGGAAATAAATAATTTTATATTTGACATTCAATTATTTATATTGACATTTCACTTTTTTATTTAATTAATGAATATTGACACATTTAATGGACATGTGGAAATAAATAATTAAATATTTTACATTTAATTATTTATGCTGACATCCTCCACAGTTCAGAAGCATATAAGCTCTAACTTTTATTTGAAATATTTTTTTAATGATTTTAGTTACACCAAGCACGCCATATAAACCAAGCACACAGTAATTATATGGTTGTTTGTAACTGCCTCTAGAGAGCCTCTTCCAAAGAATAACATGCAAACCAGCTTACAGTGCACATGTATGGAGCTTTGTATGTATGTGTTCAAGAATGCACAGAGAAGGTGAGGCAATGGATTCTTGACGGAGGTATGTTAAAAATACACGAAAGGATTTCAAATGAAATCATTTTCCGAAGCCTTTTTAAATGTGCATTATCCTGTCTTGTGCTTGATAACAAATCACATTAAATGACCCTTTAATTAACCTCTGATATGTCACGAAGGAGATAAACATGAAGTAGAGACTTGACCTTCAGTCAAGGGATCAGCTTTTCACATACAACTTCAACTTCCCGCTTGTGGTGTTAATATAAATGTTTTTTCACTTTATTATTTTATGCTACCTGTTCTTGTCTTGTAGTTTCAAAACCTCTGTGACCTGCATCAATAGCTCCTTCTCCAGTTTGTTTGTAGATAATGAGTTCTCCAAAAGCTGGATCTCAATTCTTGAGGTCTGGTTCATAACCTGCATAGTGTATGCACACATGCACGCATATACGCACAGATGCACACACACATACATGCAAAAAAATTGAAATAAATACACACACACACACATACACACATACATGCAAAAAATGGAAATAAATACACACACACATACACACACACATATATATATATGTGCATACACATTTACATATATATATATATATATATACAGAATTTACAAACATACATACATACATATACAGAGAGCGAGAGAGAGAGGAGGGAGAGAGATCATGGTCATTTTCGAAATCCAATATTGCAGGGAATACATAGCTAGGAATGTATACTCAAGTGCTATTTACAAATAGTTGATGATATCTTATAACATGGACTATTATATACACGATATATATGAATATAAATTATTTTTGTTGTGAGCTGATTAGATTCCTGACAAGAGGCTTCAGGTGAAGCGACAGAGAGAGTCAATGCACTAAAAATATCAAAGCAAGTTATTACTACAACACACCATCAGAAGTGTAATTGAGACCAATTTGTGGGCTGATTATGATTCATACTCATATCTTTCTTAGGCTAACAAATACCTTTCTTAAATGTTGTTCTTTTAGTTATGGCCCTACATTGCCTTACCCACAATTAAGTCAGGAGTAGCTCATTCCTTACCTACTCTAACACTGCACGCTTAGGACATATTTCAGTCTTGTACATTTGGATGCAATGCAAATGAAAGTGTTTCAGGGGAGGTGAGCAGATGGACAATTTCTTCAGCGTGCTAGGTCCTGCGATGAGTTTGGCCAGTACCTGTGCCTCCACTACATTAAGCTTTCGTGTCTGTTCAGCAGTCTGAGTCAGCAGGTTGGTTCCTATCTCCAGCATGGTAGCTGTCTGGTTATGCACAGCATGGGCCTGGATCTGCACAATCTCTGTCTTGATGTTTTCTTGGATGTAGTTTTCCAGCTGGGGTTAGAACAAGGAAGAGATGACCTTAGACAAAGTGAAGCGATCAGCTGCACACACAACACAGTAAGTACCTCTTTTTGTAGATCTCATTCTGGACGTGCACTACATTCCTGACAGCCGTGCGCCGTTCCTCTGTAAAATCACAGGGTTTTTGCTGGTGCGTCACTCATTGGACCAAATGAAAAGCATTGTTCCTGTAAAAAGGTATCAGCACGGCACTACTGGAGATGTCCTTGCAGGCATGGCACACCAAGGCCCTGGCTCTGTATGTTAAGTGTTGAGCACATGGCAGCCTCTGAAAAGGATGAGAGTGATAAACCATGTGTCCTTGCCCAGTTAGAAATACGGCCGCCTGATTTTCCGCTACCTTAAAGTTCTGGACGTATTAAATCATTTAAGTCACAATAACATCAATATTTTGTTAAAGACGAAGAGTGATCAATTATTTTATTTTCCTCACTGCCTCCCAGACTACAATGCATGGTTTTATCGTTGTTGCAGGCAGGAGAGTGAGAAATACATTGTGGGAGATTTAATATCGGTAAAATTCTCCAACAAACTAATCAACTCTCGCCTCTCCATTTCAACTAATGTATGGTAAGAATGCTACCATGCAAGCCATTGATGGATGAAGGGCCAGCTGCTCTCTAAACCCTTCTGAACGCAACAAATTGTGCAAAATTGTTCTTATTGAGAAACTGTTGGGAAACAGTGCCATGTTAATTTAGCTGCCATGATTTACTCTGCACTTTCTGTGAATATATGTTTTGGATGTCTCTGTCACTGATGCTACTGTACAACCAATTAAGTACTGCCGGCCTTAGTCAGCACTGTATTTGAGACCATACATTTACCAATGTACTTTATATCTTTAGACATGTTCCATTTAACACACAGACACATAACAATCATAAACAAAAGTACATCATGGTTATTTATATTGCTGTAATGAATTTATGCATAATATTATTACTGCTAATGTGAATGCCTGGCCAACATATTCAATCAGTGTTTTTGTCACGATCACCCCTTGTCAAGGTTTCTTGTAATACTGGTGCTTAGTTTGAAAAAAACGTGGCCCTTAAAAAAAAGACCATTGCGTTTGTACCTTCTCTATTCACCATCAAAACAGAGGCCAAGGATTTCCCTACTCTACATTTCAAGCATCTGCAAGTTTTCAATGTTTTCCTTTATTTTGGTCCATTAACATTTCCTCTTGTTCACCCCATTAGACACAAGTTGAATGCACTTTGTTCTTCAAATATACACACTAAAAGTGACCTCCTCTAGCCTTCTCTAGAGAGAAAGTTCTTATTTATTTTTTACCATAAATGGCCCAGTCATTGGCCTTTTTCTAGCATATATCTCGTTCTGTATATATACACACAGTCAGGTCCAGAATTATTGGCACCATTGATGAAAATGAGCAAAAAATGCTGTATAAAATAAACAATACAGGTAATGAGCTATATTGTATTCTCAAAAAATGGCAAAATTATATTATTTTATACTAATACAATTGTTCAGAGAAAAATATTTTCTTTATTCTTTTTTGTCACAATTATTGGCATTCGTATTCCTATAATTATAAATAAAATCCAACAGAAATTAAATCTGCATTAATATGTCATCTTCTATAGCATTTTATGAGATTGGTGAACATAATGGGGGGATCTTTGACCATTCCTCCATACAGAATCATTCAAGATCCTTCAGATACTTCAGTCTGTGCTTGTGTACTCCCCTCTTCAAATCAAACCACACATTTTCAATTGGGTTCAAGTGCGGAGACTGAGATGGCCGTTGCAAAACAATACGTTTGTGGTCAGCTAACCATTTCTTGGTTGATTTTGAGATATGCTTGGGATATCCGTCTTGCTGAAAGAAAAATTTGCGGCTAAGCTTCAGCTTCAGCTGGCAGGGGGAACCAGGTTTTTAGTCAAAATGTCTTGGCACTTGCTGGATTCAATTGACCTTAACAAGAGTCCCAGGACCAGTAGATGCAAAACCCACCCCCCATAACATCAAAGATCCACCACCATATTCCAACGCATTCTTCTTCTGACGCAAAATTTCATAGGGACAGGCCATGTTGACGGTGTGCATGGTCAAAAAGCAAAATTTTGGTCTCATCTGACCCCAGTTCCAATTGGAGATTGGAACTGGAATTCTGATAACATTGTTGATTTTATCTGAATGAATAGATAAAATAATATTCCAAAGTCTGATGCTAATAATGTCTAATAATGCTTATTTACTGCCCATACATTCATTGCAAAATAATAGTATAATTATTATATTAATTAAAAATCAAGAATTATAAACAATTCTGAATAATCGTCAACACATCTACCTGAAAAGGCATTTAAAATCTGGGAGAACCTTGGCATGGGGACTGTGGAGAAAGACAGAAACATGAAACGAAAAGAGCATGGCTTTTTAATGTTAGTTCCCCAAAGACACTGTGTGCCTTGACCAGTTAATTGACCCTTGCTTCCTGCCTTTGGATTAAAATTACATGGGACATGCCCATAATATGTGCTTGGGAACATAGATATATTTTCCAAGGGTCTGTTGCATTGCTGTTAACGTAAACCAGATGTCTCATTCCTTCTGATCTTAGTACCTCTTAGACGTATACAGTGCATGGGCACAGCGCCAGTTGTCAATGGAAGAAAAACGATTGTCGTGGAAGGAAGTAATTGCAACTGTAAAATATTAAATACGACGAGTGCCCTTTGTAGAAGAAGTTATACCTACACACCTACAAATGGAACGGAAGTCATGTTCAAGCCTGGCAATTCATAGGGACTGGCCATTTTGATTTATGTTGCAAGAGGAACCTTGATGCATAAGACTGCATTCTGGAGAGTACACCATTCCATTTCAGAGCTAATGCCCTAATCTATCTCATTAGTGCGGAGTGCCAGGGGGAAGACAATGGGCAACACGACTTGTTTGGGGATTTAACACATAATCATCAGATGTCAGAACAGGTTCTCTAACCACTTGAGCAATGAATCAGTCTACAGCTCACATGTACGTGTAGTGGCCCAAAAGGCAGAAACACCGATATGACTATGGAATCCTGCTCTCTAGAGTTCTCGATGGACCATTCTTGATGAAACTGCCTGCTCACGCCCTAGATTGAATCCAGATTGAAACCAGTCAATTGATTTATAGCTGCTCGCCTGTTTAGCCTTGTACCTCAAACTAATGTACAGACATCACAATCCAGGAGTATGTGCTTCTGAGCACAGTTGTCCTTAGTTGATGATATGTGAGAATGTCGTTTTAAGTCTGGGACGAGAGTGATGCCATCCTGAGTCGCGAGCTGCAGCAGGTAGTGTGAGGTGCACACATATTCTGAGACAGCAGCTGTGGATGATAGGAGACGGTTTGAACTTCCTCGTCGACAATATACAATTTCTTTTAAATAATTATTTAATCATTTAATTTTCTGTGTGTAATTGACCCCAAAGTAAGTAGAGAACACATTTATTCTTGTTTATCTCGTTATCTGTCAAAATGGGAACTTAGTCGTTCATTATTTTGGAGAAAAAAGACGTTAAGCCATATTAATGTACATATTTATATTAAGCTAATCTGTGAGAATTGTTTTTACCTCAGAGTGCAGGCTGATGATTCTTAGCCAACAGAATATAATACAATTCTATATGCAGAGGTCTATATGCTGAGGTCTTATTTAGTTTCACTGAAGCTGTTTCATAATATTTCCCTAAATAAAATAAAGCCTTAACTGATTTCCAGTGGAAGCATTACAGGCATTACATTACAGGCATTTAGCAGATGCTCTGATTCAGAGTGACTTACACAGTTTACATTTCTTTACATACAATCAATTTATACAGCTGGATATTTTACTGAAGCAATTCAGGTTAAGTACCTTGCTCAAGGGTACAACGGCAGTGCCCCACCTGGGAATCGAAACTGCAACCTCTGAGTTACAAGCCCAGTTCCTTAACCACTATGCTAACACTGCCGCCCAAAGCTGGAAGCCTCTTTCCAATGCTGGTATGGTATAATAAAAACAAACCATACAAACTACCAGAATGATTTGGCCTTTTAAATAACAACATAAATCAAATAACAAATCAGTATTCTCTAATAAAATGAAAAAGTATCTTATAGTTTTAGATTCTTAGATAAGATTCTGACCTCATGAAATCATTTCCTTCGTAAAATGTAGGCGGATATGGCTTTGCAAATGACCTCAGATAATTTTGAACAATTGTAAGACAGAACACCCAAAGGTTTTGTTAAATGTAACTCAAAATACTGAATTATGTTGCATTATCTTGCATCTCACATCATCTTTCATTGTATTTCCATTCCATTTTCATTCTACAACTTTTTGCCCTGACAGCTTAAAATCTACATGACCTCCCATCAAAGTTGACTATTATTGTCTGATGCAAGGAATCATTTTAAGAACCTTAGGGAGATATCAAATGATAACATCAGTCTTCTGTTCCCTTTGGCGCACAATCTATTGCACTACCAGCAAGAACCTGTAGGGGACTCAAAAGGGTGTCATCAAGAAATGCTTCAGATTTAGGCAGGAGGCAAGATCATGCTTTCATCAGATCAATTTTTTTAAATTCTATTTATTTTCCATTTCAACAATGACTCTGTTGAGAATGTTCAACAGGGATCTCTTCAGTGACTGATTGGGAGATTGTCAGAATCTGTATATCCCACAGTGGAGAGAACAATACTGTTAGCCAATTGCCTGCTCAGAAAGCATCTTTCTGCATTTCTTTTAATGCCTCCAGTGAGGCACCAATCACCTCGCCAGCGTTGCACAAATTCACAGAATGAGACTGTAGAATGGAATTTGCTGGCATGAAGGAGCCAAGTACACGTGCCAGGAATTTCCCTATCTCAAAGAAATTATGGTTATTTATTTGGATTAAAAACCCAGAGGCCTCTGTGCAGATATCCATTGGTGCATTTCCATCTTCTGCCACTTCTGAAAGGATATTCAGAATCCCATCTTCACTGTCAACAATGCCCCTAGTCACGTCAAAGTGACTAGTCCGTCGGATTTCCAACAACGTTTTCAGCGTAGGGGTATTGTGCTGTTGTGCAATGTGGGAGAAAAATGGGGGGAAAAATCTGAAATACAAAACAAAATCTGAATTAAAAAGTGCCTTTACTGGTTATGCCACCCAGGGGCATGTGAAATGGATTTGAGTTTTTGGCTATTAAACAGACTCATAATTTTATTTTCAATTAGTTTTTGTTCATGTATGATCAAGATTGAGAAACGCTGTCCTTTTTTTCAGCGTATAACTGATCGATTCAAAAAAGGGAACAAAACGGTTTAATCCATTAGCCTTCGCTCTAAAACACGAATCACAAATGCCACTGGCGGTCACCTAAAACACATTCTCACTCAAGTGACTTTAGTTGAATTAGGAATGTTGGACAAACACAACCTCCCACACGTTCTGCCAAATACCATAGTCCTGAGAAGGGGGTTGAATGGCCAATAGACAATATTGACTTTTTTCCCCCACCGTCCAATCAGCCATAATGTGGCCACGGCTGCACGTCCCTGCTCTTTTTCAACACATACTTCCCCTTGGAACAAGAAAACAAACAAATAAGTCCAAAGGGTAGATGTGTCTGAGACGAGAGTGGAGCATGATGCTGCCTTTATGCCAGGGTCACGGTTTTCTCCAGAGTAATCCCTGAAATCTCCGGGGTTGCTTCTATCTTGGGTGCTGCGTGCACTCCTTTAGAAATCCAGTGTCCCATTCTCCACAGAACAAAACAAACACTTCCTGCTGCATCCTTTCTTTTGAATGCCGTCCAACATAACTTTTAGTAGCTAAACAATTTTAATCCCCTGTTTGCCGAAGTCTTAAATGACATCTCCGAGAAATATGATTTGAATGGCCTAGGGTTTTTCTGCTGCTGAGTTAATTTTCAGCGAGGCAACGGAATGTTTCTGTTAATCTGTAAAATTATACAGATAATCAGGTGCAAATGAGTTATTTCCTATTTTTAACAAAGTATGCTATGAAGAAATATGTTTAAATCTATTGTTTCAATTTAAACAGGATGACAGAGTGAACCTTCCAATGACTTGATTAAAAACATGACTTTGCACACCTTCTTTCAGTAATTTGAGTGAAGAACAGGTCAGCCTCTTGACTACTGGAATAGTGTTATGCTTACAATTCAGAGTAAGACACACTGGGCTACTGAGACTATGCATTTAAATACATAGAAAAACAAACTTCTACAAATACATAACATGTATCGACCAGTAGGTAGAATGTTTGGATTTTATAATATATAAATGTGTCTGCATGAGAGAAACGTTTACATTTGTAATTGCACCTGCTACGAATTAAATATGTCAACTACAGATCAAACCATTTAATATTTCCATAAATCGAGCAGAAATTATACCAGAACACTTGAGGGGGAAATTATGTGAAAAATATAGCATTATGAGAAAAACAAAAGAGAGGCCACCAAGGGGCCAATGGCAACTATGAAGGAGCTACAGGACACTGCAAAGAGTGGTCAATGTGTGCATGTGTCAACAATAAAGAAAGCTCTACACAATTCTGGTCTGTATGGTAGGGTGACAAGAAGGACTACTACTCCAAAAAGTCCACATTCAGTCCGGTTTTAGGTGTGCAAAAAAACACTGAAGATTCTGAAGCAATGTGACAAAAAGTGTTGTGGTCAGATGAAACCAAGATAGACATTTTTGGCCTAAATGCAAAACGTTACGTTTTGGTGAAAACGCAAAGAACACCATCCCTACTGTAAAGCATGGTGGTGGCAGCATTCTGTTAGCAGGGACTGGGGCACTTGTCAGGATAGAAGGGAAAATGGATGGAGCAAAATATAGGAAACCTATTGAGGAAAACACGCTGTCCTCTGCAAGAAAGTTGAAATTGGGAAGGAAATTCACTTTTCAGCACAACAACAACACCAAAGCACACAGCTAAAGCAACAGAGTGTAGTGGCTAAAAAACAAAAAGGTGAATGTCCTTGAGTGGCCTAGTCAGACTGACCTAAATCCTATTGAAAACCTGCGGAATGACTTTGCGCAGTCCATTGACGGTCCCCGCGCAATCTGACTGAGCTTGAACAGTTCTGTAAGGCACACATTGCCCAATCTAGGTGTGCAAAGCTTGTGGAGACAAATCCAAACAGATTTATGGCTGTATTTCAAGCAAAGGGTGCTTCTACCAAAAACTCAGCCGAGTGTAAACTTATCAATCCAAGTTATTCTAGTTTATTTTTAATGAATGTTCAGTTTTTTCACTTGGAAGTTGTAGGGTAAATTGTGCAAATAAAGGTGGAAAAAAGTCTGATTTAATATGTTTTAATTTCTGGCTGTAAGGCAACACATTTTTTTGAGACGGGGTGTAGATTTTAAAGGGGCACTCTATGTTACTGTTATTGAAAGGAAGCAGTCCCTGCAGTCCTTGTCTATAGTGCTATGTGTAGAGATCGGCATGGACTCCATGATGCATATTATGCTGTTTAAGTTGGCACACAGGCTTGAGCGGTGCCATCTTGCTGCGGTGGTCATGCTGTTATCCCACATGGCTGAAGTTCCGAGCAGCCTTCTCTGCTTGGAAATCAGGTGTAAAATGAGACCTGGGTACTTTTATATAAATTAGTCCATTCTTCTTCCACAGGGCTCGGTCTGTGGCACACAGATTACACAGCTGCAGAAAGATAACTCTACTGGCTGTCAATCTTTGTTATAAGAAAACATTTCTTCTGTAAATTGTCATTAAACTCAAAGTACTGTAAATGTTGACACAAAATGAATAATATGCCCAAGTATCCAAGCTCATTTTTAAACATTAATGGAAAATTAAAGCACATTTCCTTTGAGATCTTGTACTGTACTGCATACTCTGGTGTAACGCATTCTTATTTTTCTACCAGCAAAAAATGGTCAATATGTCCCCAGAAAATGATTAATAATTCAGACGCTTCCGATAAACCAATAAAAAAAGCAATACACTTTCCTTTTCCTGTGATTTTCATTGGAATTGGCCATACTGTTTTTAAAATATTCATCAAGAAAGTATTTTGTTTTGTGACATAACTAATCACCGACGGCAACGTGGAGAGTTAATAGCGATCAACATTTATGCATGGAGGACAGAAAGCACTCGCATCACTGACACCGAAAGACAGAAATATGTTAAGGACACCCCACGCTATCCCACTTTTTGCAAGCTAGATCATTTCAGTTCAGTGGTTTGCTATTGTTTTCCCCATAAATGATTTTAGGTGTTATTAACATGGCAAGTGTGTTGTCAAGGTTGTTCAAAGTGGGCACCTTGCTCTGAATTTACGGCCACATGGCACACGTGTGGAATGGCCTCAGGTTTTTGGTTTCAGCACAGCGTTTTCCTGCAATCATGTGAAATTAACAGTGGCAGTAAAAATGATCTGTAATGAGGAAAGTGCTCTTTCTGACAGAAGAAAGTGGTGCACGAAGGGGATATTTCCTTTAGTTTTGCCTCCTCTGCAGAGGGGTCAGCAAGGGGCGAGTGCTCCACAGGCTGTTTTGTCTGTCCTGTTAATCACTCAGAAGGCCAGGAATGGAGCTAGCCAGTACATAGCAGGTGCACAAAATGAATATATTTCAAACAGCAATAGTCAAATGTAAATAATTATACTATACATCTGTGGCAATGGCATTCACTGCTTTCCAGAGCGTTGCACTGCTCCACCGAGCACCACAAATCAGTAATGTAAAATGGAACTCCCTCTAAAATACTAAAGTAATTATATTTCACAAAGAAAAGGAAGCGTCTTTGACTTTGGCCTATCTTTAGAAATTGTCCCCCATTCATAAATGAAGTAAATAAGTATCCGTATAAATATTGTATAAATATACAGACATTTACATGTAAATAATATGTGTATTTAGTAGTGTGTATATAGCTATATATTATATATATCAAAATATATATCCAGCCTGTTTGGTTATCCAACTATGGTTTTTAAATGCAATGCGATGCCTGCATTCTCCACCATATGTAGCGGGAACAGGGGTGTGGGGTTTTCACGCAACCAAATTTGATAACGAAACAACTCACAAGACGGTCAATTAAATAGAATCGGGTTTATTAGGAGAAAACTCATAATTCGGGAGAGGGGAGAAATCAGTCAAACAGTCCAATATCGCAATCTGTATTCGTAGTCGTTGTTTATAATCCATTGTCATTAAGCCAAGCCAGGTTCTCATACAATCAATGTTCCGTACAGAAAGGGGGTCTGAAAACTATCCCGATCAATTCAAATAAACAATCCACAACAATGCTCTGCTCGTACTCACTCCCGACACGCTTTCCCCTTCCGGTACTTTGCAATTAGCTGGAGGAAAAGGTGCGTCTTTTATTTCCAAGCCTTCGGCTTGTTAAGGGTTTCCCAGTGCGTCATATTTCTTCCGGAGCTCCATATACAGTTCAGGGTGGAGCCAGCATGAGGGCAAGCATTTCCCCTCTATAATGATTCCCCACACCTCCCGCGGCCGTCTGTCACACACCCTCTTCCTCAGCTCCGACCGGGAGGGAGGGACGGCTTGACACCATAGTGTGTTTCTCCTAGATAGGGCATCGGCATTCCCGTGGGCTGCACCAGATCTGTGTGAGACAGAGAACATAAATGGTTGCAACGACAAAAAACACCTAGTAACACGGGCGTTACTGTCTCTGTTCCTGGCCATCCATACTAATAGCGCATGGTCCGTCAGCACCAACATCTTATCCCTTGACTGAAACTCCCTCGGCTGCATTTTATGTTATAGACTCGGCCTTGTGCATTCTGAGCTTCCTGCATGTGTTCCTTTACAATGGGCCATAGGGTGGCTATTCTCTCTCTCATTTCCCCAACATGTTCCACCAGGGTGCTATGAGGTGACAGTTTCTTTAGCCACATCCAGCAGCCCTCTGGGTTGTCTCCCATACAACAGCTCAAAGGGGGAAAACCCGGTGGAAGCCTGAGGTACTTCCCGGATCGCAAACATTAAATAAGGTAGCAATTGGCCCCAGTTTTTTCCGTCCTCTTCGATTACCTTCTTCAACATTCATTTTTATGTTCAATTGAATCTTTCCACCAGCCCATCTGTCTGAGGGTGATAAACTGAAGTGTGCAGCTGAGTAATCCTTAGCATTTTACACATATCTGTCATAATTCAGGACATGAATGGGGTTCCTTGATCAGTCAATATCTGTTTTGGTATGTCCATTTGTGAAAATAATAACAGCGATCCCTTTGGTGGCCATGGTTCATAGCGGAATTGTCTCCGGGTATTGATAGTCGACTGGTCTTGGGGAGGGGCCCAACCAGATCCATTTCAATCCTATTGAATGGAACTGAGATTATAGGGAGGGGAATTAAAGGATTTAGAAAATGAGGTTTGGGTGCCACCTTCTGGCACTCTGGGCAATTGCGGCAAAACTCCTCCACGACTTTCTTCACTCCGGGCCAGTGGAAAAGGTTTTCTCGACTCCTAGATGAACCCCCAGAAGATGAGCATGCGCTAATTGGAGGACCAACTGCACAAATGGACCAGGAGCCACCAACAGCTCTACACACTCGTCAGTATCATGTTTTTTTGTCACTCTATATAATATATACTCAATAGTGTGGGTAATTAAGTCGACTCACTGTCTCAATGGGTTTCCCCTCGATGACTGTCACCTGCTGGAGGGCATTGACCAGGTTCGGATCTTCGAGTTGGGCCCTTCCAAACCGTCCTGATAATGTTGTGAGCTTAGGCTCCCCCTCCGGTTCCATCAGAAACAGGTCGGACAAATGTAGTTCTGCACCCTCGAGCGGTGCGTCGACCAGTTCACTTTCTCACTGTGGCTCGGTGGATTCATTGGGATCCACATCCTGATACCCACACATCTGGGCGTTTCCTTCGCTGGTGGCCCTTGTCTGTTGTTTAGCAACTTTCCCCCTTCTATTCTCTCTTGTCTCCATTTCCCCAGACACACTGGCCCACAGTCGGCCGAATAGTGGGGAGTCCCTTCTAATCAGCACTGGCACAGGCAGATTCGGGACAATTCCAACTCATCCCACGTTTTGTCCTTTTGTCATCTGTAGGTTCAGGATCGTGGTGCTGTATTTCTTTTTTTACCCGTACAGGTGATGGATATGGTGTCAGTGGTATTCTGGTCCCGAGTGAACTCTGGTCTGATTAACGTCACCATGCTCCCTGAGTCTAGAAGAGCCATGGTATCTTTCCCATTGGCTTTTACGGGTGTGACAGGGGAGGGCAGGCTCACTGGCTGATGCTGAAGGCATGGAGACATCACGGTGAGGACAACTCCAGGAAATGTGGCCTTGTTTGCCACAGTCAAAACATTTCTGGTTCTCGAAATTCAGGAAGGGTCATCTTCTGGGTGAAGTAGATCGCTGGGTTCTGCCATCTCTGGCCACGTTCCAGGTTGTCTCATCTGCCTTATTTTTATCCTTTGGGCGGGTGGCGGGTTCTGCCACCAGTGGTTGTCCACTGCACAGGACTTCAAGCGCAGCCTGGTGTCCTTTCACTAGTTCAATCAGCTTTGTGGGTTGGCTTGGTTAGCAAATTTTTGGGCCTCGAAGGGGAGCAAGCATAAAAATGTATCCACTATCTACAATCTCTCAATTGGATTCATGGAGAGGGGCTCGACATTTAGCCAATCGAAACAGATCGGACATTTGTGCTCCTGGTGATCCCGTGGGTTCAAAACTCCAGGAATTGTTGTGCCTGGTGGATTAATGTGTATCCCTTTCGTCTCAGGATTATTTTTTTTAGTACCTCGTAATGGGTCGCCTGTTCCGGGGTCAGATCCTGATATGCTCTTTGTGCTGTCCCGGCCAGAAACAGGGCGATCAGGCTGGCCCTCTGGTCCTGTGGACAATTCTCCCGGACTTTTGAAGGTCTGGAGATATACCTCAATGTTATCTGCCTCGGTCAGCTTCAGCAGGATGAGGCTGGGTTTGGGACGTGAGGCTGGGGTTGGCTGCGGCCAGCTGACTGAGCGCCGCTCGCATCAGTGCAGTCTTTCACTAGTTGTTTGATTATTGCCTCCATTGTCTCCTATGCCTGTTTGGTTGTCTAAAAACTATGGTTTTTAAATGGAATGCGATGCCTGCATTCTCCACCATATGTAGCAGGAACAGGGGTGTGGGGTTTCCACGCAACCAAATTGGATAACGAAACAACACACAAGATGGTCAATTAAATAGAATTGGGTTTATTAGGGGAAAACTCACAATTCAGGAGGAGAGAAATCAGTCAAACAGTCCAATATCGCAATCCGTTTCGTAGTCGTTGTTCACAATCCGTTGTCATTAATCCGAGGCAGGTTCTCATACAATCAATGTTCCATATACAAAGGGGGGTCTCAAAACAATCCAGGTCAATCCAAATAAACAATCCACAAAAATACTCTACTCATACTCCCTCCCGATGCGCTTTTCCCTTCGCATGACCAGGCAACATTTTTCCAATTTCAACTGTCCAGTTTTGGTGAGCCTGTGCCCAGTCTAGCCTCACTTTCCTGTTCTTAGCTGACAGGAGTGGAACCCGGTGTGGTCTTCTGCTGCTGTAACCCATCCACTTCAAGGTTCAATGTGTTGTGCGTTCAGAGATGCTCTTCTGCATGCCACTGTTGTAACGCCTGGTTATTTGAGTTACTGTCGCCTTCCTGTCAGCTTGAACCGGTCTGGCCATTCTCCTCTGACCTCTCTCATTAACAAGGCGTCTTTGCCCACAGAACTGCCGCTAACTGGATGTTTTTTGTTTTTCACACCTTTCTCTGTAAACTCTAACGACTGTGGTGCGTGAAAGTCCCATGAGATCAGCAGTTTCTGAGATACTCACACTACCCTGTCTGGCACTAACAATCATTCCACGGTCAAAGTCCCTTAGATCACATTTCTTCCCCATTCAGATTTTTGGTCTGAATAACAACTGAACCTCTTGACCATGTCTGCATGCTTTTATGCATTGCGTTGCTGCCACATGTTTGACTAATTACATAATTGCATTAACAAGCAGGTGTACAGGTGTACCTAATGAAGTGGCCACGGAGTATATATATATATATATACTGTATATATGTATATTGTGGCGAGGTGACGGGACGGCAAAGAAGCAGCTCCACAGCTCCCGTTAGGCTGCCTACGTGTACGGGCAGCGAACGGAGCAAACAGGTCTGCGCAGCTAATTGTTTTGACGGGAGCTGGCCAATTGCTGAAGCGAGCAACAGCTGCGTCTTGTTGGGCAAATCCAAGCTGCAATCAGTCACCGTGAACAGGCGGCTGCTTGAAAAGCAGAATGGGAGACACAGATGGGAGATTTGGGAAAAGCTGGCTGATTTTCGTGTATCCCCTGCTAACTCTCTTGTCTCCCTCAGATTCCTCAAACAGCAGCCCCTGACTGGGGAAAAACCGAGAACTGAGTGCCTGATCTGTTCGGGAAAGGAAAGTAATATAATATAATATATGCCATTTAGCAGACACTTTTATCCAAAGCGACTTACAGTAGTGAATGCATACATACATGTGGTCCCAGCGGGAATTGAACCCACAACATAAGCGTTTCCAACACCGTGCTCTACCAACTGAGCCACACAGAACCACTGGGAGGCAAAAGTGCCTGACGAAGGCAGACAAAAGACAGAGAGACGTGGGCAGCCATGCAGGAAGGCACACAGAGCCAAAAGCTAGCCCTTTGTTTGTTTAGTTTAGCCGTGTGGGCTATAATTATTATTTTATTATTTGTATTATTATTATTTTTGTGTATCTTTTGCACTGCCCCACCTATGAGTGGAAACCCCCGGGAGCCTGACGGAGAAAAATTAATTGTATTTTGTTTAATAAAACTCCTTTGCCTCCCACCTGTTCTCTCTCTCTCTCTCTCTGGTCTTGGTCACGGGAACAGGATACACCCAGCACCCGTTCACAATATAGATATATTACATAATTCTGGAAATATAAACCAGACCAATATTTAGGTTGACGTCTTTAAACTGTTATCTTTCCTATATATAACCTTTACTAAAATATTGTTTAATGCGTTTACAAGAACAGACACAGCTTCAAAGAAATTCCAGATTTTTTGTTTAATAGACTGAATATCTTTTCATTGTTGTAATACATCATAAAAATATGCAGTTGTGGGAAGTATGGTAAGAAAGACCGATACTTTAATATTGTTTGATTAAAATGTGGTATGATTACCAAATTTCAGTTATGAAGAAAACATACTTTTCAATAAATATTATACACTGGAAAAAAGTTGTAATATGAAAGTTTGCATTACAGTGCCGTGACTTGATTTTCATGATCTGGAGGAGTTGAATTTTGGCTGGTACAATATTGTATTCCTGTGATGAATCAGTATGGTGATGACTAAACACAACACTCACTTTAATACAGACTGTTATGTGTATATAAACTGTATTTATATATGGTATTAAAATAATTTAAATGATCCTTGCTCCAACTATTATTGACATAGATACACACAAATGAGTAACAATCATAGTGTTAAAACACTGTGAACCTCTAAGCCCATCATGGGATGCCCAGCTCTCAGTCATCGAGATTAACTTAATTGCTCCTTTTCTATTGTTTCAGTTTTGCATTTTCTCATCCAGATAGAGGTCTTTGAATTTTCATATGGCTGAGTCAGTAAATTCCCCAAATTATTTCAGGTGAACTCATTACCATTCAGTCACACCCACACACAATTAAACAAAATCACAGTCAGTTAAATTAAATGGTTGATTTAGATCAGCTATGGGTTGATTTGTAAATTGAAGACAGATACAGGATCCTCCAATTAGACAATTGACAATAATTCACCAGCCATAGATTAAAAGGTTTCACATATTTAAACATTTGGCAATTAGCATTCCTTGCCAAAAATGTGCATTTTAAAAGTGTGCATCCCTCACAAGCCTTATACTTACTAGCAAGTTAACTAACATTACCAAGGTTATATCTTGCTGACAAACTACTTTGCTTTTAGAATTTGACAAATGAACTATACTGCCACAACCTACAGTCATAGGCTAAGTACCATTACTAACGCTATGGTTTGCTTCTTACATAGTTTGTAAAATTAGCTAGCGCTAGCTAAAGCTATCTGCTGTCTAGCTAGCTAGCTAACTAAGTAAACTAACTTTAGCTAAACATATTGTACTAATAACTAATAACTATTAGTGTTACTGTCTGAATTTGACCAACCAGTTCTACTTCAAGAATTTGTAGTCCTAAGTATTAATGTAATTCTACTACTAGAGTACTTACTAAAAGCAATGTTCGCAATATACTATTTTAAATATAACTACCATTTGAACTTTCGGCATTCAGATTGCTAACCACCAATTTACCTTGCTTTAGTCAACTGCATTCAACCTTATCAGACTTTAACTAACTTTCCTGCTGTTAGCATTACTATGCCTCGCTAACCACTTTAGAAAACTGTTCTTATTTTAAAGCTTAAAACCTCTTACAAATCTATTGAAAACATTTCCCAACATTGGCTTGAGCGCTACCTAGATTAACAACAGCAAAATAGCATAACATAGCTGGATACAGCTATAGTCAGGTTCACTATGTCCAGATTTAGGGTTTCATTGACATTTGCAAGATTTGCAAACCTATACATTTTTGGAAACTACATAGCATAACCAATCAGAAACCCGGTGTTGTCATTTCCCCAGATGTCAATAAGGTGACCACCTTGGATTTTTGAAAATGACAGCCTTAAAATGGGGATTTCTAAGCATCTCAGCTCCTCGATGGCTTAGAGTCATGATTATGGTGGTTAAACTTACATTTTCTGGGTCAAGGAATCTAATGGTGCTAATTAGAAAGAAGACACAGATGATTAAAGTCATAGTTATGTCAGCAATCTTTAACTTTGACGTCCATTGAAAGGAAATGCATTTTAAAAGCTATCGGCTAGGCAAACTAAAATGTGATATTAGCTAAACCAACATTCTCAGGGCAGTTGATCAAATGAAAATGCTGTAAGTGTGCTATATAATCAGGAACTATGTATTTTAGGATTATCTTGGTTTATTAAGATTAATATTAATTAACAACAAACTGGAAGCAGTGCATATTCTGCCAGTCTGATGAGCCTGGCAATGTTGCCAGATATTGATGTTAATCAAACAGCCTGAAGTTCAAATTGGTTAACGTTAGCTTGTGACAAGTTAATTTAGCTAATGTCACTTCTGCAATATGCCATATGAAGGCCTACCATTAACACATTATCCCATTATTTGAATAAATTATAAAATGTATAGTGCATTTGTGTCTACTTAATGAACTTTTTTTGTTAATTTAAAATGTGATGAAACACTATAATGAAAAGCCCCACCCATTTCACCCCCTTCGCTTACCCGATGGTATTTTCAATAATAAATTCATGATTCTGTATAAATTTAATTCTTATGAATGTAAATGCAAATGATTCATTCCCACACTCCCTTACTGTATACATTAAATATTGGTTTTGCCCCTAAGATTACATTTTGTAGAAAAAATAAAATAAAATTTCTGATTGGAACCGGGTGTGCTGGTCACGAGACCAAAATGTAGCTTTTTGGCCATGCACACCAGCAGTGGGTCGGAAGAAGGACGCTTGTGTTGAAAAGGCCCTATACCTGTGGTGAAATGTAATGGTGGGTCTTTGATGTTATGTTTTTTTTTGCATCTACTGGTCCTGGGGCTCTTGTTAAGGTCAATAGAATCATGACATTCAGCAAGTACAAGGCATTTTGGCCCAAAACTTAGTTCAGCCAGGAAGCTGAAAATAATGATGTGAAAAAGACCATCTTTTTCCCTTAACAATTATATTAGTTTAAAATAATATAATTGTACCCTTTTTTGAGCATGCAATATAGCTCATAACCTGTATTGATTATTTTATACAACCTTTTTTGTTCATTTTCATCAAGGGTGCCAATAATTTGGGATCTGACTGTATAGCTACCTATTGGCTAGCTAACTGGCTAGCTAGCTGTCTAGGAGGCTATATATTTATTCATTACATGGTTAAAGCCGGCAGTGCAAATATACCACCACGACCAAATATGCCATACACCACCACTACCCTGTGAAATAACTTGTGTGCTCTTATATTGTTTTATTGAGGGCTCCTGCCTCAATAATTGGGAGTGGCATAGTCGGACTACAGTATAGCGCCCCTGTAGCTTGGGAGGCTCCACACACGCAGTAACCACTGGTTACACTTACAAGAGTGTGCAACTGACTGCGTTGCGGAGAGCTGGTGGACCTCTGCTTGCGTTATAGCCTTCCAGGCTTCAACTTTCTACACATCTACCAGGGAATTTACAGATTCCCAGTGTTTGACCTCTTAGACAACAGGTACTTGAATTCTGATTGAGGCCATGCTCCCGCAGCGTGATTGCTCTGGCACTGATTGGACCGTCCCCAACTGCACTGGACCTTGTCTGGCCAAGCCCATGTCTGGAGTTTATAAGGCGTTTGGAAGAGAAAAAAAAGAAGAAAAAAACAGCTTTTTCCTTTCTGTGATTTTGTGCCATTCAGCTGTGCCTTTTTGAGAAACCTTTACAAAAATCTTTAACTTACTTGCTTGTCTGCTATTCTTGTGCATTTTTATTTTCTTATGTACATTTTGATAGCTAGGGAAGTGTACAGTGGGGGAAGCAGTCTGCGGAAGAACTTCCTCTTTGATTTGTATGGGAGTGAGTTTAGAACCTGTTTTTGTCTAGGGCTAGGGCTTAGTTAGACTGTTTTATTGAATTGTATTATATCCCTTTGATGTCATGTGAGTATGTCCTTTATCTGTTGTATGTCCTAAATAATCCCTGTATTTTTTTATGACCCGTTGACTCAAATAAATAATTGTTTGTTGTGTCCTGTTTTGGTTCACCACGCGGCTATTGGAGTGTGTGTGGTTTTTGTAGGTCATAACACTGTGTGAAGGGGAATGTATGTAGAGTCCCCATCTATAGTTTTCCAGATTTTACACATTCACCATAATATATACTGTACTCTGTGCTAAAATCTCCCATAATACCAAACCATGCAATGCAATCTGGGAAAATAGGGGAAAGAAAATAATGGAACACTACATCATAAAATGTAACAAGATATTGATGTCATTGCAATGTTAATCAATGAAAATTGAATGCAAATGTGATTATGTATGTTTGTATCTCTTTGCTATGTTATGTATTTTTGTGTTCTTTTTGTTTTTGTATTATATTATTTTTTATTCTTTTCTGTGCACGAGTCTACCTGCTTTTCCCAGGTCGTTTATTATTATTGGGTCTATGTGCTTTCCAGTCCATGTCTTTCGTCTCCCCTTGTTATTGTATTAGTGGTCCTGATTGTTCTCACCTGTGTTTTCGCCCCTTTCCCCTCCCAGTCACACCTGATTCCTCTTGTATTATCTTCCCTGTTTGTATTTAAGTTCCTAGTTTGCACTCTCACTTCGTCAGAACGTTGATCAAGTTTCCCAGTGCCAATTGTCAGTAAGCCTGTGTTATTTTGTGATTCCCCAGACACCCTTTGTTTGACTTCGAGTTTTGTTTGCCTTTCTGCCTGTTTGGTTTTTGATCTTTTGACTGCCCCTCGACTACTCTTTTGGATTTTGTTTTTGTACCTTTTCGGATTCTGATAACTGGCTTTGATCTTGGACTGATTAATAAACGTTCCTTTTCTGATATACCCTGGTCTGCGTTTGGGTCCTTTTCCGGATCGTCACACTCTTACCTTTCCAAATGTCATTTGTGAGAAACGCCTTGCAGAACGAGGTCTAGGCTGCCTCAAAATTATCAAGGGACAAAAGATGGACAAAACATAAAATTGTATTGTTTCTTTGACTTATCCTTTAAGTTCACAAGAACTAGCTGCATTTTACTTGTGTCCTATTGCTTTAATAGGGTCATGGATTAGCATATGTTAATCCACAATAGATGCATGTAGATGCAAGATTTTCAGAACATGTATCTAGTAGTTTCTGTTCCATTCTATTTTATAAGTGATCTAATATTTTTGCAAGCTTCAATGCACATGAACATGTTTTCATTGAATCTTTCATTCAACAAGGTCAGTGGTGAATGAAGGTGAAGGAAACAAGGTGGGCAAGGAATGCATCAATGGCAATGGGAATGATTCATTGGTGGATTGAACACCCCCTAGTGTTTGATTAGTGTCAAAAGTTGCACCACGAAGCACCTCCAATAAGGTCTGCATCCTTAAACAGATAATGGCCATGCTCTGTGACTCTCTAGTTCAAGCGGTTCTTCGAAGCCACCTGCACAGTATAGTCTAAACAGGCACTGTGAATGTGCTGACGTTGAAATGCCTGCGGATTCTTACATTTTTCCTTTGAGATATGTTTAACTTACTCCTTTTGACTCAAACAGAATATAGAGTATTCTACATTTATGGGGATGGCAGCAAGACTGGTATTAGCCTAATCCTCCATATCTTTTCACTTTCACTGTTGCTCTACATTTAATGATAACTACCAGGGTGTGCTTTATGACATCCATCAGTGTTTTCTCAGAATCTTTGGGAAGGTCAGGAAGGTTGCCAAACCCCCGCACTCAAACTGCAACAAACATCTCACTCATCCAGGCCCAAATCAGGACCAGATGGGCAAAGTCAACACGGCGAACTGCAGACAAGCTTGAAGGTTTCTTTTTATGTTCTTCTTGGGCCAGTGTATTTATTTGTTCACTTGCCTTCCCTTGTGCCCACTATTTCTCGGGGTCTTGTGTCAGAGACCAATCTAATAATACATCAATCACAGACATGCTAACTACGTCCCCGTAGTTAGTGATTGGACCATTTTGCGTATGCACAAACTGAAAGCGCAAATGCCCTTGTGGACTTATGCTGTCCAAAAAATATAATGCACAGTTAAATTCCGATTTTCCCATTTGCATAATGATGCATTTTATAACCGTGAGCAGGATGTTGTTTTCAATACCCCATGAAAGTGCAGCCTAAAGCATGCCGAACTGGCATATAGCGCAGGCCATGTTAGTTGTTCATTTAATTTACATGCAACTGTGTTAACATTTTTACCTTATTGAATCACTCCCTTAACTGAGCTAACATTAGTAGCGAATTAATGTTAATCCAGCTAGCATTCCCTAGCTGGCTAGTTGGTGCACGGTAATGTTAGCAAGTAGTTATCGAACATTATCATATTTCATACAGTAAATGACAGTCACAAATGTTTTGCATTGCAAAAAGGACAACTTTCCCTGTCATTACAGTTTGTTCATTGTGGGGTGAAATGCATAACAATTTTGATGGTTGTGGTCTGTGTGTCTCTAGTGATCTCCAGCTTCCAACAGGGATGTAGATCCTTTCATGGCTTATAGTAAGGGAAAGTCTTGGATCCTGGTATTAATAGTATGGGGTGATACTGTGTAAAATTCTCAGACTGATATAATGTCCTGCTCAGTTACAATTTACATTGCTGATTAAGTATACTAAAGTTTGCACTAAAGTGCAAGTGCAAAAAAATATATGTCAGAAAATAGTGTGTAACATGTTAACTGTAACAAACACATACATTGGTGTTTTTAAATGTACCGTTTTTTAATGTTCTCTGCAGGTTGTACAGAAAGTTTATTTTTTATAAATTAACATTATTTTTCCTTGTCTCATCTGAATAAATATAACAAATCAGAAGGGTCAACTGCAGGGTTAACCTCATGGTAGCATGCCAAGGTTTGGGACAAATACTTCAGTTGAGGTTGACACAAGTAGCAGACACAGATAAATACACAGATGAACATCATGCAATGCCTCTGCGCATGCATATTGGTTAACTAAGCGATGGTGCTGAGCTGTCCCTCTGTTTCAGTGGTGTCGACCCAGTGCATTGTGCCTTTAAAAACTATTAACGCTGACATAATCTCCAGTTAAACTGCATTTGTGGAAACACAGTGTCGTTCCTGCGATTAGCGTGGAGGGAATCCAGGGATACTTGGGCCAGCACAACCACACACAGTCTCCCCTAAATCAAGAACAGACACTAGGGTGGGAGACAGCAGGGGAGAGGGGTGCAGACAGCCAATTGATCTAATAAGCACCAGTGACAGTTCTTAAAGTTATTAATAGTATTTTGAGACTACCTGTTATGCTCTTATAAAGACTTTCTATCTATGGCAGGAAGTGAGAGGCCGGTTCGCCTGGGGCAATAAAATGGGAATGCGGAGTCCGTTCATGGCTGAAGACATTGGCCTGAAGCCAGAGGATGGGAACGGGGTCTCGGGGGAACCATGCGTGGCTGGGGCCAGCCTGGATTGCCTCCAAATCTTGCTACATGCACTCAGAATCTCCCCCCAGATCCCACCTCCAAAAAGCCACTCTAACGGCTTTACTTACCCTGCCTGCATACAAAGGTGATTAGTTGCCAAGTATAGACTAAATAAAACACTGGCTTCAACTTAATTGCAGACAATAGGATTATATTAGAAAAGCCTAACACATGCAGTCCTCTAGAAAAATTATACATCTGGTATTTGTATTAAAATGAAATGTAAAATGTAATGTTTTACTATGCCATTTGTTAATATATTGTAAAGGGAGCCCCTGCTTGCTGAAACCATATCAAAGCTTCACACTGCAATGTCTCCATAATTTACTTGTTCTGATAGAACATGGGGGGCATCAAGGGCATACTTGTACGTGCAATAGTTAATGCAAACTGCTGCCTAGAACGGCAAAGGTTTTTAACTCAAAAACCTAATTAGACAGTTGGACAGATTATCATTACATCACAGCTATCAACAATACGATTTATCGATATATTTGATAAAAAGTAGAATCATTCAAATGACCCTACTTATATATTTTTCTTTAATATTTTAAATTATTATTATTTAATAGCCACTGAATGAGCTTCCCAAGGCAGTCAAGACAGCAGAGTTGCTGACCATTTTCTGAAGAGGACTGAAGACCCAACTCTTCAGATTGCATTTAGGCTCCCTTAACCCTGACCCTCTTTCCTGGAACTTCCTCAAATCTTTGCACTTGATTTAGTACCAGATATGTTGGCAGGATAGTCCGATTTATAAGAAATAATACAGATTCATTTTAAGAGAGCCACAATATGTTTTTACTGATTCTAACTCTGACAAACTATAACACTGACAAACTATAATGAGAGTGATCAGAGGCCATGGGCTGGTTGCACCAGCTGGCCATAAAAAAGGTGGTCGGAAGTGCTACGTCAGACATTCCTACGCCTGAGTTTATGAGGTAGTTTGCATAACCATGTTAAAAAGGTCTGTACATCCTACACCTGGCGTAAGATCTGCGTTGGATGTAAGTTATGCCAAGGTGTACACCCAGCTGGTGCAACTGGCCCCATTTGTGTAACTGATGAAATGAAAGCCATGTCAAAGCAAAGTGAGCTTTGCTTTCGGTATCAGAGTGGAACATACAAGAATATTTGCCACCTCACCCAAAATACCAGCTCAGAATGTCTGCTTACATTTAAAAAAACAAACACATTTCAGTTTCATGTCACCATAATCTACAGTGCACACACAATTCCCATAGCCCGGTCAAGATAAGTCAAATTGCATTGTTAGGGAGCAAGTAATGGAACATTAGAGCAGAGAATATTAAACTGTATAATTATTAACATTTTCATTATTTCTGACAATTACATTTGTCATGTAATTACATTAAGGAGAAGGGGTAGGACTGTATTAGATTGAGTCAGAATCCAGCATTAATCATCAAAGCTACATTTTTTAGGAAGTTAATCTTGTCCACTTTCCAGTTTGGATCTTACGGCACCCAGTCCCAAACAGGCCGCTGACCCTGTCTAGAGGAAAACTGTAGCTATTTTAAGAATATATAGCTAGATAGTTCTACAGCAATGTAGGGACTGGCTCTGCAGAAAGTCTTGAAATCTGAGAAGTGAGTTTCCATATATTAGAACGGCACACATTCTATTACATGTTCGTGTGCTCAGCAGCGAAACACAATTACTTAACTGCATTCTGTTGAACTGCAGTATACTAACTTTGACTTTTGTCTATTTCCACAACAAACAGAGCAGAACCTCTTGTAGTCCACCCCCATTTTCTGCAACTCTAGTCAATTTCCCTCTTCATTTAAGCAACCGCTTCTAACCTCAAAAATAATTATGTGCGCATGAGTGGTTCTGGTATAAGTCACCTACTTTACCAGGCATTATGACGGTATGGTAAGAATAAATAGCATATTTAGCCAACTAAAATATTGTATAGAATACAGGCGAAAAACACGTTTTTCAAAACACTTGCATTTACAATGCATATTATAGGTTATGCTATGGACGTTTTTTTCTTCATATATAAATAATAAAATCCATGTTGAGAAGAAACTTGCACTGCTATGAAAAAAAAAAAAAATGCTCAATTTATAAATGAGTTGTAAAATGTACTTGTGTGCTAAAGTCTGAGTCTAATTACTAGCATAATTCACCGCAGACCACACACATTGGCCATTTAATTGACATTGATTATAAAAGAATAGCCTACTTTTATGATGAAGTGGTCTATAAATCTTATTTCATGTTCATTTGAATCAGGACAGGTACATGTGAACATAGAAAAATGTAAAACCCCAAAAATCATAAAGAAAAAAATCCAATGTCATAACATTTATAGCTTGTGCAAATTTTCTGGTGACAAAACACAAACCAAATTGGAGACACTTTTGTTGTTGGTGAAAAATTATTTTATATCAGGGGTGCCCAAGTTCGGTCCTGGAGATCTACTGGGTGTGCAGGCTTTTGTTCCAGCCCTTCATTAACACACCTGATTCCACTAATCAACTGCTCGTCAAGGCAATGAATGTTCAGATCAGGTGTGTTAGTGAAGGGCTGGAACAAAAGCCTGCACACCCAGTAGATCTCCAGGACCGAACTTGGACACCCCTGTTTTATATTATAGAAATGATTTTAAATGATAAAACAAACAATTATTTGGCCATCATTTTGTGTGTGATGATGCTGCTGATTGTTATTTTTGCTGGACCCAGGTCGTTTTACATGTTGCATTTTCCCTGTCGCTAAGTAACGCAACGTGCATCCTCTTCCTTTCAGCAGTGCTCTTTTAATGGATGGGGTGACAATGTCTCTGACGAGGTCGGTGACAAAAGGTACCCTTCCTGTGCAATCTATATCTCTTTACCATCTCTGCATTGTCATAGATTTCCAAAAATCTCTCCTCTTATGAAATGAGCACACATTTACAACCGTAATTGTCAGGGCGCTTTGACAACCTTTTTTCAGTTTTTCATATAATAATAATGTGAAGAATAAACAAGTCTCAAACTAAACAAAAACAAAAACAAAAGAATCAACAGTGATTTGTATTGCATAGCAGTATTGTACTGAACTGTATACAGTATTGAACTGTATTGCTTGTAATCTCAACATTTATTTCAATAGTTTTTCGAGTAGGATCTCATTTAGCTTGTGTCACTCGATTTAGCACCAGATCCGGGGTTGAGAGCAGACTGGAAGGAACCTTCGTAATGACCGTGATTACTGCTGCAGGTTGGAAAGGCTGAAGTGATTGCGGTTGATGGTTGATCATTAATTTGCTTCTGTCAAAATGCAATTCAATAGTTGGTATGTTTCAATGTTAGTCCTGGGCCAGAATAACAAAGCTAGGTCTGGTCAAACTCTGGGCTAACACTTTTCTTTAGCTGGGTAGAGATAAAATGTAAGAAGTGGAAATAGATCGATGTTTTCTATTCCTGTTTGGTCATTACAATGCAGGCCACAGCAGAGCGATGTTGCGCCATTAAGCTATGTATACCTGAAACACATCGCAGTCACGGGTCTATTTTTCAGAGCTAACAAGCACACAGTTTAACGAAAACCAGCTCGCCCCGCCATCCGTCACCACTGCTGTTTCTCACTTTAGCAGTATTTATATTGGGCCTGTAGGAATTACAGAAACAGAACCCAGATTACATGTCTGTTTTAAGTGGTCTGATCTTGCTCTTATCTGATCTGTTTGACCCGGACTCAATCGTATTTGCTACTTATTGAATTGAATTATTTATTTCACGTTTTAAGTGATTGAGCCTAATCGTGCTTTTCATCATCTCTCTGCACCAGAAGAGTGTGATGGATATGGTGTTATGTTGAATTAAAGTTGGATGGTCTGACCTGTTTGATCTGGTTTGCTTGAACAGTTACTAAACCTTACTGATTCAAAAGACAATTGTGAATTTAAATGTCAATAACACAGTATAGATTTTTTGTTTTGTCATAGCATTCAAAACTTTGATTGCTTTACCTGGTATCGGCTGTATAATGCTAATCGATTACTTAGCCAAGCTGAAACTCTAATCAGTTTACCAAGTGGATGGATCACCAGCACTTTAATTGACAGGTTGTGTTCAGGAAATCCATTTTCAGTCAGGAAATACAATTTTCTGTATATGTGATATCAAATATTATTGTTATGTACCATAAATAGCTTGTGGATATTTCAGTCTAGTGTTTTTATTTTGACAGATAGATATATTTTGTTGAGAATTGATTCCAGAGAGTTAAATTCTTTGTGAAATATCAGGGCGTTGCTATTGTTACCTTCTTTGTATCGGATGATGTGATGGTACGCTGCCTATGAGTGAGCAAGTGATCGTATGAAAATCAATTGACAATAACAACAATTGGTGCTTTAAAAAGTACAATTCAATTTTTTTACTTTGGCAAGCCTCTAGGTTCATTAAAACGTCTCAAAATGTAGTGCAGATCAAATTTTGCATTACGATTTACTTGCACCATTGAACAGTGAACAGTATCTATCCTCCTGGCAAATCTCCCTGTCAAAAGAAAGACAAGAAAGGCCCCTTTCATTCGAACCCCCCAGTGCCAATGGACAGACATTCAGTGAATTTTGGGAGTAAATGAAAAAAAAACTGAACCAAAAAGGAGCACAATAAGTTGTCAACTTAACAAAAGTACAAAATTCTTGATTAGGTGGATCATGAATTAATAAGTTAACGTATTTGTTGAAATGGTTCAAATGCTGTTTTTATCACTTGCAGTGAGTTTGGTATGGGGATGGGGATAAGTCAGGCTTGCCAATCATGCATACATTTAGGAGTCCGAAGAGAAGCAGTTCTGTTGTCCTTCTCTCCGGGGGAGGCTGATGTGGTGGACTTTCTTCCTACTACAATGGCACAATGTTGGAAATGCAAGTCACTGTTCCCCAGGCTTTTTAACAATTCAGTCTTGGGGATTTAAGAGACACTTTGTCAAGAATGATAAACATGGATGAAATGTTTATTTAACGAACTGAGCCCTGCATCCACTACATTAGGACAACCTTCGGTGCACACAAATCCGTCAGTCCAGAGAGCATGATTCCTCTGGTGTACCACTGACTGAAACGTGCATATCTCAGTACTAAACAAGTGTTGAGTATCAATAGGTTATCATTCAGTTGTGATTTCAAACAAAATACATGGTTTGGATTTTCCTTCTTTTTTTGCTGTTATTATTTGCTCAACCCACTAAGACCTTTACAACATACAGATGGTGACTGATGTATTCACGAATGCTGCTCCCCGTATTTGCTCGAGAAAGTTGAACAAACACGGCCAAAGGGACAATAGCCATTGATGAAAAAAGGGGTTTTTCCAGACACGTCGCTCCGTAATCTCCTAGGCCAGAAAGTTACGTTTGTGAACCTGGTTTTCCACAGTGGTTTGAATGGTTTTATCTTGAGGTAAATCTGTTTTCAAAAAAAAAAAAAGGACTTCCAGATTCTAAAACATACCTCAAGCTTTATCTCCTGCTTCAGAAGAGCTCACCCAAGGTGGGGGGTCAGGGGGCAGGCTGGGAAAGGAGTGTAGACTGGAAAAGCCATGCAGCTCTGATTTAAAGTGAGACTGGTGAAGGGGTGGGTGGACAATGGAGTGACAGAGTTCTTACAGCACTCCTTATCTGCATGGATGATTTTGTTCCTAGTGAAACAAATCTCTGGCACTGTCTCTGGCGTTGTGAGAGCCAGCGATCCTGGTGAATGCATTATTAGTGCAGAGACATTCCCCAGTGGCTTGTCAGTGTTCTCTGGTGAAACCTCCCACCATTTGTTTTTCTGTAAGAATTGAGCAAACAAGTTTTATGCATGTTTTGCGCATGCAATGCTCTAAACTCTGGGAGCTTGACCCCTGGTAAACTACAGCACGTTCTCTGGGCGGGGGCCAGAGACCAGAAATGGGGGGGGGGTGGTCGGAGATGTTATTAGGGGATGGAATTTGACATCAAAGCAGAACTCCTTAACTGATTTTAGGCCGCGCTGGTCCAGCCTGAACACTGCCAGGGGAGATAATCAAACTCCGGGTGGGCGAAAACCTGAAGAAACTGTCAATTATTTGGTCGATAAATTCCCAGAGGATTAACTCTGTCTCCCAAGTGGTCAAGAATTTGATCATCACCCTTGAATAGGACTGGTCTTTTGCAACGTCTTGCCAAATCACTGTAATGTCTCTCAGGAGCAGGTTCATTCTCAGACTGAAAAACTGTTTATATAGACTAATACCTGGTTAAAGGATTGCCCATTACGAGACCCTTTTAGGTGGATGCAAATGGTGTCCATATAAGGATATGTCTCTCTTCGTCATCACACCTTATTCACTGGCATCAGTAATCTGTATGGCTCATGCTTTAGATCAGATATCATTCAAATTCACTTAGTCAACCTGAAATTTAAGGTCTTGCTTGCTTATTAATCTTCATCCAAAATGGCCATCAGAATTACTTTCTACCTAAATGACTGTTCAAAAAAAGTTAATTCCTTTCCTGAATTTCCTCAGTCTAAATGACAATTGTCTATAGTGGATATTTGGAAATACAGCATCTTTCCTGTTCCAAAGGTGTCATGTAAGAATTGCCACTGACCAAAACATGATCTAAAATCAAACACCATTGCATCTTTTCCATTTTTAATATTTTTAACATGGACAGTACCTGTGGCCAAGTCAATATAGTCTCTGCAGCCAGAAAAATTACCATTCCAGAAATGTCCTCCTTAACTCAATTCCCTCAACATGTCAAGTTAAAAGACATAACTCATTAACAATGGCCTGAGGGAATATATTTTTTTGCGCTGCAATATTAAGGAAAACACCATCTATTAAACTGAAATTGCTGAGTAAGGGTTTTCTTATAAAATTTTATTATAGTGTGCTATCAAAATAATAGCGTAACTCATACCACATCCAGGGTAACATTTTTGTTTTAGGTTTTATGGAATAACTCTTGAATAATGAATTGTGATTGCTAATCCAATTAAGCATGATTAAACATGCATTAGAGCTGTTTTGAAGTGTGGACTGAATCCAGCTGATTTCCCACATGCCGAGGAGAGTATCTTGTGGATACTTGTCCTTCATGATGCCCTTATGGGAAAGTATGCAATCAATCCGATCCCTGGGGAATTTCTGTCCTTTTCCCCCATTTTAATTGTAATTGAAGCCAGGTCTTCGTCCATCATGTTACCCGATGACAAGGGGCATTTCAAGGACTCCTGAAAATATACAGTACAGTAAAAAACTAATAATAATAATTAAGAAACCAACTATTGTGGAATGGAACCCACTATGCCTGTCGTTACAGTAAGCTTTCTTTTTTACATTGCGTTTCTTAACATTAAAATTTAAATGGGCACTGAAAAAATAATTAGTTCTGTGCTGTGTGAGTGAGAATGACAGGGCTGTCCAACTCACGCAAG
This sequence comes from Aldrovandia affinis, assembly GCA_029706075.1. Taxonomy (NCBI): domain Eukaryota; kingdom Metazoa; phylum Chordata; class Actinopteri; order Notacanthiformes; family Halosauridae; genus Aldrovandia; species Aldrovandia affinis. The sequence continues at coordinate 3,001,315 of JAINUG010000074.1, read as the reverse complement.
CATTTTAATATGAATCACGTTGCATATTTTCTCCTCAGAGATAAAAATCTACGTTTCTTTTTTCATTTCTCATTGAGCCCCACACTTCCGTCAGTCCTGTATACATCACAGAAAATGGTCCGTGCCTGTCATGTCGTAGCAGAAAAGCAAACACTTGCTTTTTGCAGGCAATTTAAGACGGAATACAAACAGACCCCAACTTCTTTGAAAGATGTGCATTTATTAGGTCTACTAAATTCTGGGAAAACGGTCCATTCAGAGTTCTGCTATCAATGGGAATCTGACAACGTTATGCAACGTTGCATAAGGCCGAGTGGGCCAGACGCCGGCCAGCTCACAAGTGCAACTGCCTGAAGATGAGGACGGGCAGAAAACCCTGCTCCTGTGAAAGGATTAATGAAACCCAGATGTTACGAGCGTATGACACAGCGAGAAAAAGAACGTATTGGTTTGAAAGGCACCCATACTCGCCGTGCTGCCACCCTGACATCACGTATACGGTTCTGCCAGGGGAACGAGTGCTCCAGCGTGGAACGGCCTGCTCAGAGAGTAGGCTAAAGAAATTACACGTTGATCTGCAGGTGTTGGCTGGTGTTTTCTTCAGGGAAATGCTGAATCTTGCAAAATCTTTACATCTATCAAGAAATCCCTGTTGAAATATTATTAGATCAGATGATTGGGCAGCAGTACAAATATACTAATTTAGAAATGCTTTACGAATGCTACAGTTATCCAGCATGTTATATTTACTGTCAACAATTTACCTGATTTTAATCTTTTCTTCTAATTTGGAATGGACAATCATGCAGTTCGTCATGTTGTCATTGCTGCAACCTCCAATCACAAGGAGCACGGTCAAGCATGCATTTCCTGCCACCCGCCGCAACACTTTCACTCTGCATTCCACCAGCCGAGCTGGCCGGAGGACTGCGGGCGCCAGATAGTGGAGGCTCTGCGGGGCTTCTGGCCACAGCTGCCCCTGGCACTGGTGGGATTTCATGCCAGACTTTGAAGTGTTGAAGACACAAAACCACAGTGTTTTACAGCAAAAGCCACCTGGCAGTGTCCATAGGATGTCCTCTTCTGAATTCCTTCCAACTGCACTGGTTACAGTATTGTCCTTTGAGGTCGCCACACTATCAAGTGCAGCATGTACTACTCCATTTCAGATGAAAGTTCATAAAAATGCATGGGTCCCCCAAAGTGGCTAGGGGCCTCATCCCACTTCTGACACCGAAATGTCAAAAGTTAATGTGGGGCAGTGGTATTTAGGGTGAACCAGGAAGTCACAGGAGTCAAAATTTCCGCCAAAATGTTCATGTTTATTTGCTATGCAGCAATAATAAATCACAATCCCCACAGTGACCCATTGTATACAAAAAAAAACTGGGGCAGATACAAAACAACAAAAGAAAGTACTGCAAACTGGGAAGCTATCTGCTAGCCTTAATGGCCTAATGCGCTGCTGCTGCAAGGCAAACAGTGTTAGTGATTAAAGCCGCCTTCCCCCCCTTTTACTCCCCTAGAAGCTGGCTTTTAGAAGATATACCCCCCCTGGCCTAAACCAACCCAGAATCTACAACAGGGGTAGTAACACCTTACCTCCCAAATATAACCACAGCAAAATACTTTTAATTACCACCTCTTGGTGGCCTCTCTGATCAGTCTCCTTCTTGCTCAGTCATCCAGCCTGGACAGATGGCCTAATCTAGGCAAGGTCCTGGTGGTGCCATGCGCCTTCCATTTCTTAATTATGGTCTTGACTGTGCTCCAAGGGATATTTAAGCCTTTGAAATCTTTCTATACCCATTTCCTGTGCCTTTTTACAACGTTATCCTGGAGTTCTTTTGAAAGCTTCTTGTTGCTCATGGTCAAGTCTTTACTCTAAAATGCACTACCCAGCAGTGGAATACACTAGGAACAGCTGATTGTATTCAGCATCACAGCAATTGAACACAGGTGAGGCCAATTAGCTTGGTCTGTGATCTGGAAGGTGATTGGTTACCCCTGAGCTAGTTTACAATTGGTATGATAAGCATGGTGTAGATTTATCAATCCAAGTTATTCTAGTTTTGACATTTTTTTATTAATGTTCAGAAATTGAGAAATTTTGCTTCACTTTGAAGTTGAAGGGTAAAATGTGTAAATAAAGGTGGAAAAAGTCTGATTTAATATGTTGAAAGCTTGTAAACTGACCGTTACAGGTCAGAGAGGTACACTAATAAAGTTGGGTCAGGCTCCTCCTTTATTAAAAAAAAAAAAAAATTCTGATGTTCCAATCCTATTGGCTGACATGGGAGTATAGTATTTGTGACATCAGAAAACCCAGCTCATGTTAATACACCAATGACAGCTTGCCAAAAATCATGGACTGTAAGCGTCATGACTTAATACAGGAGGCCAAGGATAGCTAGCTACAAAGATGACAACATGACGGACCGCAATAGGTGTTCGCTAACATGATAAAACCCTACTGTGCCTGGATGTCAAAAAACAAATGTGTCCTTAATTTATGTATTAGGAGCGAGTGAAATGACTGAAATGTATTAACATTCAGTGCAATCTCACGTCTTCTATTTCAAAAACACGACTCGTTGCTGACATAGGTCAATAGGTGTGCCAAATAATGCAAGCTATTAGCTGAATATTAGCTCTCCATGCACTCAGCCTGCCTTACAGCTCATAGTCAGAGATGAGCGATAAGGCGTATATCTCCAATTTAATATATATTTATTATTATATTGTAATACGGAAAAAAGTACTAAAGATGATTTAAGGCGCACTATATTAATTTACACGTGAAAAACAATGACTGTGCAGGACATTTAAAGTATGCTTAATGATGGATTATACATTTTGTCCTGAAAAAAAAGTTGTCTAAATATTTGAAATATGAAAATATGAAATGTAGGCTACTATATCTATACTAGGCTGTGTGACTGCAATGTATTGATACAAAATGATTTTGAGAGCTGTAGCTATGCAACGTTTGTCAGATACAGTGAGCATGGTTGGGAACATACATAGGACTAACACAATTCTAATGTGAGAGAAGGGAGCAGAGAACAGCCTTAGAATCCCAAAATTTGGAGATCAAAAATGTTCATAATAAGTGCTATACTACTGCTTTTGGCTGTGTTTATATTTGCTGTTTGTTCTTTGCAGCAGAATAGAAGCACTGCTTACATTGGCACTGCTTCATCTCAAACACCTAATTGCTGAGTTGCTGTGGACTGCAATGTGGTCATTGGCACACTTTGCATTGAGAAGTTGAGAATCTTATACAGTACTATTGGAGTGGCAGAGTGGTGGAAATATTTATTTGAACCTGATCAGGGATGTCAAATTCTATTCATTTTCTTGCGTGGTCAGCAAAGATCCTGCCCTGCAGCTTCCTTTCTTCTGTTGTCAATCAGTACCGTGACATTACACAACATTTGTTAGCTAGCTTTGCAGTTGTATGCAAGCTAATAATCATGTCATAATGATTTCAATAAACCCCAAGTTTTTGAGATCAGGAGATAAATCATGAATGTCAAACTTCACTCTGTGCGTTGGCTGCACAATCCATATACAAAGGCGTGGAAAAAATAAATATCTTATAGTTGCAAATTTGCTTAACCCTGTTAATGCCACTCAAATCATTTCAGAGAAATTTCATTGGTAAAATGTTGGGTTTTAGTACACTGAATATAAAATGTATTGTGCACTGTATTGTGCAATTATAGATGCTTAGTTTGTCAGTATTCATATCAGACAACAAAACCTGGTGCTTGGGGTGGGGTGGGGAATTCATGCTTTGAAGAACCTTTCATGGAACAGTTAAAACCAAACAGAGCAGAAACATGCCCATCCACAATAAGGGCGAGACCACATATGAGATATTCGGGGGGACATAATCAAAGGGAATGTTTTATATCTACAAAGTATTTGGGGGACAGATATGACTGTTTAGAATATTGGGGGGGACATGTCCGCCCCCCGCCCCCCGTCCCCCCACTTGTTACGCCTATGATCCACAATTACATCAAGAACCAAGGGACCCTCAAATTCATAATAATTATGTGTAGGATGAGAGCTGCATTATGTTTCAGGCAGACTCACAGTTTGAACTTGAAAAATTGCTCCTTGAGATTTGAGAATCGTAAATGCAACTCTCTGGCAACCTGCTGAACGCTTAGTTACCGCTACCTGGGGCTCGGCCATATCTCAAGCTGTTCTAAATGGGACATGCAATCTCTATTGCCCTGTCTTTGATGGTGGAAGAGTTCTGTTCCAGAGAGCTTTTGGTCCACAGCCATGACACAGAAAATAAGCAGAACTTCAAATAACTTCCTATGTATTCTCCTCAAATCAAGCCTTCAGTGGGGGAATGAGGGGGCCTGACATACATTTTTATGCTGCCCTTTATTCTTGCAGGATATCAGTTTAAGAGCTCTCTGCCACATCAAAGCGGGGCTCCTCTCTGCCACTGCCAGACAATGGCCTGTGAATGAAGGCCTCATTTAAAGTCAGCCATTCGGCATCACACTAAACAACACAAATACATTCTGGCCTCTGTTCCTTTTTATTCATTTTCCCCTCTACACAAACAAAAGATATTAACAGATAAGTTCTAGCAATACAACAGCTTCAAAATTAATTGTATTGACGTACAAGTGAAACAACTCTGTTTCGATCTAAATGCGTACCAATTGTGCATGAATATATGTATATGTTTCCACCATGGAATGCCATGAAACAATGCCCTCTGAATGGATGCATTTAGCAGAAAATGTGAATCTCTTCAACGTCCGAGTGAACCGCATTTCAGTAATTCAAGGTCAGATGTTTTGGTCAATTTCCAGACTTCAGAAAGGAGAAGGATGAATGATCTGCCACAGTGCAGTCTACATATTCTCCTTATGATTGACGTCACCCATTTGCGAGCGCACGTGCTCTCCGATGCATCGTGGCATCCAGTCCTGACCCACGCTGCCCCAGCATTCAGGGGTCAGCCTCCTCTGTCCATTAAGGTGCGACATTCTTTGGCGCTGTACCTGACCCACATCGCTGTGACTCCTTTTCAACTTGGGAGGCGAAGAGCAGCAGACAGGAACAACCCCACATTTACCCCTCTCCACATATACACTCTGTTTAAGACAGCACACATCCGCGCCTTCAGCTATTCCCATTTGCCCACACCTTTCAATGAACCATACCATATTATTTATTATAAGGACAAATTGTAGTACCTTTCTTATGTAACAATGATTAACAATCTATAAACTGGCATGTCCTCTAAGAAAAAATGTAAGTACCTTTCCAATGGAGCATATCTACTAACCATACCATATTCTTCATTCTAAGAACAAATGAACGTTTTTTTTGCTGCTCGTAATCGATTATAACAAATCCAATACGAGCATACATTTCACTTGTCATTGCTTTTACTGAATTTCATATTTTCACCTATTTTCTAACACATCATTATCATGTTATTTTCATTTTACTGCAGGTATACTTTTTACGAAAAGCTGAGGTCCTGTGCTGGTTACCCTATTAACACGAAATCCCTCAATACACATTATTGCAATAATGACTAAAGTAAAAATGTCATCTCAGATTCTCACTCACTATCCAGTATTTTATCTCACAGTACTTTTCGCAAAGATCTTGAGCCTTACCGACGACAGTTTGCATGTCTTTTCAGCCTAAAGTGTATGAGGTAGACACGCGCCGCCCTCCTACCTTCTGCAGCCACTGTGTGTTGTTCTCCATGGCGGTCTCCAGGTGCTGTAGCTTTTGGGCCGATCCGTCGCCCTCGGCCGGGGGCGCATCCCGCTGCGCGGTGTTGATGTTGCCATAGTGATCGGCGCTCGCTCGACAGCTCTCCACCTCCGGCAGGATGAAGGTGTAGCTGCAGTGGCCGTGCTGAACCCGGTGCAGCCTCTTCCTGCCCTCCCCGCCTCGCCTCTGACCCCCGCCCGCCCCGCCCACCGCGCCGGCCGCTATGCCCGCCACCAGCGCGCTCAGCGCGAGCACCGCCAGCCTCATGGTGCCGCCGTCCACCGCTCAGGTGCCTTCACCTTCGCCGAGGTGTGCCTCTGCAAGCCGTCACTCGCTCGCCGCCCCACGCATCACTCCATTTGTCACGGAAAGATGTTCGCTTCTGCCTCTCTGGCGAACGGCCGCTTCGTTTTGTTATGACTCTCTTTCTTTTTACCCTTTCCACGGTTTCCTCTGAACTCTCTCTGGCCTCCCTGGTGCTACGTGAGAGAACAGTCACAAACGCTGACCCATGAATGGCCACAGAGAGGGGGCTGCTCTATGTGAATCTCTCAATCTTGCTAAAAAAACAGAAAGAAATACTTCCCTCCTATCCCACTTCAGTGGGTCAAGTTTCAGAAATGACCAAAGTGAAATGGCTCTGCCCCCTTATCTGGTGGTTGGGGGAGGAGGGGAAGGCTGAGGGAGGTCTGCTATTAGCGCTCCCTGTCTCTCGGCTCCACTCATTTGCTTGTCCATCCTGCCTGGAGCTGAAAACATGCATTCCATAAATTGGCCTCCTCTTCTGGCCAAAGGACTAAGACATATGTTAGAATATATCCAGCAGATTTAGCTTTTGTAAAAGAAAAAAAGAAGAATTTCTTTCTTTACTTTTAATGACTTTGATATCTGTAATGCCTTGGATAAACATTATTAAATTGTATCTATATCCATCAGGCTATTTATTCAACTGTGTGTATTGTAATTGTTTTGTCTCTTATTTAATTGTTAAACCTGACAAATTGATTTGTCACGTGATTTGTTTAATGGATGCCACCTGAAAAAATGTTCTGTCTGTCAGTCTGATCGGTGATTGACATTTGAATATTAATTTCAGATCTTCAGCGCCTCAGAGATACCTGGAGCTCCTTCCGCTGATGGTTCCTCCGCCTTCAGGTCTGATGTTCCTTCAGACACTCAGAGGGCTGAAACATTAATGTAACAGTCACTAATCCATTCCATTACTCCACTACACTGCATTATCAAGTCCCTGCTGTGTGGAACAGTAATGAAATGCACAACAACTTAAAAGTGAACTTGCCAGACTGCAAGGCCTTGTAAAGCAATGTGAGGTTCATAAATGAATAAAGAAAGACTTTCCCGGGTAGCAAGGTGCAGATGTTTGGAAGTTCCATAGTTTTATTTTATATATAATTTGTGAGACAAAATATAGACAAAGACATCGTCAAAAATATGATGTTCAGAGAGCTATGAAAGGGGGAAGGAAATGCAGTATAAAGGACTTTGTACATTACATCTTACAAATGACATGATTAATGACCCCATTGGTATGGCCTATACATGCCCCACATTTTAACTATCCAAAGGAACAAGTAAAGGGTCTTCTCCTACAGATTGTCAATAATGTGAAGGGAGTATAATGAAGCTAGACAAGCATACTGTATACGATTATTTCAGTCTCACATGAGATAAAAACATGTGCAGTTAGTGTTTTAGACATGAACCAGGGCAATAATAGACAGTGGGTGAAAATTCTCTGTATTTATTGGCGTTTATCTTGCTCTCCACGTGGGTTGAGTGGACCTAAACCAGGCCGGAAAAATGCACCCCGCACCATAACAGAGCCAGCAGAACCCTTCACTGTGAGAAACAAGCATTCTGGCCTCTAGGCTTTTTTTGGCTCTTGGACTCTTTCTCAAACCAATGTACGGACATCATGGTCGAGCAGTATGTGGTTTTGGCCACAGTTGCCACTAACTGATGATGTCTTTCCCTCAGACTTCCATAACAACGTCACCTTAACCACCATTCTTCATGAAATATCAGCAAGTTAAGCAGTCCTTGTCACTGAAGCTCCTGCCAAATGTGTCATCCCCAACAATCACCCGTGTTTAAAACTCATGGAGATCTCTTGTTCTAGCCATGGTAGCCAAGATAATGGACAACTGGGCCTGCCCAGCATATTTATACATGACCCTAAGCATGACGGGATGTTAATTGCTTCATTAACTCAGGAACCACAACTGTGTGGAAGCACCTACATTCAATATACTTTGTATCCCTCATTTACTAAAGAGTTTCCTTTATTTTTTCAGTTATCTGTACATTCCCTGTCTCTGTAACTGAAATATTGTTGTTTACCTGTACTCCTAAGCTTCCTTTCTTAGGAGTAAATGTAAGCTCATACAACATGAATTACCATTTTTGTATTTGTTATGAAAAAATAGGTACAATTTAACAAAAAAGATATCAGAGAATTCAATGTATGAGGAATTTTGCCAAATCATAGCACCATAAGTGTGGTAAGGCTAAATAACTGTATATTTTTGTAGCACATGCTCTGTTAAGGAGGATTCAAACAACAATCAAGGATGTTAGGCCCGTTACCTCCATAGTTCATGGACACACAAACCAACCCGCCCTTCCCTCACCGTTACTCTAACCTGTTCATCTCAGACCCCACCCAAAATCAAAAACCAAAACCCCCACCCTACCCGACCTGCTATGAAATAGGAGAATGGGAATGAGAACAACTGAAAAGAAAACAAACAATCAAATAAACGAATTAAAATCCTATATAAACGTTGTACAAATCCTGATTTCTGGAGAAACTGCAGGTTCTTGTTGGATTGTTTAAGTAATTATGCATATTGTTTTGTGTACCTGAAGATGGTTATAATTGTTAGGTTTGAAAACAATGGATCTGGCGCCATGTATATGATATTTTCCTCAGAGAATAATTAAATTCAAGACAAGGACAGTGTCGGAGTTCTGACCAAAAAGGCCAAACACAGTGGATTTAACGGTAAAGATTAATTCATTTTGAATGCAGAAGTGAGGGAATAATGACGTTGAGACCAAAAGGAGTGTGAACGGGACCAAAACAAATGCCCCGTCTCACAGTTTTTCAAAAAGAACAGAGAGGGTCCAGATTTAGCAGAAATGTCCTCAGGTGATGCTTAAATGGGTAGCACAACTGGAGTGCCTTGAACCAACATGAATGATATGTAATCAGATTAATATAAAACGGGGTCAATCTCCATCGTTCATGCATCACACAAACAACAAATTCAAAGAGCTCTAGAGTCATAGGCGGAGGGTGAACCAACTGCAGGATACAGTTATGAAGTCTAGGCGCATGCGCATTCTGTGCATTCGTTCTCACTAAAAGTGAGTTGAATATCTACGTTATGTTGCCTCGCACTGCCAAACCCCACTGGTTGAAATAAGTAAAGTTGGTCAAGTTGTCTGAGTTTTGTGCCTGTTCTAATCTTCAGTAAAATAAAAGAATGAACTTTCTCTAACGTTACACCAGTATAGGCTATACAATTCTATTCAATTCGATGCCAGGTGTAATATAAGGCTTGCTTATGAATTCTCACACATAATTTATAGCACTTTTATTGACATTAACAGAGAGTGTGGACAAAAACGCAAACAGATTATCACACACGAAACTTGCTGTCTGACCAGGTCTCTCTTGAGAATGAGACCCCGTGTCTCAATGAGATTACCTGTATAAATAAAGGTTAAATTAAAAAAATTAAAAATTAAAAATCGCCTACTGTTTTTTATTGATACACCCCCTGTTGCGCCTTTATTGCCGACCACAAAACTACCAAACTGGGCGAAGACAAGAAATATTCTGTTTGCGACAGCCGAAGCTAGGTGTGTTTTTGCTATCCTCCCCAAACTAGAGCCCTAAATGTATCAAACTAAACTAACAATGAACACATTTAGCTTCTTAGATTTTTATTGTGCTGAATAACGCTTAAACAAAGTAGCTGCATTACACCAAAATCTCAGCCTAATATCCATTCAACAAGCCCTTAGTTGGAGTTAACCAAGATTTAATAATGGTATTGTCAATATTTGATTAATATCCCCCATAGGTAAGCAAAACCATAAACTGCCCTTTGAACAGACACATATGAACAAACTCCTGTGACTGACTAATTGTCCATACTGGGAAATGGAGAGGTCAGGTGGGCGGGATGGCTTGTTCTCATCATACATTTTTCAAACTGTATATCCTAATCACTGAGTTGACAAACTCTTGTGCTTTGGGAAGTTGAGTCACAGATGGTCCTTCTGCCAAATCCAGTTTAATAAAGGAATACACTTGAAGCGATTTCCTGGTATAATCTCCATCCCAGTGCACCAGCAACACTGATTCGCTCCGAACGAGCACTCCGGATCTACGCGGGACCCCGGCTCCCCACATTACTGCACCCTCAATCTATCAGCTCCTATCCAAGCTCACATCACCACAGGGATCCTGTCCAAGTTTGGGGGGAAAAAGAGAAGAAAACATCACTTTCATTGTGAGGGTAAATGTTCATGAGAAACAGGTTAGGTTAATGAGCGACCACATTATTTATTTCTGCAACACCAGCATCTGGTTTTTTTTTTCTCCAGATGACTAATCTCAATTTGTCTTCCCAGTTTTTCGTTTTTCTTTCTTTGAATTAGGACTGCTTGTCAGGATAGTCCCGTCCTCTCCAGGTGCAGAAAAACACATATGACCAAAGAGACACGCACGTGCCTGTACATCCATCGCAAAGAAAATTGATACTTCTCGTCTCGCGATTTCCACCAGGAGTCCTTTTGAGTCTCCAGCCCATCCCTCTTTGATAGTGAAGGATAATGTATGTCAGAACCTGCCCCACGCTCCATAATGCCATCCACCTGCACAAACATAGTCGTGTGGGAAATGTACAACACCAACTGGCAGAAATTAAAGTCTACGCTGAAATGCAAACCAATTGCACTCGGTAGGAGTGAAAAAGGTCATTGAAGGTCGTTATTACTGAGGATAGTAGTTGCACTATGTCTAAGCCCTCATGGCTGGAGTGTAATAAGTCATAATTAATAGTGATACGTAGGCATTTGTACTATATCCCACATCACAAGAATGGTCCTTCTTTTTTGTAGTATAAAAATGTATGCAGTACACAGAAAGGTGGATAAAAAGAAGGATTTTAAATGAGCTGAAGCTGGAATCTGTGTGTATCGGATTGCTTCATTCTGAAATTCCCACTCTCTTCACTACTTTGTCCTACTTCCCAGACGGGAAGTAAGTGAAATTCCGGTACGCCAAATCCCAGGAGAAATCAGAGGCTATTCTCTGTCTGACAAAGAATCTGTTTCCATTTAATTCTGCTCATTAGGTGTTGGAAAGCTCTTTACGCTGCAAAAGCCACGGCCATTTTGTGTACAGACATTTACCAAACAGAAATTGACAGGGGACTGTCTGTTTGCAATAGCTCTTCGGCGCTTCCCCAAAACATTTTTAGAGGCCAAAAGCCTGCTACTAGATTAGTACCAAAATGTCATTATGAAGATCAGAAATCAGAAAGAGACAGCAAAGTATATGATTGCAGGTAAATTAATTACTTGAATCCTGTATTACCAAACAGTGGATGTGAAGTGATTCTTCATGTCTGATTATGTTTTTAACATGTGCAGGCTTCAATTTAAGCAGCACTGTCACCAATGGAGGCTGGTGACATTTCAGTTTGGTGGGGTTGTACCATACAACTTCCCCCCACCACCACACATGCACACCCTCACCCCCAACCACCACGCCCACCCCCTCCGCCTAGGTGCAGGTGTATTATTTCCACAATCAATGGACTGTTTTTTTATCATGATGTCCAGTCAATCTAGCCCCGGCTACTTCACCTTCAGCTTTTATGCCAAACTGGATTTTGCCACAATGGCTTAACGTTGTTCAGAGCTAAAACAGCATCTTCAGCTCGATGTGTTGATGCCATGTGTTGTTTACACTCTGCTTGCTCACACAGGCTTGCCTTCGTAACTTCCCCCTCAAACCCCTAGTAACAACATGGCACTGGGGATACAAGCACTGATATCTAGTGGTTACAGCGGGTACTGCAGCATAGTGCACTCGTTCTGTTGCAGTCAAATTGCAGTCACTCCTCCAAGGGTGGCAATTTCACCACCTTTAATGTATCTGGATGGATGTGGCAATAAGCTAAGCCCCAAAAAATCGAATGGCCTTAAATTCACTATCTGCTAGGCCTGGGCGATAAAACAATAACAATAATTATCACATTTTTATTGACGTCGATAACAATGTTCAAGTCTTGCCTGATATCGAACACGCATTTTAATAAGCAATTCTCCCACCCTCCGAAAGCACATAAAACCAGTCACATCCCTCTATCACAAGTGTAAAGCCTATCACAGCCAATCTACAGCAAGGGCATGCAGGGTCCATGTGCTTTACAGGAGGATCAATAGTTGAGAGAAATTGGGTTCATAATGGGTTCATATACAGTATATATTATATTTATTAAGTTTATAATATGAATATCTCACAACACAACTTTTCATACTGTGTTTTTTACTATGATTTTATCTATGTTTATTATTTAAGGCCTACTACTTTGAAACTGCTCCTGCTGCTTAAGTGTTTTAGTTAATTTTTTTTTTTTTAAGAAAAGTTGTTTGATACAACCTTATTGTGGCATATTGCAGGCCCTTTTTCCTTAACGAATTAAGGCTTTGTTAAATATTTGACATTTGTCATTTTCCCCTTAAATAAGCAGTGCATAACAGGCTGATTTCCACAATTTACAACATAATTAATATTAGTTAATCAATCAATATTAACTACTATCTGCGCACGCTCCTGCTCACTGGTCCTTGAAAAAAACACGCCCGTGGCTTGTTTAGTCATAGGCACTGCTAAGGAAGTAATCCTTTAATAAAGCATATTTTTAAGGTCAGAACATTGTGCGGGAGCGATCAGAAAAGGCTGCGGGTGTGGTCGGAGTGGGACGAGTGAAATATAAAATGCTGTGGGCGAGAAAGGCCAGAAAGGGTGCAGGCTGGGGTGGGACTGATAAAACAGAGCCTCCCGCACAGGCCTCTGCTCTACTCTTGCCAACGACAATAGGCCCCGAGTGTTTTTCACTAAAAATATTAAACTATTAAAATATTACCTTAATATAAACCACATTATTTCACTCATTCAGAAATAGACTCAGGATGGACTGGGTGTGTTTCTTCATTCTCAAATATTTATTGGATCGCGGACGATATTTTAGCCAAACCTTTCTAAGTAACATACGTCACACAGCAATCTTTAGCCAACGCAAACTCCCTGAGCACTGAGGCTGACAGCTAGCCATTTTTTGGACCTTATAAGCCACATGTTGTGGCATCAGGAGGGATTGGGAATGTCGGATAAATTCAACCATACATGCTAAAACCGGATGTGCTGCAATTCTGAGAATCCAACGATACTCTGAAGAAGACTGAGGAGAAACTGGTCCGCGTTAGCTGTAAAACAAAAATGTAGATCTATGTCAGGTCTAATTGGTGGTTCTGTGTGGCTCAGCAGGTAGAGCATGGCATCGGCAACGCTTAGGTTTTGGGTTCAACTCCCACTGGGACCCCATATACTGAAAAATATATGCATTCACTACTGTAAGTCGCTTTGGATAAAAGCATCTGCTAAATGACATATATTATATTATTATTATATTAATTGACCTCTCTCCTTTTCGGATTCGTTAAACATCAGAGTCTAAAATGAATTCTGTAGAAATTGTTCGTTATCCCAATGTCTAATAGAAGGAACATGTGAAACAAGTCAAATTCAGTATTAGCTTGACACAGAACACAACATTTACAAAGCTGAAATTCTCATACACAGATTTGACAAAATGACGAGAAAATGTGTAGATCTTGAACTTATAGAGAAAATAGACTCACTTGCAGCACGTTTGGGAACTTTTCCAAGCTGATAAACTGCTTTAATCACTAACTGTAGCTAGAATTTTGTACTCGATGATGGCAATGAGATATGGGTCAGTGACACAAATCTGTATTTTAGAAATACTAAAACTTAATGATTGTTTTAACTTTTTTGATTCTCTGGCTTTGCCACCAGATAGGCTTGTCCAATATAGGCAGTGATGTCTATGGAACCGAAGACTGCCTCCTTGTCTTTCCAAAATATAAATTCACCTTTCAGCTCCTATCAGTGAAATTCTTGCTTTTGCATTATTAGTTTGGAATTACTTGGATTCTTCCTAAAAATATATTTTTAACATGGATTAGACACTTATGAGATCCAGCTTTATGGAGCTAAAAGGGATTTAAAAAAAAGGATGACTCTGAAACTTGTTGACAGGAATGCTTTTACAGGATTAGTCTGAGGATGTACAAAATGACTGATGTGTTCAGTGTCTCCTAACCACGTAGAGTTGAATACCCTACAGGGCAAACCCACACATGTGCATGTATACAATATATACTGTATAGTACATTTTAACTCATTCAAGAATCCATTAGTTTTTTCCCCTGTGTAAGTAGTCAAGGGGGAGATTGGTCACAAACTACACCCTGTGATCTTCCGTTCTGTGATTAACTGTTTCTTCATACATGTGATCAGAGCTATGATGGGCTGAAAGCATGGATTGTGCCACACACCAGGAAAGGCTGAAATGCAGCCTCGTGATGGATTGCTGTTCTATTTCATGTTCACACGCTATCAACTGACCAAAACCTGACCTAACCTGGGCAGACAGGATAAAAAATTATGTTGAGAGGGGTCTGTCACCAATGTCTCTTACTGCAAAAGGGACTCACTATCTGCTTTAGATGAAGTTTCCCACAAATTCTATACTAAAAGAGACCCATCGATCTGTACCTGCACATTTTCAGATGCTACTCACCTTCCAAAATAGAGGTTGGTTCAATACCTTGACCAGGAATACCTTGTTAGGAAGCCTAAACATAGGGAGAGCTGTCAGGACATCTGTCAATTCGTTGATACTGGACGGGATAGTCCTTAGGCTTAGTGCCTTAGTGCTTTCAAAGACAGAGGTGCTGTTCTCATCCTTCGTTGTTGGGCACAATATTTGCTAATATTTACGCATGCAGGAAAATTGTTCAAACAAATGTTCCAAAGTTCAGAGACAGCAAAACAGTATTGTTGCTCATACACTAAAATTGCTGCAATTTTAAACTATGCCCTACAGCCAGAGTCTTCCAAAACCCTTTTTCAACACTTTAAGACTGAGAAGAAGCCTTACAGAATAATGGTCGACGAAAGCAATGATATCATGTGTGAAAAAGAATGCACGATCCTTGCCAGATGAAGAGAAAGAGCGAGTGTTTGTTGGATTCATAGACATGGCAATCTGCAATGCTGCAAATTCAAACGGCATACTTAGATGCATCTCCATATCCCTGGAAGTGCTGGATTCTGCAGCGATAATAGCAGTGATTATTGGAAAACATAATAAACATAAATCTGTTCTGTCAACTAAAACAACAAGCCCCAAGTGTTTAAATTGTTGGCTGTCCAAATCATCTGATAAATATTTGTGCTAATACAGCAGTCAATGAGCTAACCATGCCACCAGAAACTGTACTCATAGACATTTACTATTATTTTGAGAAAAGTGCCAAAATAGAGAAATTTGAGGATCTTGGCCAGCTTATGAAGCTGCTGTTTGTCCTCCCAAACTCCAGTTGTGATGTTGAGAGAGTGTTCGGTGTTGTTCCTCATATAAAAACTGAATTAAGATGCCAGCTCTCCCATGACACATTGGTTAACACATTTGTCTTACAAGATAAATCTCCTCACAGTAACTGCTATGAATTTCAACCAAGCAAAAAATTGCTTTTAGTTGCAAAGCACTCCACCCACCAGTATAATACAAAGCTACAAAGGAAATCAGCTAAATGAAATTGTTTCAATTATGCATCGTAAATTGTAATAGGTGTCTGTGTATCTTAATTAAAGCTTGTTTGTCTTTGTAGGACACTGCCAACGGTTGTTCTGCCTTCGCCAGCTATTCGCTGGTTTGTAGTGCTTTGCCTTCGCCATTTCTAGCTGATTACGTACAATGGTTTGTTGTAGCTAACATGAAATTCATAGGGTATGTGTCAAAAACACACTTCTGCCATTGTCATCAATGAGAGTAGTGCTTTGGCGCATCACAAAGACTAATGCAATTTATTGTGTTGAAACAACGCTCCATTGTCTGTTAAAAAAGTTCCGAGTTTTTGACGGAGTGCACTCTAACGTAGTTGCATCAGCCAATATTAGGCAGTTCAGAGCGGGAGTTGGAATTCAGTGGGCGGGCTTTCAGTTGTTTCGTTTTTTTAACAAGATGGATGCTGAACATTCACCCGGAGCTGTTACATTTACATTTTAGGTATTTAGCAGACGCGACTTACAAAAAGTGCATTTATACATGATAAGATTAATCACGGTTAGTGCAAGAGATCAATGTAGTAACATTGTAATAGACATCATTGTTGGCAGCTGCCCATCGTGCCTGTAACACAAGGAAAGAAAAGTTAGTTGTTTTTTTTTTTTTTTTAAATATAATATTATATAATTTATATAAATATATATTAGATATATTTAGAAAAATATATACATATATTTTTTTTAAAACATTCATGGAGAGCGTTGAACTGGAATACCATCAGTGTGCTCACAATTCAGTTTATTAAATAAATATATGCATTTATTTCCCTCACAATGAACATTTGGCTAGCTAGCTGTAAGATATGACAGGTTAGCGAAAATGCTAATTTGCCTTACTAAGCCTAGCTAGCTAGATGCAGCATCATAGGATATTACATGTTAGCGAAAATGATCAATTATGTTTTATATTACCGTGACCGTAGCTATATACACTACAATCTAATGTTTTTGTAAAAATATATTAAAATATTAAAACATATTATAAAACAGTTAAATATTACCATGTAAAAAGTTGCATTAACTTGTTTTATGAAACTTAGCTAGCTAACATTAGCCCCTAGGCAACTTTAGCATACTAGCAAACCAACAAATCTTAGCTATGTGTCAATTTGATGCATACCCTATTGTCAGTGTGAACACAGCATTCAACTGTAAACTTCTTTAATGGACAACAGAGCATTGTTTCAACGCAATAACTTGCGTTTGCCTCCATGGTGCACCAATGCACTACTTTCATTGAAAACAATAGCTTAAGCTTTTGACACTTATTCTCAGTGTGAACCCAGCCTGACAGTGCATCTTCCAGCAACAGTCTTCCTCCCTCAAAGTGGTAGGCTTCCTTTCAACCTTCCTTCCATCTAGGGAAGAACCAGTCACATCTCAGAAGCACTCACATTCTCCTGAATGTGCTTCAATCAAGCAGTTCGCACAGCTGGAAAACATCAAGGACATGCAATAAAACACAGGGGAATTCTTAAAGGTGCAACACACGCACACACAATAAAGAACACATTTAAAAGGACAACACATTAAATGGGAAGCTACTGCATGAGCACAGTAAACATGAAAAAAAAACTAGACACACAGTAGGCAACAAAAACATAACAACACTTCAAAAGACACTTCCAGTTTTATTGGCAGCCTTCATGAAAATGAGAAAGAAGAAAGAGAAAGAAGACTGTAGAAAACAAATAATACCATTAGTGGGATATATTGTCATTTTACTTTATTAATGATGCAATGGAATAACACATTTTTCAAATGAAACATTTATTTCCCCCCAAAAAAGGTTTCACAATTATTGGCACCCCTGTTTTTAGTACTTGGTGCAGTCTCCATTAATACATGCCACATGAATAAACAGAGGCAATATCAAGGAATCATTGTCCAAAACAATGAATTCATCTCATCTATCTCATCTTCCTGGAGCCTTGACAGGCACAATGTGGTTGCCACACTGTCAGTGATCACTACTTACAGATGGTAATACGCACTTACATTCACACATGAATGTCTTGTGTGATTTTTTGGGGTAAAGCTGGTGGCGCACCATTGCAGGTTCATGCTGTCAGGACCAGATTTGACAAATCGGGCAGGACAGTTCCTGTCTGAAAGCAGTGGTGGGCTGAGACGCTGTCGGTTGACTGAGCTTGTATTTGACATTTTAACGGGAAGGACTGCAGGAGGTGACTGGGCCGCCAGTAGTAACTGACAGCTTTGGGGTTTTAAAGAAAACAAACAGCTCAACCCCACCCGCAGCCCAACTCTAACCTCCATCCATCACAATTCTGCTTTCAGTGATTCAATGTTTTGGACCCTCTCACTGTTTAGTTTAGCTTTTTTATCGGCCAGCAGGTACTTGATTACAAATCACAACCAACGTCTTAACATCAGCAATCAGCATGTTATCATAAAGACCCAGGGCTCCTCTTAAGGCAAATTAGGGTCGTTTTTAAAATGGCCCTGGAACATTGCCATACGCAATTCTGGCCGCAGTTTCCAGCCCTTCGTAAGGCCTATCTTATCTCCGCTTCTCTTATCGGATCGGAGCCTATTTCTATGATATCAGCTTGCTCTCGTAAACAGATTTACCACTGGTCTTGTTTTAGTTGGAGCATGTTGCACTTTGTTGAAAATAAAAACCTCAGCCAGCAAGCTATGCTGCTTATGAAGCAAAATGTAAGTCTCCCAAGATACACAGACAAAAGCATTTCAGGAAAAAGTGATCCCTATCACATCACCGTTCAACTGAAAGATTGTTTCAAGTAGAGGCTGGGATTTGATAACCACACAACATAATACTGTATGAAATAATATGTGAATTGTTAAATACTCAAGAAAGCGAATGATTAATTATCCCAACCTTAGGTTATTTATGCATATGTATGTGTATGTATGTGTAACCAGTGTGGTCTGGACAGATAGCAAATCTGCAACCTTCGTAACTGCACGTCACAGCTTCCCGAAACATGATTAGTTTATTGTGCCTAATCCTCAGCTCCCTTAAATGGGGTAATTATCTTATCTTGGCTCAAAGTGATGATGTCACTGTGTATGGCAGACTCACATACACACTGAATGCCTCTACATACTAAAGTATACACATGTAACTACTATATAAGAATATTGAACATGGAAAATGTGTGTATGTGTGCAGTGTTTCATTTGTAAAATAAGAGATGCTGGGGCTCAGCTCGCCTCCCCCAACCTGTTAAAAAATAAGACTTTAGATATTTATGAGCCCGGGGCTCTGATTCTGAGTAAGACATTTGCTGGGGCGCAAAATCTGATTCTTGGCATTTGCCGGGGCTGTGCCCCGGCTAGCCCCGGCACAAATTAAGCGCTGCATGTGTGTATATATATATATATATATATATATATATATATATATAATATATATATACACAGTGGGTATAAAAAGTATTCACCACCTTCGGTATTTTTCACATTTTATTTTCTTACTTCGTGGAATCAAAATTGATTTAATTGGGATTTCTTGCCACTGATCAACACAAAATACTAATGTCAAAAAAAAATCCAACTCTAAAGCTTTTTCTAAATTAATTGCAAATTAAAAAACTGACAATAATTGATTCACCCCACCCCACACTTAAATAAACTCTGGGGCAATCAATTGTCTTCAGAGGTCACACAATTATTTGATTGGGGTTCATCTGTATACAATTAAGGTATTTCAAATGAATTTAAATTAAATACATCTGACTGTATGAGGTTCCGCAGTTGGTTAGTGCATTTCCAAACTGAAACAAAGAGCTTCATCATGAAGACCAAATGGGCATTCAAAACAAATCCGAGAAAGGATTATTCAAAAGCACCAATCAGGGGAAGGATATAAAAAGATTTCAAAGACTTATTAGCAACAGTAGCTAGCTTGATAGCTCTCCGATTAGCTAATTCGCCTGTCAAATGGATATTGGATGTTGTTATAATTGGGTTAAATGGTCTTCAAATATTAAAATCTGTTTTGCTTATTACTTTGTGTTCAGTCTGGCTTACCAGGGGTTATGTGCAACTGACCATGGGGCAGAGAGCTTGCGGACCCCTGCTCGTGTTATAGCAAGACGTCCATGTTCCAACAAGCTTTTTAGACATATTGAACAAGGGGTTTACATCTGTAAATCTATAGATTTCCCTGCATGATGGGGAATATATGGATTCACCAGGAAATCTAAACATTTGCACATTTGCCATAACTCGTATATTAGGCATGTAGTTGCCGTATATACCCGTGGTTTGCTTTTAAGCAGTTGTTAAAATGGCAGCATTATAAGAACTGTATAACAAGAGTCTGTATGCATATTTCAGCATTCCGTTTAGCATAGACATAGCTCACTGCAAAGTTCTTCATTTGGTGGTGTTCGTTTATAGAAGAGCAGGGTGAAATGTGCGGTAGTACCCCCCCTCCCCATTATCCATCCATATTTAGGAGTGTGCATACACATCTCAAGTCAAATATACTTGAAACCACTGACACAACCGTTCCTGCAAGACATTCCACTGTTCCTTGGAATGCATTTTACTATCTGTTGCTGGCCTGTGTCTTGACCAGAATGAGACTGAAGCCCTTCATATCAGCTATGCAGCAGATTCATCCCCATGCATACCACACAATCACTGGATAGTCACTGCCCCCTCTTTCACAGACTTTTGTTACAAAATAAGAGCTCATTTATCAAATATTAATGTCTAGAGTGTGTATACTTCACTAACTACGATATCTAGCAACATTTATTAGGGTACCCTCTGTATGTTTATGTTTTGGAGGCACTTCGGTGTTAGCGTTAGCATGAGCATGCGGAAGCAGTAATGGATGGTAAAAGTCCCTTAGCTCTGCTCTGTAAAGAGGGGCTTGTTAAATATTTCTCACTGTAATGAAAAGCAGCCTAGAACACAGAGGCCAAGCTAATTAAAATACTCTCCACCCCACCCCCCATCACTCCCACACCCCTAAGAACGCTGAATGGGGTAGAGAAGGGGGGCAGGGATGCGTGTGAACAACTGCGGCACAGACCTCCACTGAGGAGGCCACAGGGTCAAAGGTCACTGCTGCAATCTGACTGGGGACAGGAAGTCACCACAGTCAGCCTTCTGAGAATGAGAGAAAGACACATTGAGAGCGAGCAACATGTCCCAACTGCCTCATGGGAAAAGCTGGAGAAGAATGTCATCTGTGACCTCAGGACAAGAAAAAAGAGGTGCAGCAATCTTTTTACAGACTGTCTCTCTGTATCTCAGGGCTCAGGGCCCAGTCGGGGCACTTAGGTGTGAGTCCAATCGCAGATAAAAATGGCTGGAATAAAACATAAATGACTCATTCATCAACATGACAACTTCTCTCCAAAGGCTTCGATTCACAAAGCTATTTCAGCAGAGTGCGCGTTTAACTTCTTCTTCAGGTGAAACTGACCTAAATATTTACTGTAAAATGACACCCGTACAGCTGCTATTCCACCCCTTAGCCATCTCTTTGTTGTTTTTCTTTTGCAGTATCATAAAAATGCACATTCTGGATATGTACCAAAAGTTAATTTATGTGTAACTTGTTTATGCACATATTATGCAAATATTGTGGCCATTCTTTCCATTAGAATTACTAGTTTCAGAGCAATATTATATCTTACGAACTATGATATACAGTACCATGTATTACACTGTTTGTTAGATACAGTAAGTCATTGTCTCTAAGCACTGCACCATGTACTACCCTGCTTCCGATTGTATACAACTAGAGTGTGATCAGTAGCAGGAAAAATGTATGCATTGTATGATATGTCATATTATTAAGCAAAACATTAAGGACATTAAGTGCACGATACTAACTCATCCAGATTGAAACCATCCAGGCATGAATATAGTAGCTAAAAATAGTAAAGGTTAATTTTTTTCCTACAAAGTATGTGCTTTGAATAAAAGATTGATTTCATGTCTAAACACGGAACCTATGGAAAAGTCATGTTTGCGAACATTCTGAAAAGAGAAATTCTGACACAACGACATAAGTGTGACATAATGGAGTGCTGTAAGTGGCGTGGGGGATTGGGGGGCGGCGGGGGGCTGGAACAGAAGACTCCATGTGACTCCATGCAGAGTGGCCCAATGCCTGCCTAGCGTTAAACCATTGCCCATTAATCCTCGGAAATGTATTGTGCTTCCTGCTGCTAACAACACAGCTCTCTGGGGGACTGGAATTTATGGCTCATTGTGCAATTGGGGCATGAATCGCGTCTCCCGAAATCTGTCAGCCTGAGGAAGGGCAACTCTGGAGTGATTTTCCTCGCAAGCTTATTGTGCTGATTTCAGTCCTTGGAGAGAGGTCCGCTGTACATTGTGTCTTGGCAACAGCACATTTCTGCGAATGTACAGCGAGCCCCATGGGGCGCTGTGAGAGGACACCAGCCGGTAAGGACGCGGTCATTCCTCCAGCGAGACGGGGGGGGGGGGGGGGTGTCTCTCTGTCTTAATCGCTTTGCAAGTTCACGAGCCGTCCACGACAAGTAACAGAGGGACGTGTTGACCTAATTCTTGGCGAAATTAAAGGACATTTGAGACATGTGTTCAATGCATATGCCATTGTGTTCGCTCTTAGTCCAACTGGTCGGGGCATTTAGAACGGGCCTAATGGAATGGTGTTGTGTACAAGCCGCTTAAAGTAATGCAAAAAATACAAAAATAAATGTCAAATACAGTACAGTCAAAAGTAGTGCCACGATTTGTTGCTCTTTTGCAGTTTTCACAAATGTGCTACATGATAAGGCAAATGTCATCTACTCTTGGTAACCATGAAACCTTTGCTATCAATATTGAAACAAATTAATAGAATTTTGAATACATTCTCTTTTGTCCTATGTCCTATGGCATCTATACACTGTTAACCCTAACTGGCTGAATTCATACATGCCCTCTTGGTCAGATTATTTCTGATTCCCCCGAAATCCCAATGTCCCATCTCCAGCCAGAAGTAACTTGTTTGCTACTGTCTATGCAGCCACTCCCTTTTTGTAATATTGGCTTACTCCTTCTGTGGATATATATATCGTATATGTGTAATCAAGTAGATGTCATTTTCAATAATAACATTTTTTAAATACAGTTTGAAGTTAAGACTTCATTGGACCTTAAAATGAACATTTACTCTAAAGAATTTATTATTTTCGTACATTTTTAACATTAATTCATTATCTAACCCGCTTATTCCTGATCAGGGTCACAGGGGGGTTGGAGCCTATCCCAGCATGCATTGGGCGAGAGGCAGGAATACATCCTGGACAGGGCACATACACCATTCACTCACACACTCATACCTACAGGCAATTTAGACTCTCCAATTAGCCTAACGTGCATGTCTTTAGACTGTGGGAGGAAACCGGAGTACCCGGACATGGGGAGAACATGCAAACTCCACACAGAAAGGCCCGGCCAGGATTTGAACCCGGGACCTTCTTGCTGTGCAGTGACAGTGCTATCCACTGCCATTAACATATTTATGGTATATATATATATATCAGCAGGGGCATCATGCACCCAACATTTTGAGGGGGCACCGATGCAACCTTAAAGGAGAACTGTCACGGTTTTCAATTACATTTTTTAATTGCTGAAAACTGACTAAAATTACCATGAAACCATTCAAGTTACAACCTTAAAGGAGGTGGACAACGTTCACAGAAGAAACAAATGAAACGTTATCATAAATTTGCGCCGTGACATGGGAAAATGTAAGTGCAGTCTGGCTATATAGCGTTTCAAAAGGTATTTACAAGTGTCAACAATATCCTACGGTTCTGTATGTCCAATCTATATCCTTCCTGTTCTGTACTGCTCAGGCCTTACCCTCACTCTCACATCACACTCACTGCCAAGCGTATGGTGGGAACACTCAACGGCACAACTACCTTCTTCCTGAACAACGTGTCACTGACGTTTTACAGCTTCAAGTCCAACGTGGAAGGAACCT
Source organism: Aldrovandia affinis (assembly GCA_029706075.1). Lineage (NCBI taxonomy): Eukaryota > Metazoa > Chordata > Actinopteri > Notacanthiformes > Halosauridae > Aldrovandia > Aldrovandia affinis. The sequence goes on along the minus strand of JAINUG010000074.1, from coordinate 2,977,592 downwards.
GCTCAAATCTCAAATCCTCAGTCTACTGTCCACCTTCTTTCTGGACCAGGCCCTCTATCTTTCCAACCTGGACTACAGCAACTCTGCCCTGGATCCACAATTACCCATGAAAAGGAACCGAAATCTTCAATCTGCCAACGAGTTCCATGTCCCCACCTGCTTCAGTACCACTGTCCTACTCATTATAAAAGCCTGTGACCATTTGAGTTTTAAGAAAAAAGGAAATTGGCTATTAATGGTTTACCGAGTAATATACAGAACTATACGTCAAATGATCTGTACACTTGTCTAGTATGGTTCTAAAGATGTACTAAATGAAAGCTGTATTTAAACAAAGGCTTTTATAATAAACTGACTACATTAATGCTGTATTTCAACAAAGGAATCTTATAATAGGTTTCACAATTGCTTTGTTTTCTGATGAGACTAAGTGTTTTGGAAAAATACTGAGAATACACTGGGGAAATTCAGCTCGTTACTGGCTTCAAGGATTGCCCTTTGCTACAAAGCATATTCTCTCATTCTGGCAGCTTTCTCCAACTTGAAAAACATCTGTTGAGTTTGATCGTTAATCATAATTAAATGTATTTTTTTTTTTTTAAGCATTAAGGGTTTCTGAGGGTGCACTCTACATAGCACAATATAGTTAAATGTTAGTCTGATAAATCTTATCCATTCTGCATGCCACATTTGTTTTCCCACTATATTTTATAATTATTTTATATTGTATTTTCAGTGTATTTCTTTTGTACTTCTTTACTGGGCTAATGAATGTTTTTTATTTCGCTGCCAAAAATCAACAAGCTATTAAGAAAATTTCCATTAGTTTGTCTCTCCAGATGTGTTTAGCGTTGATCAATATAATTTGTTTATTTAAATGTGGAATCTGGGCTACTTACCGCATTTTCTTATCCCTTGTATATCTTAAAGCACCTGAAACCTCTCCACCCGAACCGTGAGCAGAGCCACAACACTTGGGTCTATAAAAGTTCAACTAAATTTGACGAAAAATGGGGAATACGTTTTGTTAATTCAGGCTACTTTATATATAGCCCATTGGTTCAGCGTTTGTTTTAAGTAAAATAATGGCATGACAGGAGAGGGGATTTAGATATATTTTTTCTCCTATTCCTTTTCTCCACAAGAGAGGATATTTTAATTAAAGCCCTGCCAGGCACCTGTGTAAACGTTCTACACCGTCAAACTTTCAAAGCCGTTTAACACAACCCTAACCTATTTGGTTCAGTCTTTCTCTCTCCTTATTCACGTGTTTGTTTATCCATGTAACGTTTCAGACGGCGTTTTGTTAGTAACGAGCTAAATGTAATGTGACTGGTAATGAGATATGCATTTGAAAAATCCCCTTCTGATCGATGATGAGATGAAGAGATCCAGCATATTGACCGTATTCAACTTTACTGTATAAAAAGTTCTGGAGACAGAAATGGCGGAAAAATTGGGAATTGTTTGGAGAATGTTGATTGGGTCTGCCCGCACCAGCTGCGTAAATTGTCCACCAGCTGCGTGAGTTGATGGACTGTGGAGAGGGAAGAGGGCCGATACTGGACACACTGCTGTAGAGGAATTCCAAAGATGTAGAATATAGATGCAGAATAGAGAAAAACTTTAACTTTAAAAACTTTTTAGTTAACATATTCTGATTTGTGAAATAAATTATTTATATTTTATATGATCAAACATATTATATTTATTCTATATATTTTATATATAGAACCACAAACAATAAATCTCATAGATTTGCATCTTATTATTTTCTGAAAGCACACTTCCAACTTTAAAACACTTTTGATCTTTTTATTTGTTCCCCAAAGAAAATGATACATACGTGATGAGATGTGATGATACATGTGTACTACATATAAACATGACAGCGGGTAGGATAACAGGTCTGCAGTGACACTCATGATTTTGGTCACGCTGAAGCAGGATGTATGAAGCAGGCAGTGGCGTGTCCAGGATTTTCTACATGGGGTGGCAAAGACACACACACGCTGTGTTTCCAGACACTTGTAGCATCTATGCCAAGGTGCATTGAAGCTGTTCTGGTGGCTGGTGGTGGCCCAACTCTCTATTCAAACAATTTGTTGGTATTTCCATTATTGTGGCACTTACCTGTATTTCTTATCATGTCATATATGAACCTTGCATCATATTGATTCGTGGCTCAGATAACTATGGTATCTACAAGGTAGGCCCTAATTCCCCAGACTAAATTTATACTCTTAAACCAATTAGACGTAGATGTAGTCAGCTAGAAAGGCCCATCTGTCCTGTTTCAATCAGACAGCTGGCTACCTAGCTACATAGCGTTTAATTAAAATAAGCAGTTGGTTAGCTGGCTGGCTTTCGGCAGTTCACTACTGAATTGTAGTTAGCTAGCCAGTGATACATGCCATCATTATCCTTAGCAGTGTGGCTACCTGCATTAGCTGCCTGGTTTACTACCTAGCCAGCTAGCTGCGCTTCACGTGATACAATCCAATACTTTTAGATGATATGTGCTGTATTATGGCTGTATTGTATGCTGTATTACGACCAGCTTTCAGCTATAGCTATTCAGACTAACACAACAGCAGCAGCCTGTGCGCAAGCAACATATGCCTTGTCCTCACATGCTTTTATGTTAAATACATTACCATCTGTGCCAATATACCGTATGACTATACACCAATTCTCACGCATCTGGAAACTAACATTAGCAGCACACCACAAATGCTCTGTGTCCTCACTCCGGATCTACAGTACTATGAATATTTGTGCAATGTCGCTGTCAATTCTTCTGCTCGCCATCTAACATGACAATTCACATGGCATCAAACACGCTATTATAATCCCATTGCTCCTGACGGACTGCTTTTAAATAATCACATGGAATCATAATTTATTTGTCTGTGCTACTGTCTTTACAGTTTTAACTTACAATTCAGTTTTAGCTCCAAATTCACATCAAAACCTACTATATTGAAAAACCTGTTGTTGCAGAGGGTTTAAAATAATACAGTCACATCTCATGTTGCGGATTCTCATTCTTTAGTAAATGCAATACCGCTAATCTTTGGAACGTTTTCAGCAATTACTTTATTCAGTGAAAGTCATACGTCATACCAGGAATAGTTCAAATAAATATCTTTTTAAAATATTGATATCTTTTTACAATTTTTACACATATTAATATCCTCACCCCTAATGTATGCTGCAATTCAAAAAGATGTGATGTCTCAACAAAAAAATGTCAGTTATTCACATATACAAAGCACATATACTCTGTACATCTGTAAAATATTATTCCTATATATATACCCCATGTCTATTAAAATAGATTTCATGATGGGGAGTGGTCAGGGAGCTCATGGCAAGATCATTCCAAAAATTGAACTTGCTCCACGATTCTGATTGGGGACCACCGCTTCAATGGGAACAGCTTAAATCACACTGAACACTTACAGCACTGTAACAGTAATCCTCTGGAAAAGACAGTAAGACACAGACAAAGAAAATCAATTAATGCACAAAACACTAATAAACATAATGAAGATATAAACAATGGCGTATTAAGCATAGTATGCTTATAGACACACTGCTTGTCGCGAATAAGAAGGAGTATATCTAATAGCTTTGTGTTTATGTGTCTGGGATTAACCCCAGAGAAAACACACGCCTCTATGAATATCATTGAACTGATTTAATTGTTGTCATGTTGTGGTTCAAGGAAAGTCAGTCTTAAGGATTCCTAAAAGCTCACATCCTTTTGTTTTTACAGGAATCAATAGAGAACTTAACTTTAACACAGGCTCTTATTACATAAAGGAAAAAGTATCTCCCTTTCCACTTCAAACACTACAGATCATATTTCAGAGCTCAGCTGACATGGAGTCGTGTGTTTTTGTCTTTTTTCATTGTGCACATACAGTAAGTGTTGTACCTTTGGGCCTTCCAAAAGGTAGAGAAAACAAGATAAAAGGTTCCTATTTGTACTGTATTGTGGAGTATAACCATGCTTTTCATTGTCATTTTTAAATGTAATTAGACCTTTCCATTTCATAGTAATATCTACTAGGTTACATACAATTTCAACAGCTTACACCTACATTTAAGAAAAAGAAAACCAAGGCACTTTTCTTAATGCAGTTAAAATAGCCTTTATCAATTTGGCATATCCGCGTAGAGTTTAAAAAAACAGACCACCAACGCGTTTGGGCTAAAAAGGCCTTTGTCAGGGTGTGGCATGGCTTACAAGGCAAATGATATTTAGCGAACACTTTTATGTGCTGTTGCCTTAATTTGTTTAAAGCACAGTAGAATTAACGAGACAGTTTGACGATTACAAGGATGCATACTGTGCAAAGACATGTGCTGTATGTAAACTTTCAGAAATGGTTTCGAATCAGAAACAAAGAGTCCGGGTAGCGGGTACACCACAGGGATTGTTTGTGTGCTGTAACCGAAGGTTCTGTGGCCATTTCCAAAACCAAACAGAGCTATTTTGCATGCTGGTCTCTGTTCCTGCACCTGGACATTGTATTCTCCTGTCACCCGGCAAGGGAATTGGAGTTTGAGAAAACAATGTCAGAGGGACCTGGAGCCTGCAGCGATGTTTAGCTGACACGGCAGACGGAATCTCGCCGAGTATCCAGGCTCTGGGTAAATATTGACCCTTTTCAATCGTTGCAAAGGTTCAAGAGATCTGCTATAAAAGCAATCATCTCTTGGCGACTGGATGCACTGGATAATCAGATTAGGAACACTGAGACACATTCCCCTGATCCACTTATTATTTGTAATATCATATATGAGTGCGCCATCTGAAAGGAAGGCTGGAAACCCTTGAATAAAAAACACAAAGATTCTAATCATTTTACAGTGTCAAGAATGACAGAATATGAGAGTGGAGGCAACAAACTGAAAGATTGCAAGGCATGATGGGTATATAGCTTTCACCTTCTTTCCTTACCTTGATACCGCATTTCTACGCTGTCAGCATTTTCTCACAATGTGCACCTTAAGGTATGACAATGCTGTGCATCACGCGTTTATCCTTGATGTTTGCAATGGGTATTGAACTGTTTTCATTTGTTTCCAGATTACAGGGCTTCCCGACCTGATAGAGAGGTAGGTCAATTGAGAAGTACCTTTTAATAGCACACAGGATAGTGTGATATCTGGAATTTAATCCTAGCCATTTGAAGTCATTTTAAAGCATGCCATTATGAAATGAATATAGTCCCTGAGCGTGAGATGCAGCTACATTTTCTCAATGTTGTGTTTTGCTGGCAAACAGCAGGGATGGTTCCTTACTGCCAAAAGAATTTGTAAAAACTTATGGAATCCTTCATATCTCTACCTCCATATACATGTGCAAGTACAGTGTGGAATATCCTGATCCTATTTTTGTTTATTAGTTAGAAGCAGTAATACAGTACTAATGATCACTGAAAAACTACGATCAGAAGCCTGTATAACTTACAGTACACATGGGTAAGATATTTATATGAAATTAGACAATTTCATAACGCATTTTCCTCATTAGATGGCATTATCTAAGGTAATTGAAATAGCTAGTTTAGACGCACAATATGCATACACTCAAGAGGGCATTACATCAAAATACTTTGATTGGTTTAAATCGGACCAGTGTACATTTCAGAAAAAATGAAAAAACACGTTCATTTTTCAGAGTGTACAATAACGAGTTCCTACAGTACTCTTATAGCCCACTTTTCACCTTCGTATTTCTGTATTGTTTTAGGCTAAACTGACGATTAAATGAAGACTGATCAAATATTTACATATTCAAAGACATGTTAAAATAGAAAAATCTAAAAAGGTTAAACCGATATAATGCAGTCAATGGCATCCAGGTATTTTCTGAGCTGACACATAGAGAGAGAGACTCCCATCGGAGTCTGATGCATAGAGAGTTACACTATTTACTCCTCTAGGAAAATATATGAAGCCGTTTTGTAAATACAGAATAGCTAAGAGAAGACCAATAACTTGCCATTACAATTTATATTATTTGATTACCTAGAAGCATTTATTTGTTATTTGTATTAAACAATCAACTGTATGAATACAGTAACAGCAAAGTGTACAAATACAGTGAATCTGCATGATAAAAATATATATTTTTTAAACATTTTATCCAATCATACACCTGGACATTGACTGAAGTACCATGATCAAGAGAACTATGGCAATATCCCTCCTGAGAATAAAAACTGCAGCCTTCTGGTTATTGGCCCAGTTCCATACAAGGATCCCCAACTCTGAAACAAGGGGCCATGACTGCTTTGGGGAGTAACATTATTCATGCCATTTGTCATCTCGTAGTAAAACAAAGAAACTGTTGTTACTTTGGGTTGACTGCTCAATCAGACAGTCAGTGAGTGAGGTAGCCAAAAGTATCAGGCAAAAAGCAGAACAAGGATATGACAAAGTTAATAAGGTCAGAATGTATTATTTACAGAATTTAGTACTATAAAGAATTTAAACGATCATCCAAGAAAAAGCTACCGAGCTCCAATTATTAAAACAAAACTGACATTAAGAGAGGACAAACAGTTACTATTCCACATCGCTGAAAAAATATTTCTCAGACTATAAGTAAAATAGAAATATGGTAATCATAAAACAACCATGCCTAAGCGATATTTATCTTTACTTGAATCATCTTGCGGTTCAGGGAAGATTGCAATCACATAGTCATGACTGAGAAAATATATATTTTAAAATTTACTCCAACGTGTCAAGAACAAAGATGTCAAGTAGTGGCATCTTAAAGGCAAGCTCTGGACAATTTGTATGTTCGGCCAACGGGGAATTTTTTTTACAAGGTGTGAAAAATGTGTGAAATGTCACCACCATCTGTCTCACACAGACACAAATCATTCCTGCACATACTCCATTTCCCTGTGAACACAGCACAGGCCTGATTTCCCATATTCCTTTCTGTGAATTCAGACTGCCCCTCAGTGGCCAATAAGCATACACATGAACAGCCTCAAGGAAGGCCCTTAACAATGTACGAGCTTGCAACCGACAAAAAAATAAATCAAGAGAACTGGGTTTCAAGCACCCTCATAGGCTCCCTGGTGCAAACACATGACAAAGATAATACATAATGTAAGAAGAACCACACAGCATGTAGTTTTGCCAGAACAAATGTGTTTGTAACTGCCAAAATAAAGGAAACACTTGAGTAAATGAAGGGTTCTGGTGGCTCTGTCATGGTGTGGGGTGCATTTTCCTGCCATTGGTTTAGGTCCACTCAACCCCTTAGAGGGCAAGGTAAACACCAATAAATAAAAAGCCATTGTGAGTGATCACCTTCATCCTATGGTGAAGTATTTCTATACGGATGGGAGTGGTTTCTCAGGATGACAATGCCCCCATCCACGGGGCATGAGTGGCCACTGAATGGTTTGATGAACATGAAAACTATGTAAACCATATGCAATGGCCGACTCAGTCACCAGATCTCAACCCAAATAAACACTTAGGGGAGATTCTGGAGTGGCGCCTGAGACAGCATTTTCCATCACCGTCAACAAAACAACCAAATGATGTGGAGGAATGGTGTTACATCCTTCTATCGGAGTTCCAGACACTTGCATAATCTATACAAAGGCCCATTGAAGCTGTTCTGGTGGCTAGTGGTGGCCCAACGCCCTATTAATACACTTTATGTTGGTGTTTCCTTTGTTTTGGTAGTTACCTGTACCTGCAACGTGAAGGGATTATATGAGACAGAAATGAGCAGCAGTGGCTTTCAGTCATATCCGCATCCATTCAACTGATATATCGAAGGGATTTCTGTCATGGTTGTTCCCCTGACTCACCACCAGAGGGCGGTGTTGCGCCTTTCTGGTAGGAGGGGCGGAGCATATCAATCACCGCTCCTCACTATTTAAGCGCAGCTGTTTACCGGTTCTTTGCGAAATCGTAAAAAAACTTCACTACGATCTAGCCGGTAAAGGTTGTGGCGTCTTTTTAAAGATACTACTAAGCACGTTCTCTTACTTAGAAATTCCTCTTTAGCAAATGTAGGATCTGTTCGTTACCTGCTTTTGGAACACTCACTTGCTCCTCCTGAGCTAGTCGTGTTTCGTTATACACAGTCTGTGGACTGTTCGCAGGTCTTATTTCTTCGCTGGTTATTTGGCTCTTCTAGCCGTTTATCGTTTTATTCAAACACTCGGTGTTGGTGATTTAGTTATTCCTTTTTTTTGTGTCTTTGTGGCACCTAGTCACCCGTTGGGTGATATTTTCGGTTTTTCCCCTTTTGTTATTGTTTGTTCCTAGTCTCTGTTTATTCAGAGTTTGTGGTTAAACTGTTTAATTACAGTTTAACTTATCGATACCCCTGGGGTTCTGCGATTGACACCAATCCCTTAACCCACCATAACAGTACGATTTCGCCATGAATACGGCGTCAGCGGATCCTCGTGGTATCGAAGAAATGGAGAGACAGAGATCTACCATTGACATTTTATTAAAACAACAACGTGTCATGCAAGACAACCAGGCTAGCATGGCCTTGTCGGTCCAAAGACTGGAGGGCTTGATCCAGACACTTATCGAGGTTCGTCCCCAGCCTGCGGTAGGATTAGCGGTCCTAATCCGGTGTCACTCCTCGTTGGGGTACACCTGTGGGAGAGGGATTACGAGAGGCAAAAGTTCAGCTTCCTCCTCGTTTTAGTGGCGAGTCCGGTAAATGTCGGGGTTTTTAGCACAGTGCCAAATTGTATTTCAAACTCAACCATCTAGATATAGCTCAGAAGAGTCGCGAGTGGCACTCGTGCTATCATTGTTATCGGGGGCAGCTCTCGAGTGGGCAGTACCTCTTATTCGGTCTCAAGCACCGGTATTGACAGACTCGCTGGGGTTAATGGGTAAAATGGAGTTGGTTTTTGACCACGAACTTCATGACAGCGAGTCTGCGACTAAATTGACGCGCATGCGCCAGGGTAACCAGAGCGTGGCGGAATTCTCTATCTCGTTCCGTGCTCTCGCGGGAGTTACAGGTTGGCCTGAGAATCCTCTCATAACGTGTTTTTACTAACGCGCTATCTGATCGGTGCGAGACGCTCTAGCTACGATTGGCATTCCCGATTCACTTGATGAACTTATTTCCACTGCTATACGGATCGATAATCGTATTAGGGAACGCCAGCGAGAGAGGGGGTAACAGGGAGTTCCGGTTACTACGAGAGGGTTCTTACCTCAGTTTCCTAGGCGTCTGGGCAAACCGACGAACCCATGGAAGTTGACAGTGCTAGTTTTCGGGCTCGGCCAGAGGGGACTGGAACGGTTGCGGTACTGTCGACAGAGGGGTCACATTATTCAAAATTGTCCCAAACTGAAGGGAAACGAATAGCCTCACTATCGGGCCGGAAGCGGTAGTGAGACATCAGTCCTCTTTCTTCCGTACCTTCATTTCTGTTGAACTATCCTGGGGGAGACAAAACATTAAAATAAATGCATTTCTTGATTCAGGAGCTGTTGATTGTTTTGTGGACTCCGGGTGGGCTAAAAGAATTCATTTACCTGTTCGGGTTCTTTCACAATCTTGTGGTGTTACCGCTCTTGATGGCCGTCCGCTGGGTTCCGGTCGCATTAAGGAATCCACGGAGACTGTAAACATGCGGATCGCTTACGGCGAGCACACAGAACAAATTAAGTTTTTTTTGGTTGAATCGCCTACTTACCCATTAGTTCTTGGACACTCCTGGTTAATAAAACATCAACCACAGGTGAACTGGGGTAGTCATAAAACCCTATTATTCAATGGGGGGATCAATGTTCTCTTGAATGTTTACCTTTTATTCCGTCGTCTTCCGGGTTCGGTGAGGCTAAAAGTCACGAGACCGATTCGGAGACCGACGAATCTATTTACTGTTCGCCTAATCATGCTCCCTCATCCGTACACTCCAATGAGACGGAGAACGAACTCGAATGGGATCCTCAGTGTGCTTGGGAAGTCCCACTGGAGGAGTCCACGGCCGAGGAGATTAGTGACCTGGAATCCTTACCCTTTGATTCTTTAGAGGCAGACATGCCGTCTACGGACGATGAGCCCAAAGTGTCACGAGTTCGAAAAGATCGGTTAGCTACTCAGTTCCGATTCCCATAAAAAATTCGAACTGCCCCCATTGAGCACGAGTTTCAAGGGATAAGGAGGAATGGAACTCATGAGTACGGAGTGTTACTTGCTACCTTCCGGCATTCCTAAAACTTATTCCGATCTTAGCGAGGTGTTTAGTAAGCAAAGGGCAACTAAACTGCCTCCACACCGGCCTTATGATTGCGCTATTGAACTTCACCCAGGCACAGTTCCCCACGTGGATCCCTATATTCACTATCTATACCTGAGAGCGGCCATGAAGAGATACATTTCGGAATCTCTTACTAATGGTTTTATCAGGCCATCCACGTCTCCGGCTGGGGCAGGGTTCTTTTTTGTTGGAAAAAGGATGGGGATTACGACCGTGTATCGATTACAGAGGATTAAATAATATTACTATAAAGAATCGTTATCCCCTTCCACTTATGAACTCCGGCTTTTGAACGTCTCCAAGGAGCGTCCATTTTTTCAAGTTGGACCTTCGCAACGCTTATAATCTGGTTCGCATCCGTCAGGGTGACGAGTGGAAAACAGCGTTTAATACACACAATGGTCATTCTGAATACCTGGTTATGCCATTCGCCTCACGTCGCGCCGGCTGTCTTCCAGGCATTCGTTAATGACGTACTCAGAGATGTTGGAGAAATCGGTGTTCGTTTATCTTGACGACATTTTAATTTTTTCCAATTCTCTCTCTGAGCACGTGAAACACGTTAGACAAGTATTAAAATGCTTGTTAGAAGCCCAATTATTTGTGAAAGCAGAGAAATGTGTGTTTCACGTGCCTTCAGTTTCCTTTCTAGGATTTATTGTCGCAGAGGGCAGGATCCAAATGGACCCCAATAAAGTGACTGCGGTCAAGGATTGGCCTGCTCCGGTCTCTGTAAAACAGGTGCAGCGTTTTTTGGGGTTTGCAAATTTTTACAGACGGTTTATCCGCAATTTTAGTTCAGTGGTCGCGCCCATCACGGGCGCTTACAAAAAACTGTTTCTTCTCGGTTCCAATGGTCCCCTAAAGCGGAGGCGGCTTTCGCTGAACTAAAGAGAAGATTCAGTTCTGAACCTATTTTAATTTCTCCCAATCCTTCATTACCTTTTATTGTAGAGGTGGATGCCTCTGAGCTAGGGGTAGGGGCTATTCTGTCCCAGCGGTCGGTCATGGATAAAAGGGTTCATCCGTGCGCCTACTTTTCTCGGAGCCTTTCCCCTGCCGAGAGGAATTACAATGTAGGAGATAGGGAGTTATTAGCGGTTAAAATGGCGCTGGAGGAATGGCGTCATTGGCTTGAAGGGGCGGAACATCCCTTCACTGTCTGGACTGATCACAAAAATTTAGAGTACATCCAGGGTGCTCAACGTCGTAATTCACGGCAAGCTCGTTGGGCATTATTCTTTACTAGGTTTAATTTTTTGTTGACTTACCGTCCTGGTTCTAAAAATATTAAACCTGACGCTCTGTCACGCTTGTACGATGGATCCGAAATGGATCGTCCGCCCACACCCATTATTCCCACTCGCACATTTTATCTCCAGTCTTATGGGAGATAGAAAGGGTGGTGCATGAGGCTCAACGCCTTGAGCCGGATCCTGGTGGGGGTCCACGGGGATGTCTCTTCGTTCCTTCAGGAGCTCGCTCCCAGGTACTGCAGTGGGGCCACTCCTCCCGGCTCACTGGTCACCCAGGCGTACACCGTACGCACGATTTTTTGAGAGACGGTTCTGGTGGCGGGGTATGGAGAAAGACGTACGGGAATTTGTTGCGGCCTGTAGCATTTGTGCCCGCAATAAGGGTTCACAGCTGGCACCTTCAGGGTTACTGCGGCCACTTCCGGTTCCACATCGTCCCTGGAGCCATATCGCCTTGGGATTTCGTTACCGGTCTAACTAAACGAGCGGTCATACCGTCATTTTGGTGGTAGTGGACAGATTTTCCAAGGCTGCCCACTTCATTGCACTTCCCAAGCTGCCGTCAGCGCTCGAAACTGCGCATCTCATGATGGACCATGTCTTTCGCCTTCACGGCTTACCGCAAGACGTAGTGTCCGATCGGGGTCCTCAGTTTGCGTCCAGATTCTGGCGGGCGTTTTGTTCGCTGTTAGGGCGTCTGTGAGCCTGTCATCAGGGTTTCACCCACAGACCAATGGACAGACGGAACGCACCAATCAAACAATGGAAAATACTCTCCGCTGTCTTGCTTCCGCCAATCCATCATCATGGAGTCGGCACCTTGCTTGGGCAGAGTACGCTCATAACACGCTGCGCAACGCGTCGTCAGGTCTCTCTCCATTCGAGGCTCAGTTCGGGTTTCAGCCTCCTTTATTTTCGGGCGCAGGAGGGTGACGCAGGAGTGCCTTCCGCTGCGGCCTTTGTGCGACGTTGTCGTGTCACCTGGAGAAGGGTTAGGCGGCTCTAGTACGCGCTGGTGATCGCCAAAAGGAGTTTGCTAATCGTCGTCGACGGGCAGCTCCATCGTATAGGGTTGGTCAACGAGTGTGGTTGTCTACACGAGACCTGCCGTTACGAGTAGAGTCTCGAAACTCGCTCCGCGTTTTATTGGGCCTTTTAAGGTCCTACGTAAAATTAACCCTGTCACCGTGTTATTACAGCTTCCCCAATCTATGCGGATACATCCTACGTTCCACGTATCTCGCATCAAACCACTACTCATTAGCACCTTGGCGCCTCCCGAAGTACCACCACCGCCTCCTCGTATCATTGGGGGTGGCCCCGCTATACGGTGCGTAGTATCGTGGCGTCGCGGCGTGTAGGTAGGGGTACTCAGTTCCTAGTGGACTGGGAGGGTTACGGCCCTGAGGAGCGCAGTTGGGTTCCGTCCCGACACATCTTGGATCCATCGTTGATCCAAGATTTTCACCGGCGTGGTCTGAAGGGTCGTCAGGAGTCGTCCCTTAAGGGGGTCCTGTCATGGTTGTTCCCTGACTCACCACCAGAGGGCGGTGTTGCGCCTTTCTGGTAGGAGGGGGCGGAGCATATCAATCACCGCTCCTCACTATTTAAGCCGCAGCTGTTTACCGGTTCTTTGCGAAATCGTAAAAAACTTCACTACGATCTAGCCGGTAAAGGTTGTGGCGTCTTTTTAAAGATACTACTAAGCGTTCTCTTACTTAGAAATTCCTCTTTAGCAAATGTAGGATCTGTTCGTTACCTGCTTTTGGAACACTCACTTGCTCCTCCTGAGCTAGTCGTGTGTTTCGTTATACACAGTCTGTGGACTGTTCGCAGGTCTTATTTCTTCGCTGGTTATTTGGCTCTTCTAGCCGTTTATCGTTTTATTCAAACACTCGGTGTTGGTGATTTAGTTATTCCTTTTTGTCTTTTGTGGCACCTAGTCACCCGTTGGGTGATATTTTTCGTTTTTCCCCTTTTTGTTTTGTTTGTTAGTCTCTGTTTATTCAGAGTTTGTGGTTAAACTGTTTAATTACAGTTTAACTTATCGATACCCCTGGGGTTCTGCGATTGACACCAATCCCTTAACCCACCATAACAATTTCAAAATAAAAAGCAATATCCAAGCTCCAGAAAATATATGTATGTTTAGCATATATTCTACTGTATATAAGCAAAATTGCAGCCACAGCATGTGAACACAGTATCACATTATGAACCACTTTCTGGGGCTGGAAGCCTAAAAAGTTAAAGAAACAACTGTATTCCAGCCCTGTAATCAGAATCACAATCAACACACACTTGTGGTAATTAATCCCCTGGAGGTTTCTGGTTTGTTATGTCTGAGTTTTGCATAGCCAAAGAGAACTTAAAACAAACAGTAAACAGCTGGAATTGGTTCACGTGGACACCTTACAGCTTTCCCGAAACACAGATTAACAGTACAGTACTTGCTTTTTCATTTAAAAACATTTTTAACTACTATAATTCTTGGCAAAATGCAAGTACGGTAACTCAGTTGCACACAGTGACTACACTAATACAATAGATTTTAGCAAAATACTTTTCTGTTGTACATATCATTTTTACAGTTGAAAGTAAAAAATAACATCACTCTCTCACCTGCACAATCGATCAAATGTGACCAAGCCGTGTGCACCATTTCCACTTTATTTCTTTCATTTAAATCATTTGGAGTTTGGCTATTATTTTCTCCAGTTTCCACTGAAATTTGTTGATTGTTATGTAACATATTTGGCTACATACAATTTTTTTCTATTGCCTATTTGTTTCTAATGCCTTTCTATTGGAAATACACTGTCCTTCTGCCGAATGATTGAATACAGACAAGAACAATAATTGTATTTAAATATATATATATATTTACAATGTATTCCCCCTTCTTTTCTTCCCCAATTTAGACTTACGAATTGTGCCTCTCAAGTTGCCGCTGTGCCACCCACACTACACACATTATTGTTGTTTTTTTGTCCCATTATTGCCACGTGCACCACATGAAAGGAGCACATGCACTGTCATGTAACACAATGTATATCGTGTTGGGTAATCATCTAAATTACAATCAGTTGACCTCTGTATGTTAGTTTAAACCATTTTTTATTCCCTTTTTTCTTCCCCAGAATTCGGAATGTCTGATCTTAATTTGAGGATTGCCCCATTGCTGCAATGTCCTCTGCAATGTCAATTCAGGAGGGTGCCCATTATCACATGTGCGTGCAGCCAGCCACTGCTTCTTTACACACTTTGGAACTGGCGTAGGTGCCACCTAGCATCCCTGTTGCACTACAATAAAGAATCATTCTTAATTTTATTTAGCAACAAAATGGACAGACATATGGACAGTATGTATTATATGTGTGTGAAAAAGTGTCAAAATTAGCATTTCTTCTTGCATTCAATTCAAATACTGGTGAATAAAGGAGTTGAAGCATCCTGTCTCCAAATGACCGTTTTTACTGTATTTTTCCCCCGTCACCAGTGGTAAGGATCAATCGCTTTATTCCCCCGCCTTTGTGAACAATTGTTGTGTTTGATATGACCACAAGGAGGCGCTGCCATCTAAACAAACTGAAGGTTGCTACCAGGAACATTGTGTCGAACGTCTGTTTACATGATCTGGACTTTTTTCAGTAATTTGCGAATGGATAACAAATGACATTATTCATTCATTAATTTCATTTCGTTTCATTCCTTCATTTGAGAGTATATGTCGTTCACGGGAAGCTTTGAACTTTACATTTTAAACTGCGGCTTTACATTTGCCGCAGCGTAGGGTTCGAACGCATTTGGTCCCTTCATTTCAAAGCACTTCCAAACACTTTGGAGAAACAAAAATGGCTCATCCCCTTCAGATGTATTTCTTTGCATTTCTTTTATTCCTTATGCACATCGTATCGACAAGTCAGGGAATTCAATCAGGGCGATGCAACTATCCCGAAATGATCAATCTGCCATGCCATCACAAAGACTGTTTTCACACCAGGGCAGTCATTCCTCCAGGTGATTATTTAAAATGTACTGAAGAACTCTGTTTACACTTAGTAATAAAAATATCGTTATATCTTGTTAATAATTAAATATAACACATTGCTTTACACATGGAAGGCTGCTTAAATGTAAATGTCCATGTCGTCTAATAACAGTTGTGACACTTCGCATGTTTCAGAAGAAAGAAGTATAATAAAATATAGCATACCTCTAATGTCTACAGTTCGAGTATACATAATGTCAATAAACTCTTTTCACAACTGGGCATGCCATGGGGAATTCAGAGTAGCTCTGTTGTCTATCTGAAAGGAATTATATTGTCTACATCATTTACATGGCAAGCTTTATGCTATGCAGCGCAACAATAAATCGGAATAATTTAAGCACTTAAAAATATACTTACATGTGTTGCTTATATTTGTATTATACATTTTCCATAGTGTAAATCCTTAGTATGCATTTCTGATAACGACTCATGTTAAATATAACTTCACACCACCAGCATAAGTCTTATAAGCCAGATGTATGTCTAATAAAAAAATCTACATGAAACATTCATTATTCATTACATACAAATTCTTTATAACATGTTTATGTGTTATAGTGCCGTTATGTAGAGTGCTTCATAACACTTTCATGAGCGCTTTATAAGCCATTCAAAACCATCATTAACATTAAATACATGTGCATCTAAGAATGCATTATACTGCAATATATGACTCATCGGACAAAAGTTCTAGCATTCATAACACCTTCATAAGATGTTAATAGATGTTAAAGATAATACCTTACCATACAGAGCAGATAAGAACTTGGCATGAATGATAGGAACAGTTGTATATTTAATATGTTCCCAGCTCACAATTTTGGGTTCCAAAACAATCACAGGTTTTCCAGTCACAATTTGTCCAGTTTCCTGGATGCCTCATGTATGTGGAAAAAAAAAGGTGTTCTGTTCAATTAATGTCATTAATATTTCACTGGGTAATTGGTTAACAATTTTCAAGGGATCTGCCATTTCTGAAATGTTGACAAGTATCCTCCATGTTTTTTCACGACTAAATGATGATCATCAGAGAATGTAATCAATATGTGTGTATTCAACATGTGTGTAATGTTTTTCAGTGACCTTTTTTGGAACAATTAGTACATTCTTAGATGATTTGGATCATTGTAATCTCAAAACCAAATGGGAATCTAACCAGAATGTTCCCCAATGTTTTTCAAACGTTCCTTGTTAGACGTTCTTGTTTGAGCTTTTAAGTTTTTCTTTTAAGTATTGTAACATTTTACAGACATTTCTGTTATGCTATTACGAAATGTAAGGTCCTGGATATTCCTCATCAGCATAGAATCTCTGTAACTGAACTCAATAAGCTTTAATTTGGGTTTTGTTCATGTAAAGGAGCTCACTGAGATTTGCTCAAAACACATCCATGTCAGAAAGATTGATAGAGAGCAAAGGCTGTATATACAATACAGGCAATGAGCTATATTGGGGATGGGAAAATTATATTATTTTATACGAATACATTTACATTTTAAGCAGTTAGCAGATGCTCTTATCCAGAGCGACTTACAAGATGTGCACTAATACATGGTATGATTAATCATTGTCGGCGCAAATCAATCATCGTTCGCGCAAGATACAATTGCTTAGAGAAATACATTTTAACAAGTAATTTTTTCCCCAAGAAGACATGTCACAATTATTTCAACCCCTAATAATTATTTTATCTCAGTCTTTTGAGCCTGATCGAAATTTTGTGGTTTGAATTAAAGAGGGTAGTCCATAGGCGCAAACTAGTCTGTATGGAGGAATGGTCTAAAGTTGTATTAGTATAAAATATAGAATATAGAATTTATATTTACAATGTTTTTTGAGCATACAATATAGATCATTACCTATATTAATGATTTTATCCAGCCTTATTTTCTCTTTATAAAGGGTGTGAATAATTTTGGAGGGTACTGTATGTGCTTATGTGTTTGTGGGTGTGTCAGTGTTGTAGTACTCGTGTCCAGGAGTGGATTTTCATCAGGACACCTGACTTCACTTGGATTTGATCAATGGTGACCTGGACCTGCAGTATCAGACTCAATTATACATGTGTCTAAAAATTAATTAATTAATATGCGATAAACATAAACTGTTTGAGTCAAAATTATTATATCGCAATTAATCATTTTCAATGGTACCTTCCCTGATCAACCTATGACTACACATCATCGTCAGTGACGTGGAATGTTTGATCAGTGAGGAACACCAATTTTTTCCACGATATCAGTGGTGATACTGGGAGTGATTAAATTCACTTTAGTGAATTGTAAGGTCAATAACGGAAATGAAACATTGGCATTGTGCGCGACCTGCAAGAGAAACATTTAGGATAAACTCGGAACAACCTTTTCTCAAATTTTGTCAGGTCGGCATGCATCCCAAGAGGTAAATCAATTTGGACAGAATATGGCATAGTAAAGAAGTACATATTTGATGGCTATTGAAGTGGAATGAATGGTATCTGTTAACTTGTTAATATTTTGGCATGACAAAGATACAAAGAGTAAAGCTATTTTTGTTTGATATCATCCACATAACTATATACTGTCGGTTGAAAATATGAACACTCTTCAAGTGACCCACTCTTGCAGGACCCTGTACGTTTATCTTCCTGGTGGTTCTGTTACAGGCTTTAGGTCCCACCCGGTGGTTCTGTTACTGTTGCGTTTCTAAGGAGCCTTGGATGTTTCCTCCCTCTCTTCCTCCCAACCCTCTTCTGGTTCTTTCTTCTCTCTGTTGAAGAAAACGTACTCATTATTAATTTGATAAAAGCAAATAATGACAATAACAATTACAAATGTAACTGACAAGCCACAACTATGGCAGTCAAGCACAGAATTCCATTGTCCTCATTAGTTCTCCAAGGTTAACAAACAACTAGTCTTGTACTCCTATATCATTTATTTTATTTGCATACATGCGTTCATACAGTGTTGGTAATACATACATTACCAACATTTGTGACCAGCTCCAATAAATGGGGCTCAAGTGAATTTGTATTAATGTACAGATTCAGTTATGCTTCTTTGAATGTTGATAAAATGTGATACTTTTATAGTGGATTATACAGGTTACATTTCAAATAGTTGTTGATTAAACGATTTGTCTTAGGGAGAGGTGAAATACAGAACATCCACAAAACAGTGTTGTGTGATTGGGAAATCACTGTATCTCTGCCCTATCTGTTCATACATGCACATTACTGATGCCACCAAATTAGCACATAACGCCAGCGTTTGAGTTGATCTCTAGAGGTGGATGAAAATCTAAACTAATGATCAGACCCAAAACTTGCACATGGCCCGGGTGTGATTTCGCCACCGTTCACATCAAACTACAGTTCGTAGAGGATAGGCAACTTAAAACACTACCAACCCGGTTTTCTCACCTACTAAAACGATTTTTTACACAAAGGTTTAAACAAAGGTTTTTAATGTATATTATTATTGTCACATGGTCCCATGCCTCATTCCTGTTTCCTCTCCCTGTCCCATGTGAGCGCGCCATGGAGTATCTGCATTGGACCAATAATCTATCTCAGCCCGATGGCAAAGCCGGCGTGCTGGGAAACAGACATCAATGCGGGGTCAGCGGTAAGGTATCTGTAGGATTGCTTTTGTATTGATCTGTGTTTGAGCTGAAGCCCATCGACCCCTACTCTTTGTAAAATGTGAACGTTTTGGCTGGAGAAATTCCACCTACCACAATCACAGCTTTCTGCAGCGATGCAATGTAGCATATTAGCTGTTGCACTTCCCATTCCACTCACCCGCGGTAGGTAGTCCAATGTTTATATTTACGTGCACATAATCGTGCACATGTTTGCTGTGCATCTTAAAGACACTAATTGTGATTGTGTGCTAATCGTGACTGTGTGCTAGCCTTGTTACAACCTCAGATTGTACTTTACCTTGCCTGTGGTTCTCCTGAATTGTGCTCCTCCCCCTCCACCTCTGTGTGCTGTGTACCAATGATCTGAATTAGTATTCGTGGAAGGTGTCTGTCTCGGCAGCGGAATCGGGGCGACTAACGGCCATGCCTACTGGCAGAGCAGCCAGTACACGCACCTGTCTTACATTGTCTAGTCGTACCTGTGTGCGTGGTTCTCTGTGGCTCAGTTGGTAGAGCACAGCGTTGGCAACGCTTAGGTTGTGGGTTCAATCCCCACTGGGGCCACATATACTGAAAAATGTATACATTCACTACTGTAAGTCGCTTTGGATAAAAGCGTCTGCTAAAAAAAATAAAAAATGGCGTATATTAAAACGGCTCTGCTCTCTTAGTAGGTGTCTGGAACACAGGGGGTGAAGGCTGGCGAGAGCGAGAACACTGATCCTGCAGAGCGCCACTGAAAACTTGCGAACGTCTCTGTGCGTGTTGAATGTTTTGCCGAAAGGCTGCGTTTGATTAAGTTTGTTGTTTTCGTTTATTGTTTTGTGACCCGAACCCGTGAGGGCAAAGGCTGAAGATTTTTCCTTGTTTCATTTAACCGTGCTCTCGCTGTCTCTCTCTCTTCACCCGTGCCTCGGGAAGAGCATAATAAATATCCGGTTTGTGGACCGTTAACTCCATTCCCTGTGTCCGGCTGTTCTGTTCTCCTGTGTCATAAGGCGTGTGACAGTATTAATGACTGTTCTCTTTTGGGGTGCATTGTGGCTATATAAATCGTTTTAAGGAGGACATGCTGGTATTTCTACATCTTGCACTGTCTATGCACAGTCCTTGTCATTGTGTTTAATAAACACAATATATTTACAACTCCTTCATCTCCTTCCTAGTCCTTCTACCAGTCCATGTAAAGCACTATGCTACCTGTGTGAAGCCTTCACTGGTTTGTTGGTACACCTACCTGGTGTAGTTGAGTTTATTACCACAATTATTTAGTAGCGCCCCTTGAGGACCGGGTGTTACCACATGTTTGCATGACATCTCTCTTTCACTTCCCCTCATCTCCCCTCTGCACAGTGTGTTTGGGTGCTGTCACTGCTTGTACTTTCTGGGGCTTCCTTGGTTTGTTAACCATATCCTTCTTAAATTGCTGATTTTTTTCAGTCAAAGAGGGGCAGATCTACAGCTACAGATGGATGGATAGGTGTTATCTGTACCCCTAAAACCAACTAACCAAAAATAAAGAATTGGTGTCAGAGATATCATATGTGCTCCATCTTTCACAAAGTGCTTGCCAAAGGATATTTTTCACTTTGCTCTGTAAAACAAAAGCAAAATTCATTCAAAATTCATTTCATTCAAAAGGCTTAATGAGGCTATCGTAAAAAAATATATATATACAGTCATTAGGGCCTCGCAAAGGGCTTGCAGTCTGGGCACAGAGCACCTGGTCTGCAGTTCGACAAGCTGTTGCCTCTGAGTCTGTCATGCAATTTCCATTATGCAATGAAAGCGCGGTGCCTCCCGGAGAGAATCCCGAGGACATCCGATCGCGTTTAGTTAGGATTTATGGCAACACGGCCTCGCCTTTTCCCCTTCTTCATTCCACCCACAAAATGACAGGGGGATCTCCACAATGCAACCATCAAACTTGGCCCAGTACAATCAAACCAGAAAGAGGGTAGCACCAGGTTAACTGCATTCTTTCTGAGGGGGGATTTTTTTGGGAGTCAGTGATAATTGACACGGTCGTAAATATCACCTTAAACTGAAACTGAAGCTGAAGCTCCCTGAAGTTAATACAATTTCTGCAAAGATGCAGTGATGCCATTTCAGCTTCCATTACATGAGTGGGCTTTATGAAGGTGAAAGACCATCATGTCATAACCAGATGAAACAACCACCCCCACCCCTAAATGAAATACAATCACATTTCAATCAGGCATTCGCATTAAAGCTGCAGGTGTATGTATCATTCATTTTTTATGCTGCCTTGTCAAAGGTTGATTTCATGGCGAAATATGAGCCGTGACGTGTGGGCTAGATTTCAACTCACTTTGAACATCTGTGAACATCCGTGCTATGTGGGTACATTACATTATGTTGTTATCCAGCAAAACGTTCACTTTTGAGGACAAATGTAAAAACGCGACCTTTATATCTAAACATTTTTAGCTGAATGGCTACATTTGATACTCTTCTGTTGACACTGCTACGGCTACAGCTGTCAAGGCGTCAAGTTCGCTGCAATGCATTTCTCACTTGATACGATTACACATTGTGTGATATTACGGTTGGAGTTTGTCATGGCTTGATACCTAGCTGGCAACTTAAAAAAGTGGAATATTCACAAAAAACGATCTGTATGGATTGACCACACTTTTCTGTGTCGATTTTGAGGTATGTTTGAGGTGTCATTGTCTTGTTGCGAGGTCCACCTACAGCCAAGTCACAGCTTCCTAACAGAGGTAGCCAGGCTTTTGGCTAAAATGTCCTGGTACTTGGTAGAATTCAGTATGCCATTGATCATAGCATAGCCTCTGGACCACTCGCAGCAAATCAACCCTACAACATAGCTATGAGGTGCCTTTCCTTGTATGCATCCCTCTTTTGATGTCAAACATCAAAACGATGGTGTACATGGCCAAAAAGTTACATTTTGGCCTCATCTGGCCATAGCACCCAGTTCCAATAAGGTTTGGGAAACTCCAGATGCTTGAATTTGTCGGTTGCTCTCAGTAAGGGCTTTCTTCGTGCAACCCTTCCAAAGAGCCTGTTGGTATGGAGGTGGTATCTTATGGTTGATTTTGGGACTTTGTGACCCCAAGACGCAACTAAAGTGTGCAGTTCTTGAATTGTGGTTCTTGTGATCTTCTTTGCCTCCCTCTCCAACTTCCTCACTGTGTGTGGGCACAACATGCACTTGTGTTCTTGCGATTGCAACTGTTCTGTCACGAATCAAGCTATTAGGAGAAGCGTGAGGAATGCGAAGAATCTAGCCAGGTCATTATCGACGGCTGGAAATCATTTACCGTGAGAACATTTATACTCCGAGATTCTCGTTGTTCATCGCTTGGACATTTTGCTAGCTTTGTATTTCTGTTCTCTGTACCATTGTTGCCTATTGTCTCTCGCTCGCTAAAGATTTCGTGTTTCTTGTTCGTGTTCGTGTTTTCTTGTTTGTTTATTCGTACACCTATGTTTAGCTTATTTACGTGTTGTTTAGTACACGTTTTGGATTGTTCTGTTTCGCTAGTTTTGTTTTGTTTTTCTCGTTGTTGCTTTTGGTTTGGTTATTTGTATTTTTACGTGTCTTGTTCAGACACCGTTTTGTTTTCTGTCCTGTGCGTTAAGCATTAAAATCGGCTTAAATCGCGTCACTGCTTCCGGATCTCTCTCTCTCTCACCCGCATTTGGTTCCACATCTACCGGTCTCCTGACAGAATGTCCAAGTCCAAATCGGAACCAGCGGAGACCGAGCGGACCCAGAGCATCCTGCACAGTACCATCCAAAGCCAGGAAGCATCCATCAGACGGCAGGACCAGGCTATTGCTGTACTCACGGAACAACTGAACACATTCAGCCGCCAAACAGCCAGCCAGTTCAACACCATCATGGAGTTACTCCTTAACAAAACCGCAACCACCACCTCTCAGTTTCATCCGGAACCCAGGGACACTAACCAAGCCGACTTACGTCGTGAACCACGTCTCCCGGCACCGGAACGTTACGACGGTAATCCCACGGGATGCCGTGGGTTCATCACTCAGTGTTCGCTGGCATTCGAACTCCAACCTTCACAATTTCCCAGCGAACGCTCCCAAATAGCATATATAATTTCCCTTCTAACCGGTACCGCTCTGCAGTGGGCAACGGCCATCTGGGAGGAACAAGGGCTCGTCTGCAACAGCTATGCCAGATTCAGCTCCGAGTTACAGACGGTGTTTGATCATCCTGTCCAGGGTCGTGAAGCGGCCAACCGGCTGCTCCGGATCAAGCAGGGAGGCCAAACTGTCGCTGCCTACGCCATTGAGTTCCGCACCCTGGCTGTGGAGAGTCGCTGGAACAACGAGGCACTTATAGCGACGTTCCGGCAGGGTCTCAACGAAGGGCTCAAGGATGAACTCGTCGTTCATGGAGACATCGACCAGTGGGAAGAACTTGTGGCATTGGCTATCAAGTTGGACAATCGCCAAAGGGAACGCGCTAATGAACGTCGCAATAACTATCCCATACCCCGACCGCGGACATCATTTCCCCTGCGGACAGAAACCATCCCATCAGCTTCCAATTCACCGCCTCGTGTGACCCCCAACGAACAGGAGGAACCTATGCAGTTGGGCAGAGCTCGTCTCTCAGCCACCGAAAAGGAACGTCGTCGTAAGGAAAACTGCTGTCTGTACTGTGGGCGTTTTGGTCACTATCGTGATTCATGTACGGAGCTAAGGGGAAAAGCCAATGCTACTACCACACCGGGAGGGTGGTAAGTAGCGCAGTGTTCACTCCCAAGGCATCAATCATCACTGGATTGGTGTTGCCCATCTCCATGCGCTGGAACAACTCTCAGTACTCGGCTCTCGCCCTTGTTGATTCCGGGCTGCGGGAGACTTTATCGACCTCAACCTCGCCCAGCGATTACAAATCCCACTTGTGACATTGGAATCCCCCCTGTCAGTCACAGCTCTGGACGGCAAGCCCTTGGGATCCGGTGCCATCACGCAGCGGACTATTCCCCTCCAGATCACCATAAGGGATGAACACACCGAACGGATTGAACTTTTTGTCACTCACTCTCCGCAGCTACCTCTCGTGCTGGGCTACCCTTGGCTTAACAAGCACAACCCCCAAATTGACTGGAACGCTGAGAAGATACTGGGCTGGGGATTGACCTGCCAAAGCACCTGTCTGCTGCCTCGCTCTCCTGCTGCCGCCTCACACCGAAAACCAGAGATCCAGAACTGGGCCCGTGTGCCTCCGGCATACAGGGATCTCCATGCGGTGTTCAACAAGCAACACATGGCTACTCTACCTCCTCACCGTCCGTACGACTGTGCGATTGATCTGCTGCCGGGAACCAGTCCTCCTCGGGGCAAGATATTTTCATTATCCCGGACCGAGACGACGGCCATGAACGACTACATCCGAGAGGCGCTCGCTGCCGGACACATCCGCCCATCCACCTCACCAGCGGGAGCAGGGTTTTTCTTCGTGGGGAAGAAGGATGGGGGTCTGCGCCCGTGTATTGACTACAGAGGTCTGAACAATATCACCATCAAGAACAGATATCCACTGCCCTTGATGTCCACGGCATTTGAGATGCTGCAGGGGGCCACCATCTTCTCCAAACTGGACCTTCGGTGTGCATATAACCTGGTGCGCATTCGGGAAGGAGATGAGTGGAAGACTGCCTTCAACACACCTACAGGGCACTATGAATACCTCGTCATGCCGTTCGGTCTTTCCAACAGTCCATCGGTCTTTCAGCGCTCATCAATGACGTGTTGAGAGAGGTACTCAACCGTTTCGTGTTTGTATACTTGGATGACATCCTCATATTCTCCAGGAATGCTCAGGAACACGAATTACATGTGAGACATGTCCTACAGCTGCTCCTGCGGAACTAATTATTTGTCAAGCTGGAGAAAAGCGAGTTTCCATGCATCCACCGTCACATTTCTGGGTTTCATCCTACAGGCAGGCAGTATTCAAATGGATCCGATCAAGACGCAAGCAGTACGAGACTGGCCACGCCCCATCTCGATTAAACAAGTCCAACGTTTCCTTGGCTTCGCCAATTTCTACCGGAGATTCATTCGGGACTTCGAACAGTGGCGGCGCCACTCACCGACCTGACCCGGGGGAAGGCTAAGGACTTCATCTGGACTCCCGAAGCCGAACAAGCCTTCCAACATCTCAAACAGCGCTTCACCTCGGCACCTGTCCTAACCATTCCGGACCCAGCTCTGCCCTTCGTGGTCGAAGTTGACGCTTCCAACACTGGGATTGGAGCGGTTCTTTCTCAACGGTTACAACCTGACAACAAGCTTCGCCCATGTGCCTTCCTGTCCCATCGCTTGACTGCCACCGAGCGCAATTACGACATTGGAGACCGCGAACTGCTGGCTGTAAAGAGAGCTCTGGAGGAATGGCGGCATTGGCTGGAGGGTTCTGCACACCCGTTCATTGTTTGGACCGACCATAAGAATCTGGAGTACCTACAGCAGGCCAAACGGTTAAACTCACGTCAAGCTAGGTGGGCCCTGTTTTTTAACCGGTTCCAATTTACCCTATCTTATCGTCCGGGGTCCAAAAATCTTAAACCCGACGCTCTCTCCCGGATTTTTGAGACTCCTGAAACCGTCGTCTCAGTAGACACTATCCTCCCACCCAGCCGCATCATCGCCCGATCCAGTGGGGCATTGAAACTATTGTTCGTCAGGCCTCACAAGCGGAACCAGGTCCTGAAGACGTCCCACCTAACCGCTTATTCGTTCCCTCTGCAGTAAGGAAACAAGTCCTGCAATGGGGTCACGACTCCCATCTGACCGGACACCCAGGGGTGTCACGCACCCTGGAATTTCTCCGTCGGCGTTTCTGGTGGCCCAAGATGGAGGAGGAGGTTCGTTCATTCGTCCTAGCATGCAACACATGCACTCAAAACAAAAACCCCCGGACCCGTTCTCAAGGACTACTCCACCCCCTACCCATTCCCCGCCGTCCATGGTCTCACATATCGATGGACTTTGTTACAGGGCTACCTTCCTCACACGGTCACACCGCGGTCTTGGTGGTGGTGGACCGTTTCTCCAAGGCCTGTCGTTTTATTGCCCTGCCCAAACTACCCTCAGCCCAGGAGACCGCAGAACTGGTGGTCGAACACGTGTTTCGGGTGTTCGGCCTTCCCACCGACATCGTGTCTGACCGGGGACCACAGTTTACCGCCCGGTTCTGGAGGGCCTTCTGCACACTCATCGGGGCTACAGCCAGTCTGTCATCAGGTTATCACCCCCAGTCCAACGGGCAGACGGAGCGGGTCAATCAGGACATGGAGACGACCCTGCGGTGTCTTTCATCATCTAACCCCATGTCCTGGAGCCGCAACCTTCCATGGGCCGAATATGCACACAACACTCTTCGCTGCTCCACCACAGGGATGTCGCCATTTGAGGTCCAGTTTGGCTACCAACCGCCTATCTTCCCCGACCTGGAGAGTGAAACTGGGGTACCTTCAGCGGAACTTCACATAAGGCGTTGCAGACAGGTCTGGAAAAGAGCTAGGCAAGCTATCGAGCGCACCACTCAACAGAACCGTATCCAGGCCAACCACCTCCATCGTCCGGGGCTCACCTTTCGTCCTGGTCAGAGGGTCTGGCTATCTTCCCGGGACCTGCCTCTCAAGGTAGAAAACCGCAAGCTGGCTCCACGTTTTGTGGGGCCTTTCAAAGTGATTCGCCGGGTTAATCCGGTGGCTTACCGCCTCTTGTTGCCTCCGGAGATGCACCGGGTACATCCCACGTTTCATGTTTCCCGCCTTCGGCCTCTACTCATTGGGCACACACACAGCCGGCAAGAACTCCCCGGCTCCTCGTCTCATCGACGGTCATCCGGCTTACACCGTTCGGCGTCTCCTCCAGTCCCGCCGAGTGCAATCAGGGGTCCAGTACCTGGTGGACTGGGAAGGATACGGACCGGCGGATCGGTCCTGGATTCCGGCCAAACAGATCCTGGATCCCGGTCTCATCCGGGAGTTTAAAGCTCGGCAAGCGGCTCTTCCTGGACCGTCGGGAGTCGGTCCTAGGGGGGGGGGTTCTGTCACGAATCAAGCTATTAGGAGAAGCGTGAGGAATGCGAAGAATCTAGCCAGGTCATTATCGACGGCTGGAAATCATTTACCGTGAGAACATTTATACTCCGAGATTCTCGTTGTTCATCGCTTGGACATTTTGCTAGCTTTGTATTTCTGTTCTCTGTACCATTGTTGCCTATTGTCTCTCGCTCGCTAAAGATTTCGTGTTTCTTGTTCGTGTTCGTGTTTTCTTGTTTGTTTATTCGTACACCTATGTTTAGCTTATTTACGTGTTGTTTAGTACACGTTTTGGATTGTTCTGTTTCGCTAGTTTTGTTTTGTTTTTCTCGTTGTTGCTTTTGGTTTGGTTATTTGTATTTTTACGTGTCTTGTTCAGACACCGTTTTGTTTTCTGTCCTGTGCGTTAAGCATTAAAATCGGCTTAAATCGTGTCACTGCTTCCGGATCTCTCTCTCTCTCTCACCCGCATTTGGTTCCACATCTACCGGTCTCCTGACATGTTCCAGATGTTTGAAACTTTTAAATTATTGCCCTAAGAGTGGTAAGTGGTACAAAGTTTTTTGTACCAATTACCTGACTTGTGTGGGTCAAAACCATCTGTCTCTTTTGTTTTGACAGTTCTTTGGCTTGCCCAATGGTGATGGATGACAAAGGGATTTTTCATGTATGTTGCCTCATTTTATACCCTAGTGAAACAGGAAGTGATTGAAGGCCACAATACAGTTATTTAAGACTAAGATTAACTTAAATAAGTAGAATTTTATTGACGTAACCGTGTTTATTTTCTATTTAAAATAATCTTTAGGCGGCCTCCCGCGTGGTCCAGTGGTTACAATGTTCGACACTGGCCACAGAGACCGGGGTTCAATTCCCTGTAACCGCCAGAGTCGGCTCTGGCCGGGAGTGCCATCGGGGCGGCAATTGGCTGTCCGCCCCAGGGAGGGGGGAGGGAAGCCGACACAGTTCGCTGCGCACTGGAGTGGTTCTGGGGTACCGGAATTACAGTCGACGGCACGACGAGTGTTGTCTTGTCACTGCCGGTCACAGGACTACGGCAGCGAACTATAGGGGTAGGGGGATTGAACTAAGCACATGGGTAATTGGCTACCAAATTGGGAGAAAACAGGGTAAAATCTGAAAATACAATTCTAAAAAAATAAAAATAAATCTTTAGGGTTGCTAATCATTTTGACACCTATGTTTTTTCAGAAAAAATTGTATTAGTCAAGAAAATAAAAATTAGAATAATTGTATTACAATACATGTATATAGTTTCCCCATATGTTTGAGCATACAATATAGCTCAATATCTGTGTTGTTTATGGGTGCCAATATTTCTGGACCTGACTGTATGTGTCATAAAGTGTTGTGTCAAACTGTCCTGACTTTATATTAACTGCATTAAAATCATCCATGAAGCTGCAATGTATGTGTTATAAAACCACATATCAATCCTTACATTGCATATCATTTTGTATTCATATTCAGAGGCTTTTTAATATGTCATTCTACATTGTTGGGAGCTGACTTCATTTTCTATAAGGTTCTAGGACAAAGTAGGCGTGACCAAAAGCAGTTGGGGAAAAGTAATACTTGGGAATTTTAGTGGTAGGCTCATGAAACCTTGATGAAATTATCATAATATTTTGAGTGCTCATGAATTTATCATGAAGGTGTTGTGTATTTGGTGAGGTCAAATTGATAAAATTTCTGTTAAATTGATATAATTAATTCATTTTGAATCATTCATGACACATTCATGAATCTGTTATATACCTTTTTTTCAAAACAGCCTGTCGGATCAGTGAGATTTTAATAAAAAATGTCTATTCCCTGAATCCAGTAGCTTTAACAGTCAAACGCCCTTGCTTAAAGTTCAGCATTCTGAATATTGAACACAAGTGGTATTACGCGTTAAAACCCCTCACTTATCCCACATGTAAAATATATTTATTTGATTTAATATAATAATTACTACACATGACACCACTTATCAATTAAATCACCAAATGTGTTGATAGGCAGAGCAATCTGGTGGATCAACCTTCATGAAATGTTCCTCTCATGATGAGCATTCTGGTAACGCCAAACATCAATAGGGCTTGGGAAGATGGCTTGGTTTCTACAGAGATGTTGGTTGAGCTGATATTTGGAGAAACATAATATGCTCAGGCAAAGAATATTGCTACCATGTGACAAGGCACATGGACCTTTTCTCTTCTCCCGTGCCTGATATAGGTATAATCCAAAAACTGTGGTATGTGACACAGGCATGTAAGTTTAGTGTGCTGATCAAATATGGATTGTGCTGGCTGCCAAAGCCACACACCTTAGTGCCCTGGTTTCATTCAAGCAGTAATAAAACATGCAATCATGGAAGCCCACATTTGCATTAGGGCAATCAGTGTCCATTGTAGATTTAGGTCAGGTCGGGCCATATTCTGTTGCCTGGGCAGCATAACAAAATGCACCTCCCTGACAAGCCTTATAAAATTATGTAAACAGTTGATAAAGCATTCACAAACGCTTCATGAAATTATAATGCAATCATTTTCAAAGTGCATTACTTTCTCCGCTATCCTCTGAGGTCAATTTTAGACCAGATGACTGCATACTTTGCAAACTTTTTCCAGTATGGATCTAGTGAATTCATTTAGAATGATTCATGATATATTCATTAATGTGTTATGTATTTTTTATATTTAATAAGTCTTTTAACATGATAATGTTGACATTTTACATAGAACTGCTTCACGAAACTATAATCTCATCTTTTCATCATCATTTTTTCTTATGAATGCTTCATGAAATCTTTATGAACAACATATATTGTTTATTTTTTATCTTGGTGCAATATTTTGCTAATGTTCAGCTGTCGCTGAAAAGCTGATAATGGTAAATGCCTGTTGGTTACTTTTTTACCATTGGAAATAAAAGTTATGTTCTTTCTATCCATTTATTCGGTTTGACTTGGTGTGTGTGTCTCATAGGCAACAGCATGTGGCAACTGAGTTTGATTCGCAGTGTCACAGAAGTGAATTGGAGCACTTGGAGACATTAGGAGATACTTTGTCAGAATAAACTTTGCTTAGTATAGCCACCTCTCCTTTTTAAACAGTCTTTTACGTAGATCCAATGTGCCCGTTACAGTGTATACTACATGCAGTAGAATAAATTAACTGCCAATGGTATTTGGAAAACAAGTGAATCCCAAAGCAAATAAAAAGTTATCAGCTCACAAGCCCTTATGTTGACAGAGATTTGTGTGACAGAGGTAATTTACCACCTTAAAAAAGGCAGTTTCAGTACTGAAAAGCAGACTGAAATGTTTTGAAAAGATTGTGTGGAGAACATTCTGGAGAAAATTGGCTGCCAATGCTTCACTAAAGTGGGTTCTACACATTGGCTGAGGAAATGTTCTCATTACAACAACCAAATGGGAATCTAATGTTCTCCAAAGTTCTTGCAATGCTTCGTGTTAGCTGGGAGGGAATACCTGGAACCTGAACTGAAACCCTTCCTCCCTGGTCCTATGCTATGGCCAGCTGTGCGTCACGCTGCCCAGTTTGCGCTGGCACTGTCATGATTTGATCCCCGACCATGGGGCACGTAGCTACACAGAGGGGCAATGCTTTAGCTGGATACGCCATCCGAGAGCCCCCAATACAAGACTTTTAGCTGGAAAAAGGCAAGGAGACCCAGTCCATGTATGAAACTTTAGTTTGGAAAAAACATCAAGGTAGTGGTGGGAAATAAAGAAAAAAATAATCGATTTGGTCTCAATCAAATTTCGGTCAATTCTTTTAATTGGTGTAATTGAAGCTGATTATATCCCGTTTCATAAACACCTACAGCTGCAGCAGCAGAGGCCAATCATGCCAATCTCCATAGATTTGTCTCTGTCTTAACAAGATCAGCTGCCTCCGTCCCACAGGGTGGCCCGGGACAGAAACTCCTCCTCATCTGGGGGATATTAAAGATGATTTGGCATTTCTGCTGTTTGATTGCAAGCAGTTCTGAGATGATTTTTAGGTAATTGTGTAGCAGGGATTTGGCTGTCCTGAACTGCCTCTCTGGTAAGGTTGGGGGGGAAAGGGGTGTCAGTGGGAGGGAGTAAACCAATACCCCCATCTCTGTTGCAGATCACAATGCAACTATATTTCCACAGCGCGAGGCCAAGACTTCGAGCCATCCCCCCAGGGACACAGATGGCTCTGACGTGGATGTAACCCATCCTCGTGTCATTCGGAGTTAATCAGACGCAGGGCTCTGGAAAACGATGTCTAAGTCCTTACATTTCCAAACCCTAAACAAACACCACACTGGAATAAGCCCACTCCTAATCCTGTCTTCAGCCTGTATCCCCGAGCCAACAGGCAAGGAGGCACTGCAGGGACATAGCGCTCGGCACTCTGGCAGTCTTGGCTAAGTCCCTTCGCTGTGTCTGCTCGACAGATAATTCAGCTGGTCTGTGTCTTTCAGTGGTGTGTGTTTCCTGTGAAATTAGCCAGATGAGGCCTCTGTTGTGTGTCTACTGTGATTTACAGATTTTCGCAAATAGCGTCCCCTGGCCCGAGGTAGTTACCTTTGAACCCTACGAGCTGCGATGTGGAGCTCATGTTACGGTATCAACAGCTGTCAGTAAGACACAGAGTACCAATTGTAACACTTTAACCTGCCACACCATCTCATCAATCAAACACAATTGACATTAAATGGACGTCAACAATTATTCTTAAAAGAAACACTTCCAGACAATTTAGACACACGGGGGCAAGGTTAGGGTGTCAATGACTAATCCACACCGTGAAAAAGACTCCTGTCTTCAAATGAGCTTATTTCCTCTGTTTTATTTTCTATGAGAGATGACATTAGATTGCTCACAGTACCAGCACTTCCTCAACTTGATGGCTCAATCTGAAAGACATGGTACGACTGTTGCCCTTATTATCAGTGCAAATCTATTGCAAACATATGGGTTTGCCACATTCGTCAAAGAAAAAGCTCACCTTCACTAAAAGAAAAAAGGGAAAGTAGTGCGCTATAGATCCAGGTCAGTCTATTTGCGAATGATTTGCTTATTTAGGTTCAATGTTTTAATCTTGTTATAAGGGAAGTATGGTTACAGCCCGCTCCAAGACTACCCTTAAATAAATTATAGTGCACTAAACACAGATGTGACATGAATCAGCTGCTCTGCGATTTACTTTGTTGCAGGTAGACATCAGTAACATCTTGGACCAGATTTGGAAAATGTATCACATAAGCCAACCGGAATCAAAAGCTTCACTTTTTAAACCAATTCATATTCATTCTTTTATTGACAACTGTGGCCAAACTTGCCTCAAAATAAATAACTAATCATTTCACAGCATATAATAATTGACAATTTATTGAAACTAACTTGTAACAGTTAACTTTCTAATTCAGTTAATTAATCGTAACAGCATGGCCTATTGTTTGGAAAAGTAATTACTCATACTCAAATTACTCATGTCTGACTGATCGGCATACACAAACAACACCCTTTTTTTGCATTGTGATTGACAACCAGATATCTCCATTCCGACAAATTGAAGTCAATGTCGCAGTTCAAAACCTAATATTTGGTGGACAAAATGTTCATTTTAATAAGCTCTTTTACCATGCCGCGAAGTAGAACTCCACCAGGACAAACATGTAAAGCACAAACACAACATTCTGACCAGGTGTCAGTTACAAACCTTTTTTTCCAAAACAGCAATCCGACTCCATTTTAAAATGGCCTCACTCGGGAGCTTTTAAAGACCTTCAAACTGAAATTATACTAATGAGTGTAATGTGCACACTGTTGATAGCGATCACTCCCTTGTTGTTAAACAGAGTGACTCCATGTCATTCCGCTTCTGATCAAAAGAGACCATAAATGTTCTCTGAAAATACTGTCAGCACCCAGTCCCCCCCCACCAGACGTTTTCCCTCTCAGAGCAGTTTGGCACGGATAGAGGTTTTAAGAAGACTTTTGATTGATGACATATTTAGGCTCTGACATGCAATCCCTCAAATTACACCATATATACTACCAGAAAACATGCAGGCAATTTGTTCAAAACAGCAATCAAATAAACCACCCATTGTGGTGTGTGTGTTTGCCTGTGTGTAGTTAGGACTGGTTAGGCCTGACAGAAGAAACCCCATAACCCATGTATGCCTATTTTCTCACTTATCGCCATTTCAACAACATTACATGCTAATATTTTAGGTCGTCATTTCTCCAAAAATGTTTCTTTTTCTTGAAAATTCTGTTCCAGTGTCAATTTACTACACATCTTATATCTTATCTTGTACGTTGCTGATTGTTCCAGGGAGAAATTAAAATGAGGCTCATGCTCAATGGAACTGAAACTTCATTGAAACAACAATTGTAATTAAAGTTCATATTTAAGCATCCATGCTTAAGTTAACACCTCCTTTTGATACAATGGAGCTGCCTAAAGCTCATAAGGACTGAAAATCCAGGAAACAGGAAAAGGTGTGGCCTGAAATCTGAGGTGTCTGGGCAGAACGCAGGAGAGGCAAAAGAGCTTCTGACAAAATAATATGTTTGCCTATCTCCTAACTTTACAATCCCTACTGTTTTAATAAAATGAATGAAATGTAGCATTCTCCAAAAAAAATTAAATTAAGGAATATTATTATACTGGATTTATTCAGCATTTTAGGAATACAGCAATTAACTAATGTAGTTTCCCACTTGTCTCTAATATTTGTGGCATATGATATGTAGAAAATTATTTATAATAATATTAATAACATAAACGAAACCATCGGCACATAGTCCCCCCATTGGACAATGCCTTGTGGATAGCTAAAAATTGTGAAATATTCAACTTGATTATATTGACTACAGGTGAAATATTCACACACAAATGGTGGGATCTGGTAAGATTGATTCGAATGTAGAACTTTCAATACCTAAACAAGGAGCAAAGTCAAAGCTTGATCATAATACATATGTCACAACTCAAGTTGAAATTCATATTTATCAATGAAACCTCAAAAGGTGGTACAGGGTGTTGATCTGCCACACTGGTATTTATATGGCATGCCACCTCTATACCAGATAAACCCTAAAGCCAACACTGCATGTCACTGCTATACCAGATAAACCCTAAAGTCAACACTGCATGTCACCTCTATACCAGATAAACCCTAAAGCCAACACGGCATGTCACCTCTATACCAAAATAATTTAGTCAGATGAAAAGTTATATCAAGCTTAAATGTGGTGGCTCTGTGTGGCTTATGTGTGGCTTCTGTGGTTCTATGTGGCTCAGTAGGTAGAACATGGCATTGGCAATGCTTAGGTTGTGGGTTCAATTCCAACTGGGACCACATATACTGAAGAAAAAAAAAAGTATGCATTCACTACTGTACGCCGCTTTGGATAAAAGTGTCTGCTAAATGACATATAAAAATGTGACAAGAAAATTCTCATTAAAACAAATACATTTTATGTTGCATTTGACACCCCATAGATTGTATTGCAAAGTGAATTGCTTATAAACTGTTGACTGTTTCTTCGCAATGGAAGTAGGGCCTCTTGGGCCCCTTGCATTAGACGTAGAGGGAGTTTAAACCACTGAACATCTGAACTCTATTAGGACTGGAATGGATTCTCCTGCTGTGACACTTCCATGGGTTTCAATGCTTTGAATACAAAGTAAAAAATGTCTCCATGTGATCCAATGTTACAACCACTGTATGTCAACTAACAGAGCTTTGCCTCCCTGTAAACTGTTAACTTTATAAATAAGCTCACTCACTCTAAGTCTCAAATTGACTTTACATAATAAAAAACCCCGCACTTGAAGTGCATGTAAGTGTTTAAGGAGTCTGGGAAATGGGATTGTTTCAGCTCCCCACCCCACTTACCTGCTGGTGAGCACATTTTAGAATGCTATTTAAACTTGTTGATCTTAGCAATGGCAAAGTTACATTTTCTAGATCCATTTTGTTCTTCAATGCATATTAAAATGAATTTGAGATAAATACAAACTTCATCCAGAAGGGCAAAAATAATAAAAGTCCTTTCTTAAACATTACTATATTTAGTTCAGCTGCTGTGTGTTATTTTTTAACTGTACTCCAAGGATGATGGAAAAAGTGGTCGCAAGTCAAAGCATAAAGAGACTCTCCTCTATATAGGAGACTAAATTCACTATTACTTACAAATGTTAAAACTGAAATCATCTGAAAGCAATAACAGCGGCCACAAGAGTTATGCAAAGTGAACTAATCTACGAAAGCAGGGGATTTTACAAAAATGACACAGTGCCTTCTCATCGCAGATGTGTGTCATTAGGCCTCGGCGATGGCTGCTCGAAATTTGACTGAGGAAGATCATGTTTCGTGTTTTCCGAATGCCACTGGACATCGGATCTGCCAATGATAATGATAATTGCAGCAAACAAATGCCTTCCAGGGCAGCATCCAGAGTTTTGTCTGCTTTCTGTTTATATCCTCGAACGGAAATATGTGCGACATTCCATTGTTTTTATTCTTCCGTTTGATCTGACATAGGTGTACATGTCATACAAAAATGAGCAGTGAGCTATTTCAACATTGTGATTTCTCTTTCACGGATGAGGGTGGGCGGCAAAACAACGTGCCGGTAACCACTGCTGCTACTGATCACAAACACCTTCACGACGTGGCCAAGAATTCCGCGAAGACACAGAGATGTTGAGTCACTCTCATTACCAATTTGAATCGGAGTAAAACCTTGCTTTCGCTTGAGACAAATGTAAATACCTTAAAATATTCCGTTGTTTTCTATTGTAGGAAGGCACGCTACCCTGCATGCGTGCGCACATGCGTGACAGCACTGAATTCCTATGAAGAAGAGCACACCCACAGCTTCCTCCTTTGCTTCGCGTGCAGATTGGGCGAGGTATCGTGTATCTACAAAGTGCCTTGCAACAAAAAAACAAAAAAACACTTGTTTCCTGGGCGAGGCGCCTGCTTTTGCACCCCTCGGGATACGGTTGTATTTATTCACTTAACAATTGCTTCTTCAAATAAATAAGGAGATATATAGCCGCTTTATACCTTGTGGCCTGCTATCAGAAGCCATCCGTCTGCTATGGGCTTCTGTGTCAGATGGTGGACAGATCGGCCACTAGCTCTCCACTCTCGCATGGCTCTGTAAGCTAACTCTGTATTTGCAATAGCTGCTAGCTAGCTTTCTCTTTTTTATGTATTGCTCACGTATAATATACAGAGAAGATATACAGTATATTAGGAATATATGAGAAAATACATCAACCTTATATTTAAATAACACATGGAGGGAAAATACAGAATTTCAGCTTTTTTCATGATAAATTAAAGGTTCGAAAAAGATCTGTTCAATTCACTGGTAATTATATTGTATTAAATATGAATGATATACATGTATTATAGGTTTATTATATTATTATGTCTATGTATTTAACATATACTTTCAATATTATAGTGTGTATATATATACATACACAGGGGTGCACGTAAGTGGTACGCCAAACGTTAATTGCATACCAAGCAAGACAACAAACTTTTGAAGCATACGCAAATGTATGTTTAATCAGTCCATCGCTGGTAAGTTAATTTTAATATGATATTTTATATCCAGGAGTATGCGCTTCCGCCCAAAGGTACCCTAGATGATGTTGATGATGTCTTTCCCTCAAGAGTTCCATGCCGACATCACCACAGACACCGTTTCTCATAAATCATCAGCACATCGAGTTGCCTTTCATCACTGAAGCTCCTGCAAAACGTGCCCCAACAATCACCCCTCTTTCGAAGTCAGTGAGGTCTCATCAAAGAACGGTGATTTTCTGCATTGAAACAGGCTAGTTGTTTCCCTGCCAAGACCATATTCGCTGTCTTTTGGAAGAATAATCCCCTTGTATCTTGAAATATGTGTTGACTAGCAGGCTAAGTACAATTCACACGGCCATAAAGATTTCTGCAATAACACCACGACCTCTGGGCTATTTTAAGAAACCAGGCTCCTTTCATCTTCTGAGACATTCAGAAGTTGGAGAAATGTATCCAGCGATTTCGCTATGAGAAAGCTTGGCTATCGAGTTTGGCTTGACTACCCGACAGTGTCTGCTTACATCAACCCATGGCCTGGCACCAGCCCCTCCCCAGTTTCTGAGACCCCATGCACACTCATTTTGTCTGTTGTTCCCCTTCTGACCCCGAGACCTTAAATCAACCCACAAATGGGGTGCACTGACATGCTCTTCATTTCAATTTGTCATCCAGATTATTTAACTTCGTTATACAGCCCAGTCTTTCTAAGATAGAAAATGTTAGAAGTCCTTACATTTTTAGCAGAAACCAAAACATAATGATCTATATAGTTTTACAGTTTCACTCTCTCACAGCAATAAAAATATTTCGAGATTTGGTTGCAGATGTATGATATGAAGCACAAATTGTGAGTAAACATGAGTCAAATGCGAACACAAGCAGTAAGTAGTAATGGGTGACATTACATCTTCCAATTGGTGACATTACTCAAATCGAATGTATCAATTAATTGTAGATAACAGAAAGTGTGTCCTGTGTGTATTTCATGTCTCTTTCACTGTGCAGTAAATGCATTTATACTATGGCTTTTTAGGATAGACAGTGAATTATTTTACTTTACATTAAAACGATACCTAATCTCTTTATTTTGTATGATTAGAGAAAGGGCTATCAAGTTTAATCTAGTACAGGTTGCTTGCTTCATTTTTGTATAGAATTAATTAAAGCAAAGCAGGCCACACAACTCAATGAGCTTGGACCAGGAAATACTAGCATGCTGATATATAATTTAACACTAGCTTCCCAAATAATACTGCAATGATAGGACACTGCCAAAATCCTTTTTTTCTGCTGAGATAACTTGAATTTGATCCTGTAGTAAAAAAATGAAACCTCTGCATGTGGATGAATCCTCAAAAAGATGAAGAAATTAAACAATAATATCAATAATTAAAATAATATTAGGTCGTGCTGCGTTAGGAAAAATTTACCACTTGTACATACAGTTGGACAGCAATTAAATTATTCTCCATGCGGTTCTCCATCGCCACTAGAAAATAATCAACATCCTCTTGACCAGTCAGAATCGAGTAAGTTATAGGCGTTTGTGACAAACACAAAAAATGCAAAAGCAATCAATTTACAATTAAACCAACACATTACATATAATGAACATTTAGCCCGTGATATAAATAGTTTGGGATGTGTTTAACTTTGTTGTGTTTCGTTTTTCAAAATATTTTTATTTATTTTTTATTTATTTATTTCTTAATTCATATATTATTTTATTATATTACCAAGGCGGTAGAAAGTCATTTTGAAGTAGCAACAATTATTTCCCCCACGGTGAGATATATTATTTTGTTTTATTGTGGAGATGTAAACATCAAGTTAGATTTAGTATGCAAGAAATGTGTGATCCAAACAGACACTTGCAGGCTACCACCTACACCTACCAAAATGCAGGCTTTTTTTTTTTACTGCCTGACCAATCAGATGAAACCCATGGTGTGAAAACTTGGTGAAAACTAATTTCCATTGGCTAGAACCTCACCTGACTCCCCACCCTGGCTTACCTTCAGGACACCTCTTCTTCATCCTGCACTTCCTGATTTCACGCTGAGTGGGACACAGAGGCGACGCCCCCTCTGACCCCCTGTGAGTCTCTCTGGTCCGGCTCTGCCTACCCCATCGGAAGCCGCAGTGCAGCCCGTTCCGCGTACAGGAGCTCCACTCGTCCCACGGGCTCAGCTGGCAGCCCTCTGAAAGACAGACACCTGCCCTCACAATGTGGAGTGTGCAGTACTTGCTAAAGGCACACATAAACATAAACTCATAAACAAGGGACAGAACACAGAGAATTGTGGGATTTTCAGCTACTTGAAAGCCAGAAGCAAGGACATGTAGCTTCCATGCTTTAGGGACAGGGGAGTGTGTAATTGTGTGATTCATCCAATATCGCTAACATGTGCTCCTTCCTGGTGGGCATAATGGTGCCTACAAATTATTGAGAACATGCATAACTGTCTGTGAACCTAAAACTAGCATTAAAACTGAAGCTAAAATTAATGAACTAATGCAAAAAAGAAATCGGTCACCAAAATAAAAATGAATGACCAGCCTAAAAACTAAACCTAAATGGAAATTAAAACTAAAAATAGTGTAGAAATGAAAAACGAATGTAAAAAAAATCAATAAATAACCTTACACTATACCCTGAGAGATAGCTGAACAGGACTGAAGTAAAGCCACCAACAAAGGACCAATGCTAATAGTTTCAGTGGCAGTGGAATTCAACTTATGACCAGAAGGTGTCAGGGTATAATGCTGTGCTTAAAACTGCCTGAGCAGATAACCATCAAAATTGATACATGGAATAACTTGCCGCAATCTAGCAAGCAGAAAAACTAGTTAGCCGTACAGCATGTTAGCCGAATTATTAGCCATAACACTAATTACACTGGTGAAGCCATTTCCTTTGTTTTAGTCACTTACCATACAAACACAAACACACATTCATATCATATTGTAAAGTAAAACATTGTCTTATTGCTGTAAAAATGCATATATGTTACATTTTTGCCATTTAGCATAATTTACATTCAGTCCATTTATACAGCTGGATATTTTACTGAAGCCATGGAGGTTAAGTACTGTGTTGTGGAGAGAGCTCCATATGGGAGCACTCATCACTTTATACTGCCATCCAGTGATGTGTAATATTGTAATTAGTCCTATCTATCTTACTTATTATATTATATATATTATATTATTATATTATATATTATATATTATATTATTTTTATTATATTATATTTTACTATTTTACTATTTTTTTACAATTTATTACTGTTATTCTTATTGTGTACTGTTGTGTTGTGTTGTGTTGTGAAGAGAGATCCATATGGGAACAACAAATCTCACTGCCATGTACGCATGTGTACGTGATCAATAAAAACTTGAAACTTGAAGTACCTTGATCAAGGGCACAGCAGCAGGGTTCTATCCGGGAATTGAACCTGCAACCTTTCAGCTACAATCCCGGTTCCCTAGCCATTATACTGCACTGACACTATAGTGGAGCTGACATACAGTACACGGGTCATAATGACGAGTTAAAGCATCTCAATGTGTCAGTTTTAAGGCCATAGAGCACTCACCTATGCAGTCTGTTAAGTGTGGAATTGTGCCTTCTGGACAGCTGGACAAGCACTTGCCTTTAAAGAGCTGGAACCCTCCTTTACATTTTGTACAGAAATCTTTATTGAAGCATCTCTCACAATTGGCAGTTTTGCATTCTGTAAGACACACCAGGAAAAGCACAGCTACATGTGAATTATTGATAGCAACCCTGTAAGTGTGAAAACATTTTTAAAACTAAAAACATTTTTTCCACATTTTTTCCACATTTTTTCCACATTTTTTCCACATTTTTTCCACTTCCACTGCTCAGTAGACCATTACTCTGCGCTTAATATTACTCGAAAATGGTGTACATTTTTAGGTGTAATCATTTTTAGGTTGATGCACTGCAACCTGACCACAGAATCCCTCTCTGTTAAGATTTTAATGGACTGCTCATGCCCTAGATTGAGATTTGCAGTCAACTGCAAGAGTGGTTCTCTGTGGCTCAGTTGGTAGATCACAGCGTTGGCAATGCTTAGGTTGTGGGTTCAATTCAATTCCCACTGGGACCACATATACTTAAAAATGTATGCATTTCCTACTGTAAGTCACTTTGGATAAAATGCTAAATGCTAAATGGCATATATTATTATATTATTATATTAACTGGTGCAGAACTAACTCTCCCTCAGACTCTCATGCCAACATCACCTTCTATACCTCATAAAACATCAGTGAGTTGAGCAGTCTTCATTCTGAGATCTCTTCTTCTAGCCATGGTAGCCAAAATAATGGGCAACTAGTCCTGCTCAATGTGTTTATGCATGACCCCAAGCATGATGGGATGTTAATTGATTAATTAACTCAGGAACCACACCTGCTTTCAATATACTTTGTATCCCTGTTTCCTTTATTTTGGCAGTTACCTGTATATATTCAGTAACATTTTACTTTTTTACAAACTTTTTTTGGGCTATATCATTGGCTATAACATGTTGGCTATAACATGTTGGCTATATCATCATCAGTCTTTTAAACCATGAAAAATTGACCTAAATTATGATGGCATGTGTCTGTGATGGAAGCATGAACTTCGCTTGCACAAAGCTGCATCACCAATAGGGGGAGCAAATGGTCTTTCAGACACACAGAATGTTGCGAAAAGAACAAACAAAGCCAGAAATAAATAAATAGAACATAGAAAATAGTTAAATTATTTAAGACTCCAGCTCTGTTAGTAATTTTAAGATGAATAAGAAATAAGATTTTATATTCTTTACTTGATGGTAAAAATTCCCAAAATGTACTGAAAATATTGTACTCCTTTGCAACCCTAATCCTCACCTTCATTACATTAAATTGAGCCATTTTGAATGCCTTTGATCTTTGAAATCCACCCTCCAAGTACGATCAGGATTATTATGACATTTTGGACCAAAACTCTAAACTCTTAATCTACCTTTAAATTCAGAAAAATGCCAGTGCCACATTTAATTGTGATTAAAGGTCATTAATAAGATCTGTTTCATTCACATTTCTCAGAGATTAATCATTCAGTTGTGTTAATGTTGTCCTGTAGTTGCATTTTAAAAAAGAGTCTACACACGTGTTTCATATTAATGTCAATACTAGTTACCAATATCTTATTATAACTGATAAAAGACAGAAATATATTGGTATTTTGAAAGAGACCAAATAGTTGGTGCCCAAACAACAGGTGCGTCAGTCACAGAAATGGCAAAATTATTTCATGTATCAAGGGGAACAGTGTTTAAAATCATGACGGCATATGCCAAACAAGGAAATACTGCATCAGGAAAGATGAACAGTGGTTGCATGGCGAGGTTCAACTTCAACTCATTACACACTGAAACCCCACCCAGATGTGCTACGTGCTATGCATTAATTTGTGTCAATAAAATGGCTCTTTTAGATCAGCGCCAGGGTTTGACGACTGCATCCGTGTCCTTAAAACAGGGCCCTTTATTTTATTTGTAAAACGCCTTTATAAGGTCACTATATGTAGTAACGAGAATGATGATACTACATACAGGTATGACATGGTGAAAATTAAAACCACGGTAGTGCACAATAAAATCAAACAATGCAGAAATCAAGTTTGTAGCA
This sequence comes from Aldrovandia affinis, assembly GCA_029706075.1. Taxonomy (NCBI): domain Eukaryota; kingdom Metazoa; phylum Chordata; class Actinopteri; order Notacanthiformes; family Halosauridae; genus Aldrovandia; species Aldrovandia affinis. The sequence goes on along the minus strand of JAINUG010000074.1, from coordinate 2,934,961 downwards.
TCGTCATTAAAAAGCACATTGACAAATCGGTTACAAATGAGCTGGAACTGGAAAGAAGTGGAGAAAATAAAATGCTAAGCACAGTTAAAAATATGCCAGGATAAACAGACACGCTTTCAGATGCGTTTCCAAAACATCACTGTTCTGGCAGGCAGGGGCGCGTGGCGGTCGCAGCGCTGTGTGCTCTTAGCCTGATATGTTAATAGCAGTTTAATCTGCGGTACAGAGAAGCTGTCAGAGTCTGTGGAACACGAGTCTCCCAGGATTTGGTTTCAATTTGTCAAGCAGATATCAAGGGGCAAGGGGAAACGGGGCTTTAAATGGAAATAAAATGCCTTTGGATATCTGAGTTAACTGGAAGCCAGTGCAATTTGTGATACGTAGTACTATGCTCCCATTTTATTGTCTTGATGTGGACACTGACAGCTGATTTATGAGAATATCGTGGCCTGTTGTGGCCTCATGAACTCACAAAGGGGCACCCCAGAGATGGGCAGGACCTGTGCGAGACAGGATAGAAGCATACACCAGAGTCTTAGCATCCTTAAGTAAGACAGATATTCACAATTCAGATAAAATGCAAAAAACTAAAATAATAGTTAAGATGTGAAAATGAGACTTTTTAATGTTATCAAGGTGAATAAGTGGCCATTTGTTTTGAACAACAAAAATAAGGTTGTAATAAATGTATAAACACAAAATATACTGTATTTTAAGCAGCAGTCTTAGCTATGTAGATTCAGGACAGCCCACCTTGTCATTTTACATACAGTATATCATTAGTTTGATAGCATTGTGGACGCACACTTTTTGTACTAAGGATATATTAGCTATTTTTCCTGTATTTGATATCAAGCTTGATACTCTGTACCTATGCTTTACAATATCCTTTATTTTGATAGCTGCAGAGCTATCTAGTTATTTGGTTAATATTGCCTGCCAATGACAATTGAATTGGTCCCTTCACTATCATTGGTTGCTTATTAACTGGATAGCAAGCTCCTACAATAGCTGGTAACTAATAAAGTTAAGCTAGTTCTATCTACATCTGTATCTACATTTCACATGTATTGGTAAAGCAAATCAAATGTTTTTAGCTATAGTATTTAGGGACATTTGTACCCGAGTGTACCAAATTAGTTATAAGAAAACAAACACACATAGCTGCCATGAAGAGCTGCAATCCTTTATTTCAAATTGTAATAAAACTAGATAGCACAACAGATTCTCTATTGTGAATCATGACAGCTGTGTGTAAAAACCATATTTGTTTGCCTTTGTTTACAATTATTGTAACCCACTTGTTACTTTGATGTTTTGGGGATGTTTCTATCCTAGGATTACTGTCAAGAATCCACCACCAGGTCAGATTTTTCATCCTAAATAAAGACAAGACAAGGCAAGGAAGCTTAAAAATCGATATCTATAACATTATGCTCCCCTCAGTTGTATTGAAGATTATGTGTCCATGCATTAGGCTACTATAAATATTTGTACTTTTTCTTTATATGTGTTACTTTGCAGGTGAGTTTTACACCAATGCATTTCGGTGCTTAAAACTTTCCAAAACAATACGAAGGATACAATGCAGCCTGGCGATTGACCACACGCTGTGACACACTCTCACATAAGTTCATAGGTATGGCAGACTCACTCTTGCACAAGTTCATAGATATGGCAGACTCACTCTCGCAGAAGTTCATAGGTATGGCAGACTCACTCTCGCACAAGTTCATAGATATGGCAGACTCACTCTCGCACAAGTTCATAGATATGGCAGACCCACTCTTGCACAAGTTCATAGGTATGGCAGACTCACTCTCACACAAGTTCATAGATATGGCAGACTCACTCTCACACAAGTTCATAGATATGTCAGACTCACTCATGCACAAGTTCATAGATATGGCAGACTCACTCATGCACAAGTTCATAGATATTGCAGACTCACTCTCGCACAACTTCATAGATATGGCAGACTCACTCTCACACAAGTTCATAGATATGGCAGACTCACTCTCACACAAGTTCATAGATATGGCAGACTCACTCTCACACAAGTTCATAGATATGGCAGACTCACTCATGCACAAGTTCATAGATATGTCAGACTCACTCATGCACAAGTTCATAGATATGTCAGACTCACTCTCGCACAAGTTCATAGATATGGCAGACTCACTCATGCACAAGTTCATAGATATGGCAGACTCACTCATGCACAAGTTCATAGATATGTCAGACTCACTCATGCACAAGTTCATAGATATGGCAGACTCACTCATGCACAAGTTCATAGATATGGCAGACTCACTCTCGCACAACTTCATAGATATGGCAGACTCACTCTCACACAAGTTCATAGATATGGCAGACTCACTCTCACACAAGTTCATAGATATGTCAGACTCACTCTCGCACAAGTTCATAGATATGGCAGACTCACTCTCGCACAAGTTCATAGATATGGCAGACTCACTCATGCACAAGTTCATGTCCTGGCCACGCATGCCGTAGTGCCCTGCTGGGCAGGAGTGGAGGCATGACCCATGGTGCCTCATGTCCTCCCTGCTGAGGAACAGGAATAGCTTCTCTGGACAACTCTCGCAGCCATTCTCTCTTGAACAGACCAGACAACTCCTGCAGTCCTCAAACACATCTTTGGTGGCTGCAGAGACACAAACAACACAAATCATTCAGCCTGTCTCACTTGGGACTGTTTTCAGGGGACGTGTTGCTGTAATACCCTATCGTAAGCATCTAGCTTGTATGTATTTGTACATTTTAATCTTGATCTTGTCATCTATGAAAACTAAACAATATAAAAAATGTTTCCCTTTTTTTTTTTTTTTTTTTTTTTTTTTTTTTTTTTTAGGAAGAGTTCCAAAAAGGTCGTCTTTCATTTTCTAACACGAATGGCTAGAAGGTTACAAAGAACCAAATGGGAAATTGGAAGGACAGCCGAGTTAATGCATTTCATTAACGAAGCGTACTTCTAATCGTTCCAATGGGTTCGAAGTCGAACCTGAGCCTTGAGTGGGTTTGCATTTCCGCAGACTCCATGAAAGAATCCAGGTGCTCGCTGTTTTCTGCTTTTTCCCCTTGTATGTGTTTTCTGATTTTATATACCAAGTGTTAGGACTTCTCCTGATTTTTCATGCTTAATCTGGAAGAGGGGGGGGATAAAAGTCATGCTTTGAGCAAAACATACCAGACCCCCACAGAATCGGAGCGCTGCAACAAGAGGGGTATTAGTCATGCTGCAGAGCCTGGGAATAGAATGTTTTCAGGTCCTTATCAGGGCCAATCGCACCCTTCCCACTGCAAAGAGGGGCCTGCTCCACACTTCCACTAGGCAGGAAGGTGAAAAAGGCCTGCTCTCGCCGATTGGCTTTGCGTACCAGTAGGGCTGGCCAGCCCTAGTCCTGCGGAGCTGCAGGGTCTGCAGGCTTTCATTGTTGTTCAGCACTTAACTGACAAATTATAGTGGTTTATTACACAGTTAGCTTAGTCTTACCTGGTTTGGCCGCCCCTGGCCTACAGTACGACAGTGAATAATGAAACGCAGTAGGTGTCAGGGAACACGGGAGGCCAGAATCGGTAGACTGAGGATCAACAACCAAGGGCACATTGTTGGAAAGGTATTTGGAACAGTATGTACACAGTAGAAATAGCACAGGGGAAAAAAAATGTTTTATGGAATATTCATTTTGCACCTGCGTTGTTATCCACGGGGGCCACCTCTTTGAATTTTTATCGTAATTTCAATGAACGAAAGCATGTCTGCTCAAAGATCCAGATGATATTTTAAGGGTATAATAAAATAATAAAATAAAACTTTACCATACGAGACAAAAACAGGCTGTGTGGGGCAGGAACAGGACCTTAGTAAAAACATTGGACAATCCTGCAGCGGCATGCAGGAGTGGTCAGAAAATGCTTTTGGTTCTGCGTTTAACTGCTTAATTGTAGACCGTGAACATATTTTTACAATACAATGTGGCGTTCCATTTCTGGATTCTTTCTACCTGAGCAATACATGACACTTAATCAACCTAGCGATTATCTGTGTTATCTATTAACATTATGGGCCCTATTTTGGTGAATTAGGATGGTGTCGGTAACGCAGATGCAAAGTGAAGACGGTGGCGCTTTTTCAGTAATTTCATGATTTAGGACGATAGCGCACCTCCGGCGCAGTTATAAAAGAGGTTGGATTAACTTTTAAAAAATACATGTGGGTGTGGTGGGGGTTTGGTTTGACAGTTTTGCGCTTCTCAAAAGAGGAGAGCAAGAAGGTGCGGAAAAGTTGGTGCGTGAATCAGAGGGGGAAAACATTACAAATTACATTAATTTGTTATTTTCATGATTTGAGTTTATATTTTGAGTGTTTTATTTTACCATCTCTTTTTCCTTATTTGTAGGTTTTCCAACTTAAAAAACAATGTTTATTTTCTTCTAACTTAATGTAAAAAAATCCTGTTTAGTTCTCTGCTGACTGGAAAAGTAATAAACTCATTTGCATGTTGGACAAGACTGGAAGAAACTGCATGTACAGCCGAACTGATAGCCATCTGGCCAACACCAGGTACCAAACCCAGGGTATTGCTCACGGTATCGCCTTCGGCGTCCAATTATGTACTCCATTTTCTGTAGTGCAAATGGAAAGAATAAAAGCCTTTCACATAAGAAAAACAATGTGCATACAAACATATATTTATTTAACAGGTGTATCTTACTGAATGTTAGCGATGGATGGCCTGCCGGCTTCAGTCTTTCATGTCCGTGCATTGAATAAACACAAGCTGTGGTGAAATAGTTTTTAGCTTAATTGATTACGCTTGCAAGTTACCCATGGATTGGACGATTTGCCTCAACATGGGGGGAAATTCATAATATTCACAAAACATTCTCATGTGATTTCAGATAACCTTATGTTCATATGTGCGCATCAATAAAGTCACCAAATTGCACAGAGCGCCAGCGTTTGCGCTAAGAGGTGGTCTAGTTGGATGTTAACGCAAACTCATTATTTGACACCAAACTTGCATAGCGCCCGACTGTTTTCATTGTCACACCCCCTATTGCGCGCAAATGCCTTCATTGTGCACCATGAAATTGCCAAACTCGGCAGAGACGGGAAATATTCAGTTTGCGACAGACGAAACAGGCAATTCGCCTGCACTAGCCGCTTAGCGCCGGCACGAAAATAGAGCCCAAAATGTGTATTTCCATATGTAGCTATCTCAAGATACTACAGCAGCCAGTTTTGTAAGTTGTATACATACATATATTCATTACATTTCTATGTTTATATAATTTTGTAATCCTTCGATTGAACGTAGCTAACTAGCTAGAGCCAGTGAGCTAGCTAAGCTTTACTTGTGAAAACATATCGTAATAACATGTTATAATGAGGTTCAAGCCAGAGCTGTTAGCTGGATTTACTTATTTTATATAGAGATACAAAGTATACTGAAAGCAGGCCCTTACACACAGGTATGGTTCCTGGGGAACTAAGTAGTTCCTGAGTAACTGAAGCAATTAAAATCCCATCATGCTTAGGGCCAATTCTGGGCAGGCCCTGTTGGCCATTATTTTAGTTACTATGGGTTGCCATGTTTGTGAGTAAAGTGGTAAAAAGAAAAAAGAAAGAAAAAAGTCATATGGTCAGATGAGTCGTCCTCCACCCTTCTTTCAACAAGCAGATGAGTGCACGTGTGGCACACTCGGTCCAAGTCCCACGGTGAAGGGTTCTAGCGGCTCTGCTATAGTGTGAGGTGCACACCATCAACAAAACATCAAATGATGGAATTTCTCATGGAAGAATGGTGTTGCATCCCTCCAATAGAGTTCCAGACACTTAGAATCTATGGTGCACTGGGTGCACTGAATCTGTTCCGGTGGCTTGTGGTGGCCCAAAACTCTATTAAGACACTTTATGTTGGTGTTTCCTTTATTTTGGCAGTTACCTGCATATATATCTATAACCTGAAATTCTTATTATCTCAAGCGAATTGGGTATGCAAGGCCTAGGTTACATATATAGGCCCAAACATATGACAGGTTGTGTAACAGTGACAGCTGGCTAGTGCAGTGTGAACATGGGTTAATAATTTGACATTTCAAATGATTTGTTCTGTTTTTTGTAAAATATTAGCTGTTAGATGCTGGAGAACGTATGGAAGCAATCACAACTTGGGGAAAAAGATTGCCTGTGGATTGATGTCAGGGACCTTACAATGACACAAAACATATTGTACCAATACTGATATTCACACTGTCATCCCACTAATCTTTTGGTATGCCATTTCACTGTTAGAATTCATACACAAATGATAGAAGAGATGCAAAACAGAAGATTTGTCACACCTTTTTTAAATATAACTCCTAGCTTTATATCTTCTAAAGCAGAAGTGCTTTCAACTTACTCTGAAATTCTATCTGATACCCTGGAAGTTAACACAGAAATATTTTTTGCTATTTAGACAACCTTTTTTGAGACTGAGGATAACTAAAATAGAAAAATAAAATAAACAAAAAAGGCACTATTGACTGTTTTAGGCCTTGCTATGGCTACAAACGTTTCAGTGGCTCAAATCATCTCTTTAACAAAGTCAGCCAAGAAAGGGAACTGTCAAAATAAAAAGTAACTGCTCTACCGAAAAGAGAAATACAGTCATATATTGTTTCAATAAGTTTGTCTTTGGTCTAAATTACTGAGTCTGGTTTTAAAATAACTAACTAATAATTATCTTCCAGAACAATCTCAGAAAATTTGAACACATTTTTGGACAAACCAGCCGTACTTTGCTATGAGAAACACTGTGAATATTTAAAATTACCTAAAATGAAGCATTTGTATCATGCCAACCTAAAGTGGTTAAAACAAGCCAAAGACACTGCAAATGTGTGCGCGATGGAACTGTTGGAATCTGCTGCAGTGTCTTTCTGAATGTTCCTGTTTTTCGTCAAAGACATGGTTTGACCACTGGCCTCGTGTTAACTTTCCAAATGATGATCTACAATCAAAGCAGATATTCCCTTCTGTTCTGTCCATTTCCAGCAGATTTATTACACGATGTGAGCTGAGAACCTTGTCTCTTTGTGCAAAAATGTGTTAGCAATGAAACAAATTCATGACTGTTTATTGGGATGAAAAAGGAGAAGTGCAAGACATTTTTTATTCTGTTTAGTCTTTTTGTCTTCTTTTTTCATGCCCAGAGAGCAGCCAGAGGGCCTGGGGGCACGTGTTTTTGATCAGGGCCTTGTCCTTCACTATGAAAACAGGGAGAGGAGGCTCAGCCCGGGATAGGAGGACCACAACTCTGTCTACTGATTCAGCATCCAGCATCTCTGGTGTGTTGTTTGCAAAAAAGGATTAATTCAACAGAAGTGTTACAATATGTCAGCATGGAAGAGCTATGTGTGTGTGTGCATGCTTTGGTATAACTGCCAGTTTTTTGTCATCTTAACATTCCTGACCCTGAATTACCCATTGCATGTGTATCATCATAAATACCAACAGAATACTTCTGAAATGTTTTCACTTCACCGAAAAAATATTTTTTCTCACTTTCAATCATCAACAGATAAAAAGTCTGCTTTCCAAGAAATGACATGGGTCTCATTATATGTAATCAGAATATGATGTTGTCCTATTTATATTGGATGTACATATGATGTAATTCATGATGTCTGCATATTCAATCTTTAGCTGTAAGTGTACAGCTACTACATGTTCAACATGTTCAACTCAAAGCTGCCTTCAGGCTCTAGTTTGGGGAGGCTGGTAGTGAAAACGCACCTGGACAGTCAAGCATTGCCAGTTTTGCCCGTCGCAAATGGAATAGTTCTCACCTCCACCCAGTTTGGTAGTTTCATGGTCAGAAATAAAGGCGTTTGCATCAACATGGGTTGGGTAGCGTAATGGAGAGAGTGTCAATGAAAACATTAGGCGCTGTTCAAGTCTCATGCGTGATAATTTGTTTGTTTTTGTCCATCCAGACCACCTCTTAACTCAAACACAGGTGTTATGTACTACTTTGGTAATGGGCATTTGTAATGGGCACATATGAATAGATTTGCAATAAATCACACAAGAGTGTTTTGTGGATGGTCTGTTTTTCACCTCACTCCGAGGCATATCTTTCACTAAGCCATTATTCTAAGCAATCTGTATTCAATTAAGCAGTTCAAAGTATTTGAGTTCTGCACTTGTAAGAAGTGGTTCTATGCACTTTTATGAGAGAGAGAAACCTCCCCATGTAATTATGTATAGTACATGTTTTTTTAAATAAATAGCTGTATGTATGCCCGACTGGTTTATGTTATGTTCAATATTAAACGTTCACTACAATAGAATGTAGGCTACATAATTGACCGGTGTATCTGAGCACGAGTAGACAGACAGCTAAACACTAAGCATTAAAAGCGCAGAATGAAGACCCAGACGCGGAAGCAAAGTTTGAACCTTACTTGTATGTCCTGTCCAATATGCTTTCTTTACATGCTTTTCCGTTTTTGTGAAACTGAAATAATAAAATGTACAAAACATCCTTAATGTCTTGTAAATACATCCTTTTTAAAACAAAGCTCCTCCAATGAATAAGTATGCACTGCAAATATTTGTACAAATCTATGTGGACCGTTAATGGCTATATAATGCAAGAAGTACAATGAACTGACCACTATACATTTAGTTGCATGTAGTAACAAAAAGCTGTTAATGTACACATCACCACAACATGAAGGCAAACACGTAAATATATGTAAAACTTTGCTAAATAAAGTATAAAGATGAGAAAACTTACAAGCAAAGCTTCCCCAAGGCTCAACACAGGCAGATTAAAAAATATTAATAAGAACTCCTCGCAGCAATGTTTCTGCATTGAATTACCGAGAGAAAATAGCTGGCCTTAAACTATGACCTCGTCATGTCATTGAACTGACCAATGCAAATATAGAAGAACTCAACAATAGAAAAATACCCTCTTGATGCAGTTCTCTAAATAGTCACTAGGTGGTGCTAAAATAAACATGCATCTTACATGACACCCCCCACCTGGTAGGAATTCAATACCACTATTAATTACATCACTGAACAACCAAGATGTCAATGCATAGGGCTTAGGGAGACATAAGTACCACGACCTCTGTAATGGGCCTGAGGAAGATCTTTACAGTCCCACCTTGGTGACCTTAAGCTCAAGCTTCCTGACTTTCCCATCACCATCGGAGAAAGCTTTGGGAAGAGCCAGGCGCCACTGATTTATCTTCACCTGATTGTCCCTAAGCAGCACTAAGTCCCCTTCCTTGATGTTGGGTCAACTGTCCTACCATTTACTATGGGACTGCAGTGTAGAGAGGCACTCTCGCCTCCACTTCTCCCAAAATGTATTGGCAAGAAGTTGGACCCTCCTCCACTGCTGGCGGTACAGATCTACTTTCTCAAATTACCCTGGAGGAGAAAGAGGGGTACAGACCTTCTGAGTCAGGATAGTAGCTGGAGTTAGTAGGAAAGGCGACTCGGGATCAGTAGAGATGGGTGTGAGAGGTCTTGCATTAATAATCGCTGTCACCTCTGCCATGAGGGTTGAGAGCACCTCATGAATGAGATGGGAAGGACTGATTTGAGAGAGCATGGAGTCCAGGATCCTTCTCGAGACTCCTATCATCCGTTCCTAGACTCCACCCATTTGGGACAAATGAGGCGGGTTAAAGATCCAGGAGCACCCCTCCTCACTGAGGTATCTTGTCACACTGGGCTCATTTGTGTCTTCCAAGAGTATTCTTAGCTCTCTGCACGCTCCCTTGAAATGTGTCCCACAGTCTGAGCAAATCTGTTTTACAGGACCACAGATGGCAAGGAAACGTCGTAGCGTGTTTATAAAGCTGGGAGTGTCCATTGCTTCAATGAGCTCAATGTGCACAGCACACATGCTTAGGCATGTAAAAAGCACAGCCCACCTCTTACTGTTTGCTGCACCTCCTCGGGTCTGGCGAGTGGATATGTTCCGGGGACCAAACACATTCTGACTAACATTCGTAAAGGGTTGTTCACATGTTCTATCAAGATCCACTACCTTGAGATCCACTACCTGTTCCCAAAAAAGCATGCTGTAAGGAAAATAATGACTACCGTCCAATTGCTTTGACTTCAGTAGTTATGAAGTGTTTCGAGAAAATCATTATCAACCTATTGAAAACAGAAGTCAGCTGCTCACTAGATCCTTTTCAGTTCACCTATAGGTGTAATAGAGGTACGGACGATGCGGCCATAGCCATGGTACATTTTATATCTAAGCACTTAGAGGATCCTACCTCATATGTACATCTTTTATTTGTAGATTTTAGTTCAGCATTTAATACGGTACAGCCGCATCTATTAATTAAGAAGCTGAATGGCCTTAATGTCCACCCTCTCATTATTAGATGGTACCACTCATTTTTAACCAATCGTAAACAACAGGTCAGTGTTAATGGTACTCTCTCAGAACCTAGAACCTTGAGTACGGGAGCCCCCCAGGGTTGTGTCAGTTCACCTGCCCTTTTCACCCTATACACTAACAAGTATAGAAGCTATAATCCTAACAATCACATCATTACATTCTCAGATGATACTGCCATCTTAGCTTTAATGAAAAAGGATAGCGATCTATCTGACTATTATTCAGATACAAAGGTTTATAAAATGGTGTAATGACAACCACCTTGTCTTGAATGTAAAAAAGACAGAGGAGATGGTGTTTGACCCCAGGGGTGTTGGCGACCACAGGCCTGTGGTCATCCACGATGAAACCATCTCACAGGTCTCCTCTTACAAATACCTTGGTGTTTTTATTGACAACTCATTAACCTAGAACACCCATGTCGACAGTCTCTGTAGCAGATTACAACAACGACTGCACTTCCTGCGTCGACTTAGAGTTCATGGTGTTGATAAAAAATGTATGTTAATCTTTTATCAGGCAGTTTTAGAGAGCCTTTAGATACGGCATCACATCTTGGTTTGGTAATCTCTCCGTGCAACTAAAGTCCAAACTGGTCCGATTGATGCAGACTGCATGGAAGATTATAGGGGTAAGACAGCATCCATCCTTGTAGTCTACTTATGAACTGGCTAAGGCAAGCCAATAGGATAGTTACTGACCCATCCCATGTTCTACACGCTGAGTATCAGCTACTGCCCTCTGGGAGGAGGTTCAGAGTCCCTCATTGCAGATTAAATAGATTTAAAAATTAATTTATCCCTGTGTCAATAAAACTTTAAAGAGAGGCCAGGATGGACACTGGAGGATCTTTGTGTTGTTTTATTAAAGGGATTTGTGCAGATCTTTATATGTTTTTTGTATGTGGACTAACCAGCATGTCATTTTAGTATGTTTTTTGTATGTGGAATGTCTGTCTTTTTACGGCTGCAGCATGGGTGAAAGCCCAAGCCAAATTTTCCACTTTGTGGGACAATAAAGTGAATCTTGAGATATGCTACAGCTGCAATGGCCTTTATGGAAGTAAAGTAAAAGTACTCTGCAAGTAAATGGCTTCTTCTCAGTTGCGATACAGAGCATAAACATGTCATTTTTTAGGTCCCATCCCAATCCAAGACTGTGCTGAATCAGAGGTGAGTCGGCATCTGGGTCCAAGTCTTTCAGATCTTTCGTATAGTCTGCTGAAGGGAACGCTTGCATGACTGTTGAACTGTTGGACGCAATCTTATGGAGTCTCAGGTTGAAGACAGCAAGCATTTCTTGTGTTTCCCTTAGCAGATCGATAGCTTCAGTAGGGGAGGGCAGTGACTTCAGTCTGCCATCGACATAGAAGTCTCAAGTATGAAGCTCTTCACATCTGGCCCAAATTTCACCTCTCCGTGCAGTGCTGCGCACCTCAGCCCGTAGGTGGCGACAGCAGATCATCGAGCATATGATCACACTCAATAAGCATGGGAAGGGGCACACGAGGACCTCCATCTAGAGGCTGAGCAATGAAGCCTGTAGCTCTTCTCCCAGACATCTCTGAGACCCCGGCGCATGTGCGAAGACGGTAGGGAGAGACTGCACCCTTGAGGTTGAACAGGTCAAGGAATTCAGGTCTAGCGAGCGACCTATTATTCCGGTTATCGAGTATACCGTAGACCTTCACAGACTTGGTAGGTTGACCGTTTGGATGCATATTTATGAGGCAGAGTTTGGAGAAAGACCGGGAATGATTGCCCTCTCCACAGATCTCCGTATATTTGGAGTTCACGGTGATCGAGAGCTTGCCATTTTCCTCCCTACCATGCTCAAAGTTGGGCTGGCCCTAGGTGGAAGGCTGTGACGTGTGCATTGCTTCCACACTCCTTACACTGAACAGCCACCTTACAGTCTTTTGCAGGTTAGTTACTTGATGAGCAACTTCTGAAGCAAATCCCATTCTCTTTCAGAAATACTTTGCGTTCCTCCAAAGTCTTACATCTAAAGCCTCTGCACCGCTTGAGAGGATGTGGCTTTTTATGAATGGGACATTGCCTGTCAATGTCCAGTTTGCTGCTGGAGGCTTCTGCATTATCAGAGGTTAACCATTTCCTGGTTGATTTTTAGGTAAGGGAGCATTGTTTTTTGGCCAAAATGTCTTGCCACTTGATTCCATTGACATTAACAAGAGCCCCAGGAAGAAAAAACCCCCACCGCTGGTGCGCATGGCTGAAAAGCGAATTTTGATCTTTTGATATTTTGATTTTGTCATCTGATGCAATTTTTAAAGCATGCAGCATGTGCATGCAGTTTAATGTGAGCCAGTGGCCACACAGCTCTATGGGAGACAGCACTGACTATAACTGGCAAGTTGTTGGAAGGAAGTAATGTGACGGTCACTCAAGAAAACTTGGCTGACAGAAACCCACCATACCCCAGGTGGGATGAGGGCCACTGTGGACTCCCAGTCATAGTCAGCTAATGACATTGCAGAGGCTCAAACCTGTGACTATAGGGTCCAGCCTTTGCTCATGCCCTACAGACCCTCCCAATCTGGCCAAACTCAAATCACAATAAATACAACCAGTGCCTCTTGTTTATTTAATGTAACACAATAATATATGTGCAGACCTATGATGACTAGCACTGAGCAATGACTCAGCAGTGCTCCTTTAGTGACGTTTAGCATATAACAGGCCAAAATCAGAAGTTTGAAGTATAGCAATACAAAAAGCATTTTCTATTCGTGAAAATAATAATAGCTGCAATTGAAAAGTTGCAATTTAAAGTAAGTTCCTTTACTGTCAACCTGATGTCATATGCATCTTCAATTAAAGGCCTTTTGATTGTTGATCCCAGAGCTGAGAGATAAGAATAATGCACATGATTTTCTACATGTATGGTAGTGTAGTGATTCACTCTGAGGTGAAGTATTTGCCACCCCAAAAGTACTTTTTTTTAAGTATTGAAAGCAGGCCAAACATTAGGAAAATCACAAAAGGGATGGGGATCCTTGAGTCTTAAGAAGAAACGGGTTCTTACAATAATTATCAAGAGTATATAAAGGAAAATTCATTCTAATATAAAATACTATTATATGAAACTACTGTTGACTTGAATAGGAAAAAGTTTCAGGGCTCCAGTCTGACTAACTTTTTTGACGCTAGATACACATACACATGCATGGACATGTATATTACCAATGTGCACTGCTACTAACCTCAAACCTAGTGACATTAACACTGACTCCACTGCCCTCCTTTTACCTGAGCGTATCCTTACGCTTCTTACCCACGTGGGTGTATCCCATTCACACCAATCCGGTCATTTGGAAGGATGTTCAACTGGACCAGCCAAACCATGGTGTCCCGTGCCACACCGCAGAAACGTTAAAACAGCACTAGAAGGTTCTGACCACTTCACAAAGCCGAAATGTTCCGCTACCGATCCGCCTGTCTGCCAGGACCTCTGCAGCATGATTAGTCCATTCTTATGTTATGTTAAGTTGGAACATAATGCTCTTTAGTTTCAAAATAACCATTTGCAGTTTCTCTGCTTATACTTGTCAGCAAATGATGGATTATTGCCCATTTTCTTAGTAATTGTATCTTTTTCATCAAATGAAATCGGGTATGTTAGATCTTACCTGCCAGATAGATATATGTCAGACACAAATTATTTGGCACACTTCCAGTTTCATAACTGTACCTATACAATAGTCATCGTCCATGACAAGAGCTCAAATAGACCTTTTCCCTTCCCTCCTCCACCCTCTGAGCCCGGAACATTGTCCCTCGCAAGCACCAGGCTAAAGCCAAATGCCTCCTAAACCATTACATTCACATATAAAGTAATGCATTCTGACAGCGGGTCAAACACCGTGCACAGCTGAGCATTTGGCCTGTTCAGCCAAAACATGATTATAGCAGGAAGCTGATTGTCCGGATGTATTAAATTGTTTTTAATACAGGTACATTTATGACTTCCCATGATTATGCTACGCTGTTGCCTTATTGTAACCGACAGAATATTTAATGGTCTTAAATCCCTTTATAAATATTTTGTTTGGAGAGATATTATGTAGGTTTTACGGTTGTAAATTCAGTGGCTAAATGTGTTCTGTGAACACGTTCCCTATCAAATTAATTCAACAGCTGGAAGATTATAATGTTTCTGTGTACTAAGATAGAGAACTTCAGTGTGGCAGATAGAGCCAAATGAATATCATATTTGGGGTCTAGTGAACATCATGTTTTAGGGGATAGAATAAGCATGGTGCAATATGTGTGTTCCATCAATCAACAAATAGGGCAGATTGCAGTGAACAATGCCTGTAGGGGCTAAACAAAGATATATTTTTTAAGTTTTGTCTTTAACAAAATATCAGATGCTTTTCACATTTTTCAGTCTCTTTGGTTTGTACTGTATTACATTGCATGGGCACTGAAGGATTTTTTAGAATTTACTCTCAATTACACATAGTACATTTACTAATCCCATATGCAACACAGTTCTTTGCAATTAATCTGAGAGCACAACAATGTTTGGATTAATTGACAGAAAAAGTTATGGGGTGCCTTTGCACTTTTTACATATCAAGTGGGAAGATAATCTAATATAATAAACTAATCTTCCCACTTGATATATATATATATTGTTTATATCCTTGCAAAGCTTATAATTCATCAGTTGTTTTAGCTGTAATATAACCAGGTGTTCCCTATTCAGGACAGATATATATCATTTAGATGTTCCTTTATAGCTCTTTTCTTTTTGCAACCATTTTCCGCCATATAATTTGGTCACCTCCACAGCTATTGCCCTTGACTACAAATTCTGTGGATATTATTATTATTATTATTATTATTATTATTATTATTATTATTATTATTATTATTATTATTATTAACCTTGGAGAACCAGTTCAGACTTAATTCAGTAAAAACATCACAGAATGATTGAAAAACAGTCTGTTTCTGAAGAAAGAACCCTTCTCAACGAGATGCAGTAAGTTCTATCATAGTTTTTATATCGTTAGTGAATGAATTTGATATATATATATCCGGTCTGCTTAAATAATGAGAATTGAATGGGGACAAGCTCAGACAGCATATTGTAAACGTTATGTTCTATAAAAAGCTCAACTTTGATCTTGCTCTACCAAATATAGACTACATATGTGGGAAACGTAGATGAATATGGTACATGAATAAATACTTTAGAGTAACATAAAACATCGGGCAAGCTGATTATACTGGTCACATATTAAGAGAGACAGATAACATATCGGAAAATGTTTAAATTAAAATTCACGTATGTCACCTTCTACTACATCACGTTATTTAAAAGATATATATTAAACCATTAAACCAATCGCGCCACCGTCGCAAACAGCAAACTTGATAATAATTAATTTACTCATACAATTGCATGATAAACAGTTCTTACCACTTCGCTTTGTTGCTGTCGGGCTCAACATCATTGCATTGCTGACCAAGGTTACAATCACAAAGAGTCGCAAATGCATCTGGGCAAACAACGACCGCCTCAGAACAAGTTTTGGGACATCTGAGAGGATTCCAGGACGCGCCAAAGAGCCAATACACTGCGAGCCTAACTCCAAACAGTTTACGTGGAGGTGGCAGTGAATTCCCTCTCGGTTTCGATGCACTGGAAATTCACGAGAAACAGTTAAACACCTCCAGCAGAGCTACATCACTCACACTGTTAACCCTCCAAAGCCTTACAGGACAATATTGATTCCATAACTTCAAAGACGATAGTAAATTGAGAGAAAAAACAACAACAAAAATCCATGGTGTTCCCCCTAACGTTTCATTGGACATCTGTAAATTAATAACATATGTCTTAAATTAATGAAATATGTCTAAAATGAATGGCTTGCAACACATGTCTTCATGGAACACATTTCGATGTATTTGGTGGGAAAAGTACAAACTGTGGTGAGATAAAACATAAAAAGGCCTTTCATTTATAATCACAATTTATCACAGTTCCTTCCTGTGAACGTCTGACATGGTAGTAGAAATCATTTCTGTAGGTTTTAATTTTGTTAGTGATAGGTAGAATGGAATGAGATATGGCTACTTGGAAAATGACTAATGTCGGACACATTAATTAAAACAATGTATTATTTATGTCTTGTCTAAGGAATCTCGAATGGGACATACAGCTCAAAACTGCAACCAAGAAATGTATATCATCTCATATTTGGTAGGGCCTGCATACAGTGAGAGAGGGTAATACAAGGTGTTTGTTACTAAAATAAACATGCAATGTTGATTTCAGTTAAATATTTGTGTCATTAGTCATTAGTGAATTGATATACTGTATCTTGAGGAGGCTGCACACCTCAGACAGGTGAATTACCCATTATAGAAATTTGCTTTCATAATAAGATTCTAATCATTTACACCACATTTCTAAACATATTCATTACTTCTTTTTTTTAACCATAAAATCTAATTGTTCAATCGCATACCATGCTTATTATTTGTATTGACGAAAATAATATATATCGTTATGGACACGCCCGCCTACTACTGTACGCGTGTTAGTTGAGTGATGTTGTTCTCAGCCAATCACATAGTTACTCTATCGAGCATATATCTGTATTTTTCAGATATTAAAATCGCTGTATGGCCCTGACGCTGAGCTGAAGTTGTCCGTGTTGGAGCTAAGCATCTCTTTATTCATGTGGAATGTTAGGCTGCTGTTTTAAATAAATCACTTCAACTTGAAGACGTTTTGTGTCGTGGATCCAAAACTCTCGCCTCTGGAATTGTGAGTTATAGCAAGCTAATGAGCTTTACAAATGCCAGCTAGATAGCCCAGTTACTAAGCTAAAGCAAGCTAGTCCAGTAAATATGAAAACCACGACCATATTTATCAAAAGTAAAAATGTCAGTTGACATTAAATGGCAGAATCCATGCAACTAATAAAGTGATATCCTACACCTGTGCCTCACTTACAAATATTTCTGTTTATTATTTGTACTGTTGGTTTGTTTGCCATTACACCTTATTTGTATTAAATTATAGGCCTACATCTTAATTTAATATTAACGCATCAATATTACTGATAGTAAACCGTTCGCCTGCCAAATCTACATATACGCATAATTTTAGCACAAAGTGTTTATTAATAGAAAGATAAGAAAAAGTATTAATAAAAATATTATTTATTTGTGTTTTAATGATTCCAAACAAAACAATTTTTAGATCTGGATTTATTTTTGTTGTTTAAAATGTAAAATTCAATTGAATGTGGAATGGTTATATTGCATACATTATCCAGGTCAAACATTCTATAAAATCTGCAATCAGACAATGAATAGGTCTATTCCATTCTATATCGTTTTCTACAAAAAAATGACAAAATGTAATTCAAAACAGGAATAACTCAGGATTCCATATAAAAACTAAATTAATATGGTAATAAACATATGTATTAAAGTTGAAGTCAAATTACTTGAGTTGAATGGCAATCCTAAATTTAGTCATAAGTGTAGATGTTAGATTTTTTATTAGCAAAATGTTATACAATCTAACATGCTAATCAGGAACAGTTCTTGAACTTCAAGAACCCCTTTTACAATTTACCCTTACATGTTTTGTCTTTAACCATTTTACCTTTTTACCATATTCAAGCAAATATAAATGGTCTGTTGCAAAAGTGAATAAGTATATTGATTTTAAATTTACATTTTCCCAAATATATGTATTCCATACTCGTTATTGCCCAAAAGAATGTGAAATGCAATTGTAATACATTTAATTTAAAATAGTTGTCAGTGAAAATGGAATTGGTTGAACAAGTTTACCTCAAAAAATAACTTTATCACTCTATATATATATGCACAAGTTTATGTGAGTGTGTTTAAGAGAGAGAGAGAGAGAACGTGCATGAGTGAACAATGAATCAGTTATTTGGGGAAAAGGTTAGTATGTTGATAACCACCACCACCGCTTGAAACACACGATTGTTCATTTCCCCATTACTGAAACTGCCTTTCAAATAGGTATACTAGTGAGCCTTAGCCTAAGTCAAATGGCTTTTATTCTCTGTTACAGTATGTTACATACACAATTTTGTCATATATCAGTTGTTTATTATGATTTCGAGAACTGATTTAGATATGGCAGTGTTTGCTATGATTCTTATCCCAGAATTCATGTTAGTTGAAGTTGTGAGGTAGGTTTTTATTTACTAAGGGGGGTATTCTGACTCGGAGCTGATAAGCGCAAGATATGTGCCTTTCAATGTGCGTGATTTAAGCAGCCCTTTTCACATTGTATGCGCAGACTCCACCCATTCGCTTTGAAACCCATTCTTTCCAATGGAAGGTAATGCGCAGAAGCAATGAGCTGACCCCAACAGCTCATTGCTTTGGGCGGTTATTAGCACAACCAGCTAGCTACCTTGGCATGTACAGCTTATTGATTAGATAGTTAGCTACTTAGCTAGCACTATCTACTTAATGTTAGCTAGCTAGCTAATTACCCAAGATACTACTACCATCTCATGTTACAGAAATACCCTCTCAGGAAATTAGCAATAGACATAGCTATAGATGTTGTGGCGTCCCAAGGGGCTGCACCGGAAAATGGCTGCCTGGCCCTTTAATTCTTGGGAGCCACTGGAGAGGAAAAGACTTCATTTCCCAGCAGCCCGCAGTCCCACACCTGAACGAAGTCAAGCGATTGGGACTACAAACAGCTGAAGACCATTTGAAGGCCTATTTAAAGGAATCGTTTGTATCACACTGGAGAGGAGTAGGTTGAAGGGTGTATTGAAGAGAAGTGTTTTGGATTGCTATTTGTGTTTGATTTGGATTGCTATTTGTGTTTGATTTGGATTGCTATTTGTGTTTGATTTGGATTTGATTTGGATAATGACGACGAGTAAGGATTGTGGACTTTGTTTTTTGTGTTTGTCAAGATTAAGTTAATAAAGTTTCATTTTGTTTGTAATACTGCCTTCCTATTTAACTTGCCTACGCCCTCTGCAAGGTCCGTGAGTGTCGCCCAACCCCAAGGGACACCACAATGTATAGCTGTGGTTACTAGCTGGCTAGATATGTCTTTAAAACTGCCTGTAGCTGTTTGTGTTGTAAGTCTCTAGTTTGGAATAAGTCTCTAGACCGTGTTCTGTTCTCTAGATCACTGTTATGCTGATGACACTCAACTGTTTCTCTCCTTCCCTCCATCTGATACCCGGGTCCCGGCACGGATCTCTGCATGCCTGGCTGACATCTCCGCATGGATGTCCACCCACCACCTGAAGCTGAACCTGGGGAAGACAGAGCTGCTCTTCCTCCCAGCGAAGGGCTCCCGATGATTGATCGTCAATCACCGTGGAAGGCTCCATAGTGTCTCCGTCCCAGTCTGCCAGGAGTCTTGGGGTAACCCTGGACAACCAGCTGTGCTTCTCGAGCCATATTGCAGCGATCACTCGGACCTGCCGTTTCTCCCTCCACAACATCCGGAGGATCCGACCGTTCCTCACCCAAGAGGCCACTCAACTCCTGGTCCAGGCCCTGGTGATCTCACGTCTGGACTACTGCAACTCCTTGCTGGCAGGCCTTCCGGCCTGTGCCATCAAGCCACTGCAACTAGTCCAGAACGCTGCTGCTCGCCTGGTGTTCAACCAGCCGAAGTTCACCCACGTCACCCCTCTACTCTCCTCTCTGCACTGGCTCCCCATCGCAGCACGCATCAGATTCAAGTCACTGGTGCTTGCTTTTCAAGCGACCAGAGGTACTGCTCCCCCATACCTCCAGTCACTCATCACGCCCTACACCCCGTCCAGACCTCTCCGCTCCGCCTCCGCTGGCAGACTGACTGCCCCATCCCTCCGGGCGCCTGGCAGCCGCTCCTCGCGGTCTCGCCTCTTCTCTGTCCTGGTCCCTCGTTGGTGGAACGACCTCCCGCAATTGGTCAGGACTGCGGAATCACTTCCAATCTTCCGCAAGAGACTCAAAACCCACCTCTTCAGACTCCACTACCCCTGATCTCTGTCCATCTAGCTAAATTGTCTTCACCACTGTCTACTTGTTCAACACTATACTCTTTTTAAAAAAAAAAAAAAAAAAAAAAAAAATGTACATTTTGTAAACATTGTAAAATACCTTTTCCTTCCCGGTGTTACAGGTATGGTACGCAGATGCCTGCAATGATGTCTATTGCTGTATTCCTGCACTGATCTCGTGCGCTAACTGTGATTGCTCCTACCATGTATTGATGCACATCTTGTAAGTCGCTCTGGATAAGAGCGTCTGCTAAATGCTTAAAATGTAAATGTAAAAATGTAAATGTGTTCACAGTCACCTTGTGCTCAATGAACTATGGACCAATGTATTGAGCTTGGAGAGCAGAGCCAGGAATGGGAAAGAAAACAAATACATTTTCACCGGACCTGAACTCTCTGTTTTGCGCACCGTTGTCAAATCAGAATTTCATTTTCTTTTGCATAAATTTTTTTTTTTTTTTTTTTTTTTTTCTCTTCGCCATGCTCGGTGAAGTCAAACTTCTGACCTAGAGTTACTGACATAATCAAGTAAATTTGAGGGATTATCAGCACCTAACCACTTCTCATTCGGTAGTGTGAGAGGGTGGCACACAGTGTCCTGAACCAACTTAGAAGTGATCCTTGCGTAACCTCCCTCACAGCAAAGGGCATCAGAGGACACTTTCATGCCAGGCCCTCTTGAACTCACGGCAGTATCTGTAACTGTCAAATCAACATAGATTTGACAGTTTGATCTAAACCCTCAAGAGCCCCCTTGCTCTCTACATCATACGTGTTAGAGATACAATGTTTAATCTCTAGCTGCTGGAGGACTTGGGCAAAAATATGCAACATAAAATCTGAGACTTGGTCAGATTGAATGTTTTTAGGGAGAGCAAACCGAGAATCTGATTGGTGCCTTAACGATGACCGGTGCCTTGCGGCAGCAACAGTGATGCGAAAGCAAACTGCAGAAGAAGAGAGGCACACATCAGGATTCATGATGAACGCATCACAAAGATCAAAACGATCACCACACTTTACCACCAGGCATTTATCATGGAATGTCTTAGACAAAGCCAGAGTGACCTCACAAGCAAGACACAAACTAGGATATTTCTGCGAAAACTCATCAGGGCATTTGGATACAAGAGGGACAGACAGGGTTAGGCAAAACCTTCCACCAGCTACGTCATTCTCAATCAAGGACTCTGAGCCTGCAGAATCCCCTCCAAAGTAAATGACTGAGCGGTCTAGCTAAAGCTAAAGCTGAGCGGACTCCCCAGCTAAAGACACAAACCCATTCGTAAAGAACAGTGCATAATCCTGAAGATCACCACGAGAGATGACACAGCACTAAGTCCAGGCAAGGGCAAGGACATTTTTACAAGAGCCATCAGTTTAAGGAACTCTTCAGTGAGTAACAATCAGCCATAACGCGATCACATTTCTTGCAATAGCCAACATCCATCCAAAACTTACCATATGCAGAAGCAGAATCGGTAGCACACGGTTTTGATTGACATTGCCCCCATCCACAGGGCAAGAGTGGTCACTGAATGGTTTGATCAGCATGAAAACAATCTAAACCATATGCCATGGCTGTCTCGGTTACCAGATCTCAACCCAATTGCACACTTATGGGAGATTCTGGAGTGGTGCCGAAGACAGCATTTTCCAGCTTTTTCTTTAGTTTTTGTTTCTGATACAAAATTGAATGAATGTTTTCAATCATAGCTAAGCACTATACCCAACACAAAGAGACATAGGCCTAAATTAATTCAAGTCACAATGGCAGATTTATTTATGTATGAATAAGAAATTATCCAGAATCAAACAAACAACAAAGTTGGCTGTATGTACTTTACTGGTCACAGTAAGCTTTCATTCAAAATATAAGAAAAAGAAAAATATAAGAAATGGTTGATAAAGTTAGATATATTTAAAGTTTATGTTTTGTTTATATACAGTAGGTTCTGTTTTTATTCATACCCTTGATAAAGATGAACAAAAGAGATTGTATAAAATAAACTATATAAGTAATGAGGTATATTTTATGCTAAAAAAAATCAGATTCAATTTTTTTTTTCCAGAAAACATCTGGATCACAGTTATTCATACCCCTAAATATTCTTTTAAATGTAATCCAACAAAAACAAATCTTTATAAATATACAACTTTTTTTAAGTTCATTGGAAGGTTATGGAGCTATACAGTGCCCTACAATGGTTTCCTGACTCCCTAGTGTAGTAAAAGGAGGAACACATGTTTGAAATATTGTGGTCAGCCATCATCATGGTGAAAGGCAAAGAACTCCCTGAAAGCATCAGACAAAAGGTTATTGACCTCTACAGATCAGGAGATGGCTACAAAAAACTAAAAAGTTAAAGATACCACTTTCCACTGTTGTATCTATTATTAGGAAGTTTAAGGCCAGTGGAACAGTGGCTAACCTGCCAGGTAGAGGACGCAAGTCTATCTTGCCCCTACGTGTAGTGAGACGGATGGTTCAAGAGGCAAAAAGAAGTCCAAGGGGCACAGTTCAAGATTTCCAAAACAACGTGGCATCTTGGGGTTACAAGGTGTCTAAAGCTACCATTCGACGACACCTACATGACAACGGCCTTATGGCAGAGTTGCAAGAAGGAAGCCTCTTTTTAAGACAATTCACAGAAAAAGGCGTCTTGAATTTGTCAAACTACATCTGAACTACAATTGGAACCGTGTCTTGATGACCCAAAAATCAAGCTTTTTGGACATGCACATCAGTGTTATGTTTGGCATCCAAATAATTCAAGTAATGTTGAAAAGAACCTCATGCCTACGGTGAAACATGGAGGTGGATCTTTAATGCTTTGGGGTTGTTTCGCATATAAAAATAGATGGATTTTCTATTTTATCTTTGTAACTCGTGTTATTTGTCAAAATGTTACAAAGTATCAATTCTGCTCTATCAATTCTGTATATTTACTTCTTGTGTACTTCTTATTGCAATTATTGCTACTCAAAGTCAAATGGAAGCCACAGTATAATGTTAAAAGAGTAAAATATTACTTTAAAAGCTGTGTTACAGTTTTAATAATGCTACATTTGACATGTTTTATAAATTCTTAAAAACTGAAGTCAGTGTGCCAATGAATCTCTATTGAAAGATGCTCCAAAGTCTTCTGTCACAATTTCCATTCACTTCCAAGAATGCACTAGAATCCTTTGGACGCGATGGTAGGCTACTGTCATTTATACACAATACGTACAGGGTGACGAAAGGCTCGGATCTCTGCTCTGGATGTTTTTATGGAGTTCATAGCTGTATGGAGGACAATTCTTGGCTCTTGAATAGGAGTACACTGCTAGTTTGTCTTCTAATTAAATGTTCCCCAAGAAGTTGGTGTCGAGGGTTCAGATATCCTGACATTTTCTGTTATTTCTTTATATTTTATTAATTTCCTTTTTCTATGTTGTTTTAATGGGCTGTGTGACTATATACTGTGTGCTCCAGGCTAAGGATCTCATGTGAAATCCAATAGTAGATGTATTCAATGTTTTACAAGTAGCTTCATGTGTACACCACAACCTGTGAACTGTCAGCACCTCATATTGCCTTCCATTCCAATACAGTAAATATCTAATAAATTGCACGCCATCAGTCTGAGTTACTGACAAGCACAAAGTTCTCCAGTGGGAAATGGGGTATCTGGATTGCCTTTGAAGTACTTGTTAAGATATTAAACATCCTGAAGGAATGCTCATTTCCCATATGGCATATAATAAAGTCTGTAAATGACTTGTGACTTAATAAAAGCTTACTGCCAACATGAAATATTGCTTCCACCTAGGGTAAGGCTACTTTTCAAATGACGTATCTAATCTGATGTATCGGGCGAAAAAAGTGAGTGAATGGTTGACTTTTCAACCCCTTACTGTACGAGACAGATGTTTTCATTTACTCTCTCCCTCCTCCATCTCTGCAAATGAACTAGTATGGGGTCTTTCTCTTTCATTATAGATCTTTCAGAACAGCACCTGATGCTCATCAGAGGAAGAAAGTAATGCAAGCACGCTCAGTAGCTTGCAAGTTGAATGTCATTCAATAGAGCTCGATGGATTAATGAGCCTATCCCAGGCAATGATGCCACCAGAGTCTGTAAGTGCTCATTAAACCTCCTGTGCCAGGTGGCCTGATTGATTTGGCATATCAAACCAAACATCTGTTCCTGGAAGTTGTATTTTGTGATGTTTTAAAGGTTCAAGCCCACTTTGGAGCACATGTGGATTATACACTGGCTACTCTGTTGTTCCGTTAATACTGTTAGAGTAGTTGCAATCAAATACTTCAGTTTCTATCTGAACAAAAACGTAAAAGTTAAAAAAATATATATACTCTCTGTGCATCTGCAAAACACAATTCTGAAAATCTTGCTGCATACTAAATTATTGATATCAAAATGATGTCAAGTTACAACTAAACCTTCACCAATATGTTTCACAGAAGTAAATAACCATTATTCCAAGGCAATTCTACACATGTTTTTGCCATCTCATCTCCTTTTCCTTGTTCAAATGTCTGAAATGAAAGAGACAAATCCCGAAAAATGTATATAAACATTTGCATGACTCTATGCTTAAGAATAGCTCACTCCATACAGCATATGAGTATGATGTTGATTGATACTTCACATTACTACATAGTTTAATTGTGCTTTCTGAGAGGGACAAAGAGGAAAAAAAGAATGACAATTTTAAATAGAGCTATTGCTACTTGGTTATCTAATGGAGACCTGAGACTCGACTTCGACTTGTGTCGAAAAACTCACGACTCCCACAGCTTGTGACTCCAGATTTTACTCAGACTACCAGAAAATGAGTCATAGACAAGTCTGTCCAACACAATATAGTGTGAAAAATATGCTTGCTTTATATTTTCAAATAGCACATATTGTATATACTATATGAGGAGAAAATGCTTTAAACAAATAGTGTGTATAAGTAGAAAACATTTGTATACCTTACCACAAGCAAGGACCTGACCTTCATCTGACCTTGATCACAGTTTCTTCTGACACTACCCAAGATTGCACACCTTGATCACACATTAAAAACATTCCAGCAAACCAGCTGAGATGGAATGATGAAGAAACACAGGGTCAGGTTTCTGTGAAACATATTACATTACATTATTACATTATAGGCATTTGGCAGACGCTCTTATCCAGAGCGACATACAACAAAGTGTTAACCGTAGTCAAGAACAGTTTAGCTGAAAGCCACCCTAGTGGGAAGTACAATTCCTGGGTGCTAGGAGCAACCACATAGTTAAACTAGGACCCTGTAGGTAAATCTGTAGCCACAAATCAGAGGTAGCAGTAAAGCACTCAATGCAGGAAATAATGCCTAAGCCTAATACAATACATAAACAAGTAGACGTGTAAACTAAGTGACTATGTCCCTAAATTAACAAAACCGGACTACGGGGAGAGGTGCACCCTGAAGAGGTGAGTCTTCAGTCGACGCTTGAAGGTGGCCAGGGTCTCAGCTGTTCTGACTTCCACCGGAAGGTCATTCCACCATCGTGGAGCCAGAACCGACAGGAGACGTGACCGGGAAGCGCAGGTGCGGAGGGGGGGAGGTGCTAGGCGTCCTGAGGTAGCAGAACGGAGAGGTCTGGCAGGTGTGTAGGGTTTGAAGATCTTGGTGAGGTATGTTGGGGCTGATCCCTTGACTGCCTGGTATGCTAGGACCAATGTCTTGAATTTGATGCGAGCTATAACAGGCAGCCAGTGGAGGGTAGTGAGCAGGGGGGTGACATGGGAGTGTCGAGGAAGGTTGTAGATCAGACGGGCCGCAGCGTTCTGGATGAGTTGCAGGGGTCTGATGGCAGATGCGGGAAGGCCAGCCAGGAGCGAGTTGCAGTAGTCCAAGCGGGACAGTACCATTGCTTGGACCAGGAGCTGGGTAGAGTACGTGGTAAGGAAGGGACGGATCCTCCTGATGTTATACAGGAAGAATCTGCACGCCCGGCTTACCGCTGCAATGTTCATTGATAGGGACAGCCTGTTGTCCATCACCACACCGAGATTCTTCGCGCAGGGTGATGATGTCACCAGGGTGTCACCTAGAGAGAAATTGAGAAATCAAGGTGGGGAGAGTTTAGGGCAGGAATGAAGATTAGCTCTGTTTTACCTGGGTTGAGCTTTAGGTGGTGACTGTCCATCCAGCTCTGAATGTCCCCCAGGCAAGCAGCGATGCGGGTAGAGACCTGAGTGTCTGATGGGGAGAAGGAGAGAAAGAGTTGAGTGTCATCAGCATAACAATGGTAAGATAAGCCGTGGGCAGAGATTACAGAGCCAAGGGAGCGGGTGTACAGGGAGAAGAGAAGGGGACCGAGGACTGAGCCCTGTGGAACCCCGGTGGGGAGGGAGCAAGGCGGTGATACTTTACCAGCCCAGGCAACCTGGAAGGAGCGACCGGAGAGGTAGGACTCGATCCAGGCGAGGGCTGTACCGCAGATCCCTGTTGCTGCCAGGGAGGACAGGAGGATGGAGTGCTCCACAGTGTCGAAGGCAGCTGAGAGATCAAGCAGGATCAGGATGGAGGAGAGGGAGGCGGCTCGTGCGGTGTGAAGAGCTTCATTGACCGAGAGGAGAGCGGTTTCTGTTGAGTGGCCAGGTCTGAAGCCGGACTGGTAGGGGTCCAGCAGGTTATTTTCTGTAAGGAAAGCAGAGTTGGTGAGATACCGCTCTTTCGAGGGTTTTAGACAGGAAGGGGAGGAGGGACACTGGGCGATAATTCTGGATAACTGAGGGGTCTAGAGTGGGTTTTTTCAGCAGAGGGTGATATGGGCCCTTTTGAAGGGCGAGGGGAAACAACCAGAGGACAGGGAGGAGTTCACAAGGGAGGTGACAAACGGGAGGATGTCAGGTGTGATCGCCTGGAGGAGGGATGAAGGGATAGGGTCGAGGGCACAAGTGGTAGGGCGGTGGGAGAGGAGGAGGTGGGAAATATCAGAGTCTGAGAGGGGAGAAAAAGAGGGGAAGCAGGGGAGGGCACAGAGGGAGTGGAAGGCACAGCGGGAGTGGAGGGCACAGAGGGAGTGGAAGGCACAGAGGGAGTGGAAGGCACAGCGGGAGTGGAGGGCACAGCGGGAGTGGAGGGCACAGCGGGAGTGGAGGGCACAGCGGGAGTGGAGGGCACAAAGGAGCTGCGGATGTCTGCAATTTTCTCCTCGAAGAAAGCAGCAAAGTCATCTGCGGTGAAGGGGGACTGAGGTGGGGGAGGAGGTGTGCTGAGGAGAGAGGAGAAAATAGAGAACAGTTGACGAGGTTTCGATATAGAATTTTGAATTTTAGTTTGGTAGAAGATTGCCTTAGCGGCAGTGACAGCAGAAGAAAACACAGACAGTAAAGACTGATAGGATGAAAGGTCGGACGAGTGCCTGGATTTGGCCCACTTCCTCTCAGCAGCACGGAGGCTGACCGTGTTGATATTGTTGAATGTTGTAAAATGGCATTATTTTGATATCATTAATTTGGTACGGAGACAGATTATATGAAATGTGTTTTTACAGATGTGTAGAATATATGCTTATGTGAGTTACTTGGCTTTTTTACCATGAAAACCTATTTTGTTGTGAGATATCTCATCCTTTCGTAGTGTAGCACACTTCAGGGGTGAGGATATTCATATTATAATAATATACATTTTACCAGTGTAAAGACAGTTGAGTCATGCCATTATTTTATTTCATACCACGACTTGGTTAAATAATTGATTTTGATTGGCCGATAGGGTATTAATTATTTTCCAGTAAACCGCACAGAGAAACATAATAATGCACGGCTATGAAGTAGTTCCAGTGATAGTGGACTTATCACAGTTCAAAATCAATACACAAGTTTGTTCAATAATCTGGGTACTAGTTTGGGGAGGACACAATAAACACAATAAATTGCATCAACATGGGTTGGGTAGCGTAATGGGGAGAGTGTCAATAAAAACAGTAGGCACTGTGCAAGTTTTTTGTGTATGATAATTCACACTATGATTTGCATGATCATGCACCGAGCTAGTGTAGTATTAAGTATTTAAGAGTCTGTTCGGTGGGGAAATGAGGAGTGGACGGTGATGCCGATCACCACGTGAGCACAACAGCAATGCTAAATGCGCAGCAGATGTAGCCCCCCGCTGTGTGAGTTATTGGCGGGTTAGTGGCACGCCACAGTACAGGTATCTGCTCACTGTTGTGGAGACACTTCATGTTTTCTAGCAGCTGTGCTCTTCCCCGCGCGGTGACCGCCTCTGGGCTGGTTTCAAGGGCTTTGCAGTCCTGCTGTTTCCAGTTTGTTGACTTTTGTTTCTCTGGTTTCTCCCTTCTGCCAGAGGGTGCTGCTTCATGAGAGCACCCCCTCCCTCCTCCCTGCCAATTACTGCGGAGGTCGTGCGGTGGGTCCATGGTATCAGGTGATGCTCATAGACCTCAGTCCTCCTGTTACTACAGGCCTAAGCGTATCAATGACCATTTAATCCTTCCATAATGGATTCCCACATGGATTCATGTGTACTTTGTGATCAGTTATCCCTACACACGCTTTTCTGGGACACATTTAAGAAAGCACAACACTCCCCCCCCAATAGATTGATGGCACTGCTCGTGTGGCGACTGGTAGAGTGCTCAGTGTTCGGTGCAACTGTTCGGTTTTATTTGTTTTAATCCGTTTGTTTTAATCCGTTTTTACCTGTGTCAGTGTTTGTTTTTACAAACTCTACAACTACAACTACAACTCTAAAGTTAAAAAAACCGTTTTTGTGACCAGTTGAATCCAAAATGAATCCTCAAAGACTTTTGCTCACATATGCAATATCACTGCTTGGTCTAGAAGCGGGAAGCTGTGCCTCCAACAGCAGGAGAGTGGCAGACTCGGCGAGGGAGCTAATCCTGAGTCTACGGCCCAGTGAAGCTAGCCACATTGGCTCCACATGGAAGACTTCACATGAGTTACTACGACAAACTGCTTCTGGTGAGCAAAGTGAGATCGGCAAGAGGAGAAAAGGTAAAAGAAAGTGGGGAGAAAAGGAGGACTGAGACAAAAACTTAAACAAGCAAGCAAGCAATCGTGTTGAGGATTCTGACTTACACATTGATGGCTTTGGTAGTCCTGTCCATTTGGATAGAGATAAACACAAAACTGGCAAAGAGGCAGGAGGGGGCGTGTGAATCTATGTCAACGACAGGTGGTGCAACACAGTTATGACTGGGATATGATTAAGGATATTGATTGTTAATTTTCAAAGGCACACCCCCAACCAAACACAATCAGTCATCCACGGGGAAACCGTTGACATTGTCCACACATACAAATATCTTGGCACAGTTTTTGATGAAAAACTAAATTTTATAGAGAACACGGACATCATCATCAAGAAAGGCCAACAACGGCTACACTGTCTGCGGAAACTGAACTCGTTTGGGGTGGACAAAAAGATTTAAAGCACATTTTATTGTCTTTTCATTGAAAACATTTTCCTCTACCTTCTGGTTCATATCCCTCACCCAAAAGGACAAAAATCAGCTGTTGAGCATTGTCAACATCAGTTTCAAAATCATTGGCAGCCCCCAAGAGAAACCTCAGTGAGTGCCACTCCCAACAGACACTCAGAAAAGCCAGTGCAATTCTGGAAGACGTTTCCCATATTCCCCACCCTGAATTTGCCCTGCTCCCATCAGGGAGACACTTTCTGGTACCTCACTGCAGGACAAACAGGAGGAAAAAACATTTGCTCCAGAAGCATTCAGACTTTAAATGAGATTATGTCAGACACTGATTATGGACTAAAAGCAAGTTGCACTTTTGCGCTTTAAAATCTGTAATTTTAATATGTATTTTAACCACTATATGACATGTTTGATGTTGTCTGTGCTGATGTATGTATGTGTCTGCTACTGAATGTTGTCTTGCTGTGTTTCTGTTTCTGTTTTTGCATCAACATTGTCTTTGCTCTTTAAATTGCTCCATGTGGGGCCTCCCGTGTGGTCCAGTGGTTACCGGGGTTCAATTCCCCGTCTCGCCAAGTGTCGGCTTTGGCCGGGAGTGCCACCAGGGGGCGGCGATTGGCTGTCCGCCCCAGGGAGGGGGGAGGGAAGCCGACGTGACGTTCGCTGCGTATAAGAGTGGCCCTGTAAGTACCGGGTTCGGTCGACGGCTGGGCGAGTGGCGTCTCGGAAGAGGCGTCACTTCGCTCTCGTCACTACCGGTCGCAGGACTACGGCAGCGAACTCACATTACTAGGGGGGGATTGACGTAAAAATAGCGGGTCTAATTGGCTACCAAATTGGGAGAAAATGGGATAAAATCAGAAACAAAATTTAAATTGCCCCATGTGGGATAAATAAAGTTCTATTGAATTAAATTGAATTGAATAGATTAAGAGATTATTTTCCCTTGTGGTAAAACAGGTGTGGTGCCAAGGGATAGCTTGATGGGGCTAAAGCATCCATCTTAGAAAACCCTCGGTCCCTGGTAGCTACAGTGTAAAAGTACTGGAATGCACTTTCTATCAGATATGTTTTGTAGGTGGTATCAATCTTTTCTACATCACAGAGGTTGTCAAATATTGTAGAGCACCCTTACAGCTGCTGAGACAGCAGGTGTTGGCTTTGCCATAAAATAAATTCTATCAAATATCGTTTCTATTCTTCTGGAATGTACAAACAATATACATTTAAAGTAACTTTGATATTATTTAAAGACATATGGAAACAAACAATAGTCACCA
This sequence comes from Aldrovandia affinis, assembly GCA_029706075.1. Classification (NCBI taxonomy): domain Eukaryota; kingdom Metazoa; phylum Chordata; class Actinopteri; order Notacanthiformes; family Halosauridae; genus Aldrovandia; species Aldrovandia affinis. The sequence continues at coordinate 2,903,707 of JAINUG010000074.1, read as the reverse complement.
ATCTATGTGACTTGCTCCTTCATAATCAGTCACATTGAACCCAAAACACATTTTCACTTTTATAAGTTTTATAAGACTGTAAGCTTTCTAATGATAGCAGTCAGGCAGGTTGGAGCTGCAGTAAATGGCCACATTGTTTTTTTGGCACTGTCAACAGAGGTCCGTCATTGGTTTCCCGATGTTGGAAAGCAGCTGGTTCCACACCTTCCGGAATGTACAGTTGCCAGCAGCACGATGACCTGAGACAGTGATGAAATAAAAGATGTCAATATTGGACAACAAACATGATAGGCTCAGGACATGGCAGTCCTGACATGGTAGTCATCCGCAAAGGTATTAATGAAACGGGCAAGCCCCTGGAAGTCCTCAAAAGAGAGCACCCTCTTGTTTCCCAGGTGACCACCACACCTCTTCAGCCATGCTCCTTGTAGAACCTGATGGTGGCTGTCGGTTTGTCTTGAGCAATTCTGAAATAAATTACTTAAAACACGGACATAAAAAAATAAAATAAAAGCATAATGTAAGTATTGCTTTTATCTCAATTCAAAGTCTCAATTTATCTCAATTTTGTGAGATGGATTCAAACCAGCGATAACTCTGTTAAACACAATGTTAAACTAAAAAGCAAACAAACTCATGCATGTACAAACTTGAATGTCTCTCTGCATATTTGTTGATCATCAATGAAATAAGAAGGCCTTTGATGCTTCCTCTCTATCTGCTGACTCCGTTTAGAACAGGATGTTTCTTTGGAGCGGTTCATGGTGCTGCTGATCTTCCCTAAGAGGGAATTACAAATGACATAACCTATTCACATACACAACCTGCACTCCTACAGAAGTGTGTGACTTGTAGGCACACACACACACTCAGGTCCCACGCATTCGAAAAATGTTGTGTTAGTTTTAAATGAACGATGAAAACAAACAGATCTTGGTAGTGGACTCAACCTTTGGACCCCACTGTATATACAGTAGGCTCCGTTTTTATTCATACCCTTGATAAAGATGAACAAAGAGATTGTATAAAATAAACTATATATAGTTTATTTTATACAATCTCTTTTGTTCATCTTTATCAAGGGTATGAATAAAAACGGAGCCTACTGTATATAAGTAATGAGGTATATTTTATGCTCAAGAAATTCAGAAAATTATATTCTTTAATAGTAATGCATTGGCATGAAGCACAATCGAACGGTTGAGAATTTTTTTTAATTTTTTTATATATTCACACCCCTGTTATCAGTACTTTGTGGTTCCTCCCTTGGCCATTATAACAGCAAGTAGTCACCTTCTGTAGTGTCGTACTAGGTTATAGAACTTCTTGGGGGGGATCCTCAACCATTCCTCCGTGCAGAATTGTTCTAGTTCCTTCAGATTCTTGGGTTGACGTTTGTGGTCTGCTTTTTTGAGTTCAAACCACAAATGTTCAATTGGATTCAGGTCTGGAGACTGAGATCAACGGTCTAACCATTTCTTAGTTCCTTTGGACGTATGTTTGGGGCCATTGTCCAATCCAATACCAATCCAATATATACTGTATATTCCTGAGACCCAGCCTATTCATTTTGTCCTCTGTAGAGGACATCGGTTTTTAGTCTATATTGTTTTTGAGCTACCCTATTAAGTCCTGGTGTACTGTACAGAGGACATCCTGGCCTTTTCAATGATGTATCATGTGTTAGGCTGGGATGAGGGAAACCCCCTCTTCCTGAAGAGCCAAAATGGCTGCTGCCACAAGAAGTGCTTGTCGTGAAAGGAAAAATGGTAACTAAAATATTGCTTAGCCATTTAAAATCTAAATTGTGAGTTGTTGTTTTAACTCTAAAGAGGCATGAAATCACAAAAAAGCTTAATTTGAAGACCCTTTTTTTCCTTGGGTCTCAGGAGGCTATATAGAATTTTTATAGCCGATGTGTGTGTGTGTGTATATATATATACAAATATATATGAAAATTGCCGTGTCCAGATGTGCAAACCCAAATAGACTCACAGCTGTAATTGTAGCTAAAGGTGCTTCTACCAAGTATTAAGTCAAGGGGGTGATTACTTATGGAATCAATTATTGTCTGTGTTTTATTTGTAATTAATTAAGAAAAAGCTTTAGAGTTGATTTTTTATTTTATATTTTGTGTATGGAGTATTTTGTGTTGATCAGTGGCAAGAAATCAATTTTGATTCCATGAAGTAAGAAAATAAAATGTGAAAAATGAAGTGTGTGAATACTTACTTATAATACTTACTTTTATTTATAATAACATTCAGCAAATATGTTTAGTTTTATTCAAGATACAAATGTCCCACCTGCTGACTTCAGCCAGAAATTGGTGTTTTTGTGTTTGAAGGGGTAGCAGTATTCACACAAAAATATGTTTCTGTGGAAGCGGTCAGTCTAGACAGCGGAATCCAGGTGATTAACTGCCACGCCTACTAGCAGGGCAGCCAGGGCACACAGCTGCGTGGCATTACCTAAATGTACCTGTGTGCTTAAAACAGCTCTGCTCTCTCAGTAGGTGGCTAGAACACGGGAACGGAAAAGCAATTGCGACTGAAAAGCCCTGAAACCTCGGTATCTGTGTGTAGTGTTTTGCCAAAAGGCAGTTTTTATTTCGTTTTTGGTTCGTTTGGTTCGTTTGTTTTTAGGGGGGCGGCTGAAGATCTTTTTGTTTCTTTGATTTTCTCCCTATGGGAGAGAGAATTAAAACTGCTGTCCACAGACAGATACCTCCAATGTCAGGACCACACCATCTCCTTTTTATCTCCTGTTTAGGGAGCCTGATTGGGAGCCTGTAAAATGTCTGCTACATTTCTGTGCGACGTACAATATTTTGACATTCTTGACGCAAGAAAAATGCTTTACTGATACTGGGATGAAATTGACGAATGGAATTAGATATTGTTATTTGGAGGTGAAAGACAGTGGCAGCTGACCTTCTAGAAAGCATCGCGTTCCCTAACGGTTTAGAAATAAATGTGTAAGCTGTCCCTGAGGGTTATAAGTAGTATTCAGGAGAAGTATTCACATTGCCTGAGATGGAGAGGTCTAAGATTGAAACCGCCGTACAGCATTTTCAATCAGAAACATATGCGGCACCTGGGTTTTAGTGTGTGGAGCATGTGTTTTGCAGCCCCTTGGCCCTGGAACATAGGTCACCTGGCACAGTGAACTCCACACTCATTACACCGCAGTGAATAAATAAACTAGTAAACAGTGGCAGTGGCTTATTTAGTAATAAAGAAAAAAGAAAATGCCAAATGCAGGCACTGCCAATTGAGCTAAATTAATAAAAATAAAGAAATACACATTCGTATGGACCATGGCCTCCTAAATAAATTGCATAACGACTTTGTTTTTGCCCCGCATTTAGGAAATCAACAATAACATATGCACACCCAACTTCAAGTCCAACCATTTATCAGAACATTATCAGTCCATGCACCATAATTCAGGTAGGTGAGGATTGTGATGTACTTTTGGGCAAACCTTGCCCAATCTAGGTGTACAAAGCTGGTAGAGATATAGCCAAACAAATTCAAGCAAAGGGTGCTTCTACAAAGTACTAATTCAGTGGGGTGTAGACTTATCAATTCAAGTTATTATAGTTTTTTATTTTTCATTAATGTTGAGAATTGATTTCACTTGAAAGTTGTAGTGTGTAAATAAAGGTGGAAAAAGTCTAATGGTCTAATTTAATGTTTTAATTTCAGACTGTAAGGCAACAAAAGCTTACATTTTTGAGATGGAGTGTAGACTTTAAAATCAATCAATCAATCAATCAATCTTTATTTTTGTATAGCTCCATTTACAAACAGGTTGTCACACAGCGCTTCACAATTTACATTTTCCAGAGGGAATCAAAAAAACAGAAAACCATTAGAGCCAATGTGGGAAACTGGAAAATTATTCCCTGACCCATTAAAAGGCGATCAAGATGAACTCCTGGAAAATGGTGGGATACAGAGGAAAAAAATAGTCCTTGAGGCTCTTGAGGCCTAAGAGAGGCCTAAAAGGGTACTGCACATACGGCCAAAGCACAAAGAATTACATTTTACATTTTAAAACCAAATATATCGTTTTTTTCCCTTGAAAGCTAAGTAGCCTTCAAAACATCATTTAATCAATGGCCAATTGTGAGAAATTATCTAGTGAAGGAAATAGTTTATCAGGGAGCATGTGGAGTCTGTTTGGCCCATGTTTTCCTTCTTCTTCTGTGGAAGACTCCAGTGGGTTATTTAATGAACCCCAGGCTTGACTCATTGTTGTCGTTAAAAATGACCTGTAGATTCTCACGTTAACCAGAGGCTGCCCACGTGTTGTACATGTTGTACATGTGGTTACAATGTTGTGCAATTACTGACAGCAAATGTTTTGTTGGACAGAGTGAATATAACTGCTGCAGCAGGAAGCACAGTCAGGATGATCCACTATTACAGGCATTTAAGTAATGTCAGTGGTTATGGTAAACTCACTGACAGATGCTGGAACAATTCATCGAGATCTAGTAATCTGGAGAAGAGTATCACTGCCAGTGTACAAGGCTGTAGTACTAGAGACCACATTTTGCCGGTCTCCGTGTGCTGAGCATTAAGGACTTTGCCGAGACCACATCAAAAGTAAATTTTTATTAGCAAGTTCACAGTAATTACAAAGTTTCTAGATGCCTAACAGCAAAGTTAAAGGACAATGACATGCAAAAGAAACTGAAGTGATATTCCTCCAGAGCCCAACCCCTGCAAAACAAAACTAAAAATGTTTTTCCCCCTACGGAAAATAGATGCCGATTAGCAGAATGAAATGGCACCAAATGTTTATTATTAGCACTGTACACTCATGTATATGTTTTGTATACAAACTGTATGTTTTGTCTGGAATAATTGCTCAAATTAATTGGGATGGTTGGTGTCAGGGGTTGTGGGCTCCCTCACACTAACCCATCGACCTTTTCCCCTTTTTCTTTGCAGGTAACCCACCACTCTACAAACAGCACAGCAACAAAAGGATGTACAATGTCTTTATTTTAACAATTCATTATTTAATGTATGCCGATGGATGCTGGAGACAAGGGAATCTGTCAGTAGCCCATGGTGAAATCCAGCGTTGAATAAAAGCGAGCAGTGCCCAACCTGTCCAGCAGCTTGTCAACCCGGGGCATTGGATAGGCATCAAACTTAGATACTGCGTTAACCTTCCTGTAGTCCACGCAGAATCGAAGCACGATGGGGCTGCACCAGTCACTGTGGGCCTCCTCTATCACTCCCATGTCTATCTATGTAGCCAATTCCTCCTGAACAACTTTTTTCTTGTGTTCATGTGATTGAATCTAAACCACGGGTCTGTATGTAGTATTCGATTAAGTCTGTCCATCCTGGTAAGGGAGAAAACACATCAGAAAAATACTACTGCAATTTATCAACCTAGGCCCACTGCCCCGGTGCAAGATGGCTGTCAATGCGGACCGGAAGTATTGCGCTTTCAGTTGTGCCCCCCTGTCATATTTCCATCTCTGTCGTACCTGGGCCTGGAGCAAATGTTCTCGTGAAATTTGCCCGAGTGAGTGCAGCTTTGCTCACAGATCCAGGATGTACTGTATCTCATTTTTGCTAGGGCTAGGACTTTCCTCCCATGTTTCCCTTAACAAATCCGAAATACCCCTGGGTCGGTGCTCGTGCAACAATTAAAATGGATAAAACCCTGTGGAGGCTTGAGGAACCTCCCTGATGGCAAACAATAGCGGGTCAATTAATTTGTCCCAATTCCTTGTCGGTTTGAATGAACTTACAAATCATGGACTTCAACGTCTGGTTGAACCGCTCTACCAGCCTATCAGTTTTCAACCGGTTCAAGGGGGGGATGCATCCTTGGTTTTCTTTTCTTTTTTTATTAATTTATTTCATATTTCCCCCCCCTGTTTTTCTCCCAATTTGGTGGCCAATTGTACCCTCCATTTCTTCAATTCACCCACCCCCACCAGCCCGCCGCCTGGAACTATGGGACCACCCACTACCATGGGGCCGGCAATGAACCGCTTCCTTCGAGATAACTCACCTATTCATTTTTGCCCACAGGGAAGCTTTCTGTGCCCACAGGGGAAGTTTTTTGAGCTCATGCCGCCTTCCCTCCCCCTCCCTGGGGTGGACAGCCAATTGCCGCACCCTAGTAATACTCCCGGCCAGAGCCAGTGGCCAACTTGCGTTTAGCTTTTAAAGAAAAACTAAATGTATGCTTGACTGCCCTTTGAGGTCGGTGGTTACCCAAGAGGAGTGTTTCTGGCCAAAAAGACTCCATACAAAAACCCCAAGACCAGGACACTTCAATGTTATGCTTCTGTTCATTTCTGGTTTGTATAACAGTAGACTGAGATATAATTAAATTTGACTTGAACCTATGGGCATTTCTCCTGAAAAATGATATCTTGGCAAAAATACGGAAAAAAAGCAGAAACCCACATGCTGACAAAATAATGAAGACCACAACAAAATTTTCCAATACACAAACTCAACACTGCATCGTGCCTCATAGGAAATTGCCAGATGCCACGATGCAGTGTATATGTCTGGGTTGAGCATGCTGCAGTTGGACTGACTGCAAGGCAAACTTGACCAAGCAGAGCTCTGAGCAATCGGTGATTGCTGAAAAGAAACACAGTTATACAATACAGAATAGTGTAGGGCAAGCAAAAAGCTGTTGTTTTTCTTTCTGCTGCTGCTGATGCTCCAAACTTTGGGTACACTGACACTGACAATTATCCTTTGCCACTCAGCAAAACAGAAGGGCAAATAAGTTTTGCTCTACCTACGCACCTCCCATACTTAATTTCTTACTTAGCTGCAGGTGTGCTACCATCTCTTGTCATAAAATTACCAGAATTGAATTGTACATGCCTTAATGCACCACAGTTCTGAATTAACACTAGTATCTTGACATTGTGCCTTGACAACAGAAATAGAGCCTATAGTCTTCCACCTAAAAACTGAACTCGATTTCAAAGCTAGAATAGCTGCCATTGAACATTCTTACATCAGTAATGTGAAATGTCACATCCCTCTTCCAGATGCACGCAACCTAAACAGATCCAAACTATTTCATACTTGGCTCCACTGATACTAGCCTATTTCAAAATAATATGTATCACAATGCATACAATTATTTACCGTCTTGATCACAAAATACAGGTAACTTCCAAAATAAAGGAAACACCAACATAAAGTGTCTTAATAGGGTGTTGGGCCACCACAAGCCACCAGAACAGCTTCTGTGTGCCTTGGCTTAGATTCTACTGGAAGTATTCTAAGTGTCTGGAACTCTATTGGAGAGATGCAATACCAGTTTTGTATTTATTGGGGTCTATCTTGCCCTCTAAGGGGTTGAGTGGACTTAAACCATGGCAGGAAAATGCACCCCACACCATAACAGAGCCACCAGAACCCTTAATTTACTCAAGTGTTTCCTTTATTTTGACAGTTACCTGTATGTTTTAATGAATGGAATGCACTGGACATTTTCAATATCGTTTCAACAAAACATTTGACAGATTTAGTAATGCGGGTCTGTAACATAACACACATAGCACATAAATACAGAACAGTGCAGAGTGAGGGACACAGAACTTTTTGTCAATTGGGTATTAATGCATTACAGAGACTCAAGTAATTCTGTCTGGATTCGAACAGGACCCAAATAGTGAGTTAAAATTGTGGACCCAGTTGTGAATGAACAAGTATTCCATTGCAATCTCCAATTCATGTATTAATTCAACAGATGTGTTAGACCAGGGTTTCACAAACTGTGGCAACCTGACCTGTTCAACTTTCCTCATTAACCCGGTGCTGACAACAATCTACCAAATGTATTTTTACAAATATAACTACTAACTAAATAATAAGCTAACTGTTAGCTGTGATTTAACTCCCACCACATCTTCATTACTGTTTCCAAGATGACACCCAACACTGGCCAGTTAGTCAGTGAAAAGCAAGCCATAAATAACACTGAGGGCTCCAGTGAACGATGTCATCATCTGGCCCAGGAAGGTTAGCACAATTCTGTGAATCGCCCTTTGGTGAAACGTTTGGCAACCCCCGTATTGGCTGCTCCATTGCCTATATAGTAGTTCCAGCTCGAACAAGTCACTTCCCTTTTTCCCTTGAAGAGCACAGTCCATCAACGGTCCCCACACAATCTGACAGAGCTTGAACAGTTCTGTAAGGAAGAATGGGCAAACGTTACTCAATCTAGGTGTACAAACCTGGGAGAGACATATCCAAATAGACTCATGGCTGTAAAAGGGTGCTTCTACCAAGTACTAACTCAGCGGGTGTAGACTTATTAAGTTATTATTCTAGTTTTTAATTTTTAATTAATGTTTGTTTTTTTCACTTGGAAGTTGTAGGGTAAAACGTGTAAATAAAGGTGGAAGAAGTCTGTGGAACAAGTTTTAATTTCAAACTGTAAGGCAACAAAAGGTGAACATTTTGAGAAAATGTAAAGGGGCACTGTACATACATATAATAAGTTAATGTTTTGCATGCAGTCACTAGAGAGTGGCTACAACCCAACTGAAGTTAATTTGTTTCTATTGTCAATTTTGCAATAAAATGTATTGGTTCTCTTGGTAGATCTGGACAGGGTAGGCAGAAGTAACGTACTATATTTTTTTTATTTTATTTTTTTTTATTTTTTTACCTCTGGCAGTTTGCCACTTACCTAGAGAGGAGGGAGGTGGGCAGTAGTTCTGTCCATAAAATATTAGGTATGCTGTAGAATGTATGAACAGAAGTTACTTGGTTGGATGTTAAAAAATTTATACAAATATATACACTACCGGTCAAAGGTTTTAGAACACCCCCATTTTCCAGTTTTTACTGAAATTTAAGCAGTTCAAGTCCAGTGAATAACCTGAAATGGTACAAAGGTAAGCGGTAAACTGCCAGAGGTTAAAAAAAAGTTTAGGTTACCAAAAACTGAAAAAGAATGTAAATTTCAGAGTTATAAAAAAGGCCCTTTTCAGGGAGCAAGTAATGGGTTAACATGGGTTAACAGTCACTCTGTGCAAGTCGCCGACTCTGGATCCAGCAAAAGAGCCCCAGACCATCACGCTTCCTCCTACATAATTGCCAGTTGGTGTCACACACTGAGGAACCATCCTTTCACCTACTCGATGCCCTACAAAAACCTTTCAAAATTTCAAGACTTCTTCCAGTCTTCAGTAGTCCACTGGCGGTGCTTCATGGCCCAGGCAAGCCTCTTTTTATTATTTTGCCATCTTAACCAGCTTTCTTACTGCCACTCGACCTGTCAAACCTGCAGCTTGAAGTCTTCTCTTTCAGTTGAAACTGAAACTTCCTTACTTCAACCAGTGTTAAGCTGTGCTTGAAGCTGTTGTCCTGTGAGCTGCCTATCACGCAAGCTGTTGACTCTCAGAAACTTGTCTTCTGATTTTGTTGTGGCTTTGGGTCTGCCAGACCTCTTCCTGTCAGAGTTTCCTCCAGTTTCCAAGTGCCTTGTGATGGTGTAGGAAACTACTCACTGCCAAGAAATGTACATTATTTTTTAGTTTTTGGTAGCCTAAACTTTTTTATTTTTACCTCTGGCAGTTTACCGCTTACCTTTGTACCATATCAGGTTATTCACTGGACTTGAACTGCTTAAATTTCAGTAAAAACTGGAAAATGGGGGTGTTCTAAAACTTTTTACCAGTAGTGTATATATATATATATAAATATATAAAATGTATCTGGGTGGGACATTACATTGACATTGATAAGCATCTGCATCTCCATCAAAAGCCTTATGGAGAAATATATATATAATAACACAACACGATTGGCTATAGGACACCAAGAGTACACATTTTCTATCATGCTTTTCAGGAGTGGGATCTTACTTCCTTTTAAAAGTTCAATGACGCTTAAGTTCATCCACCATGCTGATTATAAACCTTTTACCATGTTGATAATACTGGAGAAGGGGCTACGACTTCTATAAGCACACAGAAGCTGGCAAAGTTTGAAAACGAACTTATAAATGCAGTTAATTAATTGTGCAAACAGAGGGGTACCAAGTGGATAGCAGAGTGCATTTGATAAATTTAACTTGTGAAATGTGTTTTAGATATTCAGAAAGGGGAAACAGATGTCAGTGTTATCATTCCTGGAGATTTAAGAAACTTTGCTAAGCCTGTGATGAAAGTAGAAACCGCATTCTTTTAATGATTTATTTTTGCACGGCAGCCCACAACAAAAAAATCGTCTTTGTAGCTGTCTGTAAAATACACATCACAGAAACTGAGCTGTGCTTTTGAATATTGGGGTCTGTTTAAGTGTAGCGAGAGGATATTCTTCCCCTTCACTTATGCAAATACATTTAGGATAAAGTGAGGATGAAGTTTTAAACTGGAATAAATCGGTCAATTTTAATGTATAGCCTAATTGTTGATATCTCAAGAGAAACACTTTCGTCTTTCATTTGTATCTAACGTGTACGATTTTTATTTGTACGACCGTGAAAGAAGGCATTATGCTTTGTGAAGAAAAGGTGTTATACTTTTATTTTTATAACATAAACTAGGTCGTGGACAGGACCAACTAAATGCACAACTAGCCTCGGAGGCCGGTGTGGCGAATGGTTGGATTGCAGTTTATACGCGTTCCAGTGCGTTTATTTAGGAAGTCGCCCCGCCACTGACGATGACATCAAATCATCAAATTGCTTAGCATACCCTTAGATTATAAATAATAGTAGAGATTGTCCACTCCTGCCTTCTTCCGTGTTCTGATTGCGTTGCATCATGAGTAGGCTACAATAGAGAACCCTCAGAGCTGAATACTCTATTCACTTAGCGTAAATGCAGTTAATACCAAATTCAGGCTATTCATATATTCAGGCTGCTCTGGGTTGGTCACAACTTAATACTTATTTCAAAATTGTTATTGACCTGTGGAGTAAGATGTGTTCTTTGCTTTGACGTGATCAATGATTATCATAAATTTGAATTTCAAAATTATGAAAACCACAGTATTTCATAAAGGGGCGTGGTTAGCAGGGCAGCTTCATTCAGTTGACTGTCGCTGGCTATATGTCAGGTGACATTATCGTGCAAGCTGCACATTAGATATAATATAATATAATATATACTGTATATATATAATATCTGCTTAATGGTAGCTAGCTAGCTTAAGATCAGGGCATTGCCAATGGCTAGTAGGCTGACAAGTGAGAACGTCGGGGTTCTCTGGTCAGAGCTCGCTGGTCAATCGAAAAGAAGCACTCAGGTAACAATAATTAACCCCGCCTTCGTGAATATTCATAGCCATGTGAGCTTGAAGAACAGAGAACAACCCTCTTGAGAACAGAGCCCTGTTCACAAATCGCTAAAATAATTACATGTACAAGGCAAGGAAGGTAACAGTTATGTGAATTCAGATGAACGATATTTTTTTTTTTAAACAGTTTTAATAGGGACACTCCCTTGAATATTAAATCAGGTCCTCTTAGAATGAGCTGGAGTGGTCTCTATGAACACGTAATGTTCAGAACAATAGGACACACACTTTCATTGTTAGAACACGGGAGTGGACCACATCTACTATTATTTAAAATCTCTTAAAAAATTGTTTTAAACAAATCAATAATACATACCAATGATATCAACTTTGTGTGGCAATGGCTGGTACAATTACCAGTGTTTGTCTTTTATCTAAAAGTAGTCAGCAAGGTTTTAGGTTTATTTTTATTTTTATTTGGGGTCTTATGTTTTATCTTCATTAAGTATGCAGTAACTGAACAGTTAACTCCGACTCAAGGAGGTTTAATAAAAGTGCGATGTGACGTGAGTGAACATTGCCCTCTACAGGATAACTACCGAAACTGATGCGACATTGACCTACTGCTTCACCATTAGAAATAAAGTAACTGTATATGCCATTTAGCAGACGCGTTTATCCAAAGCGATTTACAGTAGTGAATGCATACATTTTTCATTATATGTGGTCCCAGTGGGAATTAAACCAACAACCTAAGCGTTGTCAACGCATTGCTCTACCTACTGAGCCACACAGAACCATGTGAAGCAACCAACTAGAGGCATGCAACGTATTTATTTACAAAAATATATTTTCACTTTTGCGTTTCATGATAATGTATTTGCATTTTGTAAGTCTATATTATGCTATGGAAAGATGGAAGACGTATTCCAAGCGATTCTGGTTTGCATCGATGGCTACGGTTACGTCACAGCATGAAAATAGCTTTCAAGGTAGACTGGAACATGGGCTGTGTACGAAACCGTTCCCTATTCCCTAAATAGTGCACTATATAGTGTGTTCGCCAATTTGTTCAACACACTATATAGTGCACTATTTAGGGAATAGGGAACGGTTTCGGACACAGCCATGGATTGGAACCGTTGACCCGGAACCTAAATTATGAACACGCTGTTTCCATTCCGGTTGTGAAACGCAGCGGACAAAAACACAACGACGAACAATCACACTGGTTCCCGATGTGTTTCGTTTTAGATTTGTGCTGATTCAGTCCTGTTTCAAAGATGGCAGGGTTAGAGTTGCTGTACAGCTCTGTTGTTAGTAAGATAACCTGTCCTCAGGATGTTGTTGTTTGCTTTGTTCACTGGGAAATTGTACGAAGCGGGCACAAATGTATTGGAACTGGAGACCAGGTAATGAGCTTGAGCTAGCTATTTAACACGTATTTTTTCTCCACGCATTTTCACCTGATGGCTAACCAGCTAAACAACCTTCCCAATGGCGTCAGTAAAAATATTAGATTGTTGTCTTTTGTAACACAGTATCTAATGCGCTCTATTACAGCCTCAAGAAAGTGATACAAAGTCGGAGTTACTTCCTTCTGGATGGAACGACAACAAGGAGCTGTTCACATTGCGGTACCAGTCAAAGAATGAAAAATCGTATTTGATCCTCAAAGCCATCACCGTGGACTCGACCTTAATCTTCAACCTTATGGTATCTGCCTCTAGGCTGCGTCTCGAGCACATACGTGGTTTCAAGCTAGTTATCTTTTAACTTAACTTAAATTAATTTGGATTTGTAGTTAGTAAACGTTGCATTTATACATAAACAAGATATGACATCGATACATCCGTGATGAAGGCTTTATGCTTTGTGAATTAACTGGAATGTTTTATAACTCTTATTTTCTCTTTTTTGTTTAAGGACTCAGCCACCGAGCACGTTTCAGATTTAACTGTGAACGTCAGTGATTATGTAGATGCAGACAATCTACAGGCATTTGACAGGTTGGTTGAAACATACATTTGCAAATTTGCTTTTGCAAGTGTGGGGTGTCTATATGACATTTTTGACATTATTTTCGGCCTGTTAAAGGTTCATATCAAAATGCATCATTAAAACAGCATTATACAAAACAGAAAGTTGCTTCTAAGCTGCATGTGTTGATGATTGGTACCTTGCCTTGGCAGTGTGTTCAAGAGCACAGAAGAACTCACTAAAAAGGTTCAAGCCGACCTCCTTCCACCGGACTCATCATCGAAGGGAAAGTCCAGCAAGAAGACAGAGAAGAGGCCCTTGAGAGAATCTGACCAACAGCCAGACAGGAACCCCCTCTTCACTCCTCCAAGGCACCCACAGACTGGCAGAGAGCCATACTGGTAGGTACAAAGAGAACATCTGCCTCTATGATCTACCATGATGAATATTAATATATAATGTTTGACATATATAAGGATGGAATTGTTTTTGTTCCAGTCCTTACAGATAATATTGAAAACAACTTTATAGCCATTGCTCACATCCATCATGCAGGTTCCATCTGTGGTAATAATTTTTAATGGCACGACATGAAAGTTATGGAAAATATGCTTCTTGCAGCTGGACGATAAGATGTTTCATCTGTATAGCCAGAAACTAGATAGAGCACTGAAGTGTTTTCTGTTCTGCTGTTCAGCAGACCTAATTCTACTCTTCAGTTTTCACATTAATCATGCTTGTGCTGAGGTTCAGAAGGATAATTTATAAAGAAAATTACGCAGGTTGGAATATATGACACCAGGCTGTATATTGTGTAAGAATTCAAAGTCGCCGTAGCATTAAAGTAAGTAAATGCAGCCTAAAGAAATGGGTTTTCCCTTTACCTTGGAAATTGGGGGAGAATCGATTTCACCTCTTTTTCAGATGATCAATAGTAACAATGATCAATAACCTTCAGAAAAGTTCATTTGTGGCTGCCGGGTGGCACCACCTAAAGGCACTAACTTCAGTGGTGGGCCCCACAGCGTGGACTGTAATCATGTTTATGTCAAGTGCTAACTGTGGTTGACAACCCCTTTAGGGGTGGTGTATAATTGCATGGGTTTAAGTCTTCCTTCACTGTGACAGATTGTCGTCGTGAGGACTTCAGTGGTCAAAAAAATTGTCCCCAAAAAAATTGTCAAACGCAAATGATAAACTATGTCATCATCACCATTTTAATAAATCGAATAGCCATGCTTTGATTGAAGTAATAAAACAAGGCTTTTCAGATATTTAGTGCATATGAATTTGACATCCTTTTATGTTCCCTATTCATGCATTCATCTGTATAGCTACCTAGTTACACCTGCTATCTAGCTATTACTGTACTGCACACAGGTGCGTATCGCGGACACACAGAACAGGCGTTTGACAGCCGATGTAGCCCACTAGCAAAACTGTTCGATGGATGTGAGAAAGATGTGACAAGTTCACTTACAACTTGGCTCCATCTTAGGTTGCCATGCATCCTTTGGCAAGACAAACGGTATGTTTAAGATCCATGTTTTTATGTCAGCTGGTAGGTTCATGCAAGCTATGGACACCGTAAAATCCTACCGTTAGGTATAACTTTAAGCACCAAGAGTACGTTTTTGGATAGTTAATACATCAGCCTATATAAATTGGTCAAATTGAGGCTTTTCAAATCAACGTTCGTTATGTTAGAGTAATATAGTATCTTAAATTCCCAATGTGTCCACATACATGTGTTTCAATACACGAAATAATCGCTTTTTATATAATCCCAAACTAATAGCTGTGATAATTAGTCTAATAAATAATTATAGCTACACAATCATAAAACAATAAGGGGGTGTACAGCTCAAATCAATATGGATAAGGGAAACAGGTGATTGATTTGATATGGAATGATCCATGTGCACACCTCTGATGCATGTTGTATTTTGAAAGAGATATACAGTGAGCACCATAATTAATTTGACAGTGACACATTTTTTGTTATTTTGGTTCTATACTCTAGCACTTTGTTTGAAAGGACACAATGAGGTTGAAGTGCAGACTGTCAGCTTTAATTTGAGGGTATTTTCATCGGTATCGGATGACCCGTTTAGAAATGACAGCACCTTTTGTACATGGTCCCCCCATTTTAAGGTACTACAAGTATTTGTTGAATTGGCTTCACAGATGTCTTTTGTTAGGCAGGTGTATTCATTTGTGTCGTTAGTGAATGCAGAAGAGAGCTGTTGATGTCTAGTCTTGATTCTAGACTTTGCAATTGCCTTTGGAGATTGTTGTTGGGGTGTGATAACATGAGGAAGACAGCAGTGTCAATGCAAATTAAGCTGGCCGTCATAAGGCTCAGAAATGAAAATCAATCAATCAGGAATGTTGCAAAAACCCTGGGCATGCCCAAGTCAACAGTTTGGTTCATCATTAACAAGAAAAAAACAACTGGTGAACTCAATTATGTCAAAAGTGGATGACCGGAGAATACTCTGTATGGTGAAGAAAACCCCCCTGACAACAGCCCAACTGATCAAAAACACTCTCCTGGATGCAGGTGTAGATGTGTCAAAGTCTACCATATGTAGAACACCACACCAGCAGGACTACAGAGGGTACACTACAAGATGCAAACCACTGATAAGCCGGAAGAACAGAAAGGCGAGATTACAGTTTGCTAAAAAGCACCTAAAAGAGTCCCAAGAGTTCTGGAACAAAGTCTTGTGGACAGATGAGACAAAGATTAACATGTACCAGAGTGATGGAAAGAGGAAAGTGTGGAGAAAAAAAAAAAAGGAAATGCCCATGACCCAAACCATACCACCTCATCCGTGAAACATGGTGGAGGGGGTGTTATGGCTTGGGCCTGTATGGCTGCCAGTGGAACGGGCTCACTTGTCTTCATCGATGATCTGACTGCAGACAGAAGTAGAACAATGAATTCTGAAGTCTACAGAAATATTTAACCTGCTCAGATAAAACCAAATGCCTCCAAACTCATTGGACGGCACTTCATCGTGCAACAAGACAATGACCCGAAACATACTGATAGAGCAACGAAGGGGTTTTTGATGGCCAAAAAGTGGAAAATCCTTGACTGGCCGAGTCAATCACCGGATCTGAATCCAATCGAACATGCATTTTGCATGCTGAAGAGGAGAATGAAGGCAAAAAGTCCCGAAACAAGCAGGAACTGAAGATGGCTGCAGTACAGGCCTGGCAGAGCATTACCAGGGAAGATACCCAGTGTCTGGTGATGTCTATGCGTCGCAGACTTCAAGCAGTCATTGCATGCAAAGGATATGCAACCAAATATTAAAAATTATTACTTTATTCTACATTATGTTAAACTGTCCAATGAATTATGGTGCCTGAAAATGGGGGGGACTATGTACAAAAGGTTATATAATTTATAAACGGTTCATCCGATATGGATGAAAATACCCTCAAATTAAAGCTGACAGTCTGCACTTCAACCTTTCAATCTCAAAGTGCTAGAGTACAGAACCAAAATAACAAAAAATGTGTCACTGTCCAATGAATTATGGTGCTCACTGTATATAGGTAACTGATAAACTGGAAACACCAACATATAGGGTCTTAATAGGGTGTTGGGTCACCATGGGCCACAGGAACAGCTTCAGTGTGCCTTGCCATAGATGTACATTTACATTTTTATATTTTAAGCATTTAGCCGACACTCTTATCCAGAGCGACTTACAAGATGTGCATTAATACACGGTAATAGATTCTACAAGTGTCTGGAAGTCTTGGAGGGATGTAACGCCATTCTTCCATTAGACATTCCATCATTTGGTGTTTCGTTGATGGTGGTGGAAAACGAAACACCAAAGCGCCGCTCCAGAATCTCCCATAAGTGTCCAACTGGGTTGAGATCTGGTGACTGAGACGGCCATGGCATATGGTTTTACATCCCTTTCATGCTCATCGAACCATTCAGTGACCACTGGTCACAGAGACCGTTCCCATCAGGATAGAAATGCTTCACCATAGGATGAAGGTGATCACTCAAAATGGCTTTGTATTTATTGATATTTACCTTGCCCTCTAAGGAGTTGAGTGGACCTGAACCATGCCAGGTCTAGATCCATTGATAATAATAACTTCTTATTATTATTAATAAGTTAATTTTTTGTGTTTAGTGTTATCAGGCATTCCACAAAAAATTATCATCCATCATTGGATAGTGTTAATAGAAGGTCTGTATCCACTTTTGCACATCGACAGAAGATTTGCCACCGGTTGTTTTTGGATACTGGTTCTTGGCTCTCTCCCTATATGTTTCAAGTCACTGGTTTCTTGCCTGCACTGACCCACCGACCCCATTGCATTTGCAATCCTGGACCTTGGTTGTTTTGTTATTTTTTAATGGATACAGCCATCCTTGCATCAGCCAGCCCCAGAGAGTTCCGTGTCTAGTCTAGCACCAAGACTTCCAGCTCCTCTGTGGCTTTTCCCTCATTCTGCCACCGTTGTTTTTGCTTACGACCGAATTAACGAGGCGTGTGTTTTAATGGGGATATATTACAGTTTAGTGAGGGTGGGGTTCATTGTTTAATGGCTCTGCCACCATGTGCACTAATGTGCAGACTTAAATGGGAAGTTCAACTTCAGGAGTTATCGCTGATCATTGGGAGGTAGCATAATTACCTTTTGTCTCACACAATTGAGTTGCATGATTAAAATCAATGCAATCATTCGAAAGACGACACCTTTAACTTGAAGAGTTAAATCTCACTGTTAACCACACAGATTTGTAGCCGGAAGCACAACAAATAATATGTAGTTTTTTGTCCAGATAACCTTAATAACAAATATACTTTACTCAGTATGGGCCCCTAACAGTGCACAGTCAGTGACAGTGCACAGTCTGTTCGTTTGCAGCCATTTAATATTAGGTGGGTGAAATTAATTTGTAATGGAATTCTTTTGGATATGTGATATATTCTTTTGCCAATATGTGTACACAGTGTTGCTGACCGTTCAAATAATGTACAATACGTTAGGAAAATTGGTGCACATTTCCAAAGAATTGTCATTCTAAATTGTGTTGTGAAATTGCTTTGCTATGCAAATGTGGTTTATATCCCTGACAAATGTACATGTACTCAACACGAACAAATGTTACAGAGTTCTGTTCAAGGTGGGATATTAATGAAAGACAGTGCCGTTTGCATTATTGAGGTCGTACTATAGCAGCGTGCCCTTGAATGATATTTCTGGCTTGCTCAATGAAGCAGTGTACCTGGAGTTGAGGAATGAAAGGGAGCTGTAATTCATTTGTTAGCTTGTGAGAGTGAGCCTACCAGGCAAGGTGAAGTGAGGACTGAGAGCTAGACATGAAAGCAGCGGTGGTAAAGGAATGGGCCTCATCGTTGCCAGTGTGCATTATAGTTGCTTCCTTTCCAAGTCACATTAATCATCCCATTAAAAACTAGCCAGTGTTTGGAAAACACTTAGTGGTTTCTTAAGGCTGTAAGCTAGTTTAAATGTATTGAAATGACTTCTATTCATTATAATTTTGTGTTGTCACACAGTCATTATTCACTATTTAGGTGCTTTGTTGCCCTTACCAGTTGTTCGGTACATTTAGAGCAGCTCTGTCTTCCCCAGGTTCAGCTTCAGGTGGTGGGTGGACATCCAAAGAGAGATGTCTGCCAGGCATGCAGAGATACATGCAGGGACTTGGGTCTCAGAAGGGGAGAAGGAGAGGAAGAGTTGAGTGTCATCATGATATGAAAAACCATGAGCAGAGATAACCGAATCAAGTGACTTAGTATACAGGGAGAATAGGAGGGGGCCTAGCACCGAGCCCTGCGGGACTCCAGTAGAGAGGGTGTGGGGAGAGGAGAGGGATCCTCACCAGTCTACCTGGTAGGACCGGTCAGCCAGGTATGATTTAAACCATGCCAGTGCTGATCCAGAGATCCCCATCTCGGCGAGAGATGAGAACAGGATCGGGTGGTCAATGGTGTCAAATGCAGCTGATAGGTCGAGGAGGAACTGAGTGATTGAGACTTTGCCGAGTGGAGAGCCTCAGTGATCGCAAGCAGAGCAGTTTCTGTGCAGTGGCCTGCCTTGAAGCCAGATTGGTTGGGATCAAGCAGGTCATTCTGTAGGAGATAGAGAGACAGTTGATTATATACAGCCCATTCTAAGGTCATGGATAGGAATGAGAGGAGAGAGACAGGTCGGTAGTTAGAAATGTCGGCAGGATTAAGAGAGGGTTTCTAGAGGAGGGGGATGACATGGGCCCTTTTGAGGGCAAAGGGAACAGAACCAGAGGAAAGAGAAGAGTTCATTACATTGGGGGCAAAGGGAAGGATGTCCATAGCGATGGACAGGAAGAGGGGGGAGGGAATTGGATCGAGAGGGCAGGTGGTGGGACGGTGGGGGTGAACAAGTTGTGAGATGTCAGAGAGTGGTGAGAAGGAAGACAGGGAGGTGAGAGGTTTGGGTAGTGAGATGGGTGAGGGTTAGGTGTGGGAGAGGTTGGGGAGAAGGAGTTGCGAATGTCATTGACTTTCTTGCGAAAGAAGGATGCAAAGTCATGCGCAGTTAGAGAGGAGGGAGGTGGGCAGTAGTTCTGTCCGTAAAATATTAGGTATACTGTAGAATGTATGAAGAGAAGTTACTTACTTGGATGTTGAAAAATGTCTACAAATATATATGTGTATGTATATTTACAGGGGGTAGACATATGGGGGGGTAGAATAATGGAAACAATAACAAAACATATGCCATTTAGCAGACACTTTTATCCAAAGTGACTTATGCATAAATGTTTCAGTCTATGTAGTCCCAATGGGAATCGAACCCACAACCTAAGCATTGTTATTGCTATTCTCTACCTACTGAGCCACACCAATCACCAAGTGTCCAGATACCTCTTATTATTTTCAATGAGGTATGATATCGGATATCGCTTTGAAACATTTAAATGGAGAAAAATAGGTTCATATACATGATAGTACCCAATTTTTTATTGGATTGGATTTTTTATCATATGAACTATGATGATGCAGTGACATTGAACCCTCTATATACGATCTTTGGACCATCCTACCCATATTAGATAAACTGATTGACAGAAGTAAATCATTTTGGGGGAGAAAGGCCTGGTGATGGCGATAGCGTTCTTTTCTGCAGTGTTTTGCAGGAATGAGCAGTAGAGCTTTTGCAGGGTTGACTGCACCCCTGCGCTCTGTGGTATAGATTCCAAGGGCCTCTGTGACCGTGTCCCACCTCTGTTCCAGGCTCTCCATCTCATACAATATTTACAGTGCAAGGCTGCAGTCTCTACTAGCAGAGCACAAAGTCTATTTTTAAGATGGAGAATTCTCAGTGCCTCAGTGACAGCAGATAATGAGTGGTTGGGCTTACCAGTGCAAGGTAGAAGGCATGTCCTGGGGAAACCAAAGTGGTCTAAAGATAGATTCCTTCTCACACTGTCCTCTATATCCCCCTCTCGCCTCTCACATCGTCCCCTACCTCCCCTGTTTCCTCTCTCTCTCTCTCTCTCTCTCTCTCTCTCACCGTCCTCATCTCCCCTGTCATACTGCCTCTGACCTCTCCACCTCCCCTATCTCCTCCTTTTGTTCCCTGTGACCCTATCAGGTTTGTCTGATGTCAGCCATTTATTGACATATACACAGTGATACATTTTCTTCAAGGACAGCAATGGCTTTGCGGTACAATATTAATAATATTTTTTAACCACATTTACTATTGGCAGAGCTACACAAAAGCCAACAAAAAGAAGAACGCAGTACAGTGCTTAGGTGTTATGTACTATAAGTTGTGAGATCTGCATTTGCGGGGGGGCAAGGACACTAAAGCATACAATGCAGAGGAAATTAATCACCTTGCCACAATAGGGCAATGTTTATGGAAGTTTATCAACTCAGCTGAATTCAACCCACTGCAAGAATTTCTGCTTCACAGTCCCCTGCTGATTTTTTTTTTTGGATTCATAGCTTGCTGCATTCATTAAACAAATAAATAAAGCTATGTATGTGTTGAATGTTTAGGTTGACCTTAAATATATTTAGTTACACTTATGACCGTTTCAGTTTAATATATAAGTGACGGAAATTCAGTGCAGTGGCAACATTTGAAGGTAATGGCACTGCTATTGACTTGCATGCTGCATATCTTCCTTCAGACCGGAAATTTCCAGAAACACTCTGTTTGAATTGCTGATGATCCCTGAGTGACTCCTGATTTCTGACAAATAGTTAGAATCCCATTTGGCCTCATTTAGAGCTGGGCAGTTACAGTTGCATGTGTTAATGTATTGTATTTTCCAGAAATCTATCAGCAGATTGACGTTTGCGTCTTTTAAAAAATATTGTGTCATCTTTGATCTTCCTTGGCATGCATATTAGAGTAACATGACATATTTAATGATATTTAATTTTATAATGCTGTTCTGTGTGGAAAACCTAAGTGAAAGTAGCTTCTCTTGAATGTGGGCCTGCTTGTATGATAGATTTACGCTGTGCTCAATGTGTAACATCTGTTCTCTGCAGGACAGACCCAATGGATCCGTTTGCAGCAGGGGGAGCAGACCTGGATCCCTTTAGGTGAGTTCATACAGTACATCTTCACCATCCAACTTCACAGGAAACACTTACATTTCACAATAGTGTAGCATTTAAACAGTCTGGTTGTTTGTCAACATCTGATTTAATGTTTTTATACATACATATATATATATATATATATATATATATACACACACTGCCTGGCCAAAAAAAAAAGTTACCACCTGGATTTAACTAAGCAAATAGGTAAGAGCCTTCCATTGGATAATTACTGCAGTGATTAATATGTTTTAGCTGCAGTGAGTAGCTTCTCATTTCTTAAACAACCATGTCGGAAGACATATCCTATGGTCGTGGAAAAGATGTTAATCTGTTTCAGAAGGGTCAAATTATTGGCCTGCAAGCCAAAGAAAACAACGAAGGAGATTGCTGAAACTGCTAAAATTGGGTTAAGAACTGTCCAACGCATTATTAAAACCTGGAAGGATAGTGGTGAACCATCATCTTCGAGGAAGAAATGTGGTCGGAAAAATCTTGAATGATCGTGATCGCCATCACTTAAACGCTTGGTGAAATCATATCGTAAAAATCAACAGTAGAACTCACGGCTATGTTTAATAGTGAAAGTAAGAGCATTTCCACACGCACAATACGAAGGGAACTCAAGGGATTGGGACTAAACAACTGTGTAGCCTTAAGAAAACCACTTGTCAGTGAGGCTAATCGGAAAAAAGGCTTCAATTTGCTAGGGAGCATAAAGATTGGACTCTGGAGCAATGGAAGAAGGTCATGTGGTCTGATGAGTCCAGATTTACCCTGTTCCAGAGTGATGGGCGCATCAGGGTAAGAAGAGAGGCGGATGAAGTGATGCACCCATCATGCCTAGTGCCTACCGTACAAGCCTGTGGGGGCAGTGTTATGATCTGGGGTTGCTGCAGTTGGTCAGGTCTAGGTTCAGCAACGTTATGTGCCCAAAGAATGAGGTCAGCTGACTACCTGAATATACTGAATGACCAGGTTTTTCCATCAATGGATTTTTCTTCTCTGATGGCACGGGCATATTCCAAGATGACAATGCCACGATTCATCGGGCTCAAATTGTGAAAAGAGTGGTTCAGGAGCATGAGACATCATTTTCACACATGGATTGGCCACCACAGAGTCCAGACCTTAACCCCATTGAGAATCTTTGGGATGTGCTGAGAAGACTTTGCGCAGCGGTCCGACTCTCTCATCATCAATACAAGATCTTGGCAAAAAATGTATGCAACTCTGGACGGAAATAAATGTTGTGATATTACAGAAGCTTATCGAAACGATGCCACGGCGAATGCGTGCGGTAAAGCTAAAGGCAGTCCAACTAAATATTAGTGTGTGACTTTTTTTTTTGGGACGGGCAGTGTATATATATACATATATATTTATATATATATATATATATATATGCGCCATTTAGCAGACGCTTTTATCCAAAGCGACTTACAGTAGTGAATGCATACATTTTTCGGTATATGTGGTTCCAGTGGGGATTGAACCCACAACCTTAGCGTTGCCAACGCCATGCTCTACCTACTGAGCCACACAGATATGCCATTAATATGTGATTTGGTGGACAGCCTGCTCAATGCATTGTTCATGTTAACTGAGAATTGAGCATGGCTAGATCACCGACCATTGAAACTAAACTCTTAACAAATGTTGATCCAAACCAGATTGGTAATCTCTGTAAAACCCTTCTCTCTGTCAATTTGCCATCATATGTCACCTTACCTTTAATCTTCTAGTCTTGGTACAACTTTCTTTGCCCCTGAAGTATTTGGGTCCTTCGTATCCTTTTTTTTTTTTTTTTTTTTTTTTTCCCTCTCTCTTTCTTTCTTTTCTTTCCTTTCCTTTCCTTTCCTGTGTACTGTATTTGCAGGACAGGAAACCTGCTGAAAAACAGTTATTTAAACTTAGAAGGGCCAAAAGATTTCTGTTACATAATCTATACACTTGATGCTTTTAAACTTTATTTTCCCATATATTATAACAAATAAAAAATGTTAATAATCCAAACCCTAATCCCACCAGTATTTATGCCTACATTTTGAAGATTGGGCCTTAGGTATCTGTAAAGATAGAAGCAAAGCTTCACTTGATCAATAAAGCCTAAAGGTATGTGATTTTCAAGACTAGATTAAGTTAAATATATGTTTCAAAATGTATGTGTATATTTGACAGTAAACATGGAAATATCTACTGATGGAAACAAATAGCCTCTGTGTTCATACTACTCTATGACTAGCTATTTCCATTGTTGTGCATGGGGTTTGAGAGTGAAATGACTAGAAAGTAACTAGACACACAACTGGTCAATTTGAGCAAGATAGGTAAGTAGCAAATGGACAACGATTGTCTTTACACATTCTTGTTTATTCATTTGTTAGCTGGTTAGCAAGCTAATGAATGGCAGATCCATTCTGAAACAGAATGGCAGGCAATTGAAATATAAACTGCACATTGATGCAACCAGTGAACATTGCCGGTCGCAGTATTGTTCAGATGATAGCATGTAAACCAAATAACAGCTAGCTAGGTACAGTAGCTAACTAGATAACTAACAGTAGGTAAATACTTGGCAAGCTATGTGGTTAAAAAATGTAATAGAATAGTTGAAGGGACTTCCGCATACCGAGTGATACATTGCGCTTTAATAAATGTTTGTGCAGGATGTGTTTTGTGTGCAGGAGCCCCTTTAGCCATTCTATTTCTGTTTTTGTTTCTCTTATGCCCGTGTGACAAAGACATTACTTCAGTTTGAAAGTGTACAAGTTTTTTTCTATAATGTAAAAAAAAAAGTTAAACATAGCTTGCTTACCCAGCCAGCTAACGTTATGAAAATAGCTACATTATTAAATATTATCACAACATTCATAGCACCTAATCAGTGAAGGGTCAGTTACAGGAAGCAGTCGGAAGAGCAGGGTAAAAGCCCCCGGTTAAAGGACTGATAACGTTTTTTCGTGCCTGAATACAAACTGCCCATTTGGTGTGTTGTTCCTGCAGTGGCCGATCAGGAGGGATGATTGTGGATCCACTCCGTTCTGGGTTACCCCGTTCAATATTTGACCCTTCTGCTGGCATACCAGGCCGCCTGCCCCCGGGCGCTGTTCCACCTGGTGCCCGCTTTGACCCATTTGGACCAGTTGGACAGAACCGACCAAAGTAAGATGTACAGTGTCAATTGCACACAAGATGCACACTCCCCACAGAGTTGTGGTAGTGCACAGGTAGTTGCCTGTTTATGTGTACTTTGATTACAGATCATGAGTCTTGCATTTCACACTACAGAATTCTTACATTGCATTATTAATAACAAGCTTCAGACTGTAAAATAAAATAAAAATACCTGGTAATTTGACACATTAGCACTACTCTGATTGAAATGGCAACGCTTTTTCAGCAGAAAACATGTTATTTGACAGGTTGTATTTTCTTTGCTTTTCAGCCCAGACCCTGACCACCTGCCTCCCCCTGGTTACGATGACATGTTCATGTAGAAATGACAGCAGCATCCTTCTTTCTCATCTTTCCGTTTCCGGGCAAATCAACATAAGGCGAAATGCTTATAGCATGTAGTGACACAAGGCAATAATTGCACCATAATCTTTCAATCTTTGTCTGTGTATTTGATTGGTGGCTAGTGAGTTGCATTCGTATGCTTATAAATATCCCTTTATTCAACAGTGAGGGAAATTTGTAATAAAACCGAATGCGCTGGAGGTAAAATGCCACTGGCGTGAGCTTAAAATGTGTAATTGCAGAATGTAGAACAGTGTTAACCCTCATGCTTTAGCTGACTAAAATAGAACAATATGCTTTAATAGACTTTTGTCCATTTTTTTTATTAAATACTGCTGAAATATTAAAATTCCGGAAGAGAAAAAAGTAACATGCTGTCAATTACAATTACTAGGTTCTTTTTATGTTTTTTTATGCTTGAATTGAAATGCCTAATTAAATATTTTTGGTCAGAATGCAGTTGCCTTGTTTGATTGTTAAAAAAAACACTTTCCATGAACTGTTCTGTCCCACTGTCATGGCACACTCTTTATGCCCTGGGACTCTGTGTACTTTTGTGACCTCCAAGAACAGCACAGTAAATGGGACAGTTGCCACTGTGCTGTTTTACTGTCCTGTTACTGGCACTGTTCTGTTTTGTGTGCTTCTGAAGTGCAGTACAGTCTACGCACACTAGGGGAGTACCGGGACAAAATGTAACAGTACAATCTTGGTTACAACCCTCTCTCAGCAACAGTGCAGTAGCTTTAAAATCAGTTCATTTCCCTTGAAAATAATCGACCAATCAGACAAAACAGCTGTGTGTTTTTTGTAGAAAAGTCCATCCATCTAAGACGGATATATAAAAGAAGGATCAACCCGTCAAATAATTACATCATTTTCATAAATTCGTTTTTACATAAATTATAAAACCATAAAAAATGGTTGCAAAATAGGTCAGCTTTGAGCACCTGTTTCCTGAATGGTTGGTCATAAGGGTCCAGAAATCACAATCTAACCATTTCTCATGGGATGATTAATGTCACACCTCTGATGCATGTTGTATTTTAAAAGAGATATATACAGGTAAAATACAAAATAAAGGGAACACCAACATAAAGTGTCTTAATAGGGTGTTGAGCCACCAGAACAGCTTCAATGCACCTTGGCATAGATTCTACAAGGGTCATTCCTATTCTCTGGTGCCTTCTCTGTCCCCAGGAAATATATCTTCATATTTTCTGTAAAATGTGAATTCCAAAGGGCTTTAATTAAGTTTAGGTCTTCTTAATAAAAACACAAAAATATGGATCTCAAAGGAATTTTATGCATTTTGACCACTTTGTTTTCAGTAGATGTAAGTGCTTTTACCATGTCCCCAAGTGCTATCTATTAACTTAATAAAATAATAAAATATTCAAAATCTTTCCTCATTATTTTATAGTCTTAGTTAAAATCTCTCATCATTATGTCCCTGTTGTCAAAAAAAATTGTGATTAGTAATGGTAATGTAATTTGCCACTAAGTGCTGCTGAAATGCAGCGGCGCTACAGAGCACACCGTGAGGCAGACCCAGAGAGAAGAAACATCTCTAGCTGCTGTGAGGGAATCCTCCGGTGACCCTGAAAAAAGAGACTGGAAAGTGTTCTATACTCACCTGAAAAAAAGACTCAAGTGCTCTGTACTCACCTGAAAAAAAAGACTGAAATGTTCTAACTCTGGTAAAAAGAAAAGAATGAAAGGTGTTACATACTCACCTGAAAAAAGAGGCCCCTGTTGACTGTTCATCTGAATGTATCCGTTTTGAATAATTGTTGTTTAGCTGGTAGGCATGCACAGTTCTGGTAATGGTTACTATGCTCAAGTTCATAAAAAGTGCTAAGGCGACTCAGCACTGCAGAGAGAGAGGGGGGGCGGCGGCCAGTGTTGTGATTGATAGCATTGATAACCCACACACACGTTACACCACAACAATTATTGTCAATTCTCTTCTCAGGTACCCCCTTTAACTGCTGTGAAAGGAACAATGAAGATACACCAAGTGATAAGTGTGTTGCCAGGTCAGGCACACGCAGGAGCGCAATTTAAAGATTCATGTATTCGTATGGGAGGGAGGGCAGGAGCACTGTTTAAGGGTTTGTGTACAGTATTCTTATGAGCTGTTAAATGCTGTTAAAACCATTGAATTAACTTACCATGTTAATAAAAGACCTTTCACTGTTTAAACCTTTTGTTTATTATTAGTGTTAGTTCCACCCTGTTATTGCTTTCCACCCTGGTATGCTCCATTCCACACTGTTAGGTAGGTATTTTCAAAAAATTATTTGACAATAACATCTAATGTTATGCATGTTTTTCTGGTAACTTGTAGAGATAGAAGGGGTGAACTACACACATAAATACTTTGACCAAATTCTGTTGTTATCCAGTCTTATTTGGGGAAATAGGCGGCAAAATACATGCCAGTTCAGAAAAATAGCACGCATTTCACACAATAATTATTGTTTTATAATTATTTGAAGAAAAACACGAGTGTGATAGAGTAAAGGACACTTGATGTCTAAGAAAATCTAAATATAGATATATAAATGCATTGTTAACACTTTCAGATAGTTATGTGTATGACCCTAACAGGGTGGAATAATCTGGTCCATGTGTGAACAATCTTCCCTTAATTATTAGGATTTAAGTGCCTGAGCTTGACCAATATATTTTTCTGGAAGTCAAACATGTCCTTTTTCTGATAGAATATATAAAAAAGAAAAATATATACTTTTTTGGAAGCCCAAAAGGCTTGTAGGAGTGACCCACAAGTGTCTGGAACTCTATTGGAGGGATGCAACACCATTCTTCCATAAAACATTCCGTCATTTGGTTGGTGGTGGAAAATGCTTTCCTAGGCACCGCTCCAGAATGTCCCATAAGTGTTCAATCGGGTTGAGATCTTGTAACTGAGTCAGCCATAGCATATGGTTTATATAGTTTTCATGCTCATCAAACCATTCAGTGACCACTCATGCCCTGTGGATGGGGGCATTGTCATCTTGGAAGAGACCACTCCCATCAGGATAGAAATGTTTCACCATAGGATTACATTACAGGCATTTAGCATGAATGCATTCAGGATGAAGGTGATCACTCAGAATGGCTTTGTATTTATTGACATTTATCTTGCCCAGTAAGGGGTTGAGTGAACCTAAACCATTCCAGCAAAATGCACCCCACACCATGACAGAGCTGCCAGAACCCTTCATTTACTCAAGTGTTTCCTCTATTTTGGCAGTTATGTGTATATACAGTGCCTTGCACAATTTTCACGTTTTGTTGCTTTCGCTTATAACACTTTCATTTAAGAACTAATATCTGTTATAAATCCACACATTTGTAAAAGGGGGGGAAAAGTATATCGATACTTAAAATGAAATAAAAATGGAAAAATGTTGATTGCAAAAGTATTCAAATCCTGTGCTCTGGTAGCTGTAAGTTAATGCAGGTGCAAAACATTACCTTAATCAGACACACAATGAGTTGATTGGCCTCTGTCTGTGTGCAATAGCAATGGTTGTCATGATTTCAGTATTAAAAACAGCTGTCTTTGTGAGGATTATTGGTTAGATAGTGAAGTTGAAGGAAAGACACAAACATGAAGAAATAAAATGATGTTTCTCAGGAAGCCAGGATATGGTTATCAAAAGGCATAGATTAGGAGAAGGATACACAAAATTATCTAAGGGTTTGGATATCCCAGTGATCACTGTTTGCTCAATAATCAAGAAGTGAAAGCTGCAGCATACCACCCAGACCCTGCCTAGAAAAGGCCGTCCCTCCAAACTCAGTGACCAAACAAGGAGGAGACTTGTGAGGGAAGCCACTGTTAGGCTAACAATTAATCTAGATTCTAGAAGAGCTACAGAGTTCAGTGGCTGAGAATGGAGTAATAGTGCTTCAGTCAATATCAAGAGCACTGCATAATACTGGCCTGTATGGCAGGATGGCAAGAAAAAGCCATTACTTAAAACAAAACATCTCAAAGCCCACCTGGAATTTGCTAGAGAGCGTGTGATTCAGCTAAGATGTGGAAAAGGTTTTATGGTCAGATGAGACTAAAATAGAGCTTTTTGGCAAATTGCTGTCAATAAACGATGTCCAAGCAATTGGAGATGAAGCAATTTCACCAGGAAGAATGTGTGAAAATCACCTCCAACCAGTGTGCAAAGTTGGTAGTAACATTTCCCAAAAAGACATAAAGTTGTTATTGCAGCGAAAGGTGCTTGCACCAAATAGCAATGCAGGGGGTCTGAATACTTATGCAAGCAGCATATTCATTTTTTTTAAATGTATTATTATTTAATATATGTCCTGACATAACTAATTTCTTCTTTATAATAATTCAGTTTGAGCATGTGAGTTTTTAATAAAAAATATGAAATGTAAAAAGAAATGTGAACGTATCATTTGTAATCCAGCAAGGTTTGAAAACTTTCCAGGTCTGAGTACTTTTGCAAGACACTGTATATATAATATATGTATATACAGCTCTGGAAAAAATTAAGAGACCACTCCAAATCTTTCTTAAATCAGCATTTCTACATGTATGGCAGCCATTCCATTCTAGTGTCTGTTGAATTCCAACACAAGCACACCTCATTCTACTTAATGAAGTACTGATTAGGTGATTAGCTGAACCAAATCTTATTTAACGAGGAAAAGTATAAAAAACACTGCTGTGGTCATCACTATCCTCTTGCAAAAGGACCAGCTGGATGGCAAAAAACAGTGCTAGTAGTACCTCAAAAGTAATTGGAATCAAAAAATAACTATTGACCATGCCAAAAGAGTTGAAAAGAAAAGTTTTGAGTGAGGAAAAGAAGGGTTCAATTCTGGCTTTACTGACAGAGGGATACAGTGAGTGTAAGGTTGCTTCTATCCTTCAAATTTCAAAGACTGCGGTTCATAAGAACAAGGTCAAGCAGCAGACATTGGGGACAACAAAGCTACAGACCGGCAGAGGGCGAAAACGACTGTACTGACCGGGATGACTGCCAACTCATTCGAATGTCACTCAACAACCGTAGGATGACATCAAGTCACCTACAAAAAGAATGGCCAACGGCAGCTGGGGTGAAGTGCACAGCAAGGACGCTTGGAAACAGGCTCCTAGGGGCAGGGCTGAAGTTGGGCAAAGCCAAAGCCCTTCATCAATGAGAAGCAAAGAAGAGCCAGGCTGAGGTTTGCAAAAGACCACAAGGATTGGACTGTAGAGGACTGGAGTAAGGTCATCTTCTCTGAGTCCAGTTTTCAGCTTTGCCAAACACCTGAACTTGTTTTCTTTGCATTATTAAAGGTCTGAAAACACTGCATATTTTTTGTTATTTTGACCAGTTGTCAAGATTGTTAGAGCAAATAAATGCTCTAAATTACAATATTTTTATTTGGAATTTGGGAGGAATGTTGTCAGTAGTTTATAGAATAAAACAAAAATGTCAATTTTTACTCAAACACATACCTATAAATAGTACAACCAGAGAAACTGATCATTTTGCAGTGGTCTCTTAATTTTTTCCAGAGCTGTATATATTATACACACACACACACACACACACACACACTGTAGCAACCCCCATGGACAGGTAATGGTCCGGTTTTCATATGTCTTGGGACATATCAGGTTTTTGCAGTGTCCAGCCTGTCAATCAGTCTGCTCTCTGCCAACCACAGGAAAGTCTGGAATGTGTAATGGCTTTAAGGCTTGTGGTTGGGGGGAGCAGTGGGGGACTGGGCCCTGCAGGTTCATATTTATTGGGATGTGTCACCTTTGTTCCCTCCCCGTTCTCTTCTTGCTGACAGCGAAGTTACTGATTGCTTGTTGTTTTTCTGCTCATTTTATTTGGAGTGAGCTGCGGCCTTCTAGTACCCTGCGTAACAATAAACCGTTTGTAGCGCCATAGCAATGCACTTTGCCTCCTTGTCCTTTCAGACTACTCTGCAGGGAGCCTGTGTTCACATGTCTTTTCGTTCCGTGCCGGCATTTAGACGGGTGTCTAAGTTGTCTGGATGCGGAGGCTTTGACATGTATGTTGTGGCGTTCTCTTGATCGTTTCTATTGGATTAATAAATGGGTCCTGTTTTGATGATGCGAAAAGCCTGGCATTGGTGCATACGCTGCTGTCTCCATTGCACGTTGGCATTAAGGGGCAGCGCAAATTTCATCTTATCCGCGTATGCCACCTGGTATATTCCCCCTAAATCATTCATTCAGAGGCATTTTAATTTGTAAGCTTAAAGGCAACTGGTCCACGAGAGAGACTGGCGTGTACACAGACACAAAAGGGTTTATTTAATGTCAGCATGAATACATTTTTGTAAGGGGGATAAGTCGGCATACATTTGGAGAAAGTATTGGCTGAACACAGTCCAGGGATCACTGCCACTCTCCCAATTCTCTTGCCTTGGGTGAGAACAATATTAATACACAGAGAGCAAATACCACAGCCTTTATAGCCACTGTTTAAAAAAAAACATCGATAACATTCATTGTGGGACCATCGCTAATTGATATGTGCAAGTTGCTAACACTATGTGGTGGAAAAATGATGGATTTGATTTGTGATTGCCTTATTTTTTTGCATTTGATATAATACCATCGTAGTTGGAGACTAGGCTCCGAGTCAAGTTGCCCCATGTTCTATAATGGCTTTTTCATGTCTGTTGTGAGGTGCTGTGTCTCTTTGTGCTGCATGTAGGGCTCTCATTGTCATGCTGAGCACATGTGACAGAGAGCAATGTGCAGCCGCCATCCGGCTCTCGTCCAGCCCAAAGTCTGCAGCTTAAACATCATTACATCACACAGGAGGGCTCCAAGTTGGGAAACAACAGCTATGGGAGGTGACCTGCTTTGTCAACTCAGATTGTGGAGCCGGAATAAAAGATGTCTCTGTCTCTGTCTCTGTCTCTGTCTCTGTCTCTGTCTCTGTCTCTGTCTCTCTGATAAAAAGTCTCTCTCTGCAAAGAACATTATGACCAGACAAAGCCTCGTGGCTCTGTGGGAAGGTGGAACTCCAGATTATTAAAATGGTACAATGTGATGACAGGTGTAATAGGCTTTATTAAGAGGCCACAATAATCTTCCTTTGCAACATGGCACTTGATTAGGCATCATTAGAATGTATCCTAGATATGTGTTTGTGTTAGTACGGAGAGGATATCTTGTTCATATATCCCATTTGAGATTGTAAGGGTGGTGCTTACATGCATTCTTACAATTTGTGCTTCATTTCCTGAGACATACACCAGCTGAGGATGATTGATCAATCCTAAGTGTCAGCTTGTCCTTTGTGTGGGTGTGCAGAGTTTCACCCCCATGTTTGTGAAGGAGTGGGCCAAAGCAGATGTAATGGAAATCAATACCAGTAATCAAAATGCTGAGCCACATCCCAAGCAATGTCTGACTTCAAACTGACTGAGCAAGAGGAGCTGGACAAATGCACCAGTTTTAACCTTCCGTGGTATCGAGCAGATTTGCCACATGTAGATATGACTGTGATCGGATGTCATTTCCACTCGAGCGCTGTCCCGCCCGTGTCAGCCTGGAACACAGGAGAGACAAACGTCAAGCAAACGTTTTATGCGTTATAGATCGGCGGCGCGAGGCTCCGAGGGAGCTCAGATTGCCTCTGGATGTGCCACGCCGCGGGAATGCCAATTCATTTTGTGGATTTAAAGTACAGCAGGGCCAGGGCACTTATGAAACCGTTGTGCAGCCGGGAGATAAAGGGAGTGCGATGGGTCATCACGACTGCCCTTTGCACCAGGCTCCCAGCTCTCTAAAGCACAACCTTCCCAGTCCTGTATCAGTGTGGCCCTTCGAGCCAGCCTCCCAGCTCTCTGAAGCACAACCTTCCCAGTCCTCTGAGAGAAACAGACTTCAGTGTTCCAGACTTTTTGTAACGTTAGCCCAACATCAATGCAGTGATATGTGTAGCTGGAAACAAAATGGCCTTTAGGAAATATCAAGCAATATGAGTCATCTGAACTCCTGGGATGTTCTTGTCACAGAATCACTCACTCACTCTGACAACTGTGTGCTGCTGCTGCTGCATTATGATCATCACTGTGGTTATGTATTTATTAGCTTATGGAAACCTTTCTAGTTACTTTGACTTGGTTGGTGCGGCTCAGAGAACTGAAGCATATCTTGCCAAGAGCGGTGAGGAACCAGAGTGCTGGGAAAATCCGGAGAGAGAAGGCTAGTTGCATACCTTTTCTGTATGCAGTACCCTCCAGAATTATTTGCACTCTTGATAAAGGTGAGCAAAGAAGGCTATATTAAATAAACTATACAGGTAATGTATTATTCATTATATTCTTTCATACGAATACAATGTTGCTCAGGGCAAAGGATTTTGTTTAAGTAGTATTTTTTCTCCAAAAAGACATGTGTTACAATTATTCACACCCATAATAACTATTTTAAATAAGATCCGACAAAAAGAAATCGCCATGAACGTCTTCAAGTTCATCTCAATCTTAGGGAACTGTATTGTGCCCCCCTCCCCGCGGCTTCCTGTTTCGCTGGGGAATGAAAATGAGGTAACACACAAATCCATTTGTGAGCTCATCACCATGGGGAAGGCAAATAACTCTCCGAAGAAACAAGACAAAGGGTTGTTGACCTTCACAAGTTAAGATATGGTTACAAACAAATAAATAAAAACAAAATATACCACTAGCCACTATTAGGTTCATAATTGAGAAGTTTAAAACCACGGGAACAGTGGTAAACCTGCCTGGTAGAGGTGCATCTTGCCCCCACGCACAGTGAGGCAAATTATTTGGGAGGCAAAGAAAAATCCAAGGGCCGTCGTTGGAGATCTAAAACTTTGTTGCACCTTGGGGACACAAAGTCTCCAAATCTACCATCAGCCAATACGCTTTTTGGAACGTTGTCTGAAAAAACCTTTCTTGGGGGCAATCAACAAAAAGTTTGCTGACCAGCATTGGAACTCCGATTGGAACCGGGTATTATGGTCAGATGAGACCAAAATTGATTTTTTTTGCCCTGCACACCAGTAGTGGGTTTGGTGTCACAAGAAGGATACTAATGTTGAAAAGAATGTCTTTCCTACAGTGAAATATGGTGGCGGATCTTTGAATGTATTGGGTCGTTTTGCATCTACTGGTTCTGGGGCTCTTATTAAGGTCAATGGAATCATGAACCCCAGCAAGTACCAAGACATTTTAGTCCAAAACCTGGTTCCCTCTCCCAGGAAGAAATTAGAGAGGCAGGCTGGGAGTATTAATTCAGTATCTATACGGACAAGTGTGTTATTTTAACTCAATAGCAGTGAGAGAACTGGTTTTCATTCACCTCTGTAACACCCCCACTCCTTGGTGGCTACTGACTCAGTAAATCTTGGCTCACTGCTGGCTCGGCATTAGTTTGGTTCTAATCTCTATTTCCATTAAAATACAATTACGTGTAGCGGAAATTAAATGTTCTCACCATCAAAAAGAAATACTTGTCTTTTGTTGTGGTTTATTATAGTATTAGCTTGTCTGGGGGAAAATTCACAGTAATGTTGAATTACTTCAATGTATTCCTCTAAACTGATTCTATGTCACTTGCAGAAATAAAGGCAATACATCGTGGTTGTTTTATAGATGATTATATCTAGATGTCTTTTCCTGTGTGTTCTGTACCACTGGGGGTGGGTTAGTTTGGTAGCTCTGCTCTCTTGTGTCCCATGGGATTCACTTTCAGTCAGATGCCCCCCCTCCTGCCATCAGAGCCAGATACAGGAAGTGGAGATGTGCTCTCGTATTCTCAGGTTTTGGCTATACACACAACAACCCCCATGAGAAGAATATTCCAGAAAAAGAGACAGATGCATTTTTATTAAAAACAACAACAACAAAGATGTTTTAGTCACATTTAAATTATAATAGATTATTATTATTTTTTAAATAAATGGGTACATGTACTGCACATAAGCATACATTATATTCGCCTGCCGTTTTACTTCGATTTCAAGTTTCACAACATTGTACAAAAGTTCACATGCAACTTTTATTAGTCTCCCTAAGAATGTTACCATCGTCATTCGTTACACACGTCGCAGAACGCAGTGCTACTGCTTTAATGTGCTGAAGCAGGTAAACAGTGGGTAGCAGTCACTATACAGAGGTATTGAAATACCCGTACATACAGCTGTGCTATTTCTTTTTATTTTTTTACTAGCTTTAAGATTTTAAATACAAATGTCGATAGTTTACATAACTTCAAGCCCCGGTGTACAAAGAGGTTTTTAATAGACTGAGGTGTAGCCAAATGTCAATGTTTAAGTTTAGTTAGCCTCTCCTGTTCATGTAATGAGACTAATTTGACGTTTGTTTGCTTTTTCAAAAGAGAAAAAAAACGTCAAGATGTTGAATATATTGCAACAGTTTTGAATACATACTGAATGTGGTGAAATGATGAAGTATATTGTCTGTGTGAAGGTGAAGATGACATCATGCACTGCCAGTATAACATTTTACACTTTTGAGGGATCATGAAACAAAAGAAACAAGTTACAACTTTTGTGTAGTATGAGGGTGATACATACAGTAATGTCCAGCATTATGAGTAAATTACATTCTTTCATAAACTTTTACCATAAAAGTTCTGCAAAAACTAAGGGGTGGTTTGTGTTTGGTAGGTTCTCTGCAGATATACAAGTATTCTCAATATGTCTTTGACAAATTATCTCAATAATAGGTTTCTGCAGCGTAACTGAGTCCCTTATCAGTAAGGGATGTCTCAACATTCATCTAACACAAGCAAATTATGGGGGTAACTTAATCAAGGCACAAATCTGTGTCTTTCAATTACGTAAAAAAAAGACAGTGTAGCTGTTTCTCACACCTTTTGTCTCAAACTACGCTGAGATTCTGAACCATTCTAAACATGTATATATCTAAACCAAACATGGTATGTAAGAAACAAAACAGTAACACTTCCTTGAATTAAGCATTGAATTAAGTGCTTTGTGCTTTGATTGAATCAACCCCCTTACAGATTGTGTGAAAAGCAGTCAAAATCATCACATGACTAATGCCTTGCAATTATTCATTGGCATTTTTTAATATGTAGTTTTAGTTGTATGCCCACATTCTTGTAAACATATTACACTTTAATTGTCATCCTGCAGAGTATGAACCTTCTTATCTAGAATTTCTCAATTGACCCTTCGCTAAACCACGCCCCCCTTTGTTACTGTTGCTAAGTCCGTCAAGCTTTCTCCAGCATGGCGCTCCCACTGTCACTAACTGCACTCCCTGGAGAAATATTGTCCAATTTTTGGAAAATAGAAAAAGCGATTTCAGATAGAAGCAGACAGAAGGGTCTACAATATGCATTTGAAGGTTATATTCAAGATATCACACTGACTCCGCAACAAAATGACGTAAAAGAATTAAGATAGAAGCGAAAGCCTACAGATCAGAGTAAAAGTGAACCACCGCATCACCTGGCGATTGAGACAGAGGACAACGACATTAAGGAGCAACACTGTTCCTGTAAAGCTGGGTAGGTCTCTATTCACTATTACAATCATTAAAAAGCAAAAGCAGTAGGCCTATATATCGTTACATTCAGTAGTAAGTTAGCTAGCATTAGCTAACTAACGTAACATTAGTAGCCTATAGTGTGCTGTAACAACATTACTCTGGTTAGCTCCACAGGTAGCTCCATACCCTGGACCTCTGTAAAGCAAAAATATCAGCAGTGTGTCAGCCCAGTCCTCCACAACATTTGGGTACTGGGACTGGGCTTCCCATTGACAAAGTGCTGAAATAGTAATGAAAAAATAGTATTACATTTTGACATCAAGGTAACGTTACCCACAGGTTTTTTAGAGCTTGACTGTAACATCTTAACGTTAGCAAGCTGGCTGGATCACGAATAACAAAGCTAACATTTAGTCTAACTTTACCAACGTTGCAACCCGGAGCTGTATATCCAGACCGTAGCCACGTTAGCTTAGCTGGCTAACACTTTTCAGGATTTGATTTTGGTTTTGTAAAGGAAAAAAAACGTATATCTCCTTCCAACCTCTCTGGGTAACGAGTGTCACTGTTACAAGTGCCCCAGGCACAACGTTTAACCATAATTAGCTAACAATCCACAAAACCAGCTCGAAAATGAAGAAAATCGCAAAAAAAGTCAATGGAGTGCAGCAAAAAACTGTCGGACCTCTGTCGAAGTCTGTCAAATACTGCGCTGTGATTGGCCAGTCTGCGTTTCAGGGCGTGGTTTAGCGAAGAGCCAATAGAAATGTTTGCAACATAAACTACACATTTTTGCTAGTTTTCTATACCAGAATATCAGCCAATTTAATATGGAAGGCAACAATATTGCAGGAGGAATAGAGCTAGTTCTTGTTTTTTGCTTTTTTATAAAGTTTAATTGTTTTCCTACTTTAAGTGGCATAGCCGGGAATTAATTTCATGGGAGAGGGGTCATTTGAGAAAATATTATAGTCCTTTATGGTAGGCTACAGGGCTTTTTTTCTTCGTTTTGTTCTGTTTTTTGTAGGAATTGTTCAATATAGTCGATTAAATCATTTGATTATTAAATACTCATTCTACCATCAACCAGCCTTGCAGAACCAGCATTATTTGGTATAGATGCTATAGGGCTGGCTCTGAGCTGTACTTGCACTAAAATATGTCCGTGAATAAACAGTTTGGAACTGTCATAAAACATTTCGGGGGGGCGGGGGGGGTTAAACCCGAAATCCTCCCAGGCTACACTAGTGAGCACAATGCGCCATATGTGCTCTCCCATGACTCGCCCTGACCCATGAAACCATGTTCCTTACACATAGCATTAATATTTCTGAAAACCGTTAACAATAATATACACCTGCAAATAACCCACTCAAGCTCAAACTGATCTCTTCAGGCATCACGAGGATGTGCTTTCTGAACCTTAAACAGCATCCGTTTCAGCTGAGCTGGGAGTCTTGGTGGTGGAGTACAGATGATTCTAACATATGTAATACACTTTATCTTTCTACCTTTATTTCGATTTTTTTTTTAATCCCCTACATGTGCTTATCATATTCACCGATACTTATCCACCTCTCCGGCATTTATTTATTCATTCTTTTGTTTAGCTTTTTCTACGGACATAAGCTTCAAAGCACAGAAAAATTCAAGTTTTGAATGAACATTTGGTTTCACTGGATTCACTCAAACCGCATGTACGTCGGAGATAACGTACTCGCCACCTCAACGGTAAATTGTGGAACATGAGCCATGTGCATTATTGTGCATTTAGCAGGTTCAACCGTGCCTCTTTATTGTTGAAAGAAATCAAGCGTAATAGCAGTCGCTGCCTCGCAGTGACGCTCACAATGTTGTGGACTATGCAAAGCTTCCTTGTAAAGTTTCCAAAATAACACGTTAACAAAATTGCCATATTATGTTACCCTAAATTAGGTTAGAGGCTATTTTCCCTTCCCTTTTGCCGAGTCACCGCGTGATGGTCCGCTTCTCAAAATTCTTTAACACACAATGGGTAGCACTTTGTCTCCGGTTCTGGAACGTCTGGTCTGTTTTCGAGTAAAATAGTATCGTGAAATTAAATCTTCTGTTGTTTTCAAAGGTCCAGAGCAAAAACCTGGCCAAAGGTCATTCATCTGTATCCAAACATTTTACTTTCTTAGAAGATTCTCAACGGTGTCTCTTGTTGTACATGCCCAGACTGAATAATAATAACCAACATGTTCTAAAGTGGTCCAGTGTGTTGCTACATGTAAATCCCTGGCCTTATAAGATCACAAGCTGTAAGTGAGCCAAATCCCCTCTTTGTGTTATAATAATATATAATTTGACCCAGTGTCTGTGGTCTATTTTGCTTTAAGGCATATTGTAACTGTACAGTGTAATAAAGCATTGAAATATATGATGAATGGTATACAGTATACTGATATACTTTCGACTCTTGAGGAGTAGCTCATAGTAGACTATTTGCAGCACGTTTGTTATATGACTTTTGTAGGGGTGCTTATTGTGCTTTTAAAAAACAGAGACTTCTGATATGATGGAGATTTACATTTTACAAATGACGTGTGTGTGTGTGTGTGTGTGTGTGTGTGTGTGTGTGTGTGTGTGTGTGTGTGTGTGTGCGTGCGTGCGTGCGTGTCCTGCTAAAAAGTCCTTTTGAAAAGTGTATTATTCTTCTTTGATCACCGCTCTGTTTACTGCTCTTGTTTTCCTTACAGCCCTTCTACACCCCATTGACCTTCACTTATGACGGAGTTGTGCTGCTGGAGTTGTCTTGAGCTGGAACGCCAGCTACGAACCAGAGCCAAACTTAGCTTGCCACCACCGCACTGGTGACTGCATCGGTGGCGGAAGGAGCAGGTTCGCACTCGACCAGAGATTCCCTTCCCTCTCCCTCTAGCTGTCTCATCCGTAGGTTTATAGATCCGTATGTTTTTCTGGGTCTTCT
This sequence comes from Aldrovandia affinis, assembly GCA_029706075.1. Lineage (NCBI taxonomy): Eukaryota > Metazoa > Chordata > Actinopteri > Notacanthiformes > Halosauridae > Aldrovandia > Aldrovandia affinis. The sequence continues at coordinate 2,863,853 of JAINUG010000074.1, read as the reverse complement.
GGACATGGCGAAAGTTCTCCTGCGGTACAGCTCACCTTTACATATGGATACCATAAGCAACATTGACAAGAGCATACCCCCAAGAGTTAGCAATCCCAGCCCTGCTATAATGCATTTGTCTAGGTGGGAGCCAAGCTGTGCATAATACATCTCCAGTTTTTCCATCTGCCGCGCCGTCACCATGTCCGGATTGACCTTAGCCTCGCGGGGGATGGTGTAGGCGATCACTACTAGAACTATTCCGCTCACCAGGAACACCAGGGCGAAAATAAAGCCGTAGTCGACTGAATGTCCACTTGGCTCCGTGTCCTGCTCATCGTCCGACCTAGGAGATAGTTCGTCTCTTTGGAAAGGCTGGGAGTGTGATTGATGGCGCCTGTTGTTAGACGTAGAATCGCGACGAGCCGTGTTCGGTTCGCCGCGATTAACGTGACTGGCAAACCTCGTCTCCTGCTCCTCGTCCTGAAAAGAGGCGTTCTCAATGCCATCGCTGACTGCTGCTGTCCGCGGTGCTGACTGGGTCGGCTGATGGGGATTTGAAGCCTGATTAGAAGCATTTTTGTTCCCATCCCCAAAATCACGGAGCTCGACAGCGTTCAAAGACTCCATCGAAAAGCACTTTACTCATGCCGTACAAAAAATGTGACGCCTCTCATTGTTCAACTGACAAGACCTGAAAAAAAGCAATACAAAGTGTACAGAAGCAATTGGCGGGTGCAAAGTATATTCAAATTTGGGGCACAAAACCTACACGTTTACTAATATTCACAGCGTAAACGATATAAAAGGAAACCATATAGCCGAACATTTATATGTTTAGGGTAGACCTACTATTTGTTTTACTCTGGATGTGTGGGATAAAATCTTAGCCTTAAAACGTGGCTTTGATAAGTTATCTGTTGACAATAGAGCTGTATTAACCTTGTGTGACAAGAAGGAAAAGCATTTGCTTATCGGCGAATCGTTGACTTGAAGGATGCTTGCTGTCAAATGTGGGCTACTGAAGGCTTTCGATATTTTGTACATTGATACATTTTAAATGTACCTATAAAAGCAGTTTGGTATTACGGTGAAGCTAGGTAGAAATTATTTTGCAAATATGCATTCGTTCCCCTCCGCCTCCTATCACCTCCCGGGAACTCTCCCATGACAAACGTCTGGTACCGCAACACCTCCGACCGTAATTACAGAAATGATCGACTGAAAATGGGCGGTGACATAATTCAAATGTATAACATTAATACAGGTAACAAACAAAATAGCATTCTATGAGACTAAAACCGAAGTGTGCATTCTATCGTGTAATGAACTCAAAATATTTCGTCTTAAGCTGCAACCGACGTCTCTAACCCTTCCACCTCAGGGACAATTGTAATAAATTAAACCGACTAAGTCCTTTCTAGGTGTGGTACTTGTTTTTGCCAAACCCGATAGCCTACGCACACAAACCTAGGATGACCTTGATAACATTACAACCCTGCTTTTAAACCTACGCGGATTGGACCTTTAGAATGAGCTACCAGCGTCCGAAATCAACATTGCACAAGACGGTACAAATGCTTTTCTGTGTGGTTAACAATCACGCATGAAATAATGAAGAATACACACAACAAAATAGTACGCCTACCTGCATGTGTTGGCGCTCGCGCTTGGTGATGATACATTTACAGAGGAAAGATTCAGGATGTTGCGAGGGAGACCCTTTACAAAGACCTCAGAAGTGAGGCAGTAGCCATGCGCGTATTAACAGCGCTGACTTTGGTGATTGAAAACGGAGAAATCTGCAACCATCTCAGCACGACACGGCTCCCGCGTTGACAAGCATGGCACAAACCAAACCTTCCCATACTTCTTTCAATTGTTCAATTTTCCTCGCATGTGTACTGTTAGAGTTCAGTTGTTATAATAGTTATTTGCGTTGCTGTGGTCGTCCAATGAGGGTTGTAAGACCGTATAGCTCGAACATTACAGATGACTCGTCTTTAATTACTAAGCTATTTAACAATGTTAGAGTGCATCGTACGGGGACAGACTAAGAGACAGACGCCCTTGCACAAATTAATTGCGGGATTCATTTGTGACTACATTTAATTTCCCTGCAGTATAGGTTTTAAAGAGCTTCCTCTTTAATTGTGGAGATACCACCGATAGGGGTAATGTTGTTCCCAAGAGTTAGCTCCGTGAGTGATGTTTAATGAACAAGTGGATTTACATTTACTACCCCTAATATCATATTATCAAGGAGTTTGGTTGAGTACTGCCATCTATGGGTGCAAAATAAAACTGCAGTTGATGTGTGTCCCCCGTCAAGCTTTTACCATGGGCCGCTGAAATTACCTATTGTACACAAAAATGCCTGTAGACAGGATTGGGCATCAATCGTTCATACCCTGGAGAGCAACCTCCCACTAAGGACAGACTCAAACTACACTAAACAGGGCCACATTCAATCAAAATACAGTGCACTTTGCCTTTAAATTCAACTAACAAATGCATTTTTATGTATTATTATTATCATCATCATCATCAGCTGCAGCAGCAGTAGTAGTAGTAGATATTATCAATATCAATAAGACATTTTTCGCAAAATAGGCCCAAATGTAGGCAGTTGTTTATTGTGTGAGTCTTTATAAGAAGTGATTGGCCTTTGCTGGTTTGCAGCTAGCAAGCTATATGTAACAAGTTTTGAAGATGAGGCTAAAGATTCATGTTTGTGTCATCTGCATGCTGCGAAATGGTGTTATATTGCTTTATGAAATATGTGCAGCCCATTTATGGATCTTATTTAGACATTTCTTTAATGTTTAGTACATACATACAATACACCTGGCACACAAAACACAATGGCATCTTCAAAATAGAAATAAAAAATAAAAATAAAATGCATTCATTGACAGAGCATGCAGTCTGGCATGTAGCCTTGTTCATGCATTTATATATGCATATACATAACCATCCTGAATACAACTTCCTTATTCATCTGTACATGAAATACATATGTCCATATACAGTACATGCATATGTAGGCTACATATACAGTGGATATAAAAAGTATTAATTTTTATTTGTAATTAATTATAAAAAGCTTTAGAGTTGGAGTTTTGTATATTTTTTATTTGACATTATATATGTTGTGTTGATCAGTGCCAAAAAAATCAATTTTGATTCCATGACGTAAGACAATAAAATGTGAAAAATGCCAAAGGGGGTAAATACTTTTTATAGCCACTTTATGTACACACTTGTTCTATGTTCTATGTCTCATACATCATACAAGCAGCATACAAGGCAAACAACATCCCATGGTCATTCTCCATGTCTGCAGCAGCCAATGACTGACCCTCCAATACAGTGAGTATAAAAAGTATTCACATACAGGAAGTCAAGAGATGATTACAAACAAATAAACAAAAAACTACTACCATTTTCCACTCTTAGGTGAATAAGTTTGAAACCGCTAGAACAGTGGTAAACCTGCCTGGAAGAGCACACAAGTGCATCTTTACACCCACATGCAGTGATGGTTTGGGAGGCAAAGTAAAGTCCAAGTGCCACTGGCAACAGTGGAGATCTACAAAACTTGCTTGCATCTTAGGGACACAAAGTCTCCAAATCAGCCAATACGCTTTTTGGAACATTGTCCGGAAAAACCTTTATTGGGGCAATCAACAAAAAGTTTGCTGACCAGCATTGGAACTCGGATTGGAACCAAGTATGATGGTCAGATGAGACCAAAATTGAGTTTTTTGCCCTGAACACCAGTAGTGGGTTTGGTGTCACAAGAAGGATACTAATGTTGAAAAGAACATCTTTCCTACAGTGAAATATGGTGGCGGATCTTTGATTTCATTGGGTTGTTTATGTTTATCTCTCATTAAACACTACAGAAGATGACCATTATCTCCGAGAGGGGAGGGTGTCAAATCAGGGGTGTGAATAATTTGACATATCTTTTTGGAAAAAAAATATGACTTTATTATATCATTATTATATCATTTCCCCATTCAATATAGCTCATTACCTGTATTGTTTATTTTATACAGCCTTCTTCGCTCTTAATGCAAGGACGTGATTCATTTTGGAGGACACTGTGTAAAGAATGTGTCCTTTCTTGATAGCGCTTGCTACTTTAAAATGTAACAGTATCTTTTTGAACCAATTTATACCCCACTGTTTCTTTCAGTCCACAATCCACCAGCTGAGTGCTGTCAATACACTTCATGCAGTGTTGGTGTGAACAGAGGATTTGCTCTTGCGCGATGAAACAGGGATAACTCAGCTGACCTGTTTCGCCATGTCCAGTTATGTGCCCCCCTGCTGGGCTTCCGGCCACAATCTAGCACGATCAGGATCCAATGCCAGTCTAATAAAGCCCCTGCATGGTCCTGACAAAGACACTGCACCAGATATCATCAGGATGTCTTTTTTCCCCTTTTGTTTCGCATTGACAGGGGGGGGAAAGTGCAGGTCGAGAACCACTCCTTTAGCAGGACGCATCACTCAATAGTGCCCTGTAACAGTATCTTACGTTACAAACGTTATGCTGCTTTGGCAGTTGTGTTTGTCACTGTGACATAAATATGTAATTATTGAAGTGGTGGAGCTGAAGGTCACAAACATTTATTGGGACATATAAGCTCACACACACATATTATGGGACACCAAAAGTAGATTTTGGTCTTTGTTCTGTTCTGTTTGTTTGCACTGATCACACACATTCACACACACACACACACACACACACACACACACACACACACACACACACACACACACACATATTAAAGCATGCACATAATATATCACACTCTGTCTTCTCTGCAGTCTGATTAGGCCACATGCCTCGAGAGAGACAGGCGCCAAGAGGGTGGCATGGGCCTGGTCAGTATCTTTGTTAAGTACAGTATATATATACAGAACACGGATGTGAATATAATTAATATGGCAATGAGCCTTGGGTCACCTTAACTCCGGGGAGTGAGGACGTGTCACTTATCATCGTTAGCATGGGCGCATCCCCAGGTTTCCCCCCCTGCATTTGTGGGCAGGTTTTTCCTGGCCTAAGTGTACCAATTGGTCAACCTAAAATTATCATGGCCTGGGGTGTACGGTGACCATGAGCTATCAATGAGAATGTCTGCAACTGTATTCAGTTAGGAGGGCATGGCAGGGGAGGGCACAGGGGTGGGAAGATTCCACCAACGTTCTATAATAATGTGTGTTAGAGATTAAGTCTCTAGAGCGTCTTTGGTTTTGGTCTTGACAGCTCTCCCCGTGTGCACATTGGTTAATAAAGCGTCTGTGTTCTAAACTGTGGCTGCCTTCTCATCTCTTGGTCCCGGGGTAGATCTGAGGTGTCTCTCAGACCACCACATCAATTGGCATCACGAACGGGATCAACTGCGGAAAGGCCCAGGGGGGACACAAACTGAACTGAGGGTGAGTGTGTTTATTGCTGATAAAACCACCCTCTGTATAGAGTCCTATAGCAAGGCTGTGTGTCTCTGTGGGCATTCTGCACACGTTCATTTGGTCAAGTAGTAAACACGAGGGGGGAAAATGCACAATCTCTGAACCAACTAGTTGGATAAAGTGACAAGCTGATATGTAGCACACACCAATGACCAAAAGTTGTGTAGAACAACAGCTCCTACAGTACACGATTCCTATATCTTAGCAGTGGGACATTTATAACAATTTCTATAATCTTTTCCGTTTTTTACATTTCCATTATCATCAACGGCAGAATGTTCACAGTTGCAGAAACGGTAGCACAGTTTGACTCTCGTTTCATAACACATTCTTGAAAATGTATCAAAATGATACCCTCAGGAGGAACTGCTCGGCTGGACCGGTTCCAAGATGCTGTGGCAGAAGCATCTCCGTGTGTCCTCTATTTATTATCCTTCACAAGAAATGTTGTCCTTCTAAAAATACCACCATAGCCAGATGGGTGAAAATTATATCTTCACATTTCTCCATTTTGATGTGATCAAATCAGTGCATGTATCAGGATTGGGAAAATCAGGAACATAGAGGAGCAAGGCAAAATGGTGGGATTGCCATGGAAACTGTGAGGAATCAAGTCAATGCTATGCATTATTTATACTAGCCCCCAGACAGGCAGACTATGCTTCCTCTCTCCTCGGTCCTCCTCCACAATATTTTTTACCACGCATTTCTTCAATCTTCATCTCTCACCTTTTTGTCCTTCCTATTTACAGTTCTCAGCTTCTCACAAATTCAAAAAACAAAAAGGTTTTACTTGAAATTAGCTGGATGAGGTACGGCTATTAAGGAAAGGATTATCAATATCGAAGGGATTATTCTCTTCTCTATTTTACATTTGTGACACCGAATCAATAATTTATTGGCTGCCTGTATCGGTGTTGATCTTGAAAAGCAGACACGGCGTAGCTGTTAAAACATTGTTATTACTCATGTGATCAGAATTGGCTGAATATGTTGACAGTATCACGTGATTTGTTGTTGCGCAGAGTATCATGATAAAGAAAAGAGACAAGAGCCTGATTGAAAAGAAGTGAGATACAACATGAATTTAAGACTAATTAACTGTTTGAGGAAAATCCAAGGGAAGAGTGAAATGTAAGATACTAAAAATAAGATGCACCAAGGAGAGAGTTCATCTCTGTCATTTCTCTGGTCTACTGAAGGATTTGGATTAAACAAATGATTCAAGGTGTGAACATTCCTGCTGGATCAGGGAGGAGAAACAACAGGCTTGCAAACATTGCTTATGGATGCACTGTGCAATTATAATACTGGGTAAGTGTGTTCAGACATAGAGTACTCAAAGATGTACATGCCTCTTATATAGAATGGAATGTACAGTATGTACATGCAAGTGCATCTTAAAATACAGCAATCCAGGATTTGACCCCCTTTTCCTAACTTTGGTTAAAGCTTGCCATCTAGTGGTTCATTTAGAAGAAAGAATAACATACGTTCATAAATAAAATACAAACAGTAACCTCTAAAAATTATTACCCTTGATAAAGTTGAGCAAAGAAGGCTGTATTGTATGCTCAAAAAATTAGAACATTATAATCTTTTATACTAATTCATTAGAGCAAAGCCCTTTAAATTGAGATTTCCACATAGAAATATTCTTGAGAACTCAAATGCACAGAATAAATCTATAGTAGGCCTAATCACTTATCTGTATATGTATCCATCTGTCCAATTATTTCAGCATAAATATGATACTGCAGGTAAAAATGTAGACCAACATTTTTTTAGAAGAATATTTTTAGAACCCGAGGGACGGAAGCCTACTGTTCTTGCCAGTATTTTCATTATTAGTATATTGTGAAGGAATAGTAGCGGATACGTTCTGGTCGCCAAGCCCCCTAGTGAGAATAAAAGAAAGGCAGTTGGCTGCAGTAATGATCACATTTCAAAATGCTGATTAAGGCTGGCAATGTGATCATGAATAGGATCTAGCTATCTAGCATACAATGCTAACATGTTAATATACAGGCATAAAATGCAAAATAATGCAAAGATTATTTCATTGGACTGTCATCATTGCCTTATGTTTTGTTTTGCACCGTCATGCTGCAAATGTTTTATCCTATAGTTGCAAACCAAGCTAGTAGAGGCTGTCAACACGGCTAACTTTGCTGAGAGACAAGTGCAGCAACTGTATGAATTGCTGTGAATGTGGAAATTGCAAGAAAAGTATCTAGTTCAGTTGGAATACCAAGTAGTCACAGTAGTGTGACAGCAAGTAGTCGCTTTCTACAGTGTCGTACAAGGTTATGCAGAATTGTTCTAGTTCCTTCAGATTCATGGGTTGACATTGTGGGCTGCTTTTTTGAGTTCAAATCACAAACGTTCAATTGGATTCAGGTCTGGAGACCGAGATGGCCACATCAGGACATTGATCTTGTCTTTGTGTGTTTCTTTGGATGTTTGTTTGGGATTGTTGTCTTGTTGGAAGGTCTATCTGCGGCTAAGGTGTAGCTTCCTGGCAGAGGGAACAAGGTTTTTGGACAAAATGTCTTGGTACATGCTGGAATTCACGGTTCCATCTATTTTAATAAGGGCCCCAGGGCCTGTGGATGCAAAACAACTCCAAAGCATTAAAGATCCACCAAGGTGCTTTTCAATATTACTTGCATTCTTTGGACGCCAAACATTTACATTGACATTTTAGGCATTTAACAGACGCTCTTACCCAGAGCGACTTACACAGTTTACATTTCTTAACATACAATCCATTTATACAGCTGGATATTTTACTGAAGCAATTCAGGTTAAGTACCTTGCTCAAGGGTACAACAGCAGATGTGTCCCACCTGGGAATTGAACCGGCAACCTCTGTTACAAGTCCAGTTCCCTAACCATAATACTACATGCTGCCTATAACGCGGCATAACGCTGATGTGCATGGCCAAAAAGCTCAATTCCACCACAAGACACAGTTCCAATTGTAGTTCAGATGTCGTTTGACAAATTCAAGATGCCTTCTTCGGTGAATTGTCTTCAAAAGAGGCTTCCTTCTTGAAACTCTGCCATAAAGGCCGTTGTCATGTAGGCGTCGTCGAATGGTAGCTTTAGACACCAGCTTGTAACCCCAAGATGCCAGGTTGTTTTGGAGATCTTGAACTGTGCCCCTTTTTGCCTTTCGAACCATCCGTCTCACTACACGTGGGGGCAAGATAGACTTGCGTCCTCTAGCTGGCAGGGTAGCCATTGTTCCAGTGACCTTTCTTGTTTTTTGTAGCCATATCCCGATCTGTAGAGATCAATAACCTTTTGTCTGATGCTTTCAGGGAGTTCTTTGCCTTTCACCATGATGATGGCTTACCACAGTATTTCAAAAGTATGTTCCCTCCTTTTTATACCCAAGGAAACAGGAAACCATTGTTGTTATGACCCCGATGTGTTTAGGGGTACTGGGGAGTTCGTAACATAAAATAAATTAAATAAGGATCGGGTGATGAACGAAAATGGGGGTAAATAATAAAGCCAAGGCAAGAGGGAAGGTGCAGTCGGTGTTTATATACATATAAGTGACAGTAGTGAGGCCATTTACATATTTACAAAGGTTAAATACAAACACAAAGACACAAGGCCAAGGGACACGGATGTTGCCAAAGAAATGAACTAAATAAAACAGAACAGGGCTAGCTACAAACAAAAAAACCATACACTTTCAGTCTTTCACACTCTCTCAGTCTCTCTTAAACAACAGCTGAAACAAACAGGCAGGCTCTTGCAGGAAGCAGTCACAGGGTTTTTATGGAGGGGCAGGTGATTGATGGAGGCGGGACCAGGACATACAAATGATGGACAGTGGGGAAGGCGAATGGAATGGCGGATGGCACTCCTGCAGAACACGGAAACAGAGAAGACAAAAACACACATACACGTGGAACGTAACACTCCCACCAATAAGAACGAACTTACTACTCATGGTAAGTCAGTTCATTACACAAAATTACGAAAACACGTGTGGCTACATTGTATCAAATTATTCACGAGACAATGCGTCGGCCAACACATTGTCAGTACCCTTTAAAAAAAAAAAAATAATAATTATAACTTGGGCCAAAAGCAATGCTGTAACACTCATATGTTTTTTTGTTACCCCTAGGTGACCAGACCAGGGGTTCTCGTGTGCCAATGATAATACTTGCTGGCCATAGAGTGTGGGTACCACTACCTGGGTAACCACACCCCAATCCATGCCAGCTGTAACGGGTGATGACCATTTCCTCATCAACCGGCCATTTTCCACGAAATAAGCCACTGGCCTGTGGTTAGCAGCTTCAGGGGTGACAGCAGTTTTAAAACATTGCGTGAGAGAGGTATCAATGTTCCGATTTGTTTTTGAAGGTGCAGTCGTCGAGATGCAAGAACTTAAGAATGATCGTCCCTGAAATAGGTTAATTTTTCAGCCTCCACGTGGCCTCCCCCGCAAGTAGCTAAAGGGTAGATGCAAGGTTGCATGCCCTCCAAGCGAAACAAATGTCTTTACAACGTCCACAGACCACAGAGCTAGCGCTCCTCCAGCTCAACGTTGAAGGCCTCACCTTTGCCAAGATCAACATCCTTGAGCAAATAGCCAGCAAAAACCACACAACCGTGATCATCCTGCAGGAGACCCCCGCGGAGAACAAGAACATCCTGAGGGTCCCTGGGTACACCTTTGCAAAGAATGCAAGTAATGGATTTTTAATTCTTTGGAGTTGTTTTGCATCCACAGGCCCTGGGGCCCTTATTAAAATAGATGGAACCGTGAATTCCAGCATGTACCAAGACATTTTGTCCAAAAACCTTGTTCCCTCTGCCAGGAAGCTACACCTTAGCCGCAGATAGACCTTCCAACAAGACAACGATCCCAAACAAACATCCAAAGAAACACACAAAGACAAGATCAATGTCCTGACGTGGCCATCTCGGTCTCCAGACCTGAATCCAATTGAACGTTTGTGATTTGAACTCAAAAAAGCAGCCCACAATGTCAACCCAAGAATCTGAAGGAACTAGAACAATTCTGCATAACCTCGTACGACACTGTAGAAAGCGACTACTTGCTGTCACACTACTGTGACTACTTGGTATTCCAACTGAACTAGATACTTTTCTTGCAATTTCCACATTCACAGCAATTCATACAGTAGCTGCACTTGTCTCTCAGCAAAGTTAGCCGTGTTGACAGCCTCTACTAGCTTGGTTTGAAACTATAGGATAAAAGATTTGCAGCATGACGGTGCAAAACAAAACATAAGGCAATGATGACAGTCCAATGAAAGAATCTTTGCATTATTTTGCATTTTATGCCTGTATATGCTGCCAGATTCCCCAGCCCCCGCTGTGTATGCTGGTGACTTCAACAGCCATCACACAGACTGGGGCTACAGCAGCTCAAACGCTGATGGTGACTCCCTGGTAGACTGGGCCTCGACCGTCGATGCGACACTGCTGTATGACACAAAGGAGCCACGCACCTTCTACTCTGCTCGATGGAACAGCACCACCAACCCAGACCTGGCATTTGCTAAATGTCACAACAACCAGCCACTCCCAGTAAGACGCATCCTGGACATGTTTCCCCGGTCACACCACCGACCGTCACTCATTACCACTCCATCACTGGTTCAGCCTGTGCAAGGGAGGGATGTCAAGAGATGGAACTTCCGGAAAGCAAACTGGGCAGGCTTCACTAAACAAGTGAACAAGGCAGCCGCTGGTCTACCACCCCCGTGCCCCAACAACATGAACGATGCCTATGAATCGTACTGCAAGATGCTGCTGGCCGCCGCCAAAAAGAACATCCCCCGCGGTGTACGTAAAGCTTATGTTCCCTGCTGGGACGAAGAATGTGAGGAGCTACTTCGCGCCGATACAGAAGCAGAAACCAACGAAGACAGGGACAAAGCAGCAGACGAACTACTCGGCAGAATAAACGATAAACATAGGGAACGTTGGGCAGAGACTGTGGAGTCAATTGACTTCACACACTCCAGTCGCTGGGCGTGGCAGACCTTTAACAAGCTTACCGGAAGATCAACAACTCCAGCACAGTGTCCCATTACTGCAAATTCCATCGCGTCGCTCCTGCTGAGTAATGGCCGCTTCCCTAACGCAGACAAGGATTTCGCCAGAAGAACACTAGCGAGAGTCCATGAATTGCTCAGGGCCCAAGGATGCGATTCCAACCTATCCACCGATTTCAGGACAGAGGAAATCGAGCAGGCCATCAATAGCCTGAAGACTGGTAAAGCACCAGGCGTAGACGACATCCACCCTGAGTACATCAAACATCAAGGCAAGAAGGCAACCTACTGGCTGCGCTCCTTCCTCTCTGCATGTCTCCATCACTCAAAGCTGCCAAAGATCTGGCGTCGTGCAAAGGTCATCGCCCTGCCGAAGCCAAACAAGCCGAGCGACGACCCCAAGGGATACCGGCCCATCTCACTGCTGTGCGTTACATTCAAGCTCCTTGAACGCCTCATCCTGACACGTCTTAACCCAGTCATTGACCCCCAACTGCCCAAAGAACAAGCTGGCTTCCGAACCGGTAGGTCAACAACAGACCAGGTGACCCTCCTGTGCCAAGACATAGAAGACAGCTTTCAGGCAGGTGAGAAGGCTGGTGCCGTCTTCCTGGACCTCACAGCTGCATACGACACTGTCTGGCTGCGTGGACTTCATATGAAGCTTCTGGAAACCATCGCAGACAAGCACATGGTGAGCTTCATAATGGAGATGCTGAGCAACCGCAGCTTTCGTCTATTCACTAGCAACGGCCAAAGCAGCAGGGTCAGAAAGCTCAAGAACGGAGTCCCTCAGGGCTCAGTTCTGGCACCTATGCTGTTCAACATTTACATTCATGACCTACCCGCAACAAACTCAAGGAAATATGGCTATGCAGATGACCTGGCGATTCTACTCAGCAAACCATCCTGGGAAGCAGTAGAAGAGGGCCTCTCGGCAGATATGAACACCCCAGGGACGTGCGGTCAGGGGAGGCAGGTGAGGCAGAGCCTCACCTGTCTTCATGAGAAGTAAAAAAAGAAATAATAAAATAAAATAAGTATTAATGTTTGTCCACTCGTCTGTGCTTTCAATGCAATTTCGGTGTGGTTCCTATAAGTTTTTTCGCTCTGAAAATGGAGGATTTGATTTCTAAACTGATACATTTTTCAAAACTGGACTTTTACAACAGAGTCACGGAGATTTTCGTCCAGAAAGAAAGGCGAATGGACTTCATTTACAAGTAAAGGTAAGCTAAGCAATATTTTCACTTTAACTTGTGCGTGTGTCAGGATTATAACAAAATAATAGCAGTGGAAATAGCCTAACTGAAATGAAAATAAAAACTAAATAAAATCTACAATGAACGACACAAAACTAACTAAAACGAAAGTGAATTGCATCTAAAATCAGCTATATTTTTCCAGTTTTTTAACAATCACGTTCAAATTTTCCCGTTATTCAGCGCTTACATAGCCGAGGCCAGGGGTCGGTAGGAATGCCCCTCCGGTCCTCGCCGTCAGATATAACGTCTTTTTTAAATAATTGGGGCGGGCTATTTGGTGTGAAATCAGAATGTTTATGTTATCTGTATTAAAACATTGTATAATAGCACTGTAGATCTGCATTTTCAGTGTACCTTGGTGGATTTTTAATTCTTTGGAGTTGTTTTGCATCCACAGGCCCTGGGGCCCTTAGTAAAATAGATGGAACCGTGAATTCCAGCATGTACCAAGACATTTTGTCCAAAAACCTTGTTCCCTCTGCCAGGAAGCTACACCTTAGCCGCAGATAGACCTTCCAACAAGACAACGATCCCAAACAAACATACAAAGAAACACACAAAGACAAGATCAATGTCCTGACGTGGCCATCTCGGTCTCCAGACCTGAATCCAATTGAACGTTTGTGATTTGAACTCACAAAAGCAGCCCACAATGTCAACCCAAGAATCTGAAGGAACTAGAACAATTCTGCATAACCTCGCAAATTCGACACTGTAGAAAGCGACTACTTGCTGTCACACTACTGTGACTACTTGGTATTCCAACTGAACTAGATACTTTTCTTGCAATTTCCACATTCACAGCAATTCATACAGTAGCTGCACTTGTCTCTCAGCAAAGTTAGCCATGTTGACAGCCTCTACTAGCTTGGTTTGTGCACGTGCGGCGCGTTCACATAGCCTACAAAGTGTTCAGGTTTGAGGTTTTGAAAATCTGGTCGCCCTACTCTGATATCCAGTGCCTCCCCAACCATTGACCTCACCGCACGTCACTGGAACACCCTGTCCTCATACCTGAAGAACTGGCACCTCAAGCTCAGTGTTGACAAGACCATATCAACAATGTTCCACCTCTACAATAAAGAAGCGACCCGCGAAATGAACATCATGGTTGACAATGCCCGGCTACAGTTCCATCCATCCCCCACATACCTCGGTGTGAAGCTTGACCGAACACTGTCATTTAAACAACACCTGGACAGTGTCAAGGCAAAGACAACCGCCTGTGCCGCGCTGATACGCTGTCTAGCTGGCACCACATGGGGAGCCACCACAAAGACACTCCGCATCTCCACCGAGGCCCTGGTCTTCTCCGCTGCTGAGTACTGTGCTCCGGCCTGGTACCACAGCCCCCATGTGAAGAAGCTGGACACTGCCCTCAACACTGCCCTACGGACTGTCTCCGGGTGCCTGAGAGCCACCCCAACAAACCACCTACCTGTCCTCGCCGGTATCGCTCCAGCGGAGGTCAGACGAGAGGCAGCCACGCTGGCCCTCGCTCGAAAGGCACAAACGAGTGAATCCCACCTCCTCCACAAGACCGTCACGGAGACACCACAGTGCATGCGCCTCAAGTCCCGGCGCCCATTTGTTACACACGCCCAAGAACTGCTCCGCATAACACCATCTGACACCTCCAAGGCCTCCTGGGTCAAGGCAAGATGGAGGGACCAGTGGAAGTCTTCAGAACCATCCAGGCTTCACCACTACATTGAAGACCCCACAGATGTTCTTAGCCAGCACCTGCCCCGAAAGCAATCAACCGCCTGAGGACAGGCGTAGGACGCTTCGGGGCAGCCATGCAGAAATGGGGTCTCGTGGACAGTGCCCACTGCGAATGCGGGGACCCATCACAAACTGTGGAACACATAATAAGCAGCTGCCCCAAACACCGGCCACCGAATGGCGATCGTGGTCTAAAGGATCTGGACGATGACACGCTGGACTGGCTTGCCTCAACGGAGCTGAAGGTCTAAGGACATACGCCAGAAGAAGAAGAAATATACAATTTAGTGTGCAAACAAGGTTCTAGATGATTTTAAACCTTGTTCTACACATTCCGTTCTCTTTTGCATAACAAATAAAACGTTTTCACTCTTTCAAAGCATTCTGTCTAGTTTGGACATGGACACATGTACCAGGTGGTGAAAAGCAGGCAGTTTGATACTTTCGCACCCAACAGGCATGGATATGTGTGCAGGGTGCTCTGGGGATGGGGATCATGACCTTGAGCATGTTAAGGAAACCTTGTGGTATAATGAAGAAATCAACTTTGTATCAATCAAGTCCTGTATTTTTTATGTGTGTAGCTGTATTGTTTGAATTAAAAATGTGGTCATAGAAAAAAAAAAGAGAGGTATCAGTGTTCTGAGCTACAATAAGCTGTTCGCGCGTGACTGGCAGCTTAATCGAGGGCATATCCACATGACAACGGCCTTTATGGCAGAGTTTCAAGAAGGAAGCCTCTTTTGAAGACAATTCACCGAAGAAGGCATCTTGAATTTGTCAAACTACATCTGAACTACAATTGGAACTGTGTCTTGTGGTGGAATTGAGCTTTTTTGACATGCACATCAGCGTTATGCCGCGTTATAGGCGGCATGTAGTATTATGTTTAGGGAACTGGACTTGTAACTTGTAAGAGGTTGCCGGTTCAATTCCCAGGTGGGACACATCTGCTGTTGTACCCTTGAGCAAGGTACTTAACCTGAATTGCTTCAGTAAAATATCCAGCTGTATAAATGGATTGTATGTTAAGAAATGTAAACTGTGTAAGTCGCTCTGGGTAAGAGCGTCTGTTAAATGCCTAAAATGTCAATGTAAATGTTTGGCGTCCAAAGAATGCAAGTAATATTGAAAAGCACCTTGGTGGATTTTTAATTCTTTGGAGTTGTTTTGCATCCACAGGCCCTGGGGCCCTTATTAAAATAGATGGAACCGTGAATTCCAGCATGTACCAAGACATTTTGTCCAAAAACCTTGTTCCCTCTGCCAGGAAGCTACACCTTAGCCGCAGATAGACCTTCCAACAAGACAACGATCCCAAACAAACATCCAAAGAAACACACAAAGACCAGATCAATGTCCTGACGTGGCCATCTCGGTCTCCAGACCTGAATCCAATTGAACGTTTGTGATTTGAACTCAAAAACACACAAAGACCAGATCAATGTCCTGACGTGGCCATCTCGGTCTCCAGACCTGAATCCAATTGAACGTTTGTGATTTGAACTCAAAAAAGCAGCCCACAATGTCAACCCAAGAATCTGAAGGAACTAGAACAATTCTGCATAACCTCGTACGACACTGTAGAAAGCGACTACTTGCTGTCACACTACTGTGACTACTTGGTATTCCAACTGAACTAGATACTTTTCTTGCAATTTCCACATTCACAGCAATTCATACAGTAGCTGCACTTGTCTCTCAGCAAAGTTAGCCGTGTTGACAGCCTCTACTAGCTTGGTTTGCAACTATAGGATAAAAGATTTGCAGCATGACGGTGCAAAACAAAACATAAGGCAATGATGACAGTCCAATGAAAGAATCTTTGCATTATTTTGCATTTTATGCCTGTATATGCTGCCAGATGCCCCAGCCCCCGCTGTGTATGCTGGTGACTTCAACAGCCATCACACAGACTGGGGCTACAGCAGCTCAAACGCTGATGGTGACTCCCTGGTAGACTGGGCCTCGACCGTCGATGCGACACTGCTGTACGACCCAAAGGAGCCACGCACCTTCTACTCTGCTCGATGGAACAGCACCACCAACCCAGACCTGGCATTTGCTAAATGTCACAACAACCAGCCACTCCCAGTAAGACGCATCCTGGACACGTTTCCCCGGTCACACCACCGACCGTCACTCATTACCACTCCATCACTGGTCCAGCCTGTGCAAGGGAGGGATGTCAAGAGATGGAACTTCCGGAAAGCAAACTGGGCAGGCTTCACTAAACAAGTGAACAAGGCAGCCGCTGGTCTACCACCCCCGTGCCCCAACAACATGAACGATGCCTATGAATCGCACTGCAAGATGCTGCTGGCCGCCGCCAAAAAGAACATCCCCCGCGGTGTACGTAAAGCTTATGTTCCCTGCTGGGACGAAGAATGTGAGGAGCTACTTCGCGCCGATACAGAAGCAGAAACCAACGAAGACAGGGACAAAGCAGCAGACGAACTACTCGGCAGAATAAACGATAAACGTAGGGAACGTTGGACAGACTGTGGAGTCAATTGACTTCACACACTCCAGTCGCCGGGCGTGGCAGACCTTTAACAAGCTTACCGGAAGATCAACAACTCCAGCACAGTGTCCCATTACTGCAAATTCCATCGTGTCGCTCCTGCTGAGTAATGGCCGCTTCCCTAACGCAGACAAGGATTTCGCCAGAAGAACACTAGCGAGAGTCCATGAATTGCTCAGGGCCCAAGGATGCGATTCCAACCTATCCACCGATTTCAGGACAGAGGAAATCGAGCAGGCCATCAATAGCCTGAAGACTGGTAAAGCACCAGGCGTAGACGACATCCACCCTGAGTACATCAAACATCAAGGCAAGAAGGCAACCGACTGGCTGTGCTCCTTCCTCTCTGCATGTCTCCATCACTCAAAGCTGCCAAAGATCAGGCGTCGTGCAAAGGTCATCGCCCTGCCGAAGCCAAACAAGCCGAGCGACGACCCCAAGGGATACCGGCCCGTCTCACTGCTGTGCGTTACATTCAAGCTCCTTGAACGCCTCATCCTGACACGTCTTAACCCAGTCATTGACCCCCAACTGCCCAAAGAACAAGCTGGCTTCCGAACCGGTAGGTCAACAACAGACCAGGTGACCCTCCTGTGCCAAGACATAGAAGACAGCTTTCAGGCAGGTGAGAAGGCTGGTGCCGTCTTCCTGGACCTCACAGCTGCATACGACACTGTCTGGCTGCGTGGACTTCATATGAAGCTTCTGGAAACCATCCCAGACAAGCACATGGTGAGCTTCATAATGGAGATGCTGAGCAACCGCAGCTTTCGTCTATTCACTAGCAACGGCTAAAGCAGCAGGGTCAGAAAGCTCAAGAACGGAGTCCCTCAGGGCTCAGTTCTGGCACCTATGCTGTTCAACATTTACATTCATGACCTACCCGTAACAAACTCAAGGAAATATGGCTATGTAGAGGACCTGGCGATTCTACTCAGCAAACCATCCTGGGAAGCAGTAGAAGAGGGCCTCTCGGCAGATATGAACACCCTGTCCACCATACCTGAGTACTGTGCTCCGGTCTGGTACCGCAGCCCCCATGTGAAGAAGCTGGACACTGCCCTCAACACTGCCCTACGGACTGTCTCCGGGTGCCTGAGAGCCACCCCAACAAACCACCTACCTGTCCTCGCCGGTATCGCTCCAGAGGTCAGACGAAGCCTGTCTTCATGAAAGACAAATGTAAAGACCGTCAGAGACACCACAGCGCAATCCCGGCGCCATTTGTTAATAAAATAAGTATTAATGTTTGGGTCAGGCAAGATGGAGGGACCAGTGGAAGTCTTCAGAACCATCCAGGCTTCACAATGCAAGATGTTCTTGGCCAGCACCTGCCCCGAAAGCAATGGACCCCCTCAACCGCCTGAGGACAGGCGTAGGACGCCTGGGCAGCCATGCAGAAATGGGGTCTCGTGGACAGTGCCCACTGATTTCACAAACTGTGGAACACATTTTTGCAAACACTGGCCACCGAATGGCGATTGGTCTAAAATCTGAGTCACGCTGGACTGGCTTGCCTCAACGGAGCTGAAGGTCTAAGGACATACGCCAGAAAAGAAGAAATATACAATTTAGGCGGTTCTAGATGATTTTAAACCTTGACTTCCATTTCTTTTGCATAACAAATAAAACGTAACTCTTTCAAAGCATTCTGTCTATATTTTCCAGGTGGTGAAAAGCAGGCAGTTTGAAACAGGCATGGATATGTGCAGTGTGCTCTGGGGATGGGGATCATGACCTTGAGCATGTTAAGGAAACCTTGTGGTATAATGAAGAAAATCAACTTTGTATCAATCAAGTCCTGTATTTTTATGTGGCTGTATTGTTTGAATTAAAAATGCATAGAAAAAAGAGAGGTATCAACTTCTGAAATGAAAATAAAAACTAAATAAAATATCCAATGAAACGGCATCACAAAACATCTGAACTAAAACGAAGAAGGCATCTTGCAAACTAAAATCAGCTTGGAACTTTTTTCCAGAGCTTTTTTGCAACAATCACGCTCAGGCGGCATGTAGTTATGTTTAGGAACTGGACTTGTAACTCAGAGGTTGCCGGTGCAATTCCCAGGTGGGACACATCTGCTGTTGTACCCGCTGAGCAAGGTACTTAACCTGAATTGCTTAATAAAATATCCAGCTGTATAAATGGATTGTATGTTAAGAAATGTAGACTGTGTAAGTTATGTTAGAGCTGTATTAAATGCCTAAAATGTCAATGTAAATGCACTGTAAAGAATGCAAGTAATATTGAAAAGCACCTTGGTGGATTTTTAATTCTTTGGAGTTGTTTTGCATCCACAGGCCCTGGGGCCCTTATTAAAATAGATGGAACCGTGAATTCCAGCATGTACCAAGACATTTTGTCCAAAAACCTTGTTCCCTCTGCCAGGAAGCTACACCTTAGCCGCAGATAGACCTTCCAACAAGACAACGATCCCAAACAAACATCCAAAGAAACACACAAAGACCAGATCAATGTCCTGACGTGGCCATCTCGGTCTCCAGACCTGAATCCAATTGAACGTTTGTGATTTGAACTCAAAAAAGCAGCCCACAATGTCAACCCAAGAATCTGAAGGAACTAGAACAATTCTGCATAACCTCGTACGACACTGTAGAAAGCGACTACTTGCTGTCACACTACTGTGACTACTTGGTATTCCAACTGAACTAGATACTTTTCTTGCAATTTCCACATTCACAGCAATTCATACAGTAGCTGCACTTGTCTCTCAGCAAAGTTAGCCGTGTTGACAGCCTCTACTAGCTTGGTTTGTCTGAGTACTGTGCTCCGGTCTGGTACCGCAGCCCCCATGTGAAGAAGCTGGACACTCCCCTCAACACTGCCCTACGGACTGTCTCCGGGTGCCTGAGAGCCACCCCAACAAACCACCTACCTGTCCTCGCCGGTATCGCTCCAGAGCCTCACCTGTCTTCATGAGAAGTAAAAAAAGAAATAATAAAATAAAATAAGTATTAATGTTTGTCCACTCGTCTGTGCTTTCAATGCAATTTCGGTGTGGTTCCTATAAGTTTTTTCGCTCTGAAAATGGAGGATTTGATTTCTAAACTGATACATTTTTCAAAACTGGACTTTTACAACAGAGTCACGGAGATTTTCGTCAGAAAGAAAGGCGAATGGACTTCATTTACAAGTAAAGGTAAGCTAAGCAATATTTTCACTTTAACTTGTGCGTGTGTCAGGATTATAACAAAATAATAGCAGTGGAAATAGCCTAACTGAAATGAAAATAAAAACTAAATAAAATCTACAATGAACGACACAAAACTAACTAAAACGAAAGTGAATTGCATCTAAAATCAGCTATATTTTTCCAGTTTTTTAACAATCACGTTCAAATTTTCCCGTTATTCAGCGCTTACATAGCCGAGGCCAGGGGTCGGTAGGAATGCCCCTCCGGTCCTCGCCGTCAGATATAACGTCTTTTTTTAATAATTGGGGCGGGTTATTTGGTGTGAAAATCAGAATGTTTATGTTATCTGTATTAAAACATTGTATAATAGCACTGTACATCTGCATTTTCAGTGTACCTTGGTGGATTTTTAATTCTTTGGAGTTGTTTTGCATCCACAGGCCCTGGGGCCCTTAGTAAAATATATGGAACCGTGAATTCCAGCATGTACCAAGACATTTTGTCCAAAAACCTTGTTCCCTCTGCCAGGAAGCTACACCTTAGCCGCAGATAGACCTTCCAACAAGACAACGATCCCAAACAAACATCCAAAGAAACACACAAAGACAAGATCAATGTCCTGACGTGGCCATCTCGGTCTCCAGACCTGAATCCAATTGAACGTTTGTGATTTGAACTCAAAAAAGCAGCCCACAATGTCAACCCAAGAATCTGAAGGAACTAGAACAATTCTGCATAACCTCGTACGACACTGTAGAAAGCGACTACTTGCTGTCACACTACTGTGACTACTTGGTATTCCAACTGAACTAGATACTTTTCTTGCAATTTCCACATTCACAGAAATTCATACAGGAGCTGCACTTGTCTCTCAGCAAAGTTAGCCATGTTGACAGCCTCTACTAGCTTGGTTTGTGCACGTGCGGCGCGTTCACATAGCCTACAAAGTGTTCAGGTTTGAGGTTTTGAAAATCTGGTCGCCCTACTCTGATATCCAGTGCCTCCCCAACCATTGACCTCACCGCACGTCACTGGAACACCCTGTCCTCATACCTGAAGAACTGGCACCTCAAGCTCAGTGTTGACAAGACCGTATCAACAATGTTCCACCTCTACAATAAAGAAGCGACCCGCGAAATGAACATCATGGTTGACAACGCCCGGCTACAGTTCCATCCATCCCCCACATACCTCGGTGTGAAGCTTGACCGAACACTGTCATTTAAACAACACCTGGACAGTGTCAAGGCAAAGACAACCGCCCGTGCCGCGCTGATACGCTGTCTAGCTGGCACCACATGGGGAGCCACCACAAAGACACTCCGCATCTCCACCGAGGCCCTGGTCTTCTCCGCTGCTGAGTACTGTGCTCCGGTCTGGTACCGCAGCCCCCATGTGAAGAAGCTGGACACTGCCCTCAACACTGCCCTACGGACTGTCTCCGGGTGCCTGAGAGCCACCCCAACAAACCACCTACCTGTCCTCGCCGGTATCGCTCCAGCGGAGGTCAGACGAGAGGGCAGCCACGCTGGCCTCGCTCGAAAGGCACAAACGAGTGAATCCCACCTCCTCCACAAGACCGCCACGGAGACACCACAGCGCATGCGCCTCAAGTCCCGGCGCCCATTTGTTACACACGCCCAAGAACTGCTCCGCATAACACCATCTGACACCTCCAAGGCCTCCTGGGTCAAGGCAAGATGGAGGGACCAGTGGAAGTCTTCAGAACCATCCAGGCTTCACCACTACATTGAAGACCCCACAGATGTTCTTGGCCAGCACCTGCCCCGAAAGCAATGGACCACCCTCAACCGCCTGAGGACAGGCGTAGGACGCTTCGGGGCAGCCATGCAGAAATGGGGTCTCGTGGACAGTGCCCACTGCGAATGCGGGGACCCATCATAAACACATGGAACACATAATAAGCAGCTGCTCCAAACACCGGCCACCGAATGGCGATCGTGGTCTAAAGGACCTGGACGATGACACGCTGGACTGGCTTGCCTCAACGGAGCTGAAGGTCTAAGGACATACGCCAGAAGAAGAAGAAATATACAATTTAGTGTGCAAACAAGGTTCTAGATGATTTTAAACCTTGTTCTCCACATTCCATTCTCTTTTGCATAACAAATAAAACGTTTTCACTCTTTCAAAGCATTCTGTCTAGTTTGGACATGGACACATGTACCAGGTGGTGAAAAGCAGGCAGTTTGATACTTTCGCACCCAACAGGCATGGATATGTGTGCAGGGTGCTCTGGGGATGGGGATCATGACCTTGAGCATGTTAAGGAAACCTTGTGGTATAATGAAGAAATCAACTTTGTATCAATCAAGTCCTGTATTTTTTATGTGTGTAGCTGTATTGTTTGAATTAAAAATGTGGTCATAGAAAAAAAAGAGAGGTATCAGTGTTCTGAGCTACAATAAGCTGTTCGCGTGTGACTGTCAGCTTAATCGAGGGCATATCCACAGACAACGGTTTCTCCTCTTTACCTTCTCTGTCTGGCACGGAGGAGTTTGGACATCGTTACTAAACGCGGACGTTAAAACAGAGTCAGACAGATTCACCTGCTCGCCCCATTTCCGTGACTGCGCTCGGGTAAGCACGCAGGCGGGGAACACATCAGGGGGAGATTGCGGGATGTCGGGCGTAGCGCACGTTTCTGGTTGTTTTAAAACTTCCAGTACAGGTAGCACTTTACCACCTGCTATATCGTTCCCCATGATAAAGGCTACACCTGGGACTGGTAAAGCGGAACGCACGGCTACCTTAAAATACCCAGAGACTAAATCGGTCTTAATATGCACTTGATGCAATGGAACAGTTACAAAGCCCATTTCGATTCCCTGTACTATTACTTCCGCACCACAGGAAGTCGCATCTGATAAGGGCAAGACACCAGCCAACAGGAAGGATTGCGACGCACCAGTGTCTCTTAAAATCCGAACTGCCTTCTGATCCTTTGAGTGCTTTGAGTCAAAAAAATGACTTTTCTGGTGCCTCCCTGACATCCCCAAAAGTGTCCCCAAGTAAATCAGCCAGTGCACAGGTCCTCTTAGCAGGTGGGGGACCCTGTGGTGCTTCTTCCTCTTCAGCAGTTTCATCTTCACTGAGCTCCTCCTGTTCCAATCTCACCACTCCTTCCTGCAGGGTACAACAAATGAAACAGTGGGACAAATTGGGTTATGTTTGAAATTTTATTATGATCAATATTTGACACGATTCTGTTTATTTAAGTCTACAACACCTGTCACACAGCATTAGCAAAGCAAAGTCTATAGTTTCATACATGCATGCTCTACACGTCATGTTATC
Source organism: Aldrovandia affinis (assembly GCA_029706075.1). Classification (NCBI taxonomy): domain Eukaryota; kingdom Metazoa; phylum Chordata; class Actinopteri; order Notacanthiformes; family Halosauridae; genus Aldrovandia; species Aldrovandia affinis. The sequence continues at coordinate 2,840,336 of JAINUG010000074.1, read as the reverse complement.
ATTGTTAAATAATATAACTCCAGAATAGTCAGTAGGCTATTAACAATACACAAGTAAACAAGTATTATGGACAGGAAGCTAGATTCACTACGGCAAATCTATTGTAATAGAATGGTTTTAATAGAAACCTGTATCAATTTCAATTTCAGCTACGTCTAGTGCCCACACACACACACACACACACACACACACAGCTGCAATAGGCATTATGAACTAAAATGTAATTAAAATATAGAATTTAATGTAAAGCTGGTATTATTTTATGTGTTTGGCATTTATTGAGTTTAGCCTACCTGAGGATGCTGCTCCGCTATTGCTGAAGCTTCATCGACCACTCTTCTGTATGTTTCTCGTCTGTCATCATCCGACAAGAACGGCAGACTTTTGAATCTTGCATCAAGTGCTGATGCGATTTTAAGTTTGGTCTTCTCCAAGTCGCCAGCATACCTTTTCTTTAGGTCTTGGTGAATGGCTTCCTTGATGTCTTTAACAAACTGAGTATCACCAAGGCTCTCCTGGGTGGCTTGCAGAAGCTGTGCGTTTAGAGGGGCTATCACGGAAAGTGTCGGATTGCTTTCATCCGACATAACACATGTCGCTACCTTGACCGGCTTCAGAGTTTTGACCAATTCTTCGGCATTAGATATGTCCGATTCTGTGAAGGTGTTTATCTCCTTCTCAGCTTTCTTACCTCAGGGGACAGCAGTGCGGCGGCGATCGCTGGCTGCTGCTCGAGAAAACGTTCAACCATGCCATAAGCGCTATTCCATCTCGTCGATAAAGTGTAAAGCATGTTACGAAAACCTATATTTTCGACCACACTAGAAGGGCGAATGGTCTTTGCATATAAAATGAGAAATTGATTCTGTGATGCATTTAGCCTTTTCCGAACTGCTGGGGAGCTTACTAAAACATGTATCCAGCGTTCGTTGTTTGCTGCTTGCAACATGTTTGGCTTCCTCTGCCGCCTTGTCTGATAACTCAGGATGGTGTCGAGTGATATGGGCCCGTATGTTTGTCGTATTACCACAATACTTTATTTTTCCGTGGCATAGTTTGCAGGCAGCATTGCTCATGTCTAACTCATTTTTACCTAGTAAATTATGAAAGCCAAAGTTCTTCCAGACGTGCGATTTAAATGGTTGAGGTGCAGCATGAATCTCGCGAGTGTCGTCCGAAATGTTTGCTGTTTCTGAATATAGCCTTTGTATTCCTACCTAGCTAGGCTACTACACGTGAAGCTGCGCTTCTAGCCGGAAGGAAATCATGAACGTATTTGTTTGAATAGATTGCATTGCGCCATCTGTAGGATTATAAGCGGCAACGTTTTTTCCGACTCGAATAAAAAAATTATTAAAATTAAAAATGCCTTAAAGTACAGACAAAATATCGATTTGGGAGGCAGCGTGGCGATTTAAAAATCGTCACACACAAGAATCGCGATTCGTAATTGAACAATACTAACAATACAAACCTTTACAATATTATTAACACACACAATCGCTCAATCTCCCGGACGAGCCCCCAATTATGTTACGACCCCGATGTGTTTAGGGGTACTGGGGAGTTCGTAACATTAAATAAATTAAATAAGGATCGGGTGATGAACGAAAATGGGGGTAACTAATAAAGCCAAGGCAAGAGGGGAGGTGCAGTCGGTGTTTATATACATATAAGTGACAGTAGTGAGGCTATTTACATATTTACAAAGGTTAAATACAAACACAAAGACACAAGGCCAAGGGACACGGATCCATGTTGCCAAAGAAATGAACTAAATAAAACAGAACAGGGCTAGCTACAAACAAAAACTAAGATAGGCTGACCATCTAAACTTTTATACAAAATAAAAGTCTACCTATCTAATCTATACTAGCTACCCGTAAACAAAGGTACACAGATGGCAACCACCCCTTTCCTACTGTGTCTATACACAGGATCGACCTACCAATGAAAATGTATAGAGGCCTCCCTCTTACCTATCCCAAGGCCTATGTGGGAACAAACAGGGAATACAACCTCAGTCTTTCAGTCTTTCAGTCTTTCAGTCTTTCAGTCTTTCAGTCTTTCAGTCTTTCAGTCTTTCAGTCTTTCAGTCTTTCTCAGTCTTTCAGTCTTTCAGTCTTTCACACTCTCTCAGTCTCTCTTAAACAACAGCCGAAACAAACAAACAAAAATCGATTCAGTCATTGGGTTTTTATGGAGGGGCAGGTGATTGATGGAGGCAGGACCAGGACATACAAATGATTGACAGTGGGGAAGGCGAATGGAATGGCGGATGGCACTCCTGCAGAACACGGAAACAGAGAAGACAAAAACACACCTACACGTGGAACGTAACAATTGTAGACCACTGTATAGTTCCATAACCTTCCAATGAACTTCAAATAATATATTTATGAAGATTCAAAATATGTTGGATTACATTTAAAATAATAGTTTGGGGTATGAATAATTGTGATTCAGATGTTTTCTGGAAACAAATAGTATTAATAAAACAAAATGTTTTTCTGAACAATTGTATTTGTAATGTAGGTTTGGAATTTTCAGAATTTTTTTAGCATAAAATATACCTCTTTACCTATATAGTTTATTTTATACGATCTATTTTGTTAATCTTTATCAAGGGCTTTGGATAAAAGCGTCTGCTAAATGGCATGTCACATGTCAAGGGTATATGAATAAAAACAAAGCCTACTGGCATATCTGCATATGATCCATAAAGTCAACGCAGTGAGACAAAGCCTGAAACAAACCACAAACTAACCAGCTCACCACACCTTTTGGCATACGCCGAAGATTAGGACAGCCTGATTATTCAGCTATCGATTATAGTGGGAGCATTCTGTTTTTCCCTTGATGCTCGTGCGTGCCACGTGTAGGAGGAGCAAGCTGAACAAGCAATGAAGAATATGCCACACAGACGAACATGACAGACAGGGCACTATAGGATATAGGAGACACACTCATAGTTCCCCCCAACATTTGCAAACAAGAGGGAGGGGGAACAGATAAGGACTAATGACAGGGCAAAGACAGTGACGCAACAGACATGAAACCAATCGTTGCTATATTGCCTCCCTCTTTCTATTTCTAAGGGCGGAAAAACGGGTAGTGAAAACTGCCCCTCAGGGTCCAAATATTCAAGCCCCAGTAGGTGGGGGAGCTCTGGATCCAGTAGCCGGCCAAGTTTTTCAGGGGAGCGAGCTCTCCCACAGGGCCAGCGCCAACTGGGGCCTTAGACCAGTGATCATTGTGCTGTTTTCTCTCTTCTGTAATCTTCAACAAGTGTGGTGATTTCCGCATGGATTCACACGGCTTCTGACACCAATGAAGTGTTAGCATCAGAATAACCTGACTGAGACTACAGCTCAATGTTAAACATCTCACTATCAGCTTTATTTGACATCGTAACAAGTAACAAAGAACACACTGTACAGCCTAACACGACAGATAGGGCACTAAATAACATACGAGACAAACTAAAGGTTACTCCCAACATTTGCATACAAGAGGGAGGGGGAACAGAAAAGGACAAAGTCAGCAGCACAACAGACAAGAGCCCAGTCTCCGCTACACAATTGAACAAATACAATTTTCCTTTAATTGTGTGACAGCTTTGTTTAGGTTCGTAATATTAGTGGACACTACAGGTTACGTACACAATGGGACCTTGATGGGTCTATTTCAGACTTTTCTCCTTCAAGCTAATGCCTGGTTGATAATATTTTGTGCCGGCATATCTGGTATCTTCAATCAAACCAAAGAACAATCATACATAGACTTTGGTGAATCAGAGACATCTGTGCATTTATTAAATCAGATTTATTATCTGAAAATATGTTTGATGTTCAACACCAATATACAGATATTGTGCATTTATGAAAACAGTATGACCAAGTATCTCCAGTATCTTATTTATGCTCACCATATACATTCAGCTTTTCTAAAATGTTGCTTGTAAAGGAACACTCATGTTACTGGTCAATGAGGCATTGAGGTTCTAGTCGTCAAAGAACTTACCTACCTCGTAAAGTTACCTATTTTCATTGTTTATCTTTGTTTACCAGATGCAGTTCCATTAATATTCTCGGCCTCTCCCTGCTACAATGGTATATTACAAGTGCCATTTAATAAACTGTGTACCTACAACGTAACGTTAGTTCTGCCCCTGTACAACTATGTACACACATGCTGCAGCAGGAATCTGCTATCATTGATGCAACGGTATTTGGTCTTTGAAGCACTGAAACCCAATTAAAGCCCGAAGAGTATGCATTTCTGCGTTTATGTGCAACAACAGTACATCCGTCTAATTGTTTTGCTTGTTTAAAATTACATGTCATTTTTAACATTTATGACAATATTTAATTGATTATTTTAAGTTATACAATATTTACTTTCGCTAATAAACATCAGGCACTTGATATGGACGCCTCGGGTCCTGAGAGAGAACTGAAGCTACGCAGGAGGCTGAGTGATAATGGAGGCAAGTAGCGTGCACGGAATAAAGTGATCTTCGAGAATGGCAGGTCTGTTCAATATACTATGGGGCTTGATTTAAAACTACAAAAAATGTCCCCGTTTTAAATATAATATCATTTGAGCTAAATTACAGGGATCTTGGCAACGGTGTCGAATACCTCATACCTAGCCAACTCATGTGGTCCTTAGAATCGTTAGTTTTTGTTGTTGGTAGCTAGCTAGTTAGCACTAGCTAGATATCTTGACAAAAACATTGACATTCTACGTAACCGACATTGCTATGATATAGCGTGATGTTATTCATTGTGGATGGTTTGTTTGTCAGTATAAACTGTTAACCAGTTTGCTAACTTCGCTCGCTGTAATTGCAGAAGCTAGCCATTGCTAGCTGCCTAGCAGGATGTGTCGCTTTGACGACTTGTCTAGCCAGCAAAGTAGCATAGCAATCAAAAAGGATAATTCGTTGAATATACTACGTTATGCGAGTTGGGTGAGATTATCCAATTAACCAGTCAGCTAGCTATACTATCATGGTTGGTACTGTTCGTTTCCTAACGTTATATGTGGAATTGCATATGATTATCTAGCTGCTAGTTCGTGGGCCAGCATTACTTGCCACTTCGAATAATAATGAAGACATAATTCCATAGTTTAATTAAATGAGTACCCAGCTAGCGCGAGCTAACTTTGACATTCATATCATAGCCGAATATATTGGCTACCAAGCAGATATATATATATATATATATATATATATTAGCTAACAGTAGTATTGCAAGCGAATATAAATCGTTAAAAAATGCACTATTTTACGCTGAGTTGGATTATAAACTGGATGTTCAACCATTATAGTAGCTAACGTTAGCTAGCTATGGCTGCTATTTAATTACGTTTATGTAGTTAACGTCCATGTGAACAATTGCATAAGATTAGCTAGCATGAGGAAATGTGGGACACTTTGTCCCCTTAACCATAACGTAGGTAAGCCGTTCGACGAAATGAGTATCTCGCTTGCAAAATTCAAAGTCGAATGATGACTGGTTGACTATGCTGCTTTGATTGCAACCACCTGCCTAGCACTAGCTGGTTAGCTCTGCCTTGTCTCGAAGCGAGCCTTGCACCCTGATTTAAGCTAGAAAGCTGAAACGTGTTGCCTCATTGATACTGTAACTAAAATAATGTATTCCCCTTTTTCCAAAGGTCTGACTTGATGCTAATACAGGTAAACATCAACCCACATTGTGCATCAGCGGTGGTTAACGGTCCCACTGCGAGTTATTTTGGCCCAGTTCAGTGGACATCATTTTGAGATCTGTGGTTGTACGCCTCAGAGACGATGTACTGCCTTCAGTGGTTGCTGCCGGTTCTCCTCATCCCGAAACCGCTGAATCCGGCTTTATGGTTCAACCACTCGATGTTCATGGGCTTTTACCTGCTCAGCTTTCTTCTGGAAAGGAAGCCGTGTACCATTTGTGCCTTGGTATTCCTGGCAGCCTTGTTTCTGATCTGCTATAGCTGCTGGGGGAACTGCTTCCTCTATCACTGCCATGATTCTCCACTGCCAGACTCTGCGCACGACCCGAGCATTGTAGGCACCTAGATCACTCTGGCTGCAAAGTATGATCCCACCTCGTATGCTGACTCGGCATCTACAAGGACACTGCACAATCTGTATCTAGGCTGTGAATCTTATCCCAACCTTCAACTTAAATGCTGAGGAACATTGTCTTTTATATGTCCTGCCTCTGTTTGGGCAGGAAAGATTGTGTTCTCCACCATAACCCTTGATCTGGATTTGTGTGTAAATCCTTCCCCGTATCCCCCACTCAGCATTACTGGATCTACAATTTGCATGGATTGCCTTTAGCCTTTTATTTCCCATCCTGTTGCTGATGTGATCTTTGTGTTTTTGTAATAACAAGATGCAGATAGTTCCAAAAGGGTAGAGAACAATGTTTCTGTGTATGTTTTGGTCGTGGAAGTGGAATACCATTTGGAATGAGAAAGTCTTAAGTGTTAAATGGCTGGAAAAAATTGTGAATAACTGTCCCTGTGTAGATCTATGGATGTCAGACGCCTCACAAAAACAGCAGAGAAATTGAACAAGGAGTTCAAGGAGCATGTCCTCCCAGTTCTTTGTCGTAAGGTGGTATCAGCACATTGTAATTGATATCACGCCTAATTAAATAAAGTTGACTTCTTAAAAACCAGACAGGAGTTATTTCCCATGTGCTAGAAATGAATGAGATATGGTTTGTGTCTTATTCTTCATAGCAAGTGTGAGTTCTTGACAAAGCAGACCCTGCTGACCACAATGTTATCTATCACTGGTTGACTTATCTGATCAGTCTGCGCATGGTCTGTTGTCTGCTATTGTTCGGGTTTGGCTGACGGGAGAACTGGTATTGGCATTCTACTTAAAGAGAGCATACTTGAGCCCTGGGGATTAAATTTTGCCGAGTGTGGCCTTTGCCTGCTCTGTTTTAACGAAAATCCAAAATAGCGATAGCGTTTAAAATTAAATTGCTGTTTGTACTCTAGCAGCTGTTCAGAAAAAGTTGGGGCCCTTTTTAAATGAGTGAACACTTGAAGAGCGGTCTGGGGGTTAATTCGATGTCTCGGGAGTGACTCCATACTGGGTTATGGAAGTGAAGAGCGCAGAAAATGGGGACCTGAGCATCAGCAAGCAGTCTCACCATTAGCCATCCACTCAACTACAGCCACCACAAGTTCATAGAAGGTTTCCTCGTCTATGTTTAAGGGTACGTTTTGACAATGAAACCAACAAAACGTATGTATTGTGTAAATGTTTGTTTTGTTATACTGTTGGCAATGATAAACTGTTTGTTATCATGAAATTAGAGTACATAGGCTAGTTCTAATTTGATCTTTTGTGAAATTGTGTGGAGCCCATATTTTTGTATTTGACATTTCTGATGTATTATTCCAGGTCGATGTCTAATGTTTCATGTTCCTTTTAGTTTGAAAGCCTTGGCAGATTACAAAGCAATTTCTCATGTATATAAATGAGGTACTGAATGATGCACACATTTGTGGGGTTTCTAATGCATGTTTGGGCCCAAGCCCATTTTGTGCATGATAGTCCCTCTTGCTTTGATGTGGGATCAGGAGGGTCCTATTCCTCAGCCACTCGGAGAAGCACTGAAAATAAGTTTCTAAAAATGAATCTGTAGATGCAATGCTAGTTTTGACTGGGAATGAATGGCTTCATTTTTGGGTTCCAACATGGGAAAAATGTACAATTCCACAATCCTTTGCCAATCCCTTGATCTCCCAAAATCTTCAGAAATGTCAGCCAGCTTCACAGATGGGAAAAATTCTGCGCAATTTCTCTGCGTGCTTGAATGCAGCCTTAGATCATATGACCCAGAGCCTTCTATTTTCATTCTGTCTGTTTGGGAAAGTGTAACTAGAGCGTTTGATATTTAATACAAGAAATAATTGCAGGCGTAAAATTAGCAGCTGCTGCTCCAGGCTCTGGTTGGCTGCTGGGCTGGTGAGAAATGATATAGGGACTGTACACATGGTTTGCTGGCCTATAGTTTGTGCATTTTAAACAAGCATCAGTAGTGGGTCACAAAAACAAAGCTATATAGGTTGCACAATGTCTAATGTGCATGGTGTTGTTAGGGTTTCTTTTAATCAACTCTTTTCCCATTTCCAAGCGTGGTAAAGCAGATGAACCAATCATTGTTGCTGCTTACTGCCCATGTTGGATGTAAGATTTTGGAAATCATTGGTATTATTTCAGAGCACTGTTATACTCCTCCAAATTTCAGTCCTGTACTTGAGGTCATTTATATCAGTCCTAAAGTGGGGGAGGTGTCAGGTACCAGATGTGTTCAGTGAGACAACTATGCTTAATTATTTGCTGTTTAGAGACTTGTGTTAGAACAATGGTACAGTAAAACCTCATGGGCCAATCAAAATGGCCAAAAGGTTAATGTAATTGAACATTGTTTGAAAGTGTGGACTGCTGCATTAGTTATTGCAAACAATAAAGCAAATGCAAAATGTTGTTCAAATATAACAGGGTTTCTCGCTGACTGTATCTTCAATTCCTGAGATGCTGGTTTGCCATTTTCTTTTCAGAGGCTTTGTTGCATTCTCACTGATTGGCACCGCTGCCAGCAGGAGCTTTCGAGGGCTGTTCGACTCCCTCCTCCTGTCTCTGCCCTGCCCACCCTTCACCCATCCTCCCATTTGCCCCTCTGTTGTGTATTCGTGAACTAGTCTGTTGAATGCCATGGTCATTCATGGCAAATTATTTTTTATTTCTTAAATATGGCAATATAATGTTTTTTTTGTTTAACATTTCTATCTTATGAGTAGCGTCTTTCCTTTTCTCCGGAGCGAGGTTGGATATTTATGGAACATGAAGTGTATTCAACGCGAAAGTATAACCGCTGTCTGCCAATATAGGCAATCTGCATTGCTGAAGTGCAATCAAGGCTTTTGAAATGAAAGTGTAGACCTTACTTAAACGTGCTGAAGAGCTGCTGATTTTGAACATTTTTCTCTCTTAAAGGTCTTAGATTGACATTAGTGCCCATGAACACTCAATACTACATATCCAGTGGGTATAAAAAGTATTCACCCCCTTAGGCATTTTTCACATTTTCTTACTTCATGGAACCTGCAGCGTTTATCCAATGGACTACAGGGGCTGCAGTCCCGGGCCTCTGCAGTGAGGGGAATTTTATAATTTTTTTCCACATTTTTACCCTTTGAGGAGTACGTTTTTTGAGAGTTCTAGTTCCAATTTGTAGTGTTTTACTGTGGAATAGTCCATTTTGCATTGATAACCCTTTATGATGGCATTAATTAGAACTCTAGAATACATTTTAGAATGATCACACATTTGTGACCGTACTCCTCAAAGGGTTAATGAGTTTTGACATGTGTGCGTACGTGTAGCATTGCTGTACGTCTCGCAATATACGGCCGTTGATCGTGCCAACGTAAAAAATATGTTTTTGAGAGTGGAGTGCAAAAAACAAAAGGCAAGAAACGAAGAAGTTCTTTGTAAAATACCGAAGCTTACCTCTTTCTTCAAAACATTAACAGCAACCGATGCAGGCTCCGACATCAACATGCCCTGACGCTGAGGATGATGCAGATGCTAACCCAAGTCTTGCCACACCAGCCCAGTCAACCCGGCCGCCTTCTCCGGAAACTATACCGCCGTCACCAGGCAGAGATGGCACAGCCACGACATCAACCACGTTCGCATTGGAGACACTGATAACATCAGCACTGTCAATGCTGATGACAAAACTATTCCACTAGCAGGTGCAGACGCCACGGTCGGGAGGAAAGATGCAACAGGGGCAGCCACATCCACGGATGTAGCTTGTTGGGGACCCATTACCGAAGACTTGCGTAGCTATTAAGTGAGCAAAGGAATAAAAGCGTCCTTGTCATGTCAAAATAAAGACAACATTCACAGCATCAAAACGATCGTATAAAAGTCAGAAGAGAATTGAGTAAGACCTTGTTTTCATGCTATCTGCGTAATAGGGAGAGTTTTGCCTGTGAGTGGTTCGTTTATTCTCCAACAACTGGGAATGTATATTGCTTTTTTTGTCTGCTTTTCAGCGGGACACCATCTACCTTTTCTAAATCCAGGTTTTTGGATTGGAGATTGTAGATTGCTGCTCTGAAACAACCACGTTGTTCAGATTTGTGCAGTCACTCTTACATTTTTTTTTTTTCCCCCGGGATCACACCGCCAATGGATGTTTGGGATGGATGGACTTGAGCCCAATGTTAACGCTCGCGTGATGAGGCGCGCTCTGCGGCCAACAAAATGAACCGACTGGAGACCGCTTTCTTGTGTATATTGTGGAACAAAGAATTCAGACAACGAGTACAATCCTCCAGTGGATCTCGTTATGGCTGTGAATATGCTGTGATCACTGTCAAATTTCATGGCGGGTTTACATGACCAGTTTGGACACCTGGAGATGCAGGCCAAGGAAATGGGAGGAATACAGGTCTGTGGTATCTCGGCAGGTGAAGAGAAAACAGAAGGCAGATGATTCCAGTGCACCTGACCACATTCTAACTGGAGCTGAGAAGTTTTGTGTCAAGGTATTTTTAGTTATAATTGACAAACTAACAAGTGCTTTGCAAGCAAGACATAGGTCCTACACAGAGACTTGCGACTATTTTGGCTTTTTAACTCTAAAGTGCCCGTCTGTGACTGAAATACGCGAAGCAAGCTGCTATCTTCAGAGGAAATATAGTACAGATTTACAGGATGTTTTTGAGGATGAGCTTGTTCACTTTATTAAATTCTGTGACATAACTGATGATCTGTCACCAAGAAACCTGATGGTCTTACTGAGAGAAAAACGAATCCAAAGTGATTTTCGAAACGTGGACATTGAATTTATCTCACTCTCCCTATTTCAAATAGCACAGGAGAAAGATCATTTTCCAAGTTGGGCATTATTAAGAACAGACTGAGGGCCTCCATTGAGGAACATGGACAGAACGGGTTGACCATTCTGTCCATTGAGCATGATCTGCTGCGCCAGCTGGATTTTAAGGATTTAATGAAGGATTTTGCATCAAAGAAAAGCAGGAAAAAGGCCTTTTAATGTCATCACTGGTAAGTCTGATTCTGTTTTTAATATGCTAGTTTGAGTCTTGAGTATTATCATGTAGCTTATAAACAAAAATGACCAAGATATTCTATTCAGCGACGCCGATATGCATTTCTCATACAAATAGAATTCAAATGTTGTTTTTCTTTTGTGGACTGTTTGCCGTGTGATAAAACTGCTCAAAATGTGATTATCCTGCCGCGGTGTATTTTCAATATGACTATAACTGGCGTTCTTTTGTATGGTGTTGGTGTGTATTTTCCCATAGTCTCTTTGCACTGGTTTATTAAGGGGTAGTCTTGTGTTGCGTATCTTTGTGTCCGTGCGTGTGTCGCTGCGGTGGGGGGGTTGGGGCACCTCTGAGTTGCGTAGCACAGGGCCTCAAGATGGGCCGTGGGAATCAGTATGGATTTTATTGGAATTTCTTGCTACTGATCAACACAATCTGTTCTATAATGCCCTATAATGTCAAATAATAAAAAAACAAGCTTTTTCTTAATTACGGGGGGAAAAAACGTCAATAATTGATTACAAGTATTCACCACCTTTACTTAGCCTAATACTTGGTAGAAACCCCTTTAGCTGCAATTACAGCTGTGAGTATATTTGAGTAAGTCTACTGGCTTTGCGCTTTGCACATCTGGACATTTTTTCGACCATTCTTTACAAAATTGCTCAAGCTCCATCAGGTTGGATGGGGACCAGTGGTGAACAGCGATATTCAAATCTTTCCACATATTCTCAATGGGATTGAGGTCTGGGCTTTGACTGGGTCATTCCAGGACATAGATTTAATTACATTTTTTTAAACCACTGGCCTTTGCTGTATTCTTTGGGTCATTGTCTTGCTGGATAATAAATCTTCTCCCAAGTCCCAGATTTCTTATAATCTGCAGCAGGTTTTCCTCCAAGATTTGTCTATCTTGCGCCATCCACTTTGCTCTCTATTTGAAGTTACATTTCTAAGTTTCCCAGTCCCTGACCACAGAAGCATATTATTAGGCTCCCGCCACCATGTTTCATGCTAGAGATAGTGTTCTTGGAATGATACGCAGTGTTAGGCTTCTGCCAAACAGTGCCTAACGTTGATGCCAAAAAGTTCAATCTTGGTCCCACCAGACTATAGAATCTTCCTCCACTTGGTTTCAGCCTCCCACATGCCTTCTGGCAAATTATGCAAGATTTAATGTGAGTTTTCTTCAACAATGGTTTTATTTTTGCCACCCTCACATAAAGCGTATATTTGTGAAGTGCCCAGGCTATTGTTGTCCCATGGACAGTTTCTCCCATCTCTGCCATAGAACGCTATAACTCCGTTAGAGTTGCCATAGGCCTCTAGGTGGCCTCCCTAACAAGTGCCCTTCTCACACAGATGCTCAGTTTTGGAGAGCAGCCTGTTCTAGGCAAATTCAGTTGTGCCATAATCTCTCCATTTCTTTATGAGGGACTTAATGCTGCTTTGGGGGATATTCAAAGTCTTTGAAATCTTATCTTTCCCCTGATTGGTGCTTTTGAAAAACCTTTTCTTGGATTTGCTTTGAATTTTCTTTGGTCTTTGGACAATTGATTGCACCAGAGTTTATTTAGGTGTGCCTTAGAAAAAGGGGTGAATACTTATGCAATCAATTATTGTCTGGTTTTTATTTGTAATATATATATATACACACACTACTGGTCAAAAGTTTTAGAACACCTCCATTTTTCCAGTTTTTATTGAAATTTACGCAGTTTAATGGTACTCTGAAATTAAATTACTCTAAATTTTTTACTCCTCAAAGTAGCCACCTTTTGCAGATATAACAGCTGAACACACTCGTGGAATTCTTTCTACAATGGAAATCAAATATTGTTTGGAAAGTTCTTCCCAACACTGTTGCAGAAGTTCCCACAAATGTGTTGCACTTGTAGGTTGCTTTGCTTTCACCCTTCAATGACTGCTGGCCATTCCATGATTTGAAGCCTACCTTCTTGTTCTTTTCTTCTAAGGTAGTTCTGACATAGAGGTATGTTTGGGGTCATTATCTTGTTGTAGGATGAACCCCTGAACAATTAGGTGTAGACCAGAGGGTATTGCATGGCGCTGCAAAATGCAGTGGTAGCCCTTTTCGTTCAGGGTGCCAGTCACTCTGTGCAAGTTGCCGACTGGATCCAGCAAAAGAGCCTGGATCCAGCAAAAGAGCCCCAGACCATCACACTTCCTTCTCAATGTTTGACAGTTGGTGTCACACACTGAGGAACCATCCTTTCGCCTACTAGACTGCATACAAAAACCCTGCGTGATGAACCAAAGATTTCAATTTTTGATTTATCGGTCCATAAGACCTTCTTCCAGTCTTCAGTAGTCCACTGGCGGTGCTTCATGGCCCAGGCCTCTTTTTATTATTTTGCCATCTTGGCAATGGCTTTCTTACTGCCACTCGACCTGTCAAACCTGCAGCTCGAAGTCTTCTCTTCACAGTTGAAACTGAGACTTCCTTACTTCGACCAGTGTTAAGCTGTGCTTGAAGCTGTTGTCCTGTGAGCCGCCTATCACGCAAGCTGTTGACTCTCAGAAACTTGTTTTATGATTTTGTTGTGGCTTTGGATCTGTCAGACCTCTCCTGTCAGTTTCCTCCAGTTTCCAGTGCCTTTTGATGGTGTAGGAAACTGTACTCACTGACACCTTGGCCTTCTTTGCAATTTCTCTAAAGGGAAGACCTACACTTTTAAGGGTTATAATGGTCTGTCTGTCACTTTGTTAATTGCCTTTTTCTCGCCATTATGATAGCAATATACTACTTCCTGCAGTGCAATATTGTCCAAATAATGCTTCAGAGGGTGTAGTAACACAGTCTGTTCCAACACTGCTTTTATACAGACAGAGGGTTTGTAAGTAATCAACAAAAGTTGGGACACCTGTAGGAATTGTTTGCATCAACTTTCAAGGCGTAATTTACTTTTCATTGCTGCAGAACAGCTGTAAGTTGTTAACCCATTACTTGTTCCCTGAAAAGGGCCTTTTTTTAAAATAACTCTGAAATGTACATTATTTTTCAGTTTTTGGTAACCTAAACTTTTTTTTTTTTTTTTACCTCAGTTTACCGCTTACCTTTGTACCATTTCAGGTTATTCACTGGACTTGAACTGCTTAAATTTCAGTAAAAACTGGAAAAATGGGGGTGTTCTAAAACCTTTGACCGGTAGTGTATATATATATATATATATTTATGCCATTTAGCAGACGCTTTTATCCAAAGCGATTTACAGTACTGAATGCATTTATTTTTCAGTATATGTGGCCCCAATGGGAATTGAACCCAATTTAACCTAAGCATTGTCAATTCCATGCTCTACCTACTGAGCCACACAGAACAAAGCAATTAACAAAAAGCTTTAGATGTTTCTTTTAATTTGACATTATAGAGTATTTTGTGATGATCAGTGGCAAAAACAAAAATCCCAATTAAATCCATTTTGATTCCATGAAGTAAGAAAATAAAATGCCAAAGGGGGTGAATACTTTTTATACCCACTGTAAATGTATGAAATTGGCCTTGTGTAAAAATTCATAATACCATCTTTTATTTCTTGCCATTTTCCAAACGGGTGGTTCACTTCTTCAAAGTACTATCAGATTACCAAGTAAAATCAACTAATCCAAAGCCAATTGCAAAAAGGAATGGGACCGGACATTTTTACTTAAAATAATTGCCAATTACTGAAGCTAGGGGTGCACTTACTTTTTCCCCTACAGGGGTATTCAATGTTTGATGACTTTTTGTTGAGTAGATAATGGAAATGTAACTGGTGTTATTTGCTAGATCACACCACCTTTTATCTATAGTAGGACTTATGTGATGGTCAAACATCCCTTTGATTTAAAACTTACCAAATAAACAAGAAATTGGCAGGGAAGGGGCACTTGGGGCATTGGAAATATAAATAGCATTATATTAGCCACTTCTCTGTCATGTGCAAGTTATCTTTTCTACCTGTACAAAAGAAACACTGGGGTCTAGGGGCCTCCCGCGTGGTCCAGTGGTTACAACGTTCACCGCTGGACACGGCGACTGGGGTTCTATTTCCCATCGCGCCGGAGTCGGCTCTGACCAGGAGTGCCACGGGGGGCGGCAATTGGCTTTCCGCCCCAGGGAGCGGGAAGGGAAGCCGACAGGACGTTCGCTGCGCACAGGAGTGGCTCTGTAGTACCGGGTTGCGGTCGACGGCCTGGCGATTGCTGTCTCGGAGGAGACGTTACTTTGCCTTCGTCACTACCGGTCACAGGACTACGGCAGCAAACTCTCATTGCAAGAGGAGGAGGGGGGGTTGACTTGAAAATAGCGGGTGTAATTGGCTACCAAATTGCGAGAATTTTATTTAAAATGTTTTTCTAAAGAAACACTGCGGTCTAACACCGATGCAGAATTTTCAGTCTGCAAAAAAGTGTTGTATGAAAAATGAATATGCCAATCATTAGCATCTGAATTAAATCCAAAATGAGTTTAATTTCATCAGCTAACATAAGAGTGTCTGGGAGTAAAATGAATTGGTCTTGAGAGAAAGGCAAGTCTTAATTATAATCCTCTCTTGGATTTCCCTTCAGTTACTGGCTGGCAAATAATTAATGGTTTTACTTTATAATCGCCACGGCGATTATGTGTCCATTGCATGATTTGTGATGACGGGATGTGGAGCTTTCTGAACTCCAGTGATTGCTTTCTCCCGTAATTGCTTCAGTAACATAATGTGTTCCAGCTCCCATTAATCTATTTTTTTTTTTTTTTTTTTCCAGGCACAATAGTGGTTTACCTCCGCTGTAGCAACATGTGCTGGTAATGGCTGGGTGCGGGACATCCATTTGTACACAAGGGCATCACTGTAGTGCAAATCTTTTTTGTTTGTCTGTACACTTTCAGCAAGTACCCTGAGATATCAAACCTTTTAAAAAGAATAAAACCACAGTCCAGAAGAACAATGCAGAGCGAACATAGCAAGTTTTCTTGTAGCAGACCAAAGCCAACTGGTGACATGCTGGTGAACAATTGTGTGCTTATGCTATCTGAAGGGCTATATTGTTGTTATTGTTAAGATTGCTTGCCGATCTTTTCGGAGCTTAACATTAGTTTTGAGCCCTTTGTAACGTTAAGTATTTGTCAATCTGATTTACTTTCTGGGAAAGTGGTTGGATGTACCACGTTTATGTTTGTGTGACTAGGGTTTAAACCAGACACTTTCCTTGGTTTGTTTTTTAGAGAATTCCTTCTCTGGCCTTTAAAGAGATTTTTTTTAACAAACATCCTGAGATCACTGCTGTAGTATTACTGATATAATATTAAAACATTTAAAATTCAATCACCCACTAAACATATTGACTTCATACTTCATTCATATATTTTTGTATATTAAACAAATACCTGTAATGAAATATACTGACTAAATATTATTTATAAATACATTAAAAATGTTTTGGCTGTCCACTCCTGAGGGAGGGGGGAGGGTGGTCGGCACGAACTCGCTGTGAAGCCCGTAAGGGTGTCTCCAGAAAGGGGGCGGTTCTGTCTGGAAGGAGGCGGATCATCGCTGGTCTCGGAGAGTAGCTTGCCCCGTAGAGACAGGCGCAGAGTTTGTTGGGGGAGGGTTAATCGAAATAAATAGAGGGTATAATTGCCTTCCAAATTGGGGAGAAAGATGGGGATTTAAAAAAAATCATCTGGAACTCCATAATTGTATGCAAGTGTTCATACTATTTTATAAACTCATTGGCTTTGCAGAGCTTGGATCTCCCAGCAGATAAGAGCAGCAGGATGCTCCAGTTTCATAGAATGTCTGGCCATTCTCCTTGAATGCGATGACCTTTGACCTGTGGTACTGTCCAAGAGCACTACCAGGAGAGGGAGACTCTCAAATGTAGACATTTACTGTTCCTTCATAATATAGTGATTTCAGTGTCCAGGTTCTGGTACGCCTCCTCCTGCAACTCGCAGCAAATCTGATCTATTCGCTGAAAAGCAAGGTAGCCCTTTTTACCTGGAAGAAAGGAGAAGACACAGATGAAGGAAGGGCAAGCGAAAACAACACACACTTCATTGCTGGCTTCATAGATCCCTGTCTCTAATGATGCAATTTAGCCTCCCTCATTGGGTTACGATAGCGGCATGAAGAAGGTTTGAATGAGTCGTCGCTCCCGACAACAGGTCTTGCGTGGCCCTCAACAAGTAAACAAGACCAAATTCTTGCCAGAACTGGCCTGAAATATAATCCTGGTCTGAATCTGAATATAAGTAAAATCACTCTACCGTGAGTAGCCATGGAATAGACATATCTGTCACATTCGCACTGACATTTGATTGGCTATTACGAACCTTGGTATCGTAATCAGTATGACAACACTCGACACAGGGTTGGTCAACGGGGGTTTACTGTGAAGGTCAGATGCCCGTAGCATGTACTCATACTGTGCGCAAGATTGCAGATGATGCCTTTTGCTGTTGAAGAGCCTGGACACGAGTGTGATTCATTCACACCTCTGAGCTCTACGTGCTGCACATTGTGCCAGGTCATCCCGGTCGGTCACTGTCAGTCGAGAATGATCCACTTTTTAAACCGATGGCAAAAATATTGAATCACTAGCCAAAATCCGAACACTATCATTTAAAAATTATACCGTATGTGCATAAATATCGGCGCATTTCTTTTGATGCCCGGTATATATTTCCTGTGGATGTGTACGCTACACCGTAGCCTACATTTCTCCATGGCTAAGTGACCAGAGACGCTAAGGAGCAGATGGTGCGCGGGGCTCGGTGGTTACCGAAGGACAGGACCGTCTCTCGGGCCGCGCTGCGCAGATCCTCGTCCGCAGACCGCCACAGCTCCGCCACCTGCTCCACGCTCTCCGTGGCCTGCAAACGCACGGGATCGGATCATGCCATCGTAATCCTGCTTAAGCAGTCTTAACAGAGTCCCATCTACTCCAAGGAAGAGTAATCTACGCTCACTCCAGGAACCAAGACTAGGCTCTCTGAATAAGCCCTGACCAGAGTGGCGCTCAGCTTCTGTCAAAGGTTGAGGCCCTTTCAGAGGACGCTTCTAGGATGTTCTCCTTTCTCCATCGCCAACCTCTTCATCGCCCAACATCGCCCACTTGGAAACTCCCTCGTACCATCGATGCCCCCCCACCCCCAAAAAACCTCAAATCCCTCTGGAATATGGCGGAGCATTTGAAAATGAAATAAAGCAAAAACAAAACAGATTAGAGTAATGGCAAGGCAGGGGACTGGTAATCTGCAGCATTAAAGTGCTGAATCTGCCGGGATAAAGTGAATGCATTTGACCTGGAGCAACCCCACACGTGTCAGGCAGAAGAGCTCATCTATGAACGTGGACATTGTGCGCTCGCCTCCCGTCGCCCACGGAGACGGTACCCAAACCCACCACTTACTTTCAGACACTTCAGCGCCAGGCAGGCCCCTTGTCGGAGCTGGATGTTCCTGTCCCTCAGAATCTCTGTGTAATACACTATAGCCTGAGAATGATAAATGAAATAACAATTGCATCAATAAGGAATGCGTACATCTACATCTGACTTATTATGCAGCCTCAGGCAGTCTTAACCAGTTCTGTACTCTTTGTTTTCGAGAATTACAAGCCTAAGAAATCCGCGCTGTGCATTGCAGTTCCCTTTTAAAGCACTGAGCCTGACATTGAACATAAGAGTGTTTTATGACGAGGAAAGGCCATTCAGCCCGTCTACGCTTGTCATCTTACCTACACTCTAGAGAATATCCGGCACTGTGTTAAACCTTGATGTTGAAAAGCCCAAAGGGTCTCTGTTTCCACTACATGCCCTGACAAAGCTGCTCCACTAACTAACAACCCTGCGTATAAACAAATACCTCCTGATATCAGCGCAAAATTGACGTTTAGCTCTTTTACACCAAAGCGTCCCTTTGTTTGACAGACGGAACTCAACTTGAAATCCCAATTGTAGTTCACTTTGTTAATCCCTTTTAAACATTTTAATACTGCAATCAAATCCTCCTTAGTGTCCTTTTGCTGAGCTTTACACAAGTGCCTAAGACATTTCAATAACATGCAATAATACATATTGTAACGTATGCAATCTCACATCTTGTAAGTCGCTCCGGATAAGAGTGTCTGCAAAATGCTTAAAATGTAAATGCGTGCAGTAAGGCATTTCAATAAGACGTGTGTTATCGGGTTGGTCCTAGGCCACAGGCGCAGGGTATGGCAGAGCGTGGCTCTCTGGGCTGCGTGGGATGGCAGAATACCTTCGTCCTGAAGGTCTTGAAGTTGGACGCTCTGCAGAGGCAGGAGGCGGCCGCCTGGGAGACCTTGTGGTTGTCGTCCATCTGCAGGCTGGCCAGGAGCTGCAGGGTGTGGCCCAGAGGCTGCAGCTCGGCGATCCGCTTCCCTTTCAGCTTCTTCAGAGCCTTCCTCCTCTCCGGCCTCTCCAGGGCCGCCACCAGGTGCACTGAAACGGGACGCGCCGTGAGTTTCACCAGGTGCCCTGACACAGGACGCGCCGCGTTGTTCTCGCACAGAAGCGGCAGCTTGGATCAGGTGGTTGCTTCTCCTCGTAGAATTACCAGAGCTAGCTAATTCAGTTGTGTGTGTGTGTGTGTGTGTTTAACCAAGTACACCAAGGGTTGGTGTTTCTTGCAGTCTCGCAAGAGGCTCGTTGCAGATTTACGAGCCCAGAAGAGAGATCGTCCTGTTTCACACCATTTGGAGCAGCAACCAGATGTTTCTGTTTTCTGTGTTACATGATGGACGATGTAGGAGGAAGACTGCAGTCTGATTCTGACCAGATGGAATGTTTTGTTCCTACGATGTATGGGAAGGGGATATACCCTATGAACGCCTATGAAAAAATATATGGTCCATCAAACAACGAGTCCTCCTGCCCTTGGACAGGAGCGCCAAGCGTGTAGGCCGAGCCCAAACGGAGGCCAGCGCTCGACCGCTCGTCGCCGCTGAGCGACCCACGCGGCATACCTTCCTTGGCGAGTTTCGAGATGTGCTCCCCGAAGTCCGACAGGCCCCATCTGGTCAGATAATTGAAGAGCTGGAAAATGGTCACGTGACTGGTGTTGTGCAAAGGCGTGGGCACCATCCTGCAGCTGGACTGGATCTGCTGCAGAAGCCGGGCGAACACTGTGGCAGGGAAGCACACGAAAGCACAAGTGACCCTCTTGACCTAGCGCGGCCCGCTAGTCAAAGCAGCATTCGCTACTGTAAATCTATTGGGAGTAGTTTATACGTGTGGAAAAAAAATAATAATGTCCATCGCTGTTTTTCTGCTCTGAGAAGAAACCCTCACTGTATGGCAGAAGGTAAACATGTCGAACTTTTGAAACGTATCATATTTTTGGGTGTACGAGACAGACCGTAGGCACTATAAATGCAATATATAATAATAATAATATAACATGCCATTTAGCAGACGCTTTTATCCAAAGCGACTTACAGTAATGAATGCATACTTTTCAGTATATGTGGTCCTAGTGGGAATCGAACCCACAACGTAAGCATTGTCAGCGCCACGCTCTACCTACTGAGCCACACAGAACCACAATGTCTGTTTTTGAAGTAAATATCAATTTTTTTTTGCCAAATGCGGCAGATGAAGAATACTATGAACATGTGCAATTTAGTATAATAGGCTCCTCAATGCACGACAACTGACCATGTAGAACAGGGGTGCCCAAGTTCGGTCCTGGAGATCTACTGGGTGTGCTGGCTTTTGTTCCAGCCCTTCACTAACACACCTGAATTCATTCATCAACTGCTTGTCAAGACAATTAATGTTCAGATCAGGTGTGTTAGTGAAGGGCTGGAACAAAAGTCTGCACACCCAGTAGATCTCCAGGACCGAACTTGGGCACCCCTGGTGTAGAACATGAATGAATGCGTTCTGAGCCCCTCTCTATTCCAGCGGGGCTGGATCGCTGACCTGAGTCTGCCTGCCCTGGCTGCTTGGCCTTGACTTTGTGGATGAAGCGCTTCCTCAGCGTCTTCAAAAAGGTTTGCGTGGAGCAGCGGAAGACGGAGTCGCCGCTCGTACACTCCTCCCAGAACGCGAGCAGCCCCTTCTGTCTCTGCGCCTTCGGGACAACTGCAACGCAGCCAGGGAGTGGAATCAATCACAGCCAGGACACGCATGCATCAGCAGTCACATGGCAGCTGGGAGACATGTCATCAGCAGCTGCAGAATTTATACAAAATGTGTTACTGCAGCACCGGATGTGTTTTTTGCAAGGGTTCTCATTGTCATTATTTTACTGGTGAATCCAGTGGTTTAGAGTAGGTAGATAATTATCATAAATATGTTACTGTTGTTTTTTCTTTTATGAAACCGTTGTACACTGTAGAATGCACAGTGCCATTGTAGGTGTCATTATGAGACTGCAAACAAATATTCATTTCTCATTTCTACCACTAGGGGGTGGAAGCACATGAAATTCAGTATTTTAAAAGAAGATTAAAAAGGAACACCTTTCAATTGATGATGAAATAGCAAGCCTTGCTTTGCACTTAATTTCGAATCAATGCAAGGCTTGCTCTTTCATTGACTACACTGAAAAAAACTTTTCTGTTTCTAGATGATTATTGATGTCCTCAAGTAATCAATCAAGAGTTTGGACTGGTCGAAGAGGCAACTTGTGTCATAAACCAAAGATGGAAGGACCAGATTTTAGCTCCGAGGACGTGGTCTAGAACATTCAATTATGCTATACAGGTAAAACATACATATGATAAAAAAGTCATATTATTATTATATTTTAACCTGTAAGAGACACTATGCATACAGTCCTTAGACACCTTCTCAAAACTGGAAAGATTTGTGGAAAGTTTTATAGCATACCCCCATTTTTATCAAGTTATGTTATTCACATGGTAGGTATGTTTTTCTTATTTACTCCGGAACACAGCACACAACTACTCACTGTCTGTTGCCGAGTAAAAGTCTATCTTCTTCTCCAGTGACAACTTGCTAACTTTCTCTAATGCCTCGAGTTGTTGTGACAGTTCTTCGAACAGTTCCTTCTGGACAAGAAATGAATCCGTGGCCTTTATTTGCTGCGATAAAGTAGAAAAGATCCATCGTAAGGAACATAACCAAATCGAACCATCAAAAGGTCATAGCAACACTTATGCAGTACAGTAGAGTAAATGCACAACCGAAGTACAGCCATCCTGTTATGATCGAATTCAGATTTCTTCTGACATTTTGACACATTATTTCAAGTCAATACGTTTCAAGCAACACACAACACATTTAAAAAAACGCGAACCTGTTGTTTACACAAGCCGCTCACCTGCAGTAGGACTTTGCAGATTCCCAGGTGCACCTCTAGGGTCTGGTCCAAACTGTAATGCCCAGTGGTCAGAGGGATGCTACTCGATTCATCGGACGGCTGGCCGTTCTGTGTGAGCAGCTCCAGGCTTCTCAGAGTGCCCTGCTGGAACGAGCCGATCCTGCTGGGAGGAGAAACCGCCGGTGTTCACAATCTCTGTCACACGACGACTCCTCGATATGTTCTCAAAAGTGATAAAACTCTGCTTTCCCGAAGCCTGCGAAGTACACGTTCTGCCTTTAGTGAGGGATTTAGTGTCACTGGCATGGCCGCTAATAGAAAAGTGCTTATTTAATTGCTGATATTGAACATGTTTGAAATCCTTCCGAGTCTTCACCAAGTAGCTTCAGGGGAATAAACAATTTCCGATGGAAAAGCATTCTCATGTGACCTGTGTAATAAACACTGAGTAATAGCAGTGTTTTTTCAAACGGCTCAATAAAAAGAGGTCCTGGCTTTAAATGTCATGGTTAGTGCTTTAACTAGGCTTTTAAAATCAGGCCCTTAATGATTTGTCTTTTTCTTTCCACGTTTTGACGTTATCTACATGCAGGACTGGACTGGCTATATAGTCTACCGGGCAGATTCCCGGTGGGCCGGTCTAGTTTTGGGCCGGTAGAATTATTTTATATATATATATATTTGTAACTAAAAAAAAAATATAAAGGGCGCAATTTTTTCGCGTAGCACCCCCCCAAGTTACGCAAACTGGTTCTGTTCATTTATATTAACTTGATAATAAAAACATTATCAGGATATTTATATAGCCTCATTTTAAATATGTCGGGTCCCTCCGTACGCTTCATTCAGCGTTTGAAAGCAAACCGAGAACACCGCACCAGAACGCACATTTAAACTGACTAAGAAGCTAACATTTATAAAATGTAGTGTAGTGTAAAATCATCACCGCCTTTCAGGGGAGTGCACTGGAGCAATGGGTGTGGGTTGCATAGTAGTAACCGGAGAGTCACAGCTGGTGACTCAAAATTGTAAATAAAAGAATGGCCGAAAAAAATTGCTTAACAAACATTAACACTTGATGTCCACCAGGGGGAGCTTTGGTAACGGTTTCTGCAGAATGTCATTGATCTGTGCTGCATTATGACATACTATTGTGACCCTACCATGGCAGATGAAATCAAATCCTCACCCTGCGTCTCTCAGCCTTATGCTGCCCAGACAGGAGATCTCGTCTGCATTGAAATCAGTGGACAGGAAGTCAAAACTTTCCAGAACTTCCTCAACGGCCAGTGTCTCGGTAGAGGTGGTCTTATGCAGGTAAAGATCATTCTGAGGGGAGAAAGAGATCTAAGTGTACGTAATAAAATGCATTTAGCAGGGATCAATTCATTGATTCAAAAGTGTACGTGAATCAGTCTATATTGTGTTTGTATCCATATCTAATTGCACATTTGTACTGAATTATTCCAAGTTGCATTGGAGTGGAATTCTGTCACTAGCACCATGTTCTATACAATAGTGGAGATGTATAAATATATTTCTGTCTTACAGCAGTTTTATTTAGATACAGTTTTGTATGATCCCTTGAATACGAACAACCTGCCCTCTTACTTATGAGTTCAAATGAAATGAATTGGATTAAGTAAGAGCAGTCAATCGGTTATACGACCGTAGTTCAGAGATGACAGCTTCAGTATATGAACACCGAATCACACAGCTGCAGTTCCACGTCTGGACCACCGGGACTCACTTTCAAGACGTTGCCGAAGTCCAGGACGATCTTCTCCAGCCTGAGCAGCTCCCTCTCTGGCCGGTCCTGTCCCTGCAGCGCCGCCTCCAGGTCTCCCAGGAGGGCGCTGACCCGCCAGGCCGAGGCCCTCCTCTTCCCGCCGTCGGCCTCCGGCCCACCGGGGGGCGGCGGCTCCTCCGGCTCCGGTTCCGGCTCCGCCCCCGCGGCGTCGTCGGCGGCGCTCTCGGCGTCCCGCGCGGGGTTCTGCTTCAGGATGTCCGGGGTGCTGTAGCGATGCAGGGGGAGCGGGGAGCCGGGCTCGCTCTCCCCGGGGGTGGGAGGCCAGCGGTGCCCCGTCTCCCCGGGGCGGTCCTGCGCCTCCGGGCCCCCCCCCTCCCCCTCCTCCTCCTCCTCCCCCTCCCCTCCGATCTCCGCCTCGCCCTCCCCGTACAGAGAGGCGGTGAAGGCCTGCGTGGAGTCGGACAGGTAGCTCAGCAAGGACACCCCGCGGGACTCCCTCCGGCTCAGGGGGAACGAGCTCTCAGGGTCCTGGAGCTGCCTGACCATGGACTGGAACAGAGGGGGGAGGAGGGGGGGGGGGCTTTAAAAACATCCACCGCTCCTCGGGTGCAGTATAAAGAACTGTGTTGTAACCGTACTGTACTGTCCATCTGGAGGCAAGCATTTCACATTCCGGCACCGTACGGCCGAGGCCATAAGGATTCTTTGGGAACATTTGAGCCCGTTCCACATTTTTGGAATGTTTTGTCTCATATTTTCCAACACATGTTCACGCAGATTGCGCCATACACCACGGATTACTGCTTTTTTGCACTCGTGGTATCTGAGCTAACAGGGAATGCAGGTAGGGAGAACGCTGAATGAATCTGTGCGCTGTGATTCGCAACAGCATTTTAACGGAGGAATTACACTGATATAAACGACTTACGATGAAGTACTTCTCTGTGAAGCTGGGCGTGTTGGGAGGTGTCCAGCTGTAGAGAGACCCCTTCCTGCTGTGAACCGATAGCTTGCTGGACGAGGTGGAGATTGGCCGCATCTCGCCACTGTCAAACGGGCTGGAGAGAAGCCAGAGAGAGACTTGAGAACGGCCACTCTTGCAGCCACGTCAGGATGGACAAGGAAACTAGGATTGAGATCCATTTAATAAGAGTTCCATTTGAATTCTTTAAAAAGAAAGCATATTTTCCAAGCGGGCATTATAAGAACATAAGAATACATAACGACGAGAACGGGCCGTTCAGCCCATCGTCATGTCCTAATCTAAAGAGTATCTAGTACTGCATCTAGCCTAGACTTGAATAGCCCAAGTGTTTCTGCCTCTACTACCCGACCTGGCAAGCTGTTCCAGGCTTATATATTGTTGCCTACGGTTACATTGATTAGGTTAGGGTTTATCGTGGAATATTGCGAAGATATGGGTGCTACGGCGCTTCTTCCTCGCTCAGCTCATGCTACTTGTTTACATGAAGAAGACAGCGTGCCTGTGTACTAGGACAGCAGTTAGTTAAGTCACAGGCTGAAATTATTTGCTGTGTGTTAGAGATTGGTGAGAGCGGGTGTTGTCGGCCAACTGGAAGACCGTCAGCTTGTAAACATAGCCAAGGCGTCCTTGTGCGTTACGGAACGGAGTAACGACCAGCAGCCTCTTCGTCGCTGGGGTCGGCTCTGTTTAATTTGCCACGGCTGTAAAGAGAAACCATGAAAATGTCCTCCACCTGGAATCTGTAAACTAATTTTCCAGCGAAACGTGATCCGTCTTGGTGCGAGAGCAGAGCGGGAGTGAGTGTGTGTGTGTGTGTGTATTTCTGCGTGTGTGTATGAGATATGAGATTACATGTATCTGTGTTTATCTATAAAAATGTGTGTGTGTGTGTGTGTGGGGGAGTGGGCTGTGCTCGTTCAGTCTGGGATCAGCTGTTCACTCACACAGCTGGGCCTGGGAACCATCACGGAGTGTGATGGGTGAGAGCTCTGGGTGCCTGCTCTGTGTTTGGATACTGGCTCTCGGAGCAGAACGGCGGAGGCCCGCTGAACAAACACTAACGCCCACATGGGCCAGTCTGACCCTCGGGCTGCGAAATATCACAGCTTTGCTTCGTTCTGACATTACAAAGTGTTGCGCGAGGTCTTTCATAAAAGCCTTTCAATTCCGCCGGGCAGACCCACTCACTTCCACACCACCTCCAGCTGCAGCTTTATGGTTCCCAGCTCCGTGATGTCCACCATCATCATCTGGGGCTGGGCCGTGAAGAAGTCGGCGCTCTCGCAAGTGACCACGCCCACCAGCACGGAGCCCAGCCCCTTCACCTCGGTCACCTGACGAGGGCACAGAGGCTCCAGGTGAACCACCGTGGGGGTTATACATGTTTATACACATCAACGTTTCCGTAGTCTTTTTGTACTTTCAGTGTGATGGGATGCATCTGTGTTGCATCTATTGTATATTGGCAACTTTGCTGATCTTGTCAGACAACCTGAGGATGTTGGCTATTTAAATTAGACTTGGAAGAAGGGATTATAACTCCATTTTATTAGGGGTCCAAGCAGCGAAGCTGTGCTGGAACCCTATTGTTTTTGTTCCTATCATTATTAGCATTAATATTATTATTGTTATTTTTCTGCCCTAAAAGTGTCTGACGCTCAGAACCTGTAAGGCCTACAGCAACCAGGGGTGCAACTTAGAGGGGAGGTACTTGTATAAGCCCTTTTTGGGTTTCTTACCTCTCCTGCACTATCCCTTCAATGTACGTTTGTATATTACTCTTTTAAAGGTTTCTTCTGTGCTAATAAATAAAGGGTCTGTTTGACCTAC
Organism: Aldrovandia affinis; assembly: GCA_029706075.1. Taxonomy (NCBI): domain Eukaryota; kingdom Metazoa; phylum Chordata; class Actinopteri; order Notacanthiformes; family Halosauridae; genus Aldrovandia; species Aldrovandia affinis. The sequence goes on along the minus strand of JAINUG010000074.1, from coordinate 2,813,333 downwards.
GATCACGGGACTTGCATTGCGATGAGCAATGAACAATACAACGGCTTACCGTCTCGCTAATGGCTTCCTGAGCTTGTAAGCTAAATGTTTGCGCCATTCATCCAATAAGCGATGACTGGCACATTTTGCTTGGACCCCGTTAATTGCCGCTTGCTCCGAACCAATACAATTTTGTTTCTGTTCGGCACAGTCTATGTTTAATTTCAAGGAGCCGTGAGTGATCTGTGTGAAATTGAATCCCCTGCCATTGCTACGATCTCTGCGCGTTGTTTGCTGAGCCCACGCAGCGTGTGTATCACCGCGTCTGCATACAAAACAGGGGAAGCCGTCTGTCACTGCAGCCCACATGAAGGCCCCTCGAAGCCTTTCAGGATGCGCTGTTTATACAGGTGTGCCCGCAGGTTGGCATGAGTCCCGGAGCGAGATCACTCACCTTTATTTCAAAGTTCTCGTGGATGTGAGGGAGGAAAAGCACCTCTTCCTCGTCCCAGGACTGCCGATCGTCCGTTTGAATTTTGCCCCGTATCCTCCACCTCTGCCTGCCCAGACGGACCAGCACCTGAACAGACAGACGCGGTCCGTAGTCAGACGAAGCTCGAACATTATAACACATAGGCCTGGTTTCAATCAACTTTTGTCCTCGGTCATTGACCCACAATTAAAATAATTTTCTTCACAAAAACAGTTCAGCATTCACCAAATTAACTTGCCAAACTGTGTTTTGAAGACAAAATTCATAATTCAATGTATTCATAAGTCAAAATTTAGGACAAATGTCGACCGAATCCTGGCCAACGTTCCTCTTATCCTTTACCATCGCCCTTAGTAATGTAGAATTCTGCACACTGCGACACCACACTCGTCTCATAGATGCTTGGCCCACTTTAGCATCCGCAATTCACTAGTTTGAGATAAAACTGAAGAAAATATTCTACTTTTTCCAGTTGCTCAGCAACCTTTTTGTTTTGTCGTCACCCACTTCTGTGTAAGTTCTGTGCAGCAGATCTGGGCTTTAGTCTAGCTCATGTTTTTTAACTTGACCACTGCAAAATGTAACTGAATTGAATTGCATTGAATACATGCATAGTCAGATGCTAAGTTTTCCGTGTGGAAAGAATACGCACCTCATACTGGTCTCCCGGGCAAAGACGAGCAAAGCCAATCAATCCTTTTGAACAGAGGAAAGAAGCGTTAATACACATAGCTTCCTGGCAACGATACATTCATTTCAGTTCCATCCTTTTCCTCCATTACAGCACACCGGTTTTGATTTCACAATGCCGTTTAGCTCCGTTTAAACTTTTGGCCACGTCTCGCCGTTAACGTAAACGTGCCCGTGCCGTACCTTTCATCTTTACGTGCAGTTCTCCCAAGAGGATCTCCAGCTCTCCCTCCATGATACACATGTCCTGAAAAGCATACGCGTTTTTGGATTATGTCAGTGCGTTCGGTCTCTGGGCCCGCGAGCGAGCGCTCGGACGGCGGACGGAAGGGACGCGGCGGAGGGGACGCGGCGGAGGGGACGGCAGGCCTCTGCAAGGGCCGTACCTCAAGGCTGTGCCGATGGTTCCGGTTGAGTTCCAGGAGACTGTCGCGGGAGGCGCGGGAGGACGGAGACAAGGAGAAGGCCTTCTTCATGTTCACGGCCCCCTGGCACAGACGCCACTGGATGCAGTAGGTTTCACACAGCTCCTCCACCTGTGAAACACAGGCGTTTCTGAGTGTCTGCAGTAGGGTTCACACAGCTCCTCCGCCTGTGAAGCACAGGCGTTTCTGAGTGTCTGCAGTAGGGTTCACACAGCTCCTCCACCTGTGAAGCACAGGCGTTTCTGAGTGTCTACAGCTGCTCTAACGTAGTGCTCTGGGCGTCACTGTTAGCATAATGGTAAAGGAACTGGGCTTGTAACGCAAAGGTTGCAGGTTCGATTCCCAGGTGCGGACACTGCCGTTGTACCCTTGAGCAAGACACTTAACCTGAATTGCTTCAATAAAATATCCAGCTGTATAAATGGATTGTGTGTAAAGAAATGTAAACTGTTTAAGTTGCTCTGAAAATGGCTAAAAATGTAAACTGTTGATGGCGGATGGCGTAGCGGTCTAACGCGCCACACTTTGGTGTGGTGTGCACTGCCTGTCAGGGACGCGGTTCGAAACCCGCGTCTCTTCCAGACCGGCCCTGGTCATCAGCCCCGATCGGAGGCGGCATTTGGCTGTCCGCCTCCGGGGGAGGGGGGAGGGTGAGCCGGCACGAGTCCGTCGAGGAGAAGGTAAAAGGCATCCGTGGAAGAATTTCCATCTCGGAAGAGGCGGGAACAATCGGCCCGGAATGTGTTGGGAATTGAAGTAAATAGAGGGTATAATTGGCAACCAAATTGGGAGAAAAAACGGGGGGAAAAAAAGATAAAAAAAAAAAAAAAAAAAAAATGTTAAATGCTCTCACTTGTGTCTAACCTCTACAAGGATGCAACCGCTTACAGAAAAATGGCCTCTGAATTTGAATTATTATTATTATTAATAATAATAATAATAATAATAAACATTCTCATTTCAATAGTAATGATAGGCATTCTCTTTCCAGATAATAGAAAATAAAGAGCAAAAATGAAAATTTGTACATAAAGTAAAGTTGAATTAAAACACAAGCAAGGTGTAGTGTGAAATGCAAATAACAAGTAAAACATCACACATTCAAAATATCAGGAATAAAACAAAAATAAGTATTCTATGTATATATGTACAATAATTACAAATAATTCCATAATTTAGGGGCCTGCACAGACAGAGCTTGATCAGCACAATGTTTTTAAGTGAGTCTGAAGTCTAAAGGTAAGAGTCCTCTTTGTTTTTTTACTTAATAGTCCAGCTGTGGCTTTCAAATATATTTATTGCCATTTAGACTTGAATAAAGAGCATTCAGTCATGAGGGGATGAGCACACGGAGGACTTTTTTCATCACTTGAAATTACAAAGAGATCTTAATTCTAAATACTAAGAATTAGTAATACATTCTAATAAAAGTACAAATTGTACTTTCATGCCTTCAATAGCTTTGAATCCAAAATGCCACCAAGGTTCTTTACCTCATGACATGCGCTGGGGATGAACTTCCTGTTTATGTTTGGGTGGATATGTTTCGCCTTAAAGCTATGCAGAGGAAAGGAAACATTCGATTGCTTGTCATGCTTGTGTTTATTGTTCGACATTTCGAGTCGTTAAATCAGTTACCTTACTGATGTGGAACTCCAATCTACGCATGTATCGCTCCAAAGCGCGGATCTCCTGTTATCGTGAAACAAAGACAGTCTTTTACGTTTCGCTCAATAGCGACTTGTTTTTCAGCTGCTTTTTACAAACAAAAAGTTACAGAAAGAAGAAGCTGTTCAGCTCAGCCTACCCACCAGCCCCTGCCCCTCCTCTCCCCTTCCCTCCTCAACCTCCCCTTCCCTCCCCTTCCCTCCTCAACCTCTCCCTCCTCTCCCCTTCCCTCCCCTTCCCTCCCCTTCTCTCTCTCTCTCTCTCTCTCTCTCTCTCTCTCTCTCTCTCTCTCTCTCTCTCTCTCTCTCTCTCTCTCTCTCTCTCTCTCTCTCTCTCTCTCTCTCTCTCTCTCTCTCTCTCTCTCTCTCTCTCTCTCTCTCTCTCTCTCCAATGCACACAGTCACTTTATTGCAGCCTCCCATCATCCAAAGCTGCGTGTAGCATCATTTATATGGCCTTCTTTATTGACTTGTTGCTTGTATGTTGATGCGGTATGTTGTGTGACACATTGTGTATTTATGGCGTATGGATTTATGAAGTCTGTGATACCTTGCCCAGCTATAATTGCCCCACGGGGATAAATCAAGTTTTTCTTTTTCATTGAATCGCATTGTGATCTTTTAATCATCACACATGTGTTATCAATGTGTTAAATTGTGGCTAGTGTCAGCAGAAAGTATGCGCGATGAAGAGCTGATGGAGTCTGGCGGTAAATAAAAACTTTACAAGCAGTAATATAGAAACCAGGGACGGCCTATTGCAATTCAATTGCAATTCATACAATTCAGGAACTTAGTTGAAATTCAATTCCGGAAGTTCAAAAAGGCCATAATGTTCTATGGTGGTGGTTCTCAAACTGGGTCTTGGGGGGGTCCCCTGTGTGTCTGGTTTTTGTTACAGCCAATCTTTTGACCAGTTAAGGTTGTTGAAAACATGTGTGTAAACTCCACCATAATTTCCCCTTAAACTTATTTTGTCATTGAACTCTTCGTTTTCCACAAATGAAGAGTTACTTTCAGTGACCAGGTGTCCACACTTTCAACAATTAGGCCCCACTGATTTCACCTGCCGGTCTATAATTTAATCAATTATAAAAGGTAACCTCTTTCTAAAGGAAACATGTCATATAGCACATTACAGAAAACGAGAGCAGCAGTTGATTTAAGGTTGGGATGTGAATATGGGACATTTATTGTTCATGGCATGTATTTCTGACATAATATAGCCTTAGAGTGGAGTAAATCATAGTAATAGAAATTAAGTGTCTAATCAAGAACAAAAGTAGCACACACAGTGGGTCCCCAGGACCAAGGTTGGGAACCAGTGTTCTATCGGGACGTCTCAATTAATTAATTAAATTTCAGTTTCCTGAATTGAAATGGAATTGACCCCAACCCAGATAGAAATATTATGAAGTTATACAACATTTCAGGAGGCTGTTCTCCTCTTATATAGCATACACATTATGCTTTTGTTATATGAAAAGAGAAAGACTGATTAAAGATTTATTGATTAATTGAAAGCATGTGAATTTTTTCCATGCCATATATTGTACAGGTGACTGCCAAAATAACGGAAACAACAAAGTGTCTTAATATGGCTTTGGGCCACCTACAGCCGCAAGAGCAGCTTCAATGCACCTATAAATGTTTAATTGGGTTGTGATCTGGTGACTGAGATGGCCATTCCACATGGTTTACATCGTTTCCATGCTCATCAAACCATTAAATGACCATTTGTGCCCTGTGGATGGGGCCATTGTCATTCTGGAGGAGACCGAAACGCTTCACCATAGCATGAAGGTGATCACTCAGAATTGCTTTGTATTTATTGGAGTTTACCTTGTCCTCTAAAGCAGGGGTGTCAAACTCATTCCATCGAGGGCCGAGTGTGTGCAGGTTTCTGTTGTAACCAATGCATTACACCAGGTGATTTCAATTAGGTTCCCTCCTTAGTTGAAGAAGTGAGCTAATTAGTGAAACCACCTGGTGTAGTGCATTGGTTACATCAGAAACCTGCACACACTCGGCCCTCGATGGAATGTGTTTGACACCTGTGCTCTAAAGGGTTTAGTGGACCTAAACCATGGCAGGAAAATGCACCCCATAACAGAGCCGCCAGAACCCTTCACTGTGGGAAACAAGAACCACATCCGTGTGGAAGCACCTGCTTTCAATATACTTTGCATCCCTCATTTACTCAAGTGTTTCCTTTATTTTGTCACTTACCTCTACATTCAAGTAGTAAACTATTTGAACTATTACTACAGTAGAACCTTAGTGAAACAAACCTAAAGGACATGTCACTGAGAAGGAGATACATTGTTCAGAAAGTTGACATTAGTGAATGTTCTAACAAGACAATGATTACCGTTGGTTTTGACTATTGGTTATTTACTTATACTATTGGTTATTTTATAAGTAGCCTATTTTAATAATACGACTACAATAATGTTAGTACACAATTCCACTCAATAAATGATTCAAATACTTAAAACTGGTGTACGTTCACGTCACTTTCAAAGTTATAAACATTTTAGAGTTCGAAACGACCTTCATTCTCAATGATTCCAATATATCAATCATTCCAATATCTAGCTATTATTACTAGGCTACTTTTATAATGAAGTACCTGAATGCATGTCACTTGCTAGCTAGCAACCCTTTTCAACAAGCAAAGGGATTCAATTTGAAACAGGACATGTTTTAGAAATAGTTGTGTTGCCTTCAGACATGATACACCTATAACAAACGATAGTATTAATCTATTGTTTATTAGTAGTATGCAAGTGAGTTGCACACAGAAGAAAGATGGCAGCCATCAAGGCCTTCTAATGTGTTCTATTGGCTGAAATGCCATCCCATATGCACAGCACATCATTATTGGTTGGATACTTGTAATTAATGTCCTAAAGAATAAGGATTAAGAGTCCATGTGGTCATTTCTGCATGAAACCCTGAAGAACGCCAAATTCTAGGTGCTGTATCGGTATGAGGTATGTCCTGGCAACCTGTAACTTAACGGATTGCATGCCTGCCATCCCAATTTGTATTTAGCCAATGCTCTGTCCACTGTGCTGATATAAATTGACGTTTCTTACATAACACATCAATAAAATGAAGCAAGAATGCAATGCAATGAACAGTAAGGTAACATACCTTTTCTAGGTCATACAGAAAAGCCTAAAATGGAAAAAATAAGCACTTCAGTTGAGGTTAAAGTCAGCATTATTATTGAATTATAGTTCTATACAGTCTACACGGTTATTTTTGCTTCAGAAGTTCCTGGCTCATCATTTTTCACCAATTGTCTCATGCAGCCATTCCACAATGATGAAATTAAATCATTAGGGAAGATAATGTGTTTATCATTCCAGATATGTGCGTTTTTATATGTCACCACAATTGCACCAGGGTATCAGTATTTGTGTGCAAAAAAATTACTATTGTAACAAAAAATCGAACACATAGACAATTAGCCTCTCAGTATCACATGAACGTGTTCTTTTATGGATAGCGGTAGTCCTTAAAACCACGTTCACATTTTAGAGTGCAGTGATAATGATCTAGATTTTGATGCAGACTAATGGGGAGGCCTAATCATTTACTCTGTAGCTAATGCTAGTCTTGATGTGTGGACACAGGCCGAGACCGGTTTCCGAATTAGCTTACCAGTCTGGAGTTCCTTTTACTGTCCTTCTGCTGACAGGACAGGAAGTCCATCTCTGCCTGATGGCCCTCGAGGTACTCCCTGCAAACAGGGGAACGCAGCTGTTGACCACGCACGCTCACTTTTTATATTTCACCCCTGTCGGTTTGGGCCGGGGCAGCGACCCTCCGCGGCATGTGCCGTGAGGAGCTGCCGCAGGAGAGCTCTTGTCGAAGAGCATCTCAGAAGAGGCTTCCAGGGTGCCTTTCACAACCCTTTCCAATGGTACGAAGCGCAGTATCTGTTTTTTATTTCTCAATTTGCAAAGTAGACTGCGAGGATATATTTCCCCAGACAAGGGACACATGTGGAAATTGGCCTGATACTGCGAATGACATTGCGTGGACTTGCTTTGCTTTTTAGACTTGAATCGAATGTCGTAATCACACAAAAAAAACCTAAATGAAACCAAAGGGAGCGTTTGGCTTATGCAATCTCCATCAGTGAGTTACGCAGTCTCTGTTTAGTGAATTAAGCAGTCTCTGTTCGGCAGATTTCTCTCGTACACAGTATTGACAAGGGTATAAAAACGAAGGGCCATCTCTAAGGGTAACCCCCCATCAGTTTTTTGGCTTGAGAGAGCAGTGCCTCGCGGGGAAATTCTTAGAGGCAGCTAAATCACAGCACTGTCAATGATATGGAATGATGCAATGCAAATACAATTCAAGAGTGGTGCAGTATGTTAGGGTTTAATTCATATATCATATGTAAGGTCTCAAATTATTCCCAGATTTTCACTTTTTTTATATATCATTATATCAAGGCTAGAATCACCCTGAGAAAATAGTAGAAGTTTCTACTTTCTTTCTATTGACTTGTCCCCATATTTTCCCATATAATAAGCCACTAAATGTAATATTATTATTATTATTTTTTTTTTATAACATGTACCTCTGATAGTTTACCCCACAAAAACGATCTGTATGGGTTGGTCAGCTGATTTAATGTCACGTCACTATAACAACGCACCCATTGTAGAAGCGCTGTACACACACTCACGCTCACCTCCCTGTTGATTCGAAGCTAAAAATGGCACAGATATCTCCCCACAGCACAACTGAGACCAGGCCGCAGATATCAGTCAGTAAACTGCTATTACTGTGTAGTCTTGGTCTGAGAGGCCATGTAATCCATCTTTTTCACTCAACACTTATATTAATGTGAAGAGATTCTGTATATACATGGCACATACCATTCATGTACAGATCCTTGATTAGCATCCAGCGCAGCGAGACAAGAAAAGCACTTTCTACAGCAGCTATTCATTTGGTCATGTGAGTAGCTCTGCCGAGTGGGATGCACGAATACAGATGGCACTTACTTCAGCCCCTTCCGCAGGGCCTGGAACACCCTGTCCACCTGCTCAGGCCGTGGCCCCCATACACTGCTGGCTGCCCTTCCTGTGGAGTGAAGCATCCTGGGGTTTTTCCCTGATGAGCCCTTGGACCTTAACGAGCTCCTCACAGAGGAGACCCTGCAGGAAGAGGGTAAACAAAGTTAACAAAGTTATCAAAGAAGGATTAGACTCTCTGGAAGAACTGTACAATTGGCCACTACCCCATCTCAGCAATCACATCTGTTTCACATTTTCTTGGGAACCGATGATCCATGTTCGTGGATGTGCTTAGTCACCTTATATGCGGTTATCAAAAACTATTGCTCCCGTAGACCGAGATTACTTATGGGATAGGATCCGTATTTGCAACATGAGGCTCATGAAATATTCAATATATGAAAAAGGAATGAGGAATGACACAAGAACCAGTAAAGAGCGACAGGTGAGGGCAAGTGATTGACGGGAGGTACGTGGTGGGATGCTGGCTCCACTCCTTTTCCCTATATGGCCGGACAGGAAGTGTGGAAACGCACCTACAGCCCAGCCAATTTTACGAACAGCTAAAGGTCATTCAGAGGCCTATTTAAAGGGCTGATTCCTGTCACACGGAGAAGGAGTAGGTTAGTGTTTGCTGAGAGTGTTGTGGAGAGAGTGCTGTATAGTCCATTTTGGAGAGTGTTTTTGTGGATTGCGACCTGTGATTGAATTGGATTGTTTGAGGACCCCGCCTGTGTATCGACCTTTGGAACGTTTGAGGAACTGGACTGGACTTGGATTTTGGATTACGGATCATTACGACGAACAAGGATTGTGGACTTTACCTGTTTCCCCTTCCCCTTTACTTCCCCCCCTGGGAGAATAAACAAAACTGGTTGGCATTTTACTGTGTTTGTCGCTTTTATTATTGATAATTGGTGGAGTTGCAACTCAACACCCCGGGTTCTGCTACAGTACATGCAGAATGTCATATAGACAGTGTAGGTAATTAAGAGGGTTCGTACACACTGATGAGAAACATCAGTGTGCAGAACTGAGTGTATCATCTTCAAATCTACCCTAAACAACATGTAAAGAAAGCCCAACTCCATCTCACGTGACAACACCTGGAAAAAGAATTTTATGAATATTTAGGTTCATAGTATATACTTGATATTAGGTTCTGGGTCCTGTACCCACACCTGTTATGATCATACACAATGTCCTCTGTATGAGTGGTTTTTCTTCGATTACTTTACATAAGTTTCCCTTAGTTTCCATTTTCCAGATTGTCCCCTGCATTCCTTTTTGCGGAAAATAAACATTACTTGTTAAGCGAATGTATTTTCTCTGAAGTGTATTAGTATAAAACAGGGGTATTCAAATCCAGGCCTCGAGGTCCACAGTGTCTGCAGGTATTTGCTCCAACCACGCACTACACCACCTGATTTCACTAATTAGCTCACTTCCTGGACCAAGGAGGTAAACAAATTATTCAAAATCAGGTGGTGTAGTGCGTGGTTGGAGCAAATACCTGCAGACATTGTGGACCTCGAGGCCTGAATTTTAATACCCCCGGTATAAAGAATATAATTCCCATTTTTCAGCATACAGTATAGCTCATTGCCTGTATTGTATGTTTTAAAGAGTCTCCTTTGCTCATCTTTATCAAGGGTGTGAATCAATGTGGAGAGTACTGCAATTTGAAAAGCTCACATCATTTGAGTCTTATTTTATGTTCTTTAAGGCCATCATAACAGTCCTACAGTTATGCCTTTCCCTTAATCCTTAGGTGCGTGATCGCAATGTGGTTTTTTTTGCATGAATCAAGCATAGAAGGACACAATGTAAAATGTAAGGTAAAGAATAAGATGGTCAACATGGAGAATAATGGTGGGGTAATGTTCTGGACTGTTCTCCTGGGCCAGGGCTGGTTGTCCCCAGGTCTATAGAGTACGATTTCTTGGTACACCCAGTTCACCAGATTCCCGCCTCTTCCATTCACACCCCGTCAGTCAGTTGTGTTTCATTTCGTGATCATTCATTAGATCTCATTCGATTTGCTTACTCACCTTGCCCATATTGATGTGTTTTCCACACAGTGATAGCTTCTCTGTCTCATAGTATTTGTTGGATGAATACAAATCAGTTGGATGGTTCTACAGGCAAGGTGTTAATCTGGGCAGGTTCAGATTTTCTCTGATTTCAATCAGATCTAGCACCGTTGCAAACTCCCAACTGCAAACTCCATGGAAGTGAGAGTCAATGAACTTCCACAAGAATGATTAGTAAACTTTTCTCTCTCTCTCTCTCTCTCTCTCTCTCTCTCTCTCTCTCTCTCTCTCTCTCTCTCTCTCTCTCTCTCTCTCTCTCTCTCTCTCTCTCTCTCTCTCTCTCTCTCTCTCTCTCTCTCTCTCTCTCTCTCTCTCTCTCTCTCTCTCTCTCTCTCTCTCTCTCTCTCTCTCTCTCTCTCTCTCTCTCTCTCTTTCTTTCTTTCTTTCTCTCTCTCTCTCTCCCTTCATTGCAGGAAATGCATTCTTGTGTGCTGCCCTAGAGTTAATAACATCTGGCTTTTTCCACTGCTACCATACCCGAAGCTCAGAAGTGAAATCCCTTGTGTCGCGCACTCCCTTGAGGCTGTCTGTTATCATCATACTGCCTGTATAACGTTAAGATTATTTTAGTGGGGAGGTGTTGTTTGCATGAACAAAGTGCTGTGCGATCAAGGGCTGGGGAGTGGGGTGATGATTGCCATCGGCTATTTTGCAGTGCACTACAGTTCAACCAGTCGCCGTCTGACAAGACTAAAATCTCTGTTTTCTGCAACAAATTCTATGCTGTTTACGTTTCCCTTTGCAAACTAATCAAAGTACTTCTGTTTCCACAATTATACCCTGACCAAATGCAGTCCTGCAAAGCCATGGGTCCAGAGTGATTACTTGTTGTGCAGTACCCTTCAAAATTATTCATACCCTTTGCTTATAAAGATGAGCAAAGAAGGCTGGATATCAGGGCGATTCAATTCCGGTCCTCGAGGGCCACAGTGTCTGCAGATATTTGCTCCAACATGCACTAAACCACCTGATTTCAATAATTAGTTTACTTATTTGGTCCAGGATGTGAGCTAATTAGTGAAATCAGGTGGTGTAGTGCGTGGTTGAAGCAAATACCCACAGATACTGCGGCCCTCGAGGCCTGGAATTGAATAGCCCTGCTGTATAAAATAAACAATACAGGTAATGAGCTATATCGTATGCTAAAAATACATTTATACTAATATAATTGTTCAGAGAAAAATATGTTCTTTCCAAAAAAAGATATGTCATAATATTAGCACCCTTAATAATTATTTCAAATAAAATAAAATAAAAATAAAACAAATCTGCATTAACATGTCACCTTCTATAGTGTTTGATGAGATTGGAGAACATATTGGAGGGATCTTTGACCATTCCTCCACAGATCCTTCAGTCTATGCTTGTGTACTGCCCTCTTCAATTCAAACCACAAATGTTCAATTGGGTTCATTCTTGAGTCTGAGATGACCATTGCAAAATGGTTAACCATTTCTTGGTTGATTTTGAGGTATGTTTGGGATATCCGTCTTGCTGAAAGATCCATTTGCAGCTATGTTTCAACTTCCTGGCAGGGGGGAACCAGGTTTGTCTTGTACTTGCTGGATTTCATGATTCCATTGACCTTAACAAGAGCCTCAGGACCAGTAGATGCAAAAAAACATAACGTCAAAGACCACCATATTTCAGCATAGGTATGACATCCTTTTCAACACAAGCGTCCTTCTTCCGATGCAAACACCCACGGCTGGTGTATCAGGCTAGAGAGCTAGATTTTGGTCCCATCTGACTATAACACCCAGTTCCAATTGGAGTTCCAATACCAATCTCTTTAGTCGGCTAATACATTTTTGGGGGATAAGATTGTTTATTGTTGTTTATTGTTTATTCAGGATCCCCATTAGCCGACGCGCAAACGACAGGCTAGTCTTCCTGGGGTCCTTAGGCATGTACACCATTCACTCACACACTCATACCTACGGGCAATTTAGACTCTCCAATTAGCCTAACGTGCATGTCTTTGGACATAGGGAACAAAAAAGTAATTTGGGGCAACACATTCAATTTGATTGAAGAACATCCAAGTTTTGTTCCTTGACCACTGGCATATTATTATAGGGAGAAATGTCAATCCGTCTCAACTAATAAAGGTTGTTGCCAGTTGTGGGAGATGGATTGGTGCTGCTCTGCGCTGCGCTGCGCTGCGGTGGGCAGGGAAGGTCTTACCGGCGCCGAGCGGTCAGTGTGCTGAATCCCGCGAAGGAGCGGCTCCTTTGCACCAGACCGGTCTCTGATGGACACTCGAATCGCAGCTTCACCGACATGCCCCCGCTCCCTGCCAGAGGAACAGACACACACAGCGGTCAGCTTCACCATGACAACCCCAGCTCCCTGCCAGAGGAACAGACACACACAGCGGTCAGCTTCACCATGACAACCCCTGCTCCCGGCATCAGCATCACAGTTGGGGCTCCGCGCGTCCGTCCTTCTCCCTCTCGCCCTTTCACCCCTGACCCCTGCTCCGACCGCCGTGGCAACATAGCACGCTGTCGGAGACGATTGTCTACATTTGTCTTTCTCCGTCTCCCCCCCCTTGTTTTTATAGTTGTCCTGTAATCATACACTTCTCTCTCTCTCTCTCTCTCCCCCTCCCCCTCTCTCATTGAAACGCAGAGGAGCATTTCTATAGGTAACCGAACTTGGCTAAGGTAAGGGATATGTTTTGATTGCAAACCCAGAAACAGCAGCTCTCCTCTGGGCCGTAACTCATCTCTCGTTTCCTATGGAGGACAGAGAGCTGGCCAGAGCTGTCAGCCTCCTCTGCAGCAGCAGCGGTATCACTGGAACAGCACTCAATCCGTGACGCAGAGAAGATGAAGTCCACTTAACAAACATCTGTGCTTTCCCATTTTAAGTGCTGGCAGTTCTAATAAAGATAGCATAAATGTTTGTCGAAGCACGTATTCAAGCCTGATCTTTTTATAATAATGAATCGTAGGCCTGTGCTCGGACGAGCACATATTTGATATATTTAAATGCATTACTTGTGCGGCATATCTCATGGACTAGATTGAGTTAGACGTAGCGGTGAATGGTGAATTGCATGCTGGGTATTTCGATCAGTTGTTTTCGGAAAAGAACCGAGACAACTAACAGTTAAGAGTTTCGCGGACTGCGTTGCATCTATTAACACGGGCTGTACAGTGGCACTAGAGGATTTGAGGCTTCCGTGTATTCAGACCGAGAGAGAGAGAATCTGTAAATGTTTACATCTTCAGTTAAACAGCCGCCTGGGCGGAAAAGCCGTTACTTCAAATTTCCACATAGCCGCTGGGATCAGCCCCAAAATACATACACCATCAGAGGCAACGAACCCATACATTTATGGAAAGGTTTACGATTGCACCTGCATCCATATTTGTTTGTGTCAGAGATGTTTGGTTGTTTTTCTTTCGTGTCATCCCTGCCTACATTCTTCAGACAATTTTGCCAAATGCTTTTTAAAATCATGCTTTAGATAGAGCGTTTTGGTAAACGTGACATTTCTGCACGAGAGCTTGAATTCTTTCAGTTTTACCGTCTTGCTCTCCATCCCCTTTATTGTAATTTTTTTACCGTTTTGTAAATTCATCCTATGGTAAATGATTTATTCCTGAAGCATCAGCGCATCCATTCATTTATCAACGAAGTCGACACTTTAGACAGTGGCGATTAACGATGAAGAAGAACGAAGGTGAATGGTGCACGGTTAACAATGAGGTCATTTCTAAAATTCTTCTCTCGACCGCAAGGAAGGAATGTGAACAGGTGTGCCAGCACACCCAAGAGTATTCTCAAAATATTTGGAGCTGGGCCCTTAATCCTGGGAAAAATATCCATAGAAGGTTTCATTGCAGTCAACGGAGAAGAAGTTGGATAGCGTACGCCCTATTCACCATAACAACAGCTAAAGTCTTTTGATTGATGACTTAATTTGAATACAAAGGCATTTGTGCTGACACGTTTTCTTTGATCTTTTTTGACCAAAGACCTCGGTTAAAAGAGAAAAGGCATGCGACGGCCCGGAGTACAAGAGGAAAAGGCAGTGAGATTAACTGTTCAAAAAATGTTGTTTATAGTGGAATCCAGCTCGGCCAAAATCTGTAAATAACACTCAGTCAAGGCAAAAGTCACCCCCATGCAAGACAAATAAACAGGCTTGATTTTAATTAGAATAACATGACAAAGGGAACCATCGCACACATGTTTCAAATCGTTCAAATTGCTGGAGAGTGAGACACATTGTTTTAATAAACATGTTGTTTGAGGCCGGGAATGTATCGTTCACACAATGTTTAGAGCGGTTTGTTTTATTACAATAACAAAGTTAATGCCTGTGTGTTTGTAAGAAGTCAGTGGGTCCATGAACGTGCGTGGTGTGAAGGAGGCCACGTAAATAAACGCTGATTAGCCATTTTAATCTTGACACTGCGTTAACTTTTACTCTGAACATGACGGGTCTCCACAAAATGTGCTTTGGGGTCAGGGAGTCCCTGCCAATTCAAATATTAATGGAGGTATTGTGGCCAGGTAGTAAAACCACTTTTACAACAATGAGGTTTAGTGAAGTAGAAACATCTGAGGAATCAAAATCAAAATCCATATTCATGTTTACTGTTGGCTAGCTATTTTAAATAGCATGTACAGAAGATCTCTCTGATCATAATGCTATCCACTTTCAGCCAGAAATCTACTGGGATATACAAAATGGGATTAGTCAGAGTTAATGCTACAAGGTGTTCATCTTCTGAAGAAAATGTGGGAAATGCATGGCGTACATATACCCTCATTTAAAAAGACATAAACTGGTCAAACATTGCACATACTTGATCCGCCAACTGTATCACAAGGCTGCTGCTCTGCCAATATTATACACTATACTATATTAATACTTGTACAAAACACCTTAAATTGTTTATTTGAATTCATTTGAAGTCCCACCTTGCATGATAACATTTCTTTGCATGACATAATAATGAATGTATTTGAATACTACTCATTGCACGCTATATTGCGTACAACCCCTTCGTCCATCCAACAAGTTGCAAACCACTGGACAAACAGAAGACTATTATATGCTCCAAAGTCAAATTTCACTGTAAAAGTATGTTGAGGCATGTTCTGTAGAACATTAGGCAGACAGGACACATGGTAGACCCACTGAGAAACAGAATTTCCCACAGTCTAATGGTCTGGTATGTTGGAGACATCATTGGACAGGATTGAGGGTGAATGGTTAATCGATTTAATTAAGCTTATTAAAAGAAGATTACAGTTCATCGCTGTCTGAAACCACATCAGACGATTGAAAAAAAATCATCAGGAATGTTTCACAAAATTGGTGTTGAATACCAAAATGGGGAACGTTACATAACATGACCAAGGCAAAGTTTCAATGACCAAAAATGTTCCGAAAGAACTCTTGTATCAGCGTAATTGCATAAACTCCAATAAACCGCAGGCATGATGAGGATTTTTTCCCCGACTAGTGATATCGTGATAAATGAACCGTAATATAATTTTAACATTCCATCAATTGTTTGTTTACAAACAGTATATTTATGCATGAGGACATTTAAACAGAGTTCTTGTAGTTACAAAGTCTGTGAGCAAATAAGTGTCAGTCTCCTCTCCCAGCAATTGATTTAGTATCATTTGGAACAGACTATGAAAATAGGAGGGCATTACTCTCTCTCTAATTCAGTGATGGAGGACTTTCCGGGGTACTGGGTGATGTTGTGGAGTTTTTGATGAGTTGGCTTATTGGCCGGGCTTTAGAGCTTTAATGGAACAGGACCCCAGAGGCAGTGGGGAGAGGGGGGGACGGTTCTCGCCACAGGATGGACTCTGTGAGAAAACGCTGAAAGGAATGTCGTATAGAATTTGGAATGTTTTACAGAGTCAGTATGTGTGTGTGTGTGTGTGTGTGCATGTGAGCATTTGTGTGTGTATGTATGCATGCGTGTCCGTGTGTCGGTGCTTGAGTATGGAGACATCCATAATATATGAGAACTTCCTCTGACACCGAGCTACCCTTTCACTTGGTTTTAGACTTTTCATAACGTAACGTCACGAGAGCAATATGACACAAATCACTGCCATGGTTACTGAGAAATGTAAACGTTCATGATTTTAATATCACATTTTCAGATAGTTGAGAAATGTCACAATGCCTGGAGTGTTGGGAATGGCCTGCTTTATGGAACATGTGATAGAACTATCTCCCATATTTGTGCCTGCATCGCATTGTTGAATTATAGTTCTTCTCATGCCTGAAGGTTTCTTGTGATGTTGTTCATTTTTTTTTTTTTTTTCAAAGTGAAATGAGAGTTCTCTGGAGACGGTTAGTCATGACTGAACTTTAACTCCAGCACAGCCAGTCCCAGCAGACGACTCAAACTCCTTGGAACTATGCCACGGGTGACAGTAGACTGAAAATCTCGCCATAATAATCGGAATGATGTGCTGTTGCAGTGCGCAGGTTTTTTTTTCCTCTCAAATTCATTTACTGAAAAGTTACAAGTGAAGAGAGAAGTACTGCTGCTTAACTCCTGAACACATTGATTGGAACAGAAAGGGAAACCGCATTCATAACCGAGGAGCTGTGCAAGTACATTTGCGATGGAATGCGGGGGGGCATCGCTACACCCGCTGTATCTGGTCTGCACTACCTCCGACAAGCTCGGAGACTCAGTTAGAGCGAGGGCCTCAAATTAGTTCACAGAAATGGCACTCACATGTTGCAGTGAGCCCTTTCCTTTGGAGTCTTTAAAAGAGATTAGAAGGGGGATCCCGGGAGGGAGAGAGAAAGAGAGAGAGAGAGCGCATGATGCACAGCACACGTTCGCTGGGTTTCTTCCACAGGCACGTGGTCCTGCATGGCAGATGACAGAAACATGTTTTCACTGACACTGAAAAGCTATTCTGCAGAGAGGGGAAGACAGGGGGAGGAGGGGAGTGAGGAGGAGAAACAGGAATTCAGAGAGCAGTCCCCCTTTCCCCCCAACATTTGTTTTTGTTCTGATTTGCCTCGCAGCTGTGAAACGTGCTCCCTTCTCATTTCAGCCCCATCATAACTTTGGTTCCTGGATGCGATGCCTTAGTACGGTATTTTACCAGAGGTTACTTGGGTCTGGATTTGAACGTATCTCGCGTGGCATGGGCGTGCTGACAGCTTCCGTTGTAAGGCCGCGTTCAGACGTTTTGACAGTCTGAATTGAAAAGTGCCGTCGCCCGTTTGAAGCGTGGACTTCCTTCAGGTTAACTTGGAAAGGATGAGCGTTGAGTCAATGGGCTCCCTCTGCTCGAGTGTGAAGCCGTTCTCCATCGCTGTCTTGTGCGTTCGCGTGTGCGTGCATCTCGAGGAGTTCGGGCACGCATGTGATGCACGGCCTGTGTGAGGCCCATAAGGGAGGCTACCTGCACGTCCGGAGGGAGCGAGATGAAGCGGCCGCGTAAATCAGCGCGGTCAGGAGTGATAGCTGAGATCATCTCCCCCCAAAAGTCCACACAAGGGCCCAGAGGGGCCCGCAGACACAAACCCTACACAGCGCTGTCAGTGGCTCTTGACAGAGGGGCCCTCTTAAGCACATTAAATGAACTCGCTATTAAATCTTACCGCTAATCCTGCAACCTAAAGCCCCAGGCGCATGACACTGTAGCACTCTGCTCTAACACGGAGCAGCTTTAAATGCACCGTCGACATACATTTGTAAAGGGAGATTTGCAATCGCTTTTTAGTGGTTGCTGGATGTTTTATTGCCATTTTGAATCATTTTTACAACATTCGGCTATTCACACACAAGTATCCCCAACTACAGCAATGAATCTTACCTCCTCCTGATTAATGGCTTCTTCTTAATCAACAACCGATTACTGTCTTATTTTTTTAAGCTGTTATTTACTAGGGACTGAAACCAGTCAAATGAATATAATGATGCATAATATGAACTACTACTCAGTGACACTTCTTGTCCAAAAGCTTAAGCAGATTAACAGTTTTGAAGTCTTTCTCCTGATATTTCGCAAAGGCATCTAAATGTTGACACGAGCACATTAATCCTTAAACCGTTCACGGCAGTCCAGAGCTAATTCCAAATGCAAAACAGACCTGCCGTTTGTCTGTTAGGGTAAAATATGACAGACCCCGCCTGGAAAAGACACGCTGCCTTGAGAGAGAACAGGTAGCTCGAGAAGCATGCATTCTCTGAAGACGATGAGAGTGATTTAAAGGCCCTGCAACGAGAGGCAGGATCGTGGGGCTTGATTTTAGCTGAGGATCCTGCTGACTCCTGCTGCATTGTGGCACACAAACCTGGATCTGCATCTGGTGTAGCAGCATGTGTTGCTGTTCTTGGCTGAGACTGAAAAAGGTGATACTGTGTGTGTGTGCGTGTGTGTGTGTGTGTGTGTGTGTGCGTGTGTGTGCATCCCAAAATGCTTCTGCATGCACGTGCATGTGCATGTGTACGCGTATGTGTATGTAGATGTGCATGCGTGTCTGTGTATTGTTTCTTTTATTGTGTTCGTTTGACAGGACAATGCACAACAATCAACATTTCCTCAACTGCATCTATGTAACAGTTCCGGATTTAGCTAAAAAGCTACTTTTCATCTTTCATCCCCGAGCAGGTAAAAAATAGGTACAACTATATTACATGTTACAAAAGCAACCCGATATCAAAACCGCAGCACACAACCGTCAAGCACAAGATGCTTTAATCCAAAGCAATTTACAAGAGTGCATCAATATGGCTAGATAATCATTGCTAGAGCTATCGAACAGTAAGCCTTGCGTTATGCCATTAGGCCATATGTTAAGTTTACCTTAGTAAGGCATACTGTTTCTTATTTCAAGGAGTAACATATTCCATAAATGCAATGTTCTCACAGAAAATGCTGTTTGGCTAAAGGTGCTTCGTCTGTAGGGTATGATACAATCACCACCGCTCATGGTCGACCTTGTTGTCTGGCTGGAGTCAGCTTCCTGTTTTATAAATGTACTGAGTTGTGTAGGGGCCAGACCATGAAGGATTTGTAAATCAATGCTGGAATCTGCTAATTTCATGAAATTCGACCCACTCAGGAGGGTGCACTTCTTTAGGACGCTACAGTGGGGATGTCTACTGGGCTTTCTGTCAATGACTTTGAATGTTTGTCTGTACAAAATCTTAACATGCAATGCTTATCATACATTATTTTTTGTATGGCAATAGTTAAGATTGTATGAAAATATATATACTGTATACATAGAGCTTGGCGGCATCAGTCGTCCGGTAATTTCTCAAATGTATGTGATTTGTGCCATTGGGATATGACTGTGAAGTTCATGTGATTCCTGCTGATAGAATGTGAAACTCAGGTTTATGTGATTACTTCTGATAGAATATTACCAGTGAATATTGCCAAGTTAGTATTCATGACATTAAAACAAATGTGCAAACCAAAATCCTCATGGAGAACCTCTGAATGAGGCTACAGCAAGCAAGACTGCATTACGCGAGGAGGGAGTTCTGGTTGACTCTAAGATCATTGTCAATCCAAAACACAAAAACAGTTTAGACAATAGGCAATACATGAATCAATATATTGGGACATCCACTGGAAAAACAGAAGTAGGGTTACACCACTGTCGCTGGCTGTTGCTTTTATTGAAAAAATGCATCTTGTTCATGTAGGGCACCGCCACAACACACAGGGACAGAATATAAATTGCCAGTTTAACAATAGCTCCAGAAGCTACTTGAAAGTGAAAAACAGGAAAAAATGCAGACTGTAAAGGGGGGGAGGGGGGCGTGGAAGTTCAATTTAGGTTTCTTTGGTGTCCATATTTTAGCTCTATTCTTCTTTATTTTAATGAATCCCAGTGCTAAAAGAGCCTGGCATCCTGTTTGTGTGGAATGCCAGATGGGTTATAGGTTTGGGGCAGTCTGCTATTGGAGTTCCAGGCCACGGGAGTTCCACCCTCGTGTGCGTTACAAAACAACGATCTTCCCCATGACCTTGAGTCCCTTGAGACATCACTGGCGCTCTCAGTTACATCCAAAAAACAACAAGGCCCATCAGGCAGCCGATGCAATGCGGAATTCTTGCAGTTCTGTGAGACTCTTGTGACTGAGTCTGACTACTAGAACAGCCTGGTATTTTTGGGCCGATCTATTGCTAAACTTTAAACCAATAGATATACTGTATTTGTATCTCTGAAGTGTTGTCTGAATTCATGCATAGGGGTGTATCCATCATGACCAGCCCTTTTGGTTCTTCTCACCATTCAGGCAGTGGTGTAGTGGTGAATAACAAAGTGGGTGATACTCTTTGGGGGGTGTCTGACTGTAGTAGTATTATGGTGGACTGGGGGAGAAAGGGTTAATGTATGTAGTCTATATATATATATATATATATATATATATATTAGTGTCACTTGGGGTGGGGTGACACTTAAGGACCTTTTCAGAGGGCGTACAGGGCAGTAGAATAATCCAGAGGAGGCAGTATTCAAAACAAAAAAGATGATTTTATTAAATTAATCTTGGCAAACACATAAAGGGTGGGGTACTCGAAAAACAAGCACATACAGTCCACAATCCTTATCTTTGTCTTAGGCCGTAATCTAAGGTCGAAATCCAATACAGTTCCTCAAACAATCAAAGTCGATACACAGAACAGGGTCCTCAAAACGATCCAAGTCAATCCAATCCAATCTGGTCATCATCTCTTGACAGCTCCACTGGCTGCGA
Organism: Aldrovandia affinis; assembly: GCA_029706075.1. Taxonomy (NCBI): domain Eukaryota; kingdom Metazoa; phylum Chordata; class Actinopteri; order Notacanthiformes; family Halosauridae; genus Aldrovandia; species Aldrovandia affinis. The sequence goes on along the minus strand of JAINUG010000074.1, from coordinate 2,792,208 downwards.
GAGCTCCACCTGGGTGCTAGAATATTTCATAACAGGGACGCATTTTGCACATTCAAGTTCTTCACTCACCTCTTCCAGTTGATTCTGTAGATACAGCAAAGTTTCAGTTTGGGTTTTGCAAAATGAGTTCTGTGGCCTGGTGCTGGGCTTCTTTCTGGTCCAGCTTCTTAGTTAAGCCATGCAGTTTCTCTCTCAGGACAGGGAGCTCTTCATTTTGCTCTTGTTCTCTCAGGAGTGCTGCAGAGGTGGTGTGGTGAAGTTCCTGCAAAGTCAGAATGTTCTCTTCCCGCTTTATAGACAGGTTCCTCAGATTCAAAAAATCATCTTGTACTCCCTCTAGCTCTTCAAGCTGCCTTGCTTGTTTCCTTTGTTGCGTCTTCACCTCTTCCAGCTGAGCCTCCAGCTCCTGCCTGCTCTCCTGCTCCGCTCAGCTCTGGAGTTGCTCTGCCTCAGACGCATTGGGCCTCCGCTGTGCTCCTCAGCTCTGCCTCCTGAGTGAGCCTGGTCTGCACATCCCATAAAGCCCTGGCATACTCCTCTTTGGCCTTTTCCTGGGATTTATGGCTGTCCAGACACTGCAGATGCTCTTCCTCTCAAATTTCAAAATACGTTCTTCACCTCTTCTTCTAGTTCCAGTCTGTGGGCCTCCACATGCCTCACCTCATAGCCAATATATGTTTGATCTTTCTCCAGCTCCACAGCCATATTCCCAATTTTCCTCAGGGAGTCGCTGTGCTCCACCAGCAATTTGCCCACAGCCACCAGGTGGTGCTCCTCCGAGGTCTCCAACTCAGCCTTCATCTTGTCTAGCTCAGTCTGGGCATTCTTCAGCTCTTGTACATCCTGGAGGGTGAGTCTCCATCTGTCCTCAACAATGGTCGCCCACCTCTGGTTCTTCACCAGGTCTTCCTTTTGGTCACAACATTTCTCCAGTTTTCGGATTACTTTCTCTTTGTCCTTTAATACAGCTTGCGCCTCTCCTAACTCTGCCTCTAAAACAACACATTTCTCTGCGTCACTTTTATGCTGCTTTTGTAGCCTACCTGGGATTTTTTTTCTCCTTTCCCTAGGGGGCACCTCAGAGCAAAAAAACGTTTTTGTTTTGGACTTTTTTTTTTCTTCTCTTGTCTTTCCTTTGGGTCCTCCCAGCCACATTCTTCCTTCAAGGAACACTCACTGGGTTTGTGACCATATTCCATGCAGCATATACACCATGGGGCACCACTTTGTGCCAGTTGGGCCTGCTCCTTGTTCCACACCTCCTGATGCATCTCAAACAGAACATTAGACATGACAGACAAGCTGTTCCTCAGGAACAATGGGCATTCTTCCATTGTCCATCCTTGCGTGTGCTCTGGCAACCTCAGGAAAATGTTGCACTTTTTTTCACCCCTCTTTGCTTGAGATAGGTGCTTCTTCCCATCCTTCTCTATCCAGGAAAAGAGTCTTGGATCTGACATCCACCCCGGGTTCAAAAGCTCCATTTAAATTATTTTCCGTTGCACTACCTCTTGCCTATAGGTGCTCTTTGCCCGCATTCTCCACCATATTGTAGTGGGGTTACACTCAAGGACCTTTTCAGAGGGCGTAGGCAGTAGAATAATCCGGAGGAGGCAGTATTAAAAACAAAAACGATGATTTGATTAAATTCATCTTGACAAAAACACATAAAAGGGTGGGGTAATCGAAAAACAAACACATACAGTCCACAATCCTTATCTTTGTCTTAGTCCGTAATCCAAGGTTGAAATACAATTCAGTTCCTCAAACAAGTCGATACACAAAACGGGGTCCTCAAAACAATCCAAGTCAATCCAAGCCAAGCCAAGCCAAGCCAAAAAAACTAAAAAAACTATCCAAAACAATTCTCTCTCACTCACCACCACTCTAATACGCCAACCTACTCCCTCCCCATGTGACACAAAACAGTCCTTTAAATAGCCCTCTAAATCAGCTGCCAGTAGTCCCAATTGCTTGACTTGCTTCAGCAGAGGCAATGTGGTGTGGGACTGCATGCTGCTAGTCCTTTTTTATATATATATATATGTGTGTGTGTGTGTGTGTGTGTGTGTGTGTGTGTGTGTGTGTGTGTGTGTGTGTGTGTGTGTGTGTGAGAGAGAGAGAAATAAGCATGGGTGCATCATCAATTTAACTGGTCTACTCGCAACTTTGAAATGGGTGTGTTCTAGCTTAGCCAACGTTGTCTGGCCAGGCTGCTGCTTGTAAATATTGCTAAAATTGCCTAAAATTCAGGATGGTATAGCTTGCTATGTGGTGAGTTTCTTTGATTTCAGACAGAGAGGGGGAGAGTTGTCAACCATATGTTGACGCTTCTGTAACGCTTAATTTACAATTTAGCTAGATAGCTATAACAATAGCCTCCTGTGATTTGAAAAAATATACATGTACTTTATCTATAATCATGTTCCCACTCCCACACTTTTAAGGTGCAAAGCTTTTTATTTTTCGTTTTAAACGTTTCAGCAAGTGGCACTTAAGGGAATACGAATAGGCATGATAACCTGACAATCAGCGGGCTGCTATTGTGACAAGTCCATTATGACATCATTGCAGCCAAGTGGGGATTTTAGGGGCATATCTGACCATCGTAAAGAGACTTCCTTTGGTGATCACAGACCAAATCATAATCTGAGATCTACGCCACTTCTCTGAATTGTATTACAAGTCGTTGCTACGAGCTCTCGTGGCTGTAATAGGTGGGTATGCGCGAAACATTGCAAAAATAAGGTGGGTATACAAATTATGCCTGCATATTACTAGGATTACACCACTGCCTTCAGGAAGGTTTTTCCAGAACAAGCACTCTGGCCTATGACATCTCACACGAGAAAATGGCCAATATGTAAGCTTTCAGTTATGACAATGTGACCAAACTGAATCACATTAAACATGCAAACCCAGCAAATTCTAAAAAATGCATCACCTAGGAATGAATATGAAATGTATTCTATTGAATTGAAATGACAAATGAACAGCGCACCTACTTGTTTTTTATGTTCATTGTTTTGAGGAATTGGCTGTAAAGTCTTGTGTTAAAATATTATTTGTACAAAATATCTCTGTTTAGACACCAGGTGATTTAGCACACGATTTAGTCTCTTCTAATATGAGCTGCCATTGGAGATTTTCCTTCAGCGTTTACTCGTGCAGACTGATACTGGGATCTCGTGTGAGAAAAACTGCACACTAAGATATTCAGAGAGAGCTCCATTTAAATCGAATGTGGCCACAGATTAGTGCAAAACCTCTAGTTCTCTGTCACATTTCTCAGCTTGTCACATAAAACACACAGCAAGTTGTACACATTGGTTCGCATGTACATATACACACATGCAGAACACCATAATGGAGTCTAAGACCACGGTGATAAATTCTAATTTACCCAGACATGCCAGACATAGTTCGATTTAAGGCGTGCTAAAATTCCCCTTCACTTATCTGCCCATTGCTCTAATGGTTAGGAAATACAGAATTATGACCATTTCTTTTGCGTTGCCTTTAGACAAGATGAACTGAACTAAATGGCAGCTTGCATTCAGCTCCATAAAAGTGTCCACTTAAGATTCAGATCTATCTATTGTCTCCGAGTAAATGTATAATATAAATAAAATGATTATTATATCCTTTAAGTCAGGTGTCTCATGCTGTTTTTCCAGCACAAAACGGTAGAGGAACAACTTGTTCCAAGAACCATTGGATTGGGTTTCCATCAGACTTCCAGAACCTGAAGACGGAAGAGTTACTATCTAAAGTGATGAAAGAAACGTGACCATTTTATGGTCAGTGTTGATATTGTATGGTGATTGTTTCATTAGCTGATGAGCAATGATTGGCTGGCTAATACAACGATTGAATTGAAGATGTTTTTTTCTCGGTGGACTGAGTGAGTTTTTTTTAATAAACCATTTTTTTCAAGGTGGGTATTATTTTTCTGATAAATGGTTAGATATTTGCAGTTTTACTTTTACACAATTATTCTTGGGGATTTAAGTATTAAAATGTGATTTTGCATGCAAAAAAACCTCCACCAATTTAAAATAAACAAAAATCTCAAAATTCTGTTGTCTCAATTATTTCCATAGATAATATAGAGTAACATATTGTGCTAGCTAGTCACACATTTTACGAGTACTGGTGGTACATTCAGCACAGGTGACCGCGTTATTGACGGGAGCATTTCAAAATGGCGGTTCGTTTGAGCTTGGCATGTGTGACGATTCTGTGACAACGGCATTTGACCAATCAAATGGTGTACAGGAACTATGGTTCAGGAACTACCGGAATGCTTCTCCTGGCAATTTGAAGATCTTGGTTCCAGATTCCGGTACAGTAGTACTGTGGTACTGCAGTGGAAAAGAGCTATTAGCAATGCTAACTCTAGCTTGAGCTTGTGTCAGTGGGGAAAAATAAATTTGACTCATAGTTTCAGATTCACCCAATTACCATTTTGGGCTGGGACATCCTGTTAGACTTGCAAATCTGACCATAGTTAGATGTGTAGAGTGCCAAAAGCGATAGCAGCCTAATGTTCAATCAAAGGCTGATTCAACTCTGGCAACTAGAGGAACCGTCCAGTTATAACCTACTTCCATTTGATTTTGTTGTTGTTTTGTGGACTGTCTGCACACTGATGGCGACAGAGGGAGAAGAGAATCCTGGGAATGGAACAGCTGACACTGGCCAGCGGCCATCTCTCTGTGAGCACCCCCAGCCTGCACGATTTTAATGTTGCTTCTAGTTTGATGTGCAAATTCAATAGATCGCATTCCCCATTCTTCTCTCCTTTGTATGTGACTTATGTTTCAAGCACAAAAAATTTTTTTGGGGAAAAAAAAGACAAAAAACAATAATCACAGGGGAAGGTCTGTATAGGTCATGCAAGCACGTCTCTGTGTGGCAGGGCCCTCCACTGAAGTCGCTACAGCGTGATGGGTGCTCGGCGGAACTAGCAGTTCTGTGACTCACGGTGATAAGCGCAATGAAATATTCATGCCATACCTTTTTAAATGTAAAACAACCGAAGTTCAGTACTTCTGCCAATGCCCCCTGTTTAATCGCAGTGCAACTTTACCATCTGGAAGTCCTGCATCGTGATTGTCAGGATAAACATGGAATAAGTGGTGCTTTAAAATGTATTCTCTTGGAATGCCTACAGTGAGAACTACAGGGTGGTAGGTGACAATGTGACCTTCACAATAAGATGGTGAAAGCATTCCGACACAAAGCAACTCTTCACAGAATTTGCTTCCACAACAGTAACCAGCTCTTGTAAAGTATAGGTTACCATGCCTCCTCTGAGTTCAACATGTGGAGGAGGATATCTTTTGAAATGAGATCTTTGCTATTGCCTCTCTTTGCTTGTGTCATAATCGCCGGTAGGATTATGCTTTGCATTGACGGGGAGGGACGTCTCTCGCCCATAGCACACGCTATCTCAGAAATACAAGCCCTGCGGCTCTGATGGGGCGACCGTGCATGCAGGGGGCAGATAGGGCCTGCACACCAGACCTCATAATGAAGCTGTCTCTAAACAGGATGCATGCGATCTCCGAGCAACAAGGAGAGGGCTTGGCTTCGCCTGGCCGTTTAGTACTGCTTACAGCACCCCCGTGCTTCATTAATGACTGCCACCTAAACAGCCATATCTTTTTTCATTCATAGGTTCTACCCGGGTGCCTTTTCAAGCACAACCCTTCACATCCGGCATCCTAATATCTTGTATCCCCACATCTTGTAAGTCGCTCTGGATAAGAGCGTCTGCTAAATGCTTAAAATGTAAAATGTAAATGCTAATACCTGGCGTGGTTAACCCGGATCCAAAAACTCAAGTCAAAAGCAAAGCAATTAGGTTAGATGGTTAGATGAAATACTCACTATGAAACGTGGTGGCAAACACAGGAAGTGACATCACGTGAAACGAATGAAAAACCAGCATGTCATTCAAAGACTGTTGTGTGGACGTGGAAGCAGAAGAACAGCAGATCACACATAAGGCTGATATGCATGACTGTACATGGATATATTTAGGATAGTTCTAATCTGTTCAACTAGTTAGTGTCAGCTTACTCAGTGATTTCAGTTATGTTAACCATTCAGAAAAACCCCAACTAATGACGGTTGTTATGTTGTTACAGCATGTCACATGAAGTGATGGATAATAATGGGGACGGAACAATTGCTATGCGGCACATGGCACAACTATGTGTAAGCTTTCTTTAATAATCATGAATGCAGTGACAACGAACAAGATATTGTCTCCTTTTGTACGTTCATTTCCATTGTTGCAGTGACTTTTTGAATGTAGCATGTTTTTACAAGTAATCTGCTATCTGTACCCAAATGTAAAAGCTGGTCTTATTTTAGGCGCTCCAGAAATCTGGAACCCGATCCCTGCAGTCTCAGAGTGTCCACTGCGTATCCAGTACCAAGGGACTACTCTGTGGGAGGGGCCTTGTGTATCCTTCTTAAAGACACTGATACTTGTTTTTGGAGGCATGCTCTTCAAGCCAGTTGTGAATGACCTGTGTGTCAGTCTGGCCAAGGAGCAGGGGAAGATGCTTACATGTTGCTGTTGGGTAGCTTAGGCCACCAGGCAGCATCAACCAGTATCTGAAACTCAACAGATTTATACCAGCCATATACTGCAAGTTGCCTGGTTAAAGCCTATGCGATATAATGAGTGGGTGAAATAATATGTGTCTGTCATTTCAGTTATGTTATTTCATTCATTAAGAATTCTGGGCAAAAATCTAGATTATATGACATGCAACAAAAAAAAAAAGTATAGCTCCATCCAACAGCTGTAAAGCATGCCATCTTTACAGCAACTTAATTTGGCTAAATCAACACAATTAACATTTTTGAGGCCCTAAATTGTCATGCCTTTGTAATGGATAATTATAATTCATGGCACATTGTTTATTTTTTTAAACTGCAAAATTCCCAACCCCCAAAAAAGTTAACAGTCCTCTGAGATGCAACATCTCATTGTAGTGATTATAGCTGTGATTAAGGTAATGGCACTGGGAATGAGTTTCCTTATGGGCAATGTCGGCTTCATTTGGACTTTTAAGGCTAGATATTGCAGCCACATGCTAACAGGCCCGCTTGAGATTGGGGTGGACAGGTTCAAATCCTGGAAAGAGATCCCCCCCTAGTCACAACTCTGTGCTGACTCATTACAATGTTGATAAACTGCACCAAATAATCTTGACTTTAACCCCGGGGTCATGGAAATGATTAGTGGTAGGTGGTGCAAGTTGTGAAGCAGCCAAACAGAAAGTATTGCACATTTTAGCAATGTGAGCAAGATTCTTTGTTTGGAACCGAGATGCATGATTGATGATCTTGGAGCATCTCCAGCCCGATGAAGATCACTCGCAGTGCTATTAGAGACATGCTAGATTACAGACATGCTGGATAGAAATGGTTCTGTTTCCCTTTCACCTCCCATAGCTTCATCTGTTATTGATCACCATGTTGATAAACACATTGCTAAGTCATGAAAATGCCTGTGCTTTTCCATTTAACTCTACTTGTCTATTTATTTATCATGGTAAAGTAACATGCCCCATTAAATCGAATGACATTTATTTCACGTCAGTTGTACAGGAAATGCAACTTCTACTTCTGCCGCACTAAGAGATAGAGTAAGAGATAAGTGCAGATATTGATCATTCTTCTCATGTACGTATTTACTTTTCCAGGTACCCAGTTATGTCTCCCTGAAACTCAACGTCAAAAGAGGATCGTTGACTTGCCGTTGTTCGTGAGGACGAAGTCTTCCACAAACACGTCCGTTCATTCAGCAAAACGTATGCACACTGGACTAGAACGGTTTGGGATTCTACCCCCTTTTTGAGTGTCATATTTCTTAAGCATGCAGTTTAATAAGGAATTTGGTTTCGTGTTCTCACAGAAGGGTATACGCAGGAGTTGGGGGTGGGTTGCAGTGAAATATCACTGTGCCACCGTGTAAATTGAAAAGCCATGTAACCCCAAGCCTGACCCTGCTCTTGGTGTGGAACTTGTCAAAACCCTCCGTGTACACTGTTTTTGATTAGAGCGTGACTGAGACCTCCATTAAATGCTGTTATTCGCGTTAAGCGTGCGGCTCTAAAATCACAAATTTACCGATTGAGCCCGTGTGTGTTGTTTTTTTTATAGAGATTTCACTTTGCCATAAAATCCTTTGGCCTCGCTGCTGCCCACCTGTAGAACAGCTCTAAAGTCCTGAGCCCCGGGGCATACAACCTGGTTGTCAGTTTCCAGGAACACGTGCCAGCGCCAAGAGTAAACAAAAGCTGGAGGCTCGTTAAAAGGAACCAGCTTTAGCAATTTCGATAGTAAGCTGCACACACAGCCTCACAGACTCGCAAAGGAAATGTGGGACAAAACTCCTTGTTTATATTGAGTTTGGCAAACCGCAGCTTGAGGGGAGCATGAGAAACTATGAAAAATCTTGACATCATAAACATCTTTTCGTTCCCTGGATGCACCGAAGTTACAGAGAAGTCCTCGAAGTCCTTTTCATTAGCTAGTGAGTAACAGATACTTTAACATGCACTGTATGAAAAATGAGAACTGTTTTACCATTTTACCAGGAGAGGTCTCAGGTTTGAAAACTATGACATCTAGACCCGGAACTGTCAGTGCATACAGACTCTGAGAATGAAAGCTGAGAGAGAGAGTGTGAGAGAGCACGAGAGAGAGAGAGAGAGAGAGAGAGAGAGAGATAGAGATAGTGACCGAATTGTCTGGCCTTACCTCGTAGAAAGCACACCTATCCCAGAGTCGTTGTGCTTCTGGCTGCCACTGTGTGTGTCTCTGTGCTCATCTCCTGCACTCTCCGGAGTGTGTGTGTGCGTGCGTGCGCTTGCGTCCGCGTGTGACAGTGGGCTGGGCGGCAGCCTGCTCGCTCCTGATAGCGGAGTGTCTCAGCTGAACTGCTCCGGGAGGTAGAAATGACACATGATTCCAAGAACCAGCTTTTGCTCAGAAAAAAAAGAAAAAGAAACGAGGCCGGACGCATCAAATGCTGCTTATGTTCTGCGCGCTCTGTGAACTTTTTCTCCCTCCCCACTCTCTCTCCTGCATCCCCCCCCCCTGTCCCTCTTTATTTCCTCTCTCTTGCAAACTCAGATCTCCTACTATTCCCCTTCACTTCGTTTATTTTCCAAATGCCTCACACCACTCCTTCATGCGCATACTACACACACTCACTCACCATTTTCACATATTCACTCTTACTCTGTTTATCTTCCTTTCTACAAGCACTCTCCCTTTTTCTCTTTGTCTCGCCTTCCGGTCCAGAGTCAAGTCAAAGCTGTGAAGTAAAGACACCCTCCCAACTTCATCACAGGCACATTGCTGAAGTGAAATTAAGAGTTCATCCTCTATCCTGGTATTCTCGCCGTTCACTGTCCCTTTGTATGTGTTTTCCTCTGCTGATTACTTTGAGAGAAATAACATCTGAAAGCATTGCTATCCACGAAACGGAGACAGTAAAGCTGTCATTTCGAAAGCGGGCTTGGCGCTACATTGTGCTGCATTTTCCTATGTCCCCACCCCTTCCAAAATGGCAAGTCTCTCACTCTCTCTCTCCCTCTCTGGACTTCCTCCACCTACATTTGTCAAACCGAAGAGCAATATGGAAACTCCTGCCCTCGCTAATTTACGCCAAGTCATGCAGAGGCAGATTAATGAATGCAGAGGCGGATATTAAATGAAGTCAAAGCATTGTAGCAAACGTGCGTATCCCGTTCCTCGCTTTGCGTGGGCACGCTTCTTACCTCAATCCCCATCTGTGCTGAAAGGTGAAGGAAGAGGGAAAATAGCAGCTGCCGTTCATGGACGAGACATTTCAGCAAGGTTTCAGGGCCTCTGGTGTCTCTACATCACCTGCCACGCAGCTGCCGTAACCCAGAGGTCCCCTAAAGGGGTGCATTGGACTTTGAGCGTTGAAAATAAGCTTCTTTTTTTTTTTTTTTTTTTACACTGGAGCTTTCTTTTTCTTTAGAGTATAATATGTTGTCATTTAAGTATTCTGCCCAAATTGTATTTTAACATTTCAGTCATGGGTCATTTCTGTTGCGTCATGGCTTCTGTTCCATGTTGCCTACGATGGCTAACGTGGCTGTGAGTAAATAAGACAACTCTATGCAAATTGGTTTGGAAGCTCCAAATGCATTGTTGTAAAATATAACATTTCAGAGATTCTATGAATCCCTCAAAAAGAGTCAAAGATAACTGTAGAATAGCTTAAGTAAGTGGATGTACGAGTGCATTTACATTTTTATTTGGAACAAAAAATCTCAAAGAAAAGGAGAAAACAACCATTCTAAAGCAAGTGAACTCTCCAAGCAGTCTTTAATTCAGTGCTGCCACAAAGAGGCTTATCCTGTCACTAGCAAACTGTCACCGGCAAATGTAATGAGGTGTTTCTTTGGGAGACAAAAGCACTTCCTTAAATTTTATATTGGTAATTGAATGGTTAGCCTATTTAATTACATATGCTATATAATGGGTGGGGGGGATAGCTTTGTGACTATTCAATCTTGGCCAGTCAGTGACTGGGAGTAGCTCAAGAAATCTTGGGAGTAGCTGGCAATCTCCAGGTTATAGAGGGGGATCTGTGCACAGTGGTTGGCAATATGTAGTCAAACATTCCCTCTGAGAATTCAAAGGATGCCATTTATCTTTGCTTCTGTGGCACAATGTTTGAGGATTTTCCAGAGGGGCTTACGGTGGAAAAAGGTCTGTCTCAGGTCTACACAGCCTGTAAGGAAGGCTTTCCTGTATTGGAGTTAACCGAGTGCTATGATTCTGTCTTTTGGTTGACAGCGGTGCTGAGCCACTTCATTGGCTCTGCTGCCACTGGCTCTGCTGCCAGGAGGAGATTGGCGTACCAAGGACAGGAATAATCGTGCAGAGAATTTGCATTTGTTGCTTAGCAATGCGATTCTTCTCAAGTTGCATGTTCAATCCCTTTATGCCTCCAAAATGGTAGGATTATGGAAAAGCCAGGCAGCGTGTAAGCTAATAGAAGTCTTTATTTAAGACAAATAAATAGGTGAATGCAGATGATGGGAAACAGGGTGTCCACCATACACAGAATCAGCAATAGTGTTGTCAGGACTTGTCTTCTGCCTGGATTTGTGTAAGGCTCTTACTGGCTCTTTTATCAGATAATGAAGCAGGGTCAGCATAGGTTATTGATTGTGGGAGAGTGTGACCATTGTGAGTAAAGATGTAGATTATGTAAAGTATAAATAAGGATGAATGGAGAGATTGAATTAAGAGTGCAGAAGAAATCATTTTATTTTTTGTCCCAGCTAGCCAATGAGCATTTTTAAAATGTATTTCTGATTGTGGGAAGTTGTGAAAATGTCGTGTTCTCACGATTTTGTTGGGTCACAAACGTGTCCTTAAAACGTTTTCCTACTGGAAGAAATATGTGTGATGTGCTCCATTTACATCATATCTGGTATGTTGCAGTTTGGGGTTGGTTTAAAAGACAAAAAGGTTAAAGTGACATTGTAAAAAACACTCGATACAACGTTGTGCTTTATCACAACAAATCACAATCTTAGTCCGAAATTGTAAAAAAATGTGTGATAACGCTGTGTGCTAGCTGGGTGTTGCATCTCCACTTGTTGTTCCTGTACTATTTGTGGCAGGACTCAATAAGGTCCTAATGTTACTGTAATGCGCTAGTGCGCTAGGTGCTTTTATTTCTTTGACGCCCACCACTGAAGCAGAGCTTCTTGACTCACTTTATTTTGTGGTAAATGCACTCAATTTAAATAACAGATAGTTATGTTTGACACTCTGTGATCTCTTGTTGTCGGATCCAAGATACCAAGTGCTGCTTCAACGGCTCCAGAGACGCATGCAGTTACCACACTGAAAACCACACTGCTAGAAATAGCTCATAATCAGATAGTTATTCAGATTTACACAGCATGGATATATATTTATACATCTAAAATATGTTGCCTGAAATAATCTGTCTAAACCCATTTCTACGGGAGGCACATTTAAATAGCATGCCATTAGACATATGGTCATTTTAACAAATCCTCACAAGGCTATATTTTAATTGGAATTTAGTATATTGGAATGCAATTTAAGACAGTACTTCAAGATAGCGCCATGTGTAACACACACAAAATGTGTAAGAAATCTTCCATAAATAAAGCTTTGTAATTGTTTGTTTGTAATTTTTCCGTTTTGTTTTTGTCTTAGAGTGGTCCGAAGCTCTAGCTGAAGATTTCATACTGGGGTAACAGCACCCTCTGCTGACACCTGTGTGTAACTAACAGTACATTGTGTTTCGTCATTTAAATGATTTGTAATTGAGTATTTAGTATTCAGTTGCTCCAAATAATGCAATTATCATACAATATGGCAACAAAGTAAGATTTATCAATTATATATTTTGTAATAATGTAAAAATTGGTTAACAGCCTCACTGACAACAATCAGTACGTGTATTTGTTTAACCTTTAACCATAAAAAAAAATCCATGTCAATGCATACAAACATTAAAAAATATCACCTTAACACAACAGGTACAATTATCCATTTCATTTGGATAAAGCTTAAACTTTATATTTAAAAAAAGTGAAATGATGACATTACCCAAGAATGCTGTTTTGTCCCATAACCTACACCACCAATGTAATGTAAGAATGTTAACTCACTGAGTATCAGTAAGCTCCAAAATTTAAAGTGAAATTTATTGTGATTTGTCACAATATGTACTGGCTAGAACTTGACTTTTGAACAAAGTGCTTCCCTGTAAGATATTAGCACTTAAATAAGCAACATTTTGGAACAGGTTTCCAAAGACTACTGTTATGCATACATACATATATGAATTTATCATCATATTAATGTGAAACTTCATCAAAACCTTGATGATGCAGTCAAGGACCAAACATAGGGGAGAGAAAAAGCCAAATACCTTTCCCTATCCTATTCCATTTGTGAGTGTGTGTGTCTGTGTATGTGTGGGGGGGGGGGGGTTTGCAGGTGCCCGTAAGGACTTTCTGCATCGGTAAACTTGCACTGAATAGCAAAGCAGTTAGAGCATCAATATTCAGCATGCTTCTCTGTGTACGGTGTAGAAACTAAAATGACCAACGTTTTAACAGACTCCCCACCCGCCAGGCCTTCAAATGGCGGACGGGGTGCACTGCATTAAACGTCGTTGCGACTGATACACAGTCAGCGCTGGGTTGGTTGGGCAACAGAGTTTCTCCAGCAGTGGATGGGAGAAGCGAGGGACTGGGAGCCTCTCTGGGCTGGGGGCCAGCGGAGAAGGGAAGAGCACAGTTGGAGATGAGAGCAGACAGAACGTTACAGGGGTTTGTGATGCAGAACTGAACAGCTGCTGGCTTGCATTAACCCTTACTAGACGGAAAATAATCATCAACACAATTTCTTTGATTTTAAAATGGCTACACCCACTCGCAACATGACTTGTCAAATGTTTTCGATTACAAAAAGTCACAAAGGTCCTACAATTTGGCCACACTGTAGACAACTACAGCCCTACTATATTGCACATTTTTTTCCAGAAGGGGACCCCACTCATGTCGCTAGTGATGAGGAATCTCTGCCAGTTGCTGTGCATTAAGCAGCACCATTTATCATCTGCAGGTGGACGGGTTGTTATAAGGCGATGCAGCAGCCTTTGAATCTCAGGCCCCAACGGAGACAGAGACGTGAGATAATTTGCTGACCAACGCCTGCATGTTTGTTGTGGTGGTCCATTTTACAGGAAAGCACTCTGTTCAACAGTCCTAGTCAGGGAAGGTAGTGCATATGCTCGGTGCCTGTAGCAAGACAGTCTATTTGACCTGAGGGGCAGACGACGCTGGAACTCAGGAACATCGAGGAGTCCAGGAGTCCAGACCCTGGAGCTTAGTTACCGATTCAACCTCAGGTTCTAGCTCTGGTGCTGGTTCAGGGCCGGGGGTGGGGGTGTGTGCTATGGCCAGGGCATCAATAATGCTGCCCAACCTAGTCCTATATGGGTGCTTTAGGCTGTGAGGGGCCAACATCCAAGAGAAAATCTACAGGCAACTGTGCATGATGTCCAAACCCACAAAATGGGAGGTCATTCCTGTGGTGTTGTGGGTTGTTCTATTATAGGCTTGTATTAAAAATGGTAACCTGACCTGCCAATGGTGATGCCTCTCAGTGTGTAGGGTACTTAGTAAGCTCATCAAGGTCGAGTTAAACCTTTTGCACGGCCCATTACCCTGTTGGTGGTATGGTGCGGTGCGGCCCTTTGTACAACTATACAACGAACAAAGCTGATTCTTTAACACTAGGAGTGCCAGGTTTCCAGGCATAGAAGAAGATGCCAACCAACACCTTTTGGGCATTGGCATTTTTAAGTAGTAATAGTTCCAGTTAAAAATGTAAGACAGAAAGTACATGAAGTACAAGAACATGAAGTACACTGAACACGTAAAAGCTTCTATTTGTAATGAAAAGTAATGAAATGAAGTTTGAAACGTAAAGTAAAGGCATGCCAATTAGGGGGAAAAAAAGCCTAATTTAAATACAAATGTAAAACATGAAGGGCATTATAAAATGTAGCCTACATAAACACAAATTATGAAAACAGAAAAGTAAATAGTAGACTATGTATTAGTCTATAGTGGGCTATAAATATCCTGTATGCATATAAATGTTTCAGTGCGGTGAAAATGGTTCTCCTCTCCCGTTCTCAGCATAAGAGCCATCGATTGTATCTAAAACATTTTTTGAATAAATGTAAGGCAATTCAAAAAAAGCAAGTGCATGTATAAGTCAATATAAGTGTCGAAATAAAATATTCCAAAAGTCATTTGTTGATAGTAGCTTCGTTCCCTACTTGCAGTGAACACAAACAGAAATATTTGTGATGCTCCTGGTACAATTCAATTCTTGGTACAATTCTTGTCATCCGATTACCTCCACAATAGACTGGTCTACCCGGTTTTATTCACATTGATAATGGATAATTACCTGGATTGTCTTCAATGTTCCATTACCATATGTTTGGGGGAGTGAGTGTCCTATACGAGAGGCACCAACAACAAAAAGGCATCATGGCTATAGGTGTAATTCAAAAAACACAGCGAATGAACACAGTTTTTAGTCCACGTAATTTTTTCATAAAACAGCCACCAGGAGAAAGGATCTCAGTGGAGAATGAGAGGACAGACACAGCAGCACAACAGAGAGTTTAGTAACTCTGACACATGATGATGTGGTAATAAAACTAACTGTCCAATCATAATTATATTGGGGTTTTGTATGTTGTTTAACAAAGCTAGGCTATTATTTGTGAATACAGTTTAGGAGTCCGCTGCAATATTTCAGAAAACGGCCACCAGGAGAAAGGACTGTGAACTCAGTGGAGACGGTTTTACACTTGAATGCAGTTTAACACTTTAACTGTGCCGTTTTCATTCCAGAGTCGCCCATTCTCTGCAGTCTTGTACCTGGGAGAGGACTGCCCCCAGCCCATCCAGGCTGGCATCTGCGTTAAGCCGGAACAGGAGGGAGAGGTCTGTATGGAATATCTGGGGCAGTTAGCGATGCTTCCTTCCATTTTTACACGGCTCGTTGACATGCGGGTGACCGAACTACCGGTCCGGTTTTGTTCCCCTTCGCCCTCTGCAGTAGCCTGTGAAGGGGCTGATGATTTGGTGAAAGCAGGTATCAACCTCCAATAACATCCAGAAAAGCCAAGAAAGGAGCATACCTGTTTCACAGTATCAGGGGTAGGCCAGTCCCATACTACCGAAGTTCTAGCTGCACCACTTCTTTGAGGTGGTGGAGGTGGCTTTGGAATTCTGGGGAATAGACAATGACATCATTGAGATAGATTAGGAGAGCAGGTAGTGTAGCCGCGGGCAACTGTGCACACTCCAGTCCTGTGAGAGGTTCTTCAATCCTGGCGACGAGTGTTCTGAGCTCAGGGCACAGGCCAGGGGGTAAGGGGTGACACCTCTCCCCGATGGTGGTCGCAGTCCCGGTATTGATCGTGTGGCTCACCGCATTAGTCCATCCAACATTTTCTTCATGCGCAGCAAACACACACCTGTCCATCATTGAAGTAGATGGGTTAACTGGCCTGCTGTATTCTCGTAAATCCATCTCCTGTGACAGCCAAGGCAGGGTGCATGGCCATATTGCCTCCGCTACGTCAAGTCTGGATTTGGATTGCAGATTTGGATTAGCACCACACCTGTAGGTAGCTGTCTGGGCAATGCTCCACTTCACATTGAATGTATTGCGCATGATAGTTTTTCATTAGTTGGTATACACTGATGGGAGGGGCCTTGTGGTGGTTAAAAGGGGGGCTCTTCAAGCAGAAAGGGTGGGGGAGTTAAGCCACATACTGTATCAAAGTCAAAGTCAACTTTATTGTCAATCACTGTATATACACGACATACAGGGATTGAAATTGCGTTTCTCTCTCATCCACAGTGCAGTTTAACATTAATACAAACAACAAACAACACACACACAATACAAAAACACACAATATAAAATCAAAAAATAGTTATAAATATAAATATAAAATATGTACATGGTGCAAATGAATACTGTGCAAATATGGATGTAAGTTACAATAGCAGTGCAATAGCAGTATTGATTCAAGTAAGTATAAGGATCTAGGTAAAGAGTGGCTGTTGCCAATAGTCTGTGCATGTGGGGGGGGGCAGTGTTGTGCTGTATTTGAAGTTTGACAGCTTTCTATATCGATCACTACTTGTATAGTGGCTTTTGGTTTGCACATTTTATACTTAGTCACCTTTTTCCACTGAAAATATGTTCTACACTTCTGGAGGAACTTTGCACCATAAACATCCTTGCACTGAAGTGCGATTGTGGCTGTGCCATTTTTCTTGGGGGTTTCTGAACTACATGTTGTGCCTCATGGCCTACCCTAACGCTACATTTGATTTGGTGTTAGAAGTTGAATGGCCAGCCACAAAGTATGTTCCTGGAGAGGCAGGGCTGGTCTATGGTCTCACAAGAGCAGACTAGTTTCACATTTAGACCAATTTATAACCTAATCTTATAACCTGACAGGTAAAAAAAAAAAGACTAGCAAAGACTGATATAGGGCCCTGGAACACAATAGACATGCTTGAAGATGACCAGCATGAGGAACTGAGATATAGTTGGTCTCCTCGTTCAATGACTTCCTCAATGTGCAACACAGGAGTGAACCATAATGCAAGTGATCTTGGCATTTCCTGCATTTGTAATATTACCTGCTGCTGTTGTAATAAACCAAATTCCTAATTATATACCAAACGCAAAATGCCCTGACGTACCAACGCAGAGCATTGTTTTACCTCATGTGGTGAAGTTGAGCTTTCCATTTCGCTTCATTCCATTCTGTTATTCAAAAGTGTCTGAAGGACGGCATAGGAAAAGGTTCATGTTAGCATGATAAAAAAATATTTCGATTGAGCCGACAGGGATGCTCTGAAAACAATAAAGATTTTAATACACAATTTGCGTACCTGCACGAGAGGGTAAACAGCAGCTTTGCTCAGTGCAATGTGAATGGGACAGGACCCCTGAGAACTCTGAGAAGCTAAGTTAGTCCATCACCATAGGAAGACACTGGCTAGGTCTTAAGAGTAAATAGTGCTACATTATCCATAAGGGGTACCTGCTGTTTATAGAGGACATGTGGCTGGTTCTGTTCATCCAAGACCTCTGCTGATGTCTACAAAGTTAGGTGCAGGGCTCTCTTACCGCTCAAATGAAAATAGGTGCCGGCAGCCACTTGGAGGTGCCACCTTCAACCCTTCCATCCCTAGCGAATCATCTGCTGTGGAGGGTGGGGTTATCCTGCCTGACCTGAATTGTAGTTGGATGGACAAAAAGCAGATCTTCCCAGAGCATATGACTACGGTAAGCCCACTCAGAGGTAACACTTCTAAGCTGTGGAACTTGCACCTCTCCAGAGTGAGTGAATGGGTCAGGCCCTGGCAGCATAGTTGAACAGGATTGCAGACTGCTGGCTTGGTGCCATATGTGGCAGCTACATTCTTTTCCTACTTTAGTGAAAAATACAGTAATGCAACATGGAGTCCATATTACATACATCTGTCTTCATGTGTAGGTAAACGGAGAGCAGATATATGCATATGCACTGTACAAGGCTAAGATAATATGAACTTTTCAGTTCTACCATATGTGATCTTATTCTTATCAACCATCCCCTTAAACAATCAGTTTTTAGCCTTCTTGGGTCAAACATTCTGTACTCAATGCAGATCATTTGAGGAGTAGGTGCAGGGTTCGACATGTCAATGTGGCAGTATGTCTACTGATGTGTAATAAGTAAATAATAATAATACTTGTAATAAATATAGCAAAACATAAGTGAAAAACTTGCAATAAAGTGTAATAAATAATAAATAAATGTCTTGTTGCGTCTTATTTCTTCGGTCATCGATAATCTGGTTGTGTTCATAAGGGAAAAGCTAACGTGTTAACACAGATTTCCATTTCACAATTGTGCTTAGATGGAAAGCTAATTGTCCGCGCCATACAAAAGCCAAACGAGGAAACAGTTCTGACTGGTCACCGAATGCAGTGAAACTTACTTCATGCGCGTTTACAGCTGCTTAGTTAGAGACGCGAAACACCTCGCCAGTTTACGTATCCCCACTCTCTAGCTAGTTTGCCACATACTTTGTTTAATGCAGGATATTTAACATCCGGGAAACGAAACATGAGCAAAGACGTGGAATGTTTTTTTTTTTTTCTTAAACGTTGTAATGATGGAGTAAAAAGCACCATGATTGGTGGATGCAAGGAACGTGAAATATAAAACCACCGGAGACCTGGCGCTGGATTCAGGATTACGATGAATGTGGCTTATCAAATGCACCCTTTTGGGAAAAACACCTATTTATAATACGGAAAGTCGGACATTTCACGGAGTTTAATGATCTGCGTGTTACTAAAGACAACCAATCATAAAATAGCTCACATCAATGCAAATAACTAAAAGTGCACAATGGTGCTTGCAATAAGTCGCTCTCAGACAAACGTAGAACGGCACTCCTTGTTTGACAGCTAGTAGACCAATGGCAATATTCATCGACCCAGATGCGCTAGGTTTCAGCCAATGAAAAATAGAATAATGCGGGTCCAATTAAGGTTAGGCTGTTGTTGCAGGCTTCCAGTGCTAAACTTCACCAAATAATAGCTGTTTGTATTTTGGCTGCTGCAGTAGCCATTTTAGGTAAGTAGATCTTTTAACTTTTATTTATTATTCTGTGTTGTATTGATGCCCCTTGCATAGTAAAGCTGCAGTTCCCTAGCGTTGAACTCCGCGCATCCCCCATGAATGAACTCCACGGCTCTTGTGCTTTACAAGGATTAAGAAATTGCACGGAGTTTTTTTATTCCGTCTCCCACCCCCTCTAATTTTTTATGCATTTTTCTTAACTGTCATGGCGTTTTTTGTGTCCTTGGGAATAAATGCGGTGTGGCGAGGGGTTAGCTAACTGATGCCCGATCCGGTGAGTCTAGCTCTCAGGTAGGTGAGGTCGTATTGTGGGGTAGCGGCGATGTCCCTGTGAAGAGTTTAAGGGGGTGTTAACACGTGTAAGGACTGGAATATGTAACATCATTGCAGTGACATTATAGTTAGCAAGCTGGCTAGCTAGCCAGCAAGCTAGTATAAATAGGACATTGCTGTCGATGTGGTTTAGTGGAATTTTAGGGAGGTAACGTTAGCTAGTTTGCTAGCTTGTGAGCTACATATATATTCGGAAATAGAGCATCGTTAATACCACAACTTCAATTAAGTACCTTTGGTAGCTAGTTAGTTAGCAGGAATCAAGGCGAATCTCCACCTTTCTTTATCATAGCCTGTTACTATAAAAGGAAATCATGCCTGCAGGTAAACGATTTTTTCGGGGTTTTGTAGCTAACGTAAGGCACGCACAGCCTTCTAATAGCAATAACACGCGCCTCTCCAACAAAGGCTTCGGCTTAACCCACACTACCTAGCCAGCTAGTTACCTGGGCTGGAGCAGCTGCTTGGCTAGCTGAATATGTAACTTCGCTAGCTAGGTCAACTATACTAATTTATTATTGTTGTTCTAACCATAACAATATTTTAGTTGCCATGCGTCGCCCTATTCATATTTCCTGAAAATGCAATATAGCTATTATTTTTATTTTGAGAGTCTAACGCTACAAGCATTTCCACGAGCTCACTAAATGCCATAGACAACATTCTGTATAGCATACAAAGAATAGATTTAGCTAATTGGTGGGGACAATATTGCGAGGAAACTACAGGATAGTTCTGGGATAACAGAACTGTGGCTGGGTATACAACTGAACATTTGCTTCAGTTAGTTGTCACATAAAATAGCTATTTGAAAAGTTCCTGAAAAGTTATCTGGAGTAAGGGCAGTCTCAACTTCCTGTGGTTTGGTGATTGTGACAAAAATGTCAAGGAACAGCTTTCAGTTAACAGGACCAAGCTTGACTCTCTGATGTACATTATTTTGTCTCACTAGCCCCCCACTTGACCTGATCTGTGCTTACCTTACAACTGGCACAGGCCTCAATTGTTGACCTTCCACACCTATGGAGATGATTTTATGCTCTGGATAATACACAAATAAGATGATAAATAAATACAAGAATACAGTAGGCTCCGTTTTTATTCATACCCTTGAAAAAGAAGAACAATAGATCGTATAAAATAAACTATATAAGTAATGAGGTATATTTTATACTAAAACAATTCTGAAAATTCTAAACCTACATTATTAATACAATTGTTCAGAAAAACATATTTAGTTTTATTAATATTTTTTCCAGAGTACATCTGGATCAAAATGATTCATACCCCTAACTATTCTTTTCAATTTAATCCAACAAAAACAAATCTTCATACATATATAACTTATTTGAAGTTCATTGGAAAGTTATGGAATTATACAATGGTTTCCTGTTTCCCTAGGGCAGTATTTCTCAATCCATTCCTACAAGGCACACTGCCCTGCATGTTTTCATTCCAACCTCCGCTCCCAACCTATCATCTGCATTGGTCGTCTTTTAATGATCACTTGAGCATGATTAAGTGGTGGTTGGAATGAAAACATGCAGGGCAGTGTGCCTTGTAGGAATGGATTGAGAAAGACTGCCCTAGGGTACAAAAAGGAGGGAACACACATTTGAAATACTGTGGTCAGCCATCATCATGGTGAAAGCATCAGACAAAAGGTTATTGACCTCTACAGATCAGGAGATGGCTACAAAGAACTACAAAGTTAAAAGATACTGCTTTCCACTGTGTCAAGTATTAGGAAGTTTAAGGCCACTGGAACAGTGACTAACCTGCCAGGTAGAGGACGCAAGTCTATCTCGCCCCCACATGTTGTGAGATGGATGGTTTGAGAGGCAAAAAGAAGTCCAAGGGACACAGTTCAAGATCTCCAAAACAACCTGGCATCTTGAGATTACAAGGTGTCTAAAGCTACCATTCAACGACGCCTACATGACAACGGCCTTATGGCACAGTTGCAAGAAGGAAGTCTCTTTTGAAGACAATTCACCAAAAAAGGTGTCTTGAATTCTTCAAACCCCACGAACTACAATTGGAACCGTGTCTTGTGGCTGAGTCAAGCTTTTTGGACATGCACATCAGCGTTATGTTTGGCATCCAAAGAATACAAGTAATGTTGAAAAGCAACTCATGCCTATGGTGAAACATGGTGCTGGATTTTTAATGCTTTGGGGTTGTTTTGCAGGCCCTGGGGCCCTTATTAAAATAGATGGAACCATGAAGTCCAGTATGTACCAAGACATTTTGTCCAAAAACCTTGTTCCCTCTGCCAGGAAGCTATACCTTAGCCACTGATGGATCTTCCAACAAGACAGTGACCCCAAACATACGTCCAAAGAAAGAAATGGTTGACCGAGCAGAAGATCAATGTCCTGACATGGCCATCTCAGTCTCCAGACCTGAATCCAATTGAACATTTATGGTTTGAACTCAAAAAAGCAGTCAACAAACATCAACCCAAGAATCTGAAGGAACTAGAACAACTCTGCATGGAGGAATGGTTGAGGATTCCCCCAAGAAGTTCCATAACCTCGTACTACACTACAGAAGGTGACTACTTGCTGTTATAATAGCCAGGGGAGGAACCACAAAGTACTGATTACAGGGTGTGGAGGGCATTGGTCTCGGCAACAGGGGAGTTGCAGGGTTGCCTTTGTTTTGCCACAGTATTGCTGTGGAGGACCTTTAGAACAGTTGTACTTTCCGGGGTCAGGTTTGGCAATCTCGCAGTTTGCAAGATTGCTAGCAGGTGCCCGGAAGGCTAGTTTCAAAGGTCACAATTATTTAATTAGTGTTAATTGGTGTAAATGTTAAGTGATTATTCACTTAATAGTTTGTTGTGTATGAGTGTGCTTTGCCAATTATTCTGTGGTAATTGTGGTTAGGTGTGTGAAGGACAGATGTGTGATTGCCCCACCTGAGCTGGACAGAAAGTAAGCCTATTTAAGGGCAGGTGGGGGGGAGTTGTTAGTCTTGTTGTGCGTGTGTGCGTATCGTGTAGTGTTGAGTGTTAGAGTGTTGGGCTTGTCGTTTAATGTGGGTGGCATACTGTTGTTTGTGTTCCCCGGAAGGGGGTTTCCACGTGTGTGGGGTTCTGTGTGCGTTTGTTAAAAGTGACTGAGTAGAGTGCTTCCTGTGTGGATGGGAAAGAGCGAGAGAGGGCTCACTGAAATAGTGTCTGTGCCTCTCTCTCTGTGATTGTGAAGAGAACTCGGACTGAAAACTGGCAAGGGTCTCTGTGTGTCTGCGTTGAGAACTCGGACTGAAAGTTTGAGTGTCTATGTGCGCATGAGTTGGGAAGCGCTTGAAAAGTCTGTCCAAATATATGCGTCTGTCTAAGTTAAAGAGGGAATCCGGACGAAGAAGGTGCGGTGTCCTGTTAAATGTGAATGTGTGTAAGCGGTCTGGAAAGCCACTGATTGTCCGTGTTCGTTGTTTCCCCGGAAGGGGATTCCCACCTCGGAGGAGGCAGACTTTAATTTAGTGTTGTTCATTTAGTTTTTATTTTGGTTTGTTGTTTTCGCCTGAAAGCTTTGCGGTGAGTAGGGTGAAGATTGTTGTTCGTGCCAATGCATTATTATTAAAGAATATAATTTTCAGATTTTTTTTAGAATAAAATATACCTCGTACCAATATTACTTGTATAGTTTATTTTATGCGATCTCTTTTGTTCATCTTTATCAAGGACATGAATAAAAACGTCTACTGTAAGCTAATCAATTAATCAAATAAGGAAATTGCACGTATTGCATCTTTTTAAAAATAATTTATTTTTCCAATTTTCCACCGTTCTTCTCCCAATTTGGTAGCCAATTACTCCCGCTCTGCTTAGTTCAATCCCCCCTTCCTCGTAGTTCACTGCCGTAGCCCTGTGACTGGCAGTGTCAATGGCAAAGCACTGCCTCCTCCGAGACAGCACTCATTGTGCTGTCGACTGTAATTCCGGCACCCCAGAACCACTCCTGTGCACAGCGAACTGTGTCGGCTTCCCTTCCGCCTCCCTGAGGCGGACAGCCAATTGCCGCCCCGGTGGCCACGTATTGCATCTTTGCTCATTTATTTGACTTGTATTATTACATTTTACTTATTTGATTTCTTCAACGTCAGTAAATCCTTCAGATGTGAATTGGCAAACCTTCAGCGCTAACCACACTTTTCCATGGTGAGGTATACACATGTTGGTTTGCCATTGGGATGAGTTGTACTGTCTCTATTTATTTTACACATGATGATAAAACATCTTTGACATGGCTGTGAATTAATTAAATCATACTGCATTATGTTGTACATTTACATTTACATTTTGGCCTTTGGCAGACGTTCTTATCCAGAGCGACTTACAAGATGTGCATTAATATATGGTAAGATTAATCATAGTCCACGCAAGAGATCGGTGTCATAATACAGTAATAGACATAATCATTGGCAGGTGCATACTGTACCTGTAACACAGGGAAGGAGAAGTTAGGTTTATTTTTTTAATTTTTTTTGGACAGTCATTAACATGGATACATATGACCAAATGCAGTATTAAACCTGAAAGCAGTGATGATGACAATTGGTAAACATGTGCAGAGTCGGTGGTAGTGCAGTCTGAAGCGGTGGGTTTTCAATCTCTTCGGAAGATGGCCAGTGATACCGTGGTCCTGACCAAGGGGTCAGGACAGAGAATAGGCAAGACCACGAGAAACAGCTGCCGGGCGACCGGAGGGAAGGGAAAGTCAGTTTGCCAGAGGAGACAGAGCCTAGGGTGTGATGAGTGACTGGGTGTAGGAGGTAGCAGTTCCTCTAGCAACTTGATAAGCCAGCACCAGTGATTTCAATTTGATGCGTGCTACGATAGGGATCCAGTGCAGAGAGGTGATTAGAGGGCTGACGTATGTGAACTTGGGTTGGTTGAACACCAGACGTGCGGCAGCATTCTGGACCAGTTGCAGTTGCTTGATGGCACGGGTTGGTAGGCCTATAATTGCAGTAGTCCAGACGTGGGATCTTCAGAGCCTGGACCAGGAGTTGTGTGGCCTCTTGGGTGTGGAAAGGTTGGCTCCTCCGGATGTTGTGGGGGGAGAATCGACAGGTCCGGGTGATTGCTACGATGTGACCCGAGAAGCACAGCTGGTTGTCGAGGGTTACTTCAAGGCTCCTGGCAGACTGGGACGGAGATACTATGGAGCCTTCCACGGTGATTGAAGCATCAATCATCGGGGAGCCCTTCGCTGGGAGGAAGAGAAGCTCTGTCTTCCCCAGGTTCAGCTTCAGGCGGTGGGTGGACATCCAGGCAGAGATGTCTGCTAGACATGCAGAGATACATGCCGGGACCTGGGTCTCAGAAGGAGAGAGAGTTGAGTGTCATCAGCATAACGGTGATATGGAAAACCATGAGCAGAGATAACCGAACCAAGTGATTTGTTGTACAGGGGTAATAGGAGGGGGTCTAGCACCGAGCCCTGCGGGACTCCAGTAGAGAGTGTGGGGAGAGGAGAGGAGAGGGATCCTCTCCGGGCCACGTGGTCGAACCGGTCAGCCAGGCATGATTTAAACCATGCCAATGCTGATCCAGAGATTCCCATCTCGGGGAGAGATGAGAGCAGGGTCTGGTGGTCCACGGTGTTGAATGCAGCTGACAGGTCGAGGAGGAGTAGGACGGAGCTGAGTGATTGAGACTTTGCCAATTGTAGAGCCTCAGTGACCACGAACAGAGCAGTTTCTGTGGAGTGGCCTGCCTTGAACCCAGATTGATTGTTGTCTGCCATTCGGTCATCTGATTGAGTATTTGAGGAAGAAAGTTCACTATTATCGACTGCACTGTGCACAATCTTTATTTGAAAAGAACAGCTAGTGGGCAACAGTTGTCTAATATATGAAAATGTTATGATGGTCAGGCATCCAAAGTACCTTGTGATGGCGATGTATAATATTGTAAGGTTATAATGTATAATGTAAGGATATTATTGCCTTTCACACTGTAAAAATGCTCAGAAAAGAATGGGTGTGTGATTGATAGGTTTTATCCTGAGAACTAGGTTGGGATTCTTTGATGGTCCTACTCCAAAGTTTGAGCTATGACCTCAAGATTCTCAAAAGTTATCACTAGCTTGTTGAGAGGCAGCAAAACAAGCCTGACAATTATGTTGTAGCAGATGCTTTTTTGAGGATGTGTTTTATCTGATTTAAAAACTTGTTCAGGATGTTAAACCAAAAATCAGTGAACATGAATATAGTATCAAAACTGATAAAAATGTCCTCAGTTTGAGTTATTTGATTCATGACTATTGGGTCTGAATTGGCTTCTCAACGTCTTCGCTTTGCTTATCCAACCTGAAACACGAACCAAAGAAAAATGCAGTTAACTGTTAAAATCACCGTAAGTAAGTTTGCATTTTAATTGACATAAAGGGGATTTGTTGATAATTGTTGTCTCTGTCCTGTGGCAATTAAAACTGCCATAACTCCACACTGCGTGTTCATGTAGGCTACTGTAGGCCCAAGGCTCCCAAATCAGGGTATGTGGGGAAGTATCTAAAATTAACTCTCTAGTGGCAGATTTTATTAATTAAATTATGCACTGAACTTTTTTCCTGTGAGTATAAATCTAATCACCATGTAGCTTGTCTTTCATATGGTTTACTAAATTAAGTTAATGCAGTCAGTCATTTTATTCTGGTAAGAGCTGAGTGGCTAACGCAGCTAGGCAATGTAGGAGAATGTATGGACAAAACAGAAACCTTGATAAAGTTGGTTGCAGTTAACAGAAGGTCCCACCAATGATTAAAAACTACACGAGTACCAGCAGGCCAGTGGTTACCGGTGAGAAAGTGTCTTGCATCAGTACCAAGTGTTGGCTGTGACCCTGGTGATAGTCGTTAAGAAACTGTGAAAGATCAGGATGCTCTGTATGTTTGAGGCTGCCGTATATGAGGGCATTTTGTTTTCCAAACCCCTGAAGTTTCCAAACTGAATGGCCATTGTATGACAGAGTTTTCCTGCTTGACCTTTGTATCCATGAACATTGAATTCTCTGGTCAATAAGTGGAGTAATATTGTTATTATTATTAAGTCAGTGGCAGGTAGGCACAGTAATATCTGGGTGCAAAAGCCGCTACCAGCGCTACGTGGGTGCACTAGAGAAGCTCAAGCTATGCTACTATAAATGTCAGCAGCAAGAGCTGTGGGAAACATGAAATAACATTTTTATGCTGCACCAAACAACTTCATCCATCACATAATGGTGAGTTATTATTATTTGTACATGAAATACAAATAATAATGGAAATAAAAGGTTTTTTGGTGGGGATACACAGAACATTGGTTGATAAGGATAGGGGTATGCAATAAAATAAATTTTTGGAACCCCTGCTGTAGGCAACTAACTTTTACGCTGAATTACTGCCAGCTTTTTGGAGTCATTATTTTTTCTTAATTAATAGTGCTGCGTAATTGGCAATTAGCTAAACTCTTTTACCCGACGTCATCCTGTTTTATTTTGTATTTATTTCCCATGTCAAAGGCACTGCATTTGTTCAAGCAGTTAACTTGCTGCTATTTGTTTTTGTTTTTTTGTTAGGAGTATGCTATACATTACTTGGCAAGCAAGAGTTTCAAAACACAACTTGTCACATGTTAAAGATAAAAATACAAATAAATCATAGCAAGCAACAGTTTTACTCTCTGACACAGCCAACTCAAAATGATGCAATGACAGCACAGGTCCTCCAAAATGATTCACCACCGTGATAAAGATGAGCAAAAAAGGCTGTGTAAAAATAATACGGGCAATGAGCTATATTGTATGCTGAGAAAATAGGAAATCTTATGCTAATACAATTGCTCAGAGAAAAATGTGTTTGTTTAACAAGGTATTATATTTGTTTTCCTAAAAAGATGTACCAATTATTCGCACCCCTAATAATTATTTAAAATAAAATCCAACAAAAACCCAAAACCCCGAAAAAAGGATAACACTACTGAGCGGTCTTCCATAATAGTACCTTTATAATAATAACTTTATTTGTATCTTTTGTACAAAACATGCATCCCAAGGTCCTTCACAGACACAGATAAAAAAGACAGATAAAATAAGTAATGGATCTAACATAAGAGATGAAAAGTACATAAAAATAAAGAAAAAACTGAGAAATAAAAGCCAAAGTAAAAAAGTAAGCCTTAAGTTGAGATTTAAAACTACTAAAAGATGAAAAATATCTTATGTACTGTGATAATAACTTGGGTTCAGAAAAACGAAAGGCAAACTCCTCTGTTTATATTTTACACTGGGTAAGGTAAGCAGGATCGCATTTGCAGAAGGGAGAGCTCTCCGTGGCCTATGCAATCAAGTGCTAAACCATTCAGTGTTTTAAAAACCAACAAGGACCTTGAAATCAATTTTAAAAGATACAGGTACCCAATGCATAATGGCAAGAACAGGGGTGATGTGCATTATTTGCTTCTTTTGTGTCAGTATGTTTGCCACTGAAATCTATAGACTGCTCACTGGTCCTTTGAAACTAATCCTCATTACATTTTGCAGACCGGTATAGCTGAGTGTCATCGCTATAAAATTCAAAGATAGATTGTGTGATGTCCCAGGGGTAGCATATCAATTTACAACAAGGTGGGGCCTAATATTCAGCCTTGGGGGACCCCACAGGTAAATGGAGCATTGCTAGATGAGGAATCGCCAATAGAAACTAAAAACTGCCTGTCAGAGAGGTAGGACATAAACCAAGCTAGTGCAGTACCTGAGACCCCTGCCCAATTTGTAAGGCAATTGATTAAAACAGTGTGGTCAACAGTATTGAAAGCTGCGCTGGGGTCAAGAAGGTCTAAGATGCATGCATGCATCAGCATTCATAAAAAGGCCATTAGTCACCTTTAGTACAGGAGTTCCAGTGCTGTGGTGGGTCTGAAACCCTGACTGACATTTTCTAAAAATGTATGAGAATTCATAAATGCTATTAGCTGTTTGGAAACAACTTTCTTTAAGACCTTAAACAGAAATGGAAGTTTGGAAATTGGTTGGTACACCGAACACCACCTGTAAGAACCTTGTGTGCATAATATCTAAAGGGGATGAGGAGCATTTCATGTGAGCAACAATCTTAATTGTCTTCAGTTGATATGGGCTCAAAGGCATTGAACACAGTACTAATTTAAGAAGTAACCATTACAGCTTGCATTGGAGAAATTGGGTTCTAATTTTAGCAACCTTGGTTATAAAAAATGACACAAAGTTGCTCTAGGGTAGAGTCCATATTCAAGTTGGGGCCAGGGTTTACAATATTTTCAATAGCATTAAACAAAAAAATGTACAGTTGACAATTCTCAGATATTGGGTTGGAAAAGTATTTTGCTTTTGCATCCATTATTAAGTGTTGAAGAGGTCTTTCATTTATTAATTATAGTTCTGAATGAAATATTCTTCATAATTTAATTTCTTATTCATCTTAATTTAGATGATTTCCGTCTGCAGTCGGCTTGTCTGCATTCCCTCTTAATGTTACACAAGTGATCATTAGGGTGGTCTAAACTGAGTAAAGTGCTTTGTTCTAGTCTTAAAAGGTGCCACAGTATTAACGGTGGGCACACAAAAATCATTACAGGCAACTATTGACTAGGTCCTTTGTTTGTAGAGACCGATCAGGAGCTATATGAATGGATGGGTAAACAGTAGAACATTTTTCAGCGGTCGAAGAGTTAATGATGCGAGAGTGGCTAGAACAAGATTTGTTTTCAACAGGGATCGAAAGATGCAAATCAAATATGGTACCCAAGTAGTCCAAAACACAAATGTTTTTCTTCAACAGACTGTTTAGATTTAGGCCAAAGGATAAAACCAAGTCAAGGGTATTGCCGTGCTGATGAGTACACACCCAGTGACACTGCTCAAGGTTGAAAGACTCAACAAAATTCAGAAACTTGGATGCGAGTATATCTATAAAACTATCAACATGTATATTGAAGTCACCATCATATTTGGTCATGACCAGTGACAAAAGTCAGATAAAATCATGATTTGATCTTGGATACACTAATGCACATTTAAATAAGAGAATGGCTGTGCATTATGAAAGTAAGCACTGAAATTAAAAAAATTCCCATATGACACACTTGAAGTTGTTTTTTGTGAATTGGAGCAAGACCCCCTCCCTGACCAGTGTTTTATGAGATTGGTGAACATATTGAGAGTGGCACGATGGTGCGGCCGAGACCAGACGCTGTCCTGCCTACTCCTACTAGACTGTGCTTTAATCTAGTTTTATGTGTAGTTTTACTTGCTTTTTTTGCACCTAGCACTTTGGCATTCACTGCATATGAACGCTAGACACATAGACATTGGATCAGACTACTCGCCATTTTTTCGACCTTCCCTTGTACATTGATACACCCTGGCTAAGGGAGATTTTTCATAATGGCGACCACGGTGAGAACCACAACAAACAACGCGTCCCTCTGAAAAACCGAAAGAAACATCAGGGCAGGCATTCTGGCGTCCGGAACAGGCTGAGGTCCCGAGCACATTGTCCACCCCTGCCCAGTATCCAGTATGTCCAGTCATTGGAGAACAAGGTGGACGACATCAGGGCAAGGATTAAGTACTAATGGGACGCAAGGGATTGCAGTATTCTCTGTCTGACTGAAACAACTCCCTCGGTGCCGGATCAGGCAATCCTGCCAGCTGAGTCCTTCATCGTATGGACAGAAGAGGGGAGTCTGGGAAGTCGAGGGGAGGAGGTGTGTGTTGGTTAACAGCAACTGGTGTGACACTAGGAATGTAACAACTTTATTGTGTTCCTGCTCACCAGACCTTGAATATCTGACGATTAAATGCCACCTGTTCTACCTTCGCTGGGAGTTCACCTTGGTCATCATCACAGCTGTTTATATTCCACCTCAAGCGGATGGTAGCATTGCACAATCAGAGCTGCATAAGGCACTAAACAGATTCCAGACCGATAACCTTGACGCCGCCATCATCGTGGCTGGGGAATTTAACAGGGTGAACCTCAAAAAGGTAAAGCCGAACCTTTATCAGCACCTTACATGCCCCACCAGAGGGGACAGGACACTGGATCACTATTACTCGCTGTTCAAAGAAGGCTACAAAGCTCAGTCTGGCCCCGTTTGACAAATTAGACCACGCTGCCATCCTATTTATGCCAAAATACAAACGGAGGCTGAAACAGGAAGCTCCGGTGACGAGGGAGGTCAACCGTTGGACTGAGCAATCAGAAGCCACTCTCCAGGATGCACTGAGTGACGTCGACTGGGACATGTTCCGGGTCAGCTCTGATGACATCAACATGTTTGCGGAAGCGGTGGTGGGATTTATCGGTAAACTAGTTGAGGATACTGTTCCTAAGGTTACATCAAAACGTGGGTGGGCAAAACCATCCGCGATGCACTGAACTCGTGTACCGCTGCCTACAACTCCGAGCCTGTGTCCGGGAACATGGACGATTATAAAAAAAACGTAAGGATGCGTCCTGTGCCCCCTTCTGTACTCCCTGTACACACATGACTGTGTGGCCATGTCCATCTCCATCACCATCGTCAAGTTTGCTGACGACACAGCTGTAGTGGGCCTGATCACTAACAACGACGAGAAGGCCTTCCTGGAGGATGTGGAGAGCCTGGCACATTGGTGCCAGGATAACAACCTCTTCCTGAAAGTCTGCAAAATTGACTTTGGGAAGAAGCAGGAGTGGAATTACAACCCTCTCAGGATCAACGGGGACCCAGCAGAGAGGGTGAGCAACTTCAGGTACCTCGGTGTCCACATCAGAGGATGTGATGGTCCCTACACACCGATACCGTATGGCGTTTTTCCACCGAACAGTACAGTATGGTACAGCACGGTTACCAATCCGTGCTCCTGCGTTTTGTTGCTTTTTCCACCGCCAAGCGACCCGTACCGAACCTAAGTACCTATGCTGAATTTAGCTACTGCTCTGTGTAGGTACTACCGAGCTGAACAGGGACCTAAGGGTGAAGCTAGCAATACTGCAGACCATTGATTTGTCAAGCGCAATTGTCACAGAATCGTCACACTGAATCTCAGACCGGCTCAGACACAACTGCCATGTTTTTTAAGCTTCACTTCGATTACTGGTAGGCTATTATTCAAAGAGTATTATATAGATTTTGGCATTATTGTCAGGTTTGCGTGATTCTACTAATTAGGTTTGTGTTACGAAACTGAAATAAACACGTTTTCTTTGAAAGGACAAAGTATAGTATTCATAGTAGTCATTTTCATTCATTCAATTAGAATATACATTTTCATAGTACAACATTTTCATTCCTAACATAAATAGATTTTTAGAACGATATAGAAATCGCTTCGATGCATTTCGATGTTCGAGCTAAACCCAGGCCTTTGAAACAAAAGGATCTGAACTGGACAGTGTCAAATGACAGTGTTTGAACAATCTTTGTAAGGCGTTGCATTTTCAAACGCATCCGAGATTGATGCTTGCTTGGGCTGGGACTGAGTCTGGGATGTGATTTTGGTAAATTAGTTCTAGGGAGACAAAGCTAGTCTGCGAGTATGTGTGGGAAACAAATGTAAGACAAAACATGCCTAGCGTCGAGCGTTGCTATAGACTTGTATCACAAACTTTGGCGGTATGATATTGCAAATGCTCATATCGGAATAGCGATTGGAATACGATATTGTTCACGACTACTCGTAGCTTGTGCTGGACATATTTTTGCAGCGACAAGCTACATAAAAGCACAGATGTAAACACAAAGACAAATATAGCTAATGTTTTCATTTTGATACGATTTTAAAAATGCAGGCTACAGATGTAAGAAATATGAGGTGTTAAATGTGATCTTGGTAAATTGCAATTCATTGGAGGACCAACGCCGAATAATAAATATGAAAGATTATATAGCTTAGTGTGAAGTCACCTCATGGTACCTCCTGCACTCGCTCGCCCTGACATGACTCCCAAATGCCTAAGTAGGGGTAAGAATATTGTAGCTAATATTACAGGGAAAGCTGTGTTCTGCTTTTGTGAATTTGAGCTGGAATGTTTACAATGTCAATGCTAGTGTCACCACAGCGGTCGCATTCTTTTTTGTCACTTCAGATAACTTCTCCTATCTAACTACTCCTATCTTCACGGTTCTGTTGTGCGGTGGAAAAACGACACAGGGACTCGACCCGTGAAGGGGATAGTTGCGGTTATGGATGGTTACCGTGCCGTGCCGTACCGTGCTGTTGGTGGAAAAACGCTATTAGTGAAGAAGGCGTGGCAACGCCTTTATTACCTCAGACGTCTGAGGAAATTCAAAATGTCTCCCCAGATACTAAGGAACTTTTATACGTGCACTATTGAGAGCATTCTGTCAGGGAGCATCACCGCTTGCTATGGGAGCAGCACCAGACAGGAGCGTAAGGCCCTGCAGAGAGTGGTATGGTCGGCTGAACGCATCACAGGAGGTGCACTTCATAACCTGCAGGACATCTACACCAGGCGGAGCAGGACTAAGGCAAAGAGAGTCATAAAGGATCCCAGCCACCCAAACAACGACCTCTTCTTACTACTGCGGTCTGCTAAACGCTACCGCAGCCTCAAGGCCAACACGGAGAGGCTCAGGAAAAGATTCTCCAAGCCATCCAGATCCTTAATGAGGACACTGCCAAGGGCCTGCATGCTGCTCCCGGACAGGGACAGGGACAATAACAATAACATATTGGTCAATCCACGCAAACTGGACATTGTGTAAACAAAGACTGCGCTACTGCCATGAGGTAGTGTCTGATGGTTGACTTGTAGACCCCAATGTGCGATTAAGTTTTTCCAACTGTGGCCCTTGGATTTTTCTTTGCCTCCCAAACCATCTGCCTCACTGCGTGTGGGCAAGATGTACTTGCGCCCTCTATGTACCAGGCAGGTTTACCACTGTTCCAGTGGTTTTAAACTTCTTATTTGTTTACCTAATAGTAGAACGTTTTTTTTTTTTTTTTTTACTTATTTGTTTGCAACCATCTCCTGACTTGTAAAGGTCAACCACACTTTGTCTTCTGCGAGTTCTTCCGTTTCCCCATGCTAATAGATGACAAATGGATTTTTACATGTGTGTGACCTCATATTTATGCCCCAGTGAAACCAGAGTCCACAATACAGTTCCCTAAGATTTAGATTAATTTTAAAAGTACCATGTTGATACAGATGATTTATTTGGGTTTTATTCATGATTGGGTGTCATTTAAAACAATAATTATGGGTGTTAATAATTGTGACATAGCTTTTCACTTACTTGTTAAGCAAAATCCTTTCTGCATTTTTTTTAGCAATTGTATTAGTATAAGATCATTTTTTAAGCATCAATATAACCTGTGTTTATTTCATACAGCTTGTCGTGCTCATATTTATCAAGGGTGTGAATAATTATGGAGGGTAGAGTATATCTCGTTTTGGTGCTACCCAGTAATATGTTCTTATAACCCTGTTTCCCTGGAGTGGAGAAAAACGGACACTAATGAAACAAGAAAATCCATAATGCCATTGTTTTAGCTTGCTCTGGCTGGAACTTGGTTATATTTATAGGCACAGACAAACGCCAGATCCTCAAGTGAGGATCTTATCCCTATTACTTCTTAAAATATGTTGTCCTTTGTCTGTATTGTTGTATGAATGGAACAATATGCATAAAAATATTACAAATAATAATGAATAGATTATTCTCTGCAGCTTGTTCAGCGTATTGAAACTACAATCTCCCGCAATGCACTTCTTTCTCTCAGTACAGCATTTATATTGATTTGATCTCCCCGAACAACACAAAAATACATATGGCAGTCTGGGAAAATGGGGCAGTGGGGGAAATAAAGTAAAGCGGTCTCGTGTAAAATGTTACTAAGTATTGATGTCATCATAGCAATGTAAATGGCTTGGTGTGTCCAGGACAACCAATCTCACACGCCCCGCTTTGAACTTGCTCTCCAAACTTTTAGCAGAAAAGGTCAAAGTAGAGTCAGAGTTCCCTGTCTCTTTGCTAACATGAACGGTGGTGATGATCCCTTTCTTCTTTTAACCGGTAATATGTTTAAATTGTAGCCATTATAATCTTATTCTACTTTATTTCTGTACCTAGCAAAATCTAGTTAATTCATTGCTAAATTTCAAATGTATACGATAATCCTAAAATTCAACGAACATTACATTTTTCAATGCAGACTATGATTGCTCTTGTGTGTGTTTGCTGACCAGATTCACAGTTCTAGGCCTATGTCTGTTGGATTAAGTTGTGTGTCTTTAAAATCCGCTATGTTAACTACGTAACATGTATTTGTGTCACAACAGAACAAAATATCCTTCAGTAGTATACGAGAAGGCCCATCACCTCACAATAAGAATATCAATATTTCCACCTCAACGGTTTCCTGTGCAGAACAACAAAATATATTAACGTACCGTACCGGTATAAAAACTTTTAATATCCAGTAGTTTAAATTACAATGGCAGAATAACATGCATGCAGGCTTTAGCTTGCAGAAAAAGTATTTCTGAGGCCAATGGCAAATTTACCTTGAACTAATTTCCACATATGTCCCCTTATTGTGCTGACGCAACAATATGGGTCTGAAGGTATCTTAGACGGTTTAAACTTTTACATTTGATACCTGGAACTACTTTATTTGCCTTTTGTACTTTCTCAAGACCTTCTCCATCTTCTAGTGTCAGAACCACACAAAGTACTCTAAAGACCCTTTCACACAGAACTTGGAAGCCAGATTTTACCTGGGTTTGCCTTTGGTTTTAATGGATCTTCCTGGGTTATTGGACCAGGAGACGGGGCCAACCTGCTAAATTCCCAGGTCTGCTTTAGTGTTAAAGGGGAAGCCGGGATTAATCAGGGATGTGATTTTTCCTGATTAATCAGGAAATGGTGATTTTCTGATGCTAACTGTCTCTGGCTATTTGGCTTTATTTGCTGAACATTCTCTCCTGCTATCAGCTGTCAAAGAGTGCAACATTTCTTAATGTGTATGCTTATGTAATACACACGTCCACAAGATATCTATGGTCTGAAAATAAACATTTCCTGATTAACCAGGAAAAAAATCACATCCCTGATTAATACACATATGGTGCATTTGAGTTGGAGTGAAAAGAAGGTATTGTTCAATTGGGTTTTTAATTTATTCTGCGGTCTGTTGGACATTTGTTTGCAGTCATCTTTAGAACAACAACAAAAAAAGCACTACGATTGTAATTGGCGAACAAATCTACCAACTTCACATTTGCTGAGGAACAAGTCTGCAGATGTGTTGCCGATATTGGGGTCTAGTGTAAACGGGGGGGGGGGAAACAGGCCTGAAGAAAAACTGTTTTTTAAATCCCTGGTAAAATCAATCTTTCTGTGTGAAGATGGGCTTAATGTGGTCTGATGAGTAATTTATAACATTCATAGTATCCCCCTTGAATTAAACTCCATACGTTTTGCTTTAGCCTAGACTATATCACAGAATAATCCTCTTTGCCTTTTTGTTGCTTAAACACAATGCTTTGATCCTGATAGATTTCGGTCAAACATTACTCCCTTTTTTAAATTGAAATTGCATTTTGCCTCCCCATAAAATAATTTAATTTAATTTAATTTGGCAGGTGTCAACCCAATTCCGGGTTTCTGTTTATATGTTGAATTATTTTAGCTTTTAAACGGTTTGTTTCATTTTTAAAAATCACTCGGAGTTGACGTTCCAAACCGATCCATGGGGGTCTTCACTTCCCCTGCTGCTCAGGTCCCTCTTAATGTTGCTCTTTGTATTCTACCCTGCCGCCTATTTCAAACCCTCTCTGAGATGATGGTTATTCCTACCCATTTTCATTGTGATGATGGTCTGTGCATAGTGCAACAATATCACTGCAAGTGTTGGACTTGTGCCAGGTGTAATGGTTTATATTAGGGGAAAAAAATACAAATAATTTGAAAAACAACTAAAGTTATGCTTTGCTTGGATGATTTTCCTGGAGAGAAATGCCAACATGTTGACTTTAGCTGGTTTCAGAAGAGACCGCTGGGGTGTAAGAATATTCCCAGCTGTACTAAATACATGCTTTTAAACGCTTCCATTATTGTAGCTGGGTGGGCACTGCTTCTGTATATTAGATGTGTTCGCAAACTTCACCAACACTTTCTTCCATTACAGACAACCTGTGACCTCATCAAGAGTTACAGGCTCTCCTTTGTACGTTGTATAGTTTCCCACCCATGTCTTTCGTATTATGCAGAAATAAGAACATTTCAGAAGAGCTGGTGCCCCCAGTACTAAAAGTGTACCGAATACTGGCATAA
This sequence comes from Aldrovandia affinis, assembly GCA_029706075.1. Taxonomy (NCBI): domain Eukaryota; kingdom Metazoa; phylum Chordata; class Actinopteri; order Notacanthiformes; family Halosauridae; genus Aldrovandia; species Aldrovandia affinis. The sequence continues at coordinate 2,755,247 of JAINUG010000074.1, read as the reverse complement.
CCTGAATGTTTAATACACATTTGTATGGTTAACAACACAAATTCACACACATGGAATATGATTTAATAATTGCTTAACAGAGATTTGAACATTCTTATGCAGATGGCTGTCTTTTTTGGACTTATCAGGGCAGGAACTTCCTTAATTGTGGTTAGTATATGTGGCTAGTTTTTCTTGTGTCTTTAATTCAGTAGGCCATTGTGCTCTTCAAGTAGGTAGATAGACACAGGAAACTCCAGCAGAACTGACTGCTGCACATTTGATTTACCGGGTGATCCGCCGGCCTCATTTAGAAGTCAATGTCTAATTGGAGACTGACAGCCTGGCGAAGTGCCAACCTCTCTGCTAGCGCTGTACTTCTAGTAGTTGGTTGCGTAAATTTGCCGTTGTCATTGATCCCTGTGTAAGCAGGTACACACTCATCCCTGTGTAAGCAGCAGAACTAGATCAAAACAGAGTAAACATCATACAGATGAAACAATTTATTCAACCATTATTTGACCTGCAGAGCTCTCATTTTGACAGACGCTCTGAAAATGCTGTCTGAAAATAAAATGAGGAATAATTTCTGTTTTGTAGAAGGATGTGGCAAGAGAGAAGATGTCTCACTTTGATATAGGGAAAAGTACAGTAACAAAACATTAAAAAGGATGACTTAAAAACATGCTACAGGTGCAAACCGTTTCCATGCCCGTAAACAGCCAAAAATATGGCGAGGGGCAGAACATGAAACTGCTGGTGAACTCCCAACCAGCTGGTGCATTCGACCACCTGCACACCTGATTCAACTAATCAACACTCATTAAGTAGTTAACTCAACGTTCGTTGAATCCGGTGCGCTAGTGGTCGAATTGAACAAATACATAGACCGGCTGTGGGGTTCACGGGGAGAGGGCTGGGAACCACTGCTGTAACCGACCATCAAAAATATATTTGGCCATAAATTAGCCTTTTTAATAAAATAATAATAATAAATTGAATACATTTAATCGGTGCATATTCACAGTTTGAAATTGCAAATATTTGAAGTTGACTGATAGATAGATATGAAGTACAGTAGAGCTAGTGACGGGTTAATAATAATATACGCCATTTAGCAGACGCTTTTATCCAAAGCGACTTACAGTAGTGAATGCATACATTTTCAGTATATGTGGCCCCAGTGGGGATTGAACCCACAACCTAAGCGTTGCCAACGCTGTGCTCTACCAACTGAGCCACAGAGAACCAGGTGGGTTAAGGTGGGCTCTTGTTTTCCCAGGAGAGGGAGTATGGGTTGTGCAGTGCTATAAGGCAGATGGCTGAAAACCAGAATCCGTGTATGTATGGTTTGTGTTTGTCGTTCAATTGTCAAATCTATTATTGCACTTAGCTATTTTTTTGTTTTACACCATTTTCTGTTTTTTGGGTTTATTTTTTTGATATGACCCTGGCTCCGCCTCCCATCAGCCCCTTTGATCTGTGGCACTATGCAGTTTGAATGCACTCTGGCTGTATGTTTTCGTAATTACATTAATGTACTGGGTTTGTTTTTGTTTGTTTTAACGGCAAGTTTTTACGGCATGCTGCATTGAAATGTGGCACGTTGCTAGTATTTGCATTTAAATGGTTTGTTTCTGAAATCCCAAGCATAATTTGATGCAATTGTGGGAAACCACTTTTGGATGCACAGGAATAACCTGTACACCCTCTGTAGTGCATTACAGTGGAAGAGAGTGGAAAGACTGCTTGCAGTGGAACGATTTGAAGTGGGAATCTCACGTCGACGTCTGATTATTTACAATTAAAATAGTTTTGAGTTTGTGAGTGCGAATGAACACCGCGAGAATGGACATAATGAAACTAACAAGAACGAGAAGGGACACCATGTAACTAGCGAGAAAGACGGGTTTCCGTCAAAATGGCTAAGTCTACATCCGTGGCTAGTTTTCTGTGTCAAAGAAATTAGTTGTTACATGTGCCATTTGCATGCCACTGTGAGGTTTATGAGTCGATGCTTTAAAACGTCTACGCTAATCAGACACTCATCTGCCGCTGGTCACATTGCGAAATGAAAACATGAAGCAGAGAGCTCACATGATATGTCCAAAGTGTTATCACAGGGCAACGGCCTATTCTAATGCCATATGAAGTATCAATTAACATCATAGGAAATATTTACATATGCTTTATGGACCTATTTTCAAACACAAACAAATGATTTCCTATACTCTTAATTTTGGGATGTGATATAACATTTGAAGAAACCTAATGAGAGGTGAGACTAAGCGGAAGAAACGGTGTGCCAAGTTCTATGAACGAATGTAGGAAAATATGAGAAGCATTGCTTTGGAAAGGTGCTTGTTTAGTTTGTGTGGCATATATTGAGGAAGGTTCCATTGTAATTTGGCATCATTTTGATATGCAGACCAAAGTATCAAATAGGGCTGTGAATTGGGCTATTTATGTCACCTAAATATCTTGAGGGGTGGAAAATTGTGGGTGGAATATTTTTATTTTGTTTATTATGCCCAAGTTTTTTAGTTTTTTATGAATTATGTTAAATTATTTTGTAATTGATTGTTTAATAGGCTAAATGTAGCCTGGTTGGGAGGAATGTGCCCCTTCCCATGTTCAGTAAATTAATTTCAAACTGCACTTGTTTTCTTTGTTGGCTAATTTTCATGAATGTGCACGCATTAGCCCATTCCTAATGTATAAGGAAATATAAGTCAATGTGCAGGAAGTGTGGTGATATGACACTGATCAGCAAGAGAGGGGGTCAATATGAGTATGAGTCAATATAAGTGTTGATTTAAAATAGTCTGAGTCATTTGTTGTAATACTGAACACATTAGTTGTGCCCATGGCAATATGCGCCTTTGAGCATGTGTTTGTTTATTTTAGAAATGGCTGCTCTCCTCCATTCCCTACTCACAGTCAGCACAAACATAAATCTTTGTGATGCTTTTGGTACCATTTCCAAACTTGCATCTGTTTAGAAATTGTAATTAGATTACCCCTACAATATTAGCCCGTCCAGTTTTATTCACATTGATAATTGATAATTATGTAATCATATTGTATTGTCTTCTCTCCTCCCCGCACCAATTTTCACACATTAGACTAATGGTTATGTGATGCATGTTCCATTATCATATGTTTGGGGGATTGAGTGTTTTATTTGTCTTGGAGAGTTACCAACCCCAAAAAGGCGTCATGGCTACAAGTATAGTATTGAATTACAACAGTCGTTTTTTTTGTTATATTTAAATTCAAACAATGCAAATGTGTTGAAAAAACATATTTCTGAAAAGTCAGGGACTGGGGGTGGCTTTCCCAATGGCACAGTTATTTTAATTAGAAAATCACCAAACGCCTGAAAAACGTAATGGCGCTTCTAGTTTTAGTTTCTGTTTCCAGCTCACCAGCCACTACAGTTATGAGGTAATCTAAGGAACAATAAACCACAGCTAGTGTCACATTGGCCAATGATAGGCTACATGATACATCTCACATACTTTACTTTCTGATGTCCGTGCATTCCAAAGCGCACCGTGGACAGACAGACATTTTGCTGCAGTGGAGTTCTGTCAGAGACTGATTACACTGTACAACACGCCAATATGTGAACTAAGAAGTAAACCAATGCTGGATGTCAATGAAAAGATGCATTGTTAGGCTACCAAGGATGACGGGTTCTATTCTTCTTACCAGTATTTTTAACTTCTGAAATGTAAAAAGATTAACCTCCAAGCCTGAAGGCTGGGAAACCTATTGTAATTGCCAGTATTTGTTATCTTCCAAGTCTAAGGTTACAAAAGGCCTTTTTTTTGTCAATTTCCAAAACATCCAAGCTTCTTGCAGCAGGCATGGCACATATGGTGTTCTGGCGATGCCCCTTACATTTGTCATATTCATTTTAACTGTTTTCTGTACACTGATCTCATCCTCGTATATAGTGGCTCCGTATAGCCATGAAAAGTTGGCTATGCGCGCGACCTGAGGGGGGCCCAGCATCATGCGTTTTCATGGGGCCCAAAATCTCTGGCGGAACCCCAGCTCATATAACCTTCAAACTTTGAAAAGGCTTTCAAATTGACACCCCTTTTGAAATGTCACATCAAAAACTTGGAATGTTGTAAGTGTGATGTATTTTTAAATCCACAAGTGCCTAGTTTTTGGGGGATTTTTTTGGTGGAAGGCTCTGAAGCCTCCAGTTTAGTGTACTTTAAAAAAAGAAAAAAAAAAGTTCTCCACATTTTAAACTTTCGTAACTGTTTTTGTTGTTCAGATTTGGACATCATATAATTCTGTCCTCTGCATGTAGCGCACTCACGGTGTCTTAGCAACACAGTTATGTTGTTTTCAGTTCAGTTAACCGTGCCTCAGAGATGTCAGCCGAAAATAATTTCAAATTTTACCCGGCCCAGCCCTAGTTGAAACGGTTCTCATTGTATTTGAACATAAAACAATTATTATAATTATATGAACAATGTCTGACTCGATACAGTTTGCTTATGTGCTTAAGATAAGGCAGCTATTGATTAAGAATATCAAGGTAATGTTTTCCTAATTCATGTTTTGTTTTCTAGATGCAACAATTAGCAAGGACTAGAAAAGTATGAGAATACAAAAGAAAGAAAAACAGGTTGGTATCTCTTTTTATACGTTGTTTGATAATATGTTTGTACGTTTCAGGGTTTGCAAACAGTGCATAGGCTGTGCTTGCGATCCATGAAGCAATGTCTAAATGATTGTGATAATGAATGGATGAGAAAGTGAAAGGGGAAAATCTTAAAATTCATAATTAAAATGAAATCCCCCTGTAGCACACTTTTTTGAGCACTTGAGATATTACTCTGCCCACATACGCTTCATCAACATATTAACCTTAGTTTGGCCTACATTAACTATTTTCAGCAGACACTTAAGTTTAGTGAAATGCTGGATATTGTTAGCGGGGTAGGTAGCTAGTTGGCGCTCCAGCTAACGTTAGCGCCCAGCTAATGTCCTTATGGTTTTTAATATAATGTTGTGTATGGGTTTGAAAGCTTTAAAATGGCAACAAATGGTAATGTTAACAGCAGGAAAGCTCATTCAAGTCTGCTAATGTTAACCTAAGTCCACAAGTTTGACTGCAGCAAGGTAGTTGGGTAGCTAATAGATAGAATTTAGCTAGCTAAGGCAAATACACACAATTTGTCCCAGTTCACTTGGCGCATGGCTCCACCACAGCCTACTTCTGTGCTTTCAGAAACTCTTTTCAATTTGAGATGCCATAAAGCGTAACTTTATATTGGATTTCTGTGTGGTTGCTGCAGTTCACACCACATCATCATCACAATCTTTTACAGACTGTGAGCAGAGTAGAACTGCCTGGTCTGCAGCATTTGCAAGTTTCTTTAAGCTCTGTTGCTTGGTTACTGTGTATGATCTTTGAGCAGTTGTCTCAAACCGCAGACTTCCACACTCCGAGCACACTTGGTGAATGTGCATCCATCTTGGAGTCCGAACCGAAGTACAGTAGTACAGAGCATGGATGGACTACCAGGATGCATGTATTTTGAGTATGCTCCGATGGGGAAAACATTCTCCATCCATTCTCCCTTTTAAGAAAAGCATTGAGAACAATTTTCTTCGTAATGGTGGATTTATTGGTTGTGGTTTAATTTATAAACAGATTTGTGTAAACGTTTTCACGTTGAAAACCTGCAACGCAGCATAATTGGCGGCCCTCCGGTTTGGCCGTTGTGCCTCCCAAAAAAATGCAACCCTCCCGGCCAAAGTGCTCGCTATGGTCTCAAAGCCAATAAAGTGCCCCTCCCTGCTTGTCACCTGAAAAAAACATCACGGTCAGGCTCACTGACGCTGCCCCAAAATTCATAACGGTTATTATGACTGGGCATAGGTCAATGAAACCAATGAGAAACGAGGAACACACCCGCTATCCAATCCCTACTCAGCATTGCAGCCTGTCAAGCAGAGACCACTTCCCACGCACATTTGTACAGTCAGTATCAGCAGTCACCATCACCAGTAGCCTCTCTGCTATCAGTCACACAGTCAGAATAGCAAACGAAGTGAACAGAACGACCATGGCTAGCTAGGTAGCAAGGTAGACGAGGTAAAATATTTTGTAGAAATCTCATGAATACGTCCAAACTGTTGTACTCCTACCATAACAGATCCACTACCATGTTTCGCCGTTGATAACAGGCAATGTGGGTTGAAGGCTTCGTTTGGCTTTCTCTCAACATTAACACGTCCAGATGTAGGAAAAAGAGTAAAAGACTATTCATCAAACCATCTTACTTTCTGCCACTGCTCAGAAGTCCAGGTTTTGTGCTCATTACACCAGATTTTGCGTTGTTGTGCATTGGCCTCGGTTACAAGAGGTTTCTGACTGGCAGCCCTACAATAGCCCTGGCAGCTTTGTGAAGCTCACCAGATACAATTTTTGAACGATGGGTCATGGAGGTCTAGCTTCAGTTCTGTGGTAATTTCTGAGGCCGTTATTTTGTGGTTTTTTAGCAACTATTCTGTTAAGTGTCTGTCTATTCCTGGTGGTGAGCTTCGACTTGTGATTACGGTTTCTGTTTCCTGATGCAGTTTTTCCTTGTTTGGTGTATGTCATCATGATATTCGACACTGTTCCCCTTGACACATTAAATCATTTTGTTGACTGACGCACCTGCAATTCACAACTATTTTACCTGTTTTAAATTATTTTTGATCTCATGTTGCTTTAGAAACTTGAATAGTAAAGTGTTGATTTTAAAACCTGTTTTATAGCAAAAACACATTGGTAATTAGTATTGGCATATGAGACGTGTAGACTCCTTTTTAATTGCGATTTAGTTACTTAAAAATAATTGGTTTTTCCATTACTTCGTGTGTACACATACACACGCACACAATATTTATACTTCAAGCAAAAAACGACATTTTAAGTGATTTAAGAGGACCTGTGTCACGTCAGTGCTTTTCCAACACTCACGGTCATGAATACTTTATTTTTTATGTTTACCATTTACATTGCTTTTTGTATTTTTTTAAGATACAAGATGGGTGATCTTATAAAGAGGTCAGTTTACAGAGGCTTTATTTGAGATGGCAACGAACGCAATTTCGCTCAAATTACCTGAGTTGGCAAGCGTGGAATGGCAAGCTTGGTTTGCCGAGGCTCAGTTTGCAATCCGAAAAATCACAGAGGACGACACAAAGTATTATTACGTCGTTTCTTCACTCGGCAGCTCCACCGCGGCATGAGTATTATCCAGGACCGCCCAGAGCACTATATGTATGCTACACTGAAAACGCACCTCCTGCCGACATTTGGTTTAACTGAATCCGAGTGTGCCCACCAGCTTCTCTCTCTACACGGCCTTGGTGACTCCAGGCCCTCAGAGCTAATGGATCACATGTTGTCCCTCCTAGGCGATCACAAGTTAGGTTTCCTCTTCAGGGAATTGTTCTTGCAACAGCTACCAGGGCAAGTGCGGTCAGCTTTATCCAACTCGCCTATTAAAGATTTCCGAGATCTGGCCAAGGAGGCAGACAAATGTTTCTCTGCCAGTCAGTGCTGTGCGGTTCACACAGGGCTTGCTTCCATCGAGCCACAGCTCCCAGCGAATGCCGTTACCGCGCCGCTGCTCTGGCCCAGCAACAGAAGCCCTCAGGCATGGGCTTTTACCATGCTGAGTTCGGCCCCAAAGCTAGGAGGTGCCTCCCTCTGCAGCTTTAACGAGTCAGGAAATGGGAAGGCCTGCGCTTATTAGCTGCCATGGGCATTGGCCATTCAGGCAGCTTATTATTTATTACAGACAGACTCCGGACATCGTTTCCTCTGCCATACTGGAGCCCAGGTGAGCGATTTGCCCGCGTCAACCATGGATGTTCAAGCAGGGGGCCACGGGCCAACCCTCAAAGCCGCCAACGGTAGTTGCATCCAAACTTTCTGGAAAATAAATGTGCTGCTGTGTTCCAGCGGGCACCGCTTCACGTGGGACTTTGTTACAGAAAAAGTGTCCACCCCCCTGCTCGGCACTGGCTTCCTCTGCGCCAATGGCCTTTTAGTTGACGTCAAGAACAGGCGCTTTGTCAACACAGACTTTCAGTTCGCTCCCGTGTTCTCTCAGCGGTTCAGGCACGACAAAGTTGTCCAGGGCACTCTCTGTATCTGACGAGTTTTTGCGTCTCCTCGCCGAGGTTCTGGTCCTCACGAAGCCTACTTTCTCGTCCGCCACCACCAAGCACAGGGTGGAACATCACATCCTGTCTATGCCCACGCCTGACGCCTCGACCCGGGGAAACTCGCCGTTGCGAAGGCTGAGTTTGACGCGATGGAGTGCCTCGGCATCATTCGTTGTTCGAATAGCCCCTGGGCCTCGCCCTTCCACATCGCGCCGAAGCCAGGAGGCAGTTGGATCCCATACGACGATTACCGGTGTCTCAGCGACACTACGACCCCTGACCAATACCCGATCCCACACATACAAGACTTTTCAGCCCAGCTGCAGGACATCCCGAAAACCGCAGTAATCACCCCGTTCGGACTGTTCGCATTTCTCCGTATGCCTTTTGGTCTTAAGAACGCCGCCCAGGCTTTCCAACGCCTTAAGGACACTGTGGTACGGGACCTGCCTTGTTCGTTTACCTGGATGACATTCTCGTCACCAGCTCCTCTAGGTCAGAGCACGTGTCCACCTCCGGACTCTTCGAGTGCTTCATCCAGCATGGCCTGATCATCAATCAGCCTGGCAGCCGCTCTCCTTTTTCAGCCACCAGCTCCGCCCCAACGACCGGAAGTACAGCACCTTCGATCGGGAGTTCCTCGGCTTCTACCTCGCCCATCCGACACTTCAGTTTTCTGTTGGAAGCCCGCCCGTTCACAGCGTTTGTGGACCACAGGCCGCTGACCTTCACCACGGCCAAGGATTCCGAGCCGTGGTCTGCTCGTCAGCAACGGCAGCTTTCCTTCATCTCTGAGTTTACGACAGACATTCAACAAGTCGCCGGTTAAGCAAAGGCGTTGCTGACTGTCTCTTCCGGGCCGTCACCAGCGCTGTTCACCTTGGCAGCTACTACAACCATATGGTGGCAGACCAGGCCACCGACTCTGATGTGCAGGTCTACAGGACAACTGTCACAGGTGGACGTTTCATTCGACTGCGCCGGCGCCACACTCCTGTGCGATGTTTCTACTGGACAGTTTCTCCCATTTTCGACTTCATCCATGGACTTTCACACCCAGGAGTTAAAGTTGGTGGCAGCTGAGTTCACTGAAGTTGGTGGCGGCTGCGTTCATCTGGCACGGGCTCAAGAAGGACGTTCATGACTGGGCTAATGCCTGCGTTGAATGACAGCATTCGAAAGTGCATCGCCATACCAGGGCTCTGTTGGCACCGTTCGTGCACGAAATGCAGTTTGACCACATTAATGTGGACTTTGGGATCTTTGCCCCCTTCCCGCGGGTTCACCCACCTCACGATGGTCGACAGAACCACCCGGTGGCTGGAGGTTTTTGCGCCGGTTCCCACGTCGCAGCACGGTTTGCCCAAATCCCACATTCCGTCTGACCTCCGCACGGCGGAGGCGCCCACTGGGGACCTCTACAGTCACCCTACGATGGACTGTTCCGTGTCCTGGAGACCGGGGACAAGACCTTCATGGTCAACGTTGGCGGTAAACCGGACCTCATTTTTCAAGCCGGCCCACCTGGATCTGGACCGGTTTTATTTTGCAGTAAACAAAAAGTCTCGCAGTGTCTGTTTTTTATGACGTTTTTATGATGCTGCGTCACTCCAGTTTCTGCTATATCAGACATTACAGGTCGAACATCGACTGCGGGACTAATTGTTAATCGACTGCGCACTTGCTTGTCCCCTTAGCATGTGGCCATACACATTATTTTTTTTTTAAACAAGAATAAACTGTAGGCATTGGCTACGCTTATGGTTTCGTATTCCGATATCCACAGGCTAGAAGTATAGCCCATAAGATCCCGCCCTATAATAGGCAATAATAACTATAATACAACTATGGTTGCCATTGATTTGCCGATGGGCAAAAAGTATTATTATTATTATTTGTTTTACAATACAATGTGTGAGATGAGATCATAGACCTGCGCCCATGTGTAGTAGCCAGTTTTATACTTGAAGGTGAGCCATCTATCTAATAACTACTGATCAACTACTTATCTGTATTTATTTTGTTTTAATGGTTTGATTATCTCCAGAGTAAATAAATTGTGCACCGTGATTCAGCATTCTGAGCTTGCACTAAAATGTCATTCACAAATGAAGTGTAAAGTCACCAAGCTAGATTATAATGTCACGTTTGCAGTGTCCGCACTGTCAGTGTCGGATTTGCGTGGCAACCGTTTAGTGCACCACCATGACGCAAGGATAGTGGAGTGATGACAGGAATCAGTCAGGGTCCTGGATTTCCAGACAAAGTCTTGTACAGGTAACGTTAGGTAGAGTATAATGTATATGAATTGAAAAGCTACGTTGCCTAAGTGTTAACTAACGTCTAGATCCATGTAAACGTTGAATTGGCTAGCTAGCTATATGAATGCATATGAGCTGGATATCCGCGAGAGTAAGTCTGTACCGCACCAATATATTGTAGCACCTCAATGAGCGTTGGAAAGCTACGGAGCTCCTGTTAAACATCAAATCAGTAGGCCTATAGCTACAGAATTTATAATGGTCAAGTCAGCGGAGCGCATCAAGTTTGTGTGGTGAAGTTTGTGGGTCATGTTTAGGCTATGTTAGGCTAATGTGAATTGGGCTGTCATCTACTATACATCATAGTGTGAGTACTATCAAAGGGTTGAGATTATTAACTAATTAATTAAACTTTTTTTAACAAGAATACAGTAGGCTCCATTTTTATTCATACCCTTGATAAAGATGAACAAAAGAGATTGTATAAAATAAACTATATAGGTAATGAGGTATATTTTATGCTCAGGAAATTCAGAAAACATCTGGATCACAATTATTCATCCCCCCTAATTATTTTTTTTACATTTAATCAATATTCATAAATATACAACTTATTTGAAGTTCATTGGAAGGTTATGGAACTATACAGTGGCCTACAATGGTTTCCTGTTTCCGTAGGGTATAAAAAGGAGGGAACACACGTTTGAAATGTTGTGGTCAGCCATCATCATGGTGAAAGACAAAGAACTCCCTGAAAGCATCAGACAAAAGGCTATTGACCTCTACAGATCAGGAGATGGCTACAAAAAATGAAAAAGTTCAAAGATACCGCCTCCACTATTGTGCCAATTATTAGGAAGTTTAAGGCCACTGGAACAGTCGCTAACCTGCCAGGTAGAGGACGCAAGTCTATCTTGCCCCCACGTGTAGTGAGACGGATGGTTTGAGAAGCAAAAAGTCCAAGGGGCACAGTTCAAGATCTCCAAAACAACCTGGCATCTTGAGGTTACAATGTGTCTAAAGCTACCATTCGACGATGCCTACATGACAATGGCCTTATGGCAGAGTTGCAAGAAGGAAGGCTCTTTTGAAGACAAATCACCGAAAAAGGCGTCTTGAATTCATCAAACTACATCTGAACTACAATTGGAACCGTGTCTTGTGGCCGAATCAAGCTTTTTGGACATGCACATCAGTGTTATGTTTGGCGCCCAAAGAATACAAGTAATGTTGAAATGCACCTCATGCCTACGGTGAAACATGGTTGTGGATCTTTAATGCTTTGGGGTTGTTTTGCATCCATGGGCCCTGGGGCCCTTATTAAAATAGATCGAACCATGAACTCCAGCATGTACCAAGACATTTTGTCCTAAAACCTTGTTCTCTCTGCCAGGAAGCTACACCTTGGCCGAAGATGGACCTTCCAACAAGACAACGATCCCAAACATACGTCCAAAGGAACTAAGAAATGGTTGACGGAGCACAAGATCAATGGCTTGACAAGACATGGCCATCTCAGTCTCCAGACCTGATTCCAATTGAACATTTGTGGTTTGAACTAAAAAAAAAAGCAGTCCATAAGCGTCAACCCAAGAATCTGAAGGAACTAGAACAATTCTGCATGGAGAAATGGTTGAGGATCTCCCCCCCAAGAAGTTCCATAACCTCGTACAACACTACAGAAAGTGAGTACTTGCTGTTATAATGGCCAAGGGAGGAACCACAAAGTACTGATAACGGGTGTGAATATTTGCCGCCATTGATTTTTCTGGGAGAAAAAAAAATTATTTGTGAACCGTTTGATTGTGGTTCATGCCAATGCATTATTATTAAAGAATATAATTTTCAGAACGTTTTGGGCATATAAAATATACCTCATTACTTCTATAGTTTATACAATCTCTTTTGTTCATCTTTATCAAGGGTATGAATAAAAGCTGAGCCTACTGTGTATGTTGCCATGATAGCCGTGGCTACAGCATTTCACTGCTAGAATTCAGTTAACGTTATTGAAATAAAGTTATAAAAAATAAAATTATGTATTTATGTTCCGTTTTTAATTAATTTGTTTGTTTAATAGGTTAGAAGTAGCCTGGTTCGGAGGAATATGCCCCTTATGTTCAATAAATAAATTCCAAATTGCGCTTGTTTTTGTCTCATTTACATGAATGTGCACGCATTAGGTATGCTCACATGCATTTTTTGTTGTTGCAAGTATTCAAGGATATATTCATGAGAGTACTTGAATACTCACGAGTATCTCACAATAGTACTTGATAGTGACATAATTTTAAATGCACCATGCCTACTATGTATTAAATCCCAAAACCTAAGTTTTAAGTGAGTAGTTCAAGGTTTTGATCAAAAGCCGGAAAAGACAGGAAATTCAAATGAGCATCAACCTGTAATTTCCACATGCAGTAACAAGGTTTTCCTGCACACAGCTGTGACACCTGCTACAGTGCTGTAGCCATGTTGGTCTACTCTACTTCAAACAACATGTAGGCTACTCACCACTGGGCATGGGCAGGTTGCTTAGGATTCAGACCTTGAATTCAAATGTATGGAGAGATGTGCCTTGGTTTTCTTCTTTAAAGATGCAGCCCAGTGGTGTATCCTGTTCTTTTCCTAAATATAATTAGCCAGCTTGGGCGTAGAGCTGCACTCCAAGGGAGTCTTCAGTGTAAATATTTATTAGGTGGCGTTTTATATAATGTGGCTGTGTGCTTGAAAGTGTGTACTGCACTGAAAGAGAAATGGGCAAAGTAAAAAAAGAAAATCAATGCAAACTTTTAATTCTGCCTACCATAACTGCAACCGCACTTCCTTCTGTCTAAATGAGACCGCACATTTTCACAAACCACCAGAAGGCAACTTGAACAGTAGTTGCTTTAGTAGACTATACAATTAACTGATTTACTTATGTAAAATTGAGAACTTCCTGCCTTGAGAGGAGTTTCCCAGCTCTGCTGGTGGAAACTGTCCACCCAGCACTATGATGTGACATGACTTTCAGAAATCTTAGTCAAACTTTAATACCTTTTCTTTCAAAAGTATCTTAAGTTTAAAAATGTAATTTTTTTATTTATTTATTTATTTTATATCCTTTTTTTCCCTCCCAATTTTGGTAGCCAATTACACCCGCTATTTTCAAGTCAACCCCCTCGTAATGTGAGTTCACTGCCGTAGCCCTGTGACCGGTAGTAATGAGGGCAAAGTATCGTCTTCTCCGAACGGCACCCGCCGTGCCGTAGACCGCAACCCGGGATCCCGGTGAATCCCGGTGGCCGTGGCCAGTGTCGGACGTTGAAACCACTGGACCATGCGGGAGGCCCCAAAAAAGTATCTTAAGTTTCGAATGTTTGTACTTTATGTTCATGCTACGTGGACCACATTAGCTAAAACGCTAAAGCTCAGATTAGCAGAATGCCTGAATTGAGGAGAGGTGATCACTCATACTCATCGTTCTATATTCTTGTTGACTTCCCTTTGTCTCAAAGACGCTTTGAACTGATAATGTAAGCTGACACAGAATACCTTTTCACATTTTCCCAGCCTTCCCTAATTTTTGTGGCATTTTCTGACCTTCTGTGACATGCTAAATAAGGCCGTAAACAGACAGCGCACAGTGACGCAGTGAGTAGTCTGTGAAGTGTTGAATGCAATTTTGCCTGGAGATTGCATGGTGTAATGGTGCCAGGCAGTGGCTGTGCACGTGGTTTGTAGTGCCGAGCAGACTGCAGTGCAGAGATGGCCACTGGAGGCAGAGTGGGGGTGTGTGTGTGTGTGTGTTTTGGGGGGGGGAGAGCTCCGGCCTAAGCCTTTATGCCCGTCCGCTGCCTGCCTCTCGCGATCTCCTGCCAGCAAGCCTGCTGCAGCCACCGTCCTCCCCTTTATTACTCGTAAGGAAAAAAAACAAAAACATGGAGGTCTCCCTGCAGCTCGCATTTCTGACTGTGGATATCCCCCCCGTCCCACCTGACGGCGCCGCGCTTTTTCGGAGGGAAAGCGTTCCGCCGAGCACGGTCTCCCTTTCTCCTCCGCTCTTTTGTCTGAAAGATGCGCGCACGTGCCTCTGGAGCCGCGAGGACCGCGCTGGCATTGACCCGACTGCAGCTGCTGCTTTTGGGAGTCGGAAGCCCGTATTGATTCACGGGCAGTTTGATTGCGGCTCCCGTGCACTTTGTGAGGTGGCTGGCAAGCGTGCGTTCTGCAGCGCGTCGCCGGGGCCGCGAGCTGAGTGTGTGTGTGTGTGTGTGTGTGTTTGCGTGTGCGTGCGTGTGTGTGTGTGTGTGCGCGCGCGCACGGGCGTTCCTATGTGTGTGTGGGTAGGCAGGCAGGCATGAAAGAGTGCATGTGAGGCTGAGAACCATCAACCGTGGCTCTGATGTGCCATCAGCTCACTAGTCGTGGAGAAGGGAGCCTGGCTAAGCGATGTGGGCTGTGCAGTTTGTTTCCCCCGCTAATGACACTGGCACTCCTCCAGAGCTTCGGGAGAATGGCGAAGGCACGGAAGAGTAAAAAGGCATGGAGCAAGGTGAGGAAGGTTCCGTTTAGGCCTCTTTTCTGTCTGCTCTGTTCATATGATTCCTCTTATGGCAGCTTCCTCTTATGGTTACCAGCAGCTTTCTGTTTAGCTGTAAAAAAAAAAAAAAAAAAGTCTCCTTACTGGAGTTTTTGAACTACAAGAGATAATGTTCTTTCTGTGATGTAATTTTGACATCTCCTCTGCTCCCCCACCTCTGAAATCTCCTCTTTGTAAAAGTGTTGACTGTTGGGTGTGTTGAAAGCATAGAAACAGAAAGCATAGTGACTAGTACTTTTTCCTTCTCTGTCAGGTAACACAAATGTTTTGCTAGCATGGGAACAGTGTTCAAACGCTAGTTAACAACAGACAAAACACTTCTTTGAGGACAGCCTTTAAACCTATCCATTTCATTGTCTGACCACCAGGCTGAAGTGTGGCCAAAACAGCTGGTGATGTTAGACTGCCGTGGATTGGAGCGGAATGTGTCTGACAACCCCATGTTCTGTCAAGTGTGAAATGGAGGCCAATCTCTCCTGCGTCTTCTGGCAGTGAAAGGGTTACCATGGAGACTGCGTGTTTACGTTGCCGTTTCCTGCAGCTTGGTACAGGGCCTGTTTCCTTGGCGACGGCCCTGTTTCCAACCTGCCGTGGAGTCTGTGATTCATTGACATCCACATACCTGCTGGAGTGGGGCTGTGGATAAGCGTTCCTCTGCAAAAATAGCTGTTTTCAGAAGCACACGTGCAAGTTGCCCTTTGCTGCTGCATGGACCGCCCCTTTTGTAAAAATATAGATGGACCAGGCAGGCTGAATCCGCCGCTGTAATATGCCATCACAAATCTTGCCGTGCCCTTGTGTGGATGTTATGTCTTCATTATTGCAATGCGCTTTTTCACCCCCAGAAATTCATACAAATATAATTATTTTCGCCTCGAACCTGTAACCCAGTCTTGCAACGACACTCTGTAACTGTGGCTTTGAAAGAAATTGTGTAAATTATAGCCTGAAGCAATTTTTCCCCCTGCCTTGGGCACTTGGATTTACAGTTAATCAAAATAAATAAGTGTGATAGCCATAACACATTTGCCACCAGTGACAACCGTTTGGAGTTTCTCCCTCGTTCAGAGAAAGATCAGCATTTTCTTTTTGCATGTAGTTTCTGCCACTACTTCTATTTTTGATGTTTCCATCCGTGTGGCTGTTTGAAGTAGGGATGCCCAAATTTCATCATGAAGTCCAGATGTTGCGACGCCTGGCCTCTTTTCCCTGTGGTATGAAGCAGAGATGAGTGACTAATGTAGAACTGGGTCAGACGGCGCAATTCATGGTCAAGGACCTAGTCTGTTCCCATCAACACTTTCATGCCCTGCACAGTTCAGCTGACAACATGGCACTTACTCATTGTTTTACTTCTGCATTTACATAATTAAGCTGTATTTTCCAATGCTTTTGTACACTCTTGTACATTGTTTTCTGTCATATAAAGGCTGTCGTCTCATGGAAGCAAAATCGCTCATTAGCTATTCTATTTGTCAACTGCTAAAAATATGCCAATGAAGGATAGCAAATGTCATGTTGTTCATTAGAATACTTACTGTTCCAACAGTAGGCATCCATATTGAAAAGCTATTAATTTGTTTGAACAAATAGGAACATGAGCCAATTTGAAATCCTTTCATGGTTTCGTAACCTAATTTAGGTTATCTAACCATCCTACAAAGCACACAATATTACTCTGCCTCTCTTCTCAGGATTGTGGAAAATTACATTTGCACTTTGCTTTGTTGTAATTAATTATGTCCTTGATTAGGAATGTTAACGTTCTATCATTCAACCTTGCCTTATATACCCCCAAATTAATTTCATTCCATTTATTTGACATCTAGATAATCCTGCGATTCAGGGGCTGAATGATTTCACAAAATTATAGGTTTGGGGTTAAAAGAGAGGATTTATGTTAGTGAGATTTTAGAGAAAAATATTTACCTGGCCGTAAGACTATTCTGTACAGTTAACTGTAATTTGTATAGTAATATGTTTATTTCATTTTTTTGTCTTTTGCGTCAACAAGCAGTTTTTGAATGTAGTGTTAATCAATTACCATTTAAATCATTTAGTACATCTTTTAAACATAAAAAAAACCACAAAGAGTTTTAAAGCTCTGGAATCTACTCTGGAATCTACCTCCCATCAGACCCTTTGATGTTTGGCATCATGGACAGCTCCCTTAATGTGCCACTGGTTCACATTGATTAGTTATTTCATTTATTGAGCTAAGTTTATTTTGCATGACATCTTGGTAGTACATTGTTAGTATTGGAGTTTTAAATTAAGTTAATTTCTGAAATGGTATGACTTGATGGTGATTTTTTTCCTGGAGTACAGCAATCCCTTAACTTTGGTGGGGGATACCAGAAACTGACGTGAATCCCCCAAAAATGTGAAAAAATCCACCACTTTTTATGCAAGTGTGGATGTCTAAATAAGTCAAGTTTTAAGAAAAGAAAGAAGAAAAAAAAAGGCCACTGCAGGTTTCCTAAGCATGTCTTCATCGCGTTCTCATTTTTAACGAACATTTTTTTACAAACTTGATATGCTGCATTGGCACTGGCTTCAGCACTTGCTGCTACTGAGCCTATGGTCAGGGCCGTATCTAGGTGTCGAGAATTACCGAGGTAATGAGACCTAGCCCCTCTAGGGGGGTTCGTCACGAGAAATGTCACTTAGAAATATTTTGTGTAATCAGTCTACCCTTGTAGCTAATTCACTACAAGTGTAGTAGACTGTCATGATTTTATGAATGCCATTCCATCCATTGTCTTGCCCTTATCCGGGGCCAGTTTGCGGAGGCAACAGTTTCAGCAGAGCAGCCCAGCCGTCCTTTTCCTCAGAAACTTCCTCCAGCTCTTCTTGGGGGATTCAAAGGTGTTCCCAGGCCAGCTGAGAGATATAATCCCTCCAGCGGCTCCTGGGTCTGCCCCGGGGTCTTCTCCCAGTTGGCCGTGCCCGGTACACCTCCAGAGGGATGCGCCCAGGAGGCATCCTTACCAGATGCCCGAACCACCTCAACTTACTCCTCTCGATGCAGAGGAGCGCAACGGCTCTACTTTGAGATCCTCCCAGATCACTGAGCTTCTCACCCTATCTCTAAGGCTCAGGCCAGCAATCCTGCGGAGGAACCTAATTTCCTAACCTAACGTTACTCTTTCGGTCATTACCCAAAGTTCATGACCATAGGTGAGTGTTGGAACGAAGATTGACCAGTGAACTGAGAGCTTTGCCTTCAGACTCCGTTCCCTCTTAACCACGACGGTCCGGTACAACGCCTGCATTACCGCAGACACTGCCTCCATCTGTCTGTCAATCTCATGCTCCCCTTTTCCCTCACTCGTGAATGCGACCCCGAGATACTTGAACTCCTCTACTTTGGTCAGTTGCTCACTCCCCACCCAGAGGACACAAGAACAAGGGTACAAGTTCCGGGTGAGAACCATGGCCTCAGATTTGGAGGTGCTGACTCGCATCCCCACCGCGTCACAAACGGCTGGAAACCGTTCCAGAGCACACTGGAGATAATAGTCTGATGAGGCAAAAAGGACAACATCATCCGCAAAAAGCAAAGATGCCACCCTCATGCCCCAAAACCAGATACACAAGGCTCACCCTTAGCGGACCTTACACCCACTGCGAACGGGCTTGGCTTAATGTAGAGGATGCGAACGGCACACAGCAATGGCCCTGGTGCCCTATACTCCCACAGAACCCCTTGAGGCACACGGTCATAAGCCTTTTCCAAGTCCACAAAACGCATGTAGACTGGTTTGGCAAATTCCCATGACCCCTCAAGGATCTGTGAGAGTGTATAAAGCTGGTCCGCTGTTCCACGACCAGAACGGAATCCGCATTGTTCCACCTGGATCCGAGGTTTGACTATTAGCCGGATCCTCCTTTCCAGCACCCTGGCATAGGCTTTCCCAGGGAGGCTGAAATCGCTTCTGACGGGGTCCTCTACCAGTCGTTCCCAGCAAACCCTCACCACATGTTTAGGCTTACCAGGTCTGTCCGGCAGTCTACCCCATCATCTGATCTAGCTGTGATCGGTGGACAGTTCTGCTCCTCTGTTCACCGGACTGTCCAGCACATACAGCCTCAGGTCTGATGAAACAATTGGCACAAGGTGCTCTGGTACCAGGTACGCTTATGAGCCTCCTTGTGTTTGAACATGGTGTTCGTCATGACTAGCACAGAAGTCCAATAACAGAACACCACTCGGGTTGAGATCGGTCAGGCCGTCACTCCTAATCATGCCCCTCCAGGCTTCTCCATCATTGCCCACATGGGCGTTGAAGTCTCCCAGTATAACTATGGAGTCACCAGGAGGTGCTTTTTCCAGGACCCCACCCACTGTCTCCAAGAATGTAGTGTACTCTGAACTGCTGGTGCGTATGCACACACAACAGTCAGATTCCTTCTCCCTGCAACCCGAAGTCGCCCACCCCCATCCGTTCGCCTCTCCCCCTGTGCGACTCCGGAGTAGGAGAGAGTCCAGCCCCTATCAAGGAGTTTGGTTCCAGAGCTGATACTATGCGTAGATATGATCCTAACTATCTAGTTGGTACCTCTCAACCTCCTGCACAAGCTCTGGCTTGGTGACATTCCATGTTCCAAGAGCCAGTTTCCATCGCCAAGGTCCAGCACGTCTGGACCCACTCTGCCCAATAGGCCTTGCAGTGGACCCCTATGATTTGCCTTCCAGGTGGTAGGCCCTCCCTGATCTGGACGAGGTTGTTTTTGCCGTTCTTGTTGTTTTTCTCATTGGGGTTTTCTAAATCGTTATTTGTCTGGCCCCTCATTTGAGGTCAATCTGCGATGGGTTACCCTACCAGGCGACAAGGCGCCGGACAGCATAGCCCCCAAGTTCATTGGGGCGCACAAACCCCTCCACCATGTTAAGGTTCAGATTCCAGGAGGGGTGATTTTATGAATGGCCACTGAAAATTACACTAAAATGTCGCTAGCTTTGTGCGTATCACCACTGTCAATGTATGCTACGTTAGCCTAAATTAGCCTATCACCACTGTAGTCTGACTAAAAGTGGTTTGTGTAACAGTCAGTTAGACAGAGACAGCTACGTTTGGCTAGCGAGTACACACAAAGTAGCTATCGATAGCTGATCTCTGGAGATGAATAGTATTTAATATGGTTATAATACAAGCAGTAATTTTTTTTATAATGTGAGAGATCTCAACACCTACATCATGCTTTGCTTGGCTTCAGATCAGCAGTCTGAGTTACAACTCCCGCTGTGCAACAAAGTCGTCACTGCGTCATCTTTGCTGAGCAAAGATTTTGTAGTAACAACGAGATCTGCCTGCTCGGGACGGGTCCACTTCACCACCACACACACAGAAGTAATGACGATGACGGTGATCAGGCGAGCAAGCGGTAATCTTGGCGTTGTAAATCTTTGCTGTACCGAAATACTGAAGTCATTTTATGTACGGTAGTTCACCACTTTTTTTCAGTATGTAAAAAAAAAAAAAAAAAAAAAAAAAGTACAACTCAGAAAAAAATACTGAGCTCATGACCTCAGTGTCCTCAATGGTAGATACGGCCATGCCTATGGTATCTGGTTGATTTTTGCTTCTTGGGGATAAATAAAGAAATACACAACTACTATTCAGTTATGAATGGTAAACACCACTATCACACTCTTGAATGTAATCTTCAAATGGAACCGGTAAAAAAATCTTCAAATAACTTTTGCGATTTCATAAATATTCTACTGATTACCATACAATTCTAGCAATAGAATTGTGAACACAAAGGGTAAAAAAATTTAGGAACTTCCAAAAACAGTCTACACTGACATGTGTCAGACACAGATTGCACAAATGCAGATGAACTGTTCGGAAGTAACCAGAACTGGTGGCAGTTTGCAAAACTAAAATTCCAGGCTTACTGTACTGTGTGGTAAACTTAAGCAGACCAGGGGTGCACATAAGTGGTACGCCAGTAACTGGTAAGTTAATTAACTTAGTTAATTACTTTTGACAAACTTTTGAAACATACGCAACTAAGTTAATTAACTTACCAGTGATGGACTGATCAAACTTATTTTTTGTATATTTGTTTTTGTATTTTTTGTATGTCTTGTATGTTTGCCGTCTTGCTTTAACGCAATTAACGTTTGATGACGCGATGGGTACCAGTTAGATGCACCCCTGCCTATAACGATAGATATCATTGCAATCGTTTCCAGAGTGAACGTTTATCCAGGACACTTGCCCAGCGATAAAATATTTTCAAGCAATCAAAATGCAAAACCGAGTTTGAAAGGGTTGAAAGTATGGATGACTCATACCAACAACAGGGACGTGGTCCCGTTGCCTGTAGCATTCTGAGCATGTAGCGCTTTAGCGCACGCACTGGACACGAGAGATTCGCCTGCTCTTCTCCCCCACTCCGGAAAGGAGGAGGGCGCTCTAGGCAGCCAGCTCAATTGCTTGGTTGCAGTGAAGGGGTGACAAGACCTTGGGCATGAATGCTGGCTTTGGCCGTAAGGCCACTCCCAGGTCCTCTGCCTGCCATCTTTGGCGCAAGGTGGTGATGGGGAGCGCGTAGAGTTTGCTCACATACAAAAACGTAATGTTTGCAGACATGCAGAATTTGAGTTTATAGGAGGGATATTTGTGTTTGTATTGTTGAAATATAAATATTTACTTGATCATTAGAACAAAGTGGCGAGAACAAGCCACTCTGTCCATCTAGACTTGTCATTTTGCTTACAGTCTAGAACAGGGGTGGCCAACGGTAACGAATGCATACATTTTTCAGTATTTGTGGCCCCATTGGGAATCAAACCCACAACCTAAGCGTTCTCAGCGCCATGCTCTACATACTGAGCCACACAGAACCACAGTTGGATGAGCAGTTGGCTACAAGGCCATTCTCACAGCTTGATTCCTCACGGCTTGATTCACAGCAAACATTTCTGCTTTTTTGTCTTTGGTTTGGGTAATGGAACAAAATGTATCCTCTGGTTATTTTCAGAATATCTGCTTGTTGCGGGCCTCCCAACTACATATTTGTTCAATTTTCATACTTAGTTTATGAAAATGTCAGAATCGAAAATGGACTTCAAGTGGTGCTTTTTTTTGGTCCGAAGTCTATTAGTGTGCTATATTCAAGTGCAATGTTATGATTGAGTGATGTCACCATGGATGGGCCAGTGCATTTTTTCCATGATAATTTTTTGTGGTTTAGGATTTAAGTGTACTTTAAGCTAATTATGTCTTCCTTTCTGTCTTTTTTCCCCCCCCTCTACCCAATTGCTCTCTCGTAGATGTCCAGCACGCAGTTACTAAAGCACACTCCAGCTACAGCAGCTTCTACTGCCACTGACCAAAACGCACAAAGTACATTTCCCAGCAGTCCGCTTGTCTCGGAGGAACACACGCGGACTTCTGGTGGGCTGACGATTCGCTGCATGGCCCACACCAAACAGTCCGGTCCCGGCAGCCTCAGCCCTTCCCTTCCGTCCCAGCCTCTGAACGGCGAGGAGGAGGACGACGGCGGGGGCGGGGCCCGGGTGAAGAAGAAACGAAAGAAAAAAGACAAGAAGGAGGCGGGACTTTGGCAGAAAGCGGAGAAGGAAACCGAACCAAAGAAAAAGAAGGAGCAGAGAGAGGGGAAGGAGACCCTTCCCCGGAAGTCAAAGGAGCCCAAGAAGGCCAAGGAGCCCAAAAATGCTAGAAAGGCGCGTGAGCCGAAGGCCAAGGCCCCACGCGAGTGCAAGGTCGCTGTCCCCCATCCGAAGCAGCGGGGACGCAAGGGAAGGTGAGCGGCGCTCCAGCGCCCGTGCTTTTATTCCTCGCGTCGGGGAGGGCGGCTCCAACGGGTTCCAGAGTTGAGACGGATTCATTGTTTTATTTTCAACATTCTCGGATCCTGTTGTGCCATTTTCATTTGTGTACCCAGCAGGGCACTTTGTAGGCTGTTATTTTTCTCACCACTCGAGGATGGGCCAGCGTAAGAAATATAAACAGTCAAGGAATGGGGCCTCCTCGCTCATACGTGGTGTTATTAAATGGAACGCCAGTCAAATCTGTCATTGTTTATTTAAATGCACTGCGCAGTAGGTGTTTACATTCTACAATTAAGAAAAGGCTTGGATGCACAGCTGGCTTTGGATCTTAATGTCATCCATAGCTCTAATGGCTAATGATGTTGACATCTTTCCTACCTAGCCCGGGATGTTATAGCATTTACACTCATTATACATCACAATTTTCTTTCCATAGAGAACTGTTTTTTGTGCAAACCGTCATTTCAGTCAGTTCTCAAGCTATTGGGGATTTTCTGAGTATTTGGGGGGGAAATCAAACACAGCATTAAATAATCTCATTGTGAGAGCAGATATTTCGTCGAGAATTACCGCCGACTTTGCAGATTTTTACACGGCGGATTGTCCACTGTTCTTAAGGAAAACCTCTTAAATGCACGGTGATTAGTTGTATGGCTACGCACGGTAAACGCAACCATGCTATCCCCTGTAATCCAGTAGAGAGCAAGGTCCAGTGCCACCTGAGAAGAAGAAAAAAGGCAAGCGGAAAAGTGAGGCCTTGCAGGAGGCTGGCGAGAGCGACGAATCGGCTTCTCTGTCCACCCTGGTGGTGGGGAACGAGGAGAGCATCGATGCCCTGGACAGCATGGTGAGGCCCAAGCAAGGCTGCGCAAACGGAAGCTTTTCTTTCCGGTCAATTGATATCGTCGCCCATATTCACCCGCCGACAGCTAACGTTTTTTCAGTTCTACACTTTGTTTTGATGCAAAAGCGTGGTATTTTCCTTACATTTACATTCAGGTATTTGACCGACGCTCTTCTCCAGAGTGTCTTATAGCTTCACATGTCTGTTTACACAGCTAGATTTTTACAGAAGCAATTCAGGTTTAGCACCTTGCTCAATGGTCGTGACCCATCTGGGAATCGAACCTGCGACCTCTTGGTTACAAGACCAGTTCCCTAACCGTTACACTACACTGCTGACCCAGTCAGAGCACGGGATAGGATAAAAGTGTCTCAGAGTGCTGGCTTTGACCAAGGTCTCATTTGTTGCTCTCTGCAGAAGAGGCGCTCAGGGAGACAAGTGAAGCGCAGGAAGTACAACGAGGACCTGGACTTCAAGGTGGTGGACGATGACGGGGAGACCATCGCCGTGCTGGGCACTGGGCGTATCCCAGCGCTGTCCGCCGCCACCCTGGCATGGCAGTCAGAGGTAACCGTGCCTGCCTTTTCCTTACCTGCTGAGGTCAATATGCGCACACGTACATGTACACACTCACTCACACACACACAAACACACACTATTAATTATCTTTCCTTGCCCCAGGAGCCCCCTGAAGATGAGGCCAACATCATAGAGAAAATCCTGTCTGTTCGAACCGTTAAGAAAGAGGTACTGTAAGTCCCAGTTGCTTAATGAGACCATTTGAGTGTATTATCACAGTTCTGTTCATATCATGCTCTATTATTATCTCCTCTCTGCTTCTGTGAACTCAGCTCTTTTCTCTCTCTCTCTCCCTCTCTCTCTCTCTTTTGCTTAGACGACTTCTGGAGAACCGGAGTCAGAGGAGTTCTATGTCAAATACAGAAATTTGTAAGTATTTCATCAAAGATGCGCATTTTCCTGTTTTCTCCCACGACGGTTCCCAGAGACCACAGTTGTGTCATGTTGCCATGCTTTGCTTTCAATCCAGCTGTGTACCTCCAAGGTTTTCTCTCTCTCTCTCTCTCTCTCTCTCTCTCTCTCTCTCTCTCGCTCTCTCGCTCTCTCGCTCTCTCTCTCTCTCTCTCTCTCTCTCTCTCTCTCTCTCTCTCTGTGTGTGTGTGGCGTGTGTAGATACTCATAATAACACTCTGGCCTTTGACTTTCACATGTACTGCGCCAGGTTTATTTGATGACATCATGACCAGCACCTACTATAGGCTCTTTCTACTTGAAAACAAATCCCTGGGACGTACCAAACAAACCCCAACGACTTCCAATTGGCTTATTCACTCCAGAAACCTTTCGAACCGATTGATGTCAAACCCCAGTTGGCTATTGTTAAACGATGATCGTAATGTAAACTGACGTTACTGTGCGTTTCTGAACGGCCCCGGCGGCCATTTTTATTCTCCGTTTGACACCTGTCGCGAAGTGGTGAAATCTGAGAGCCCCCTTCTGTTTCTCGCACACAGCTCCTACCTGCATTGCAAGTGGGCTACGCTAGAGGAGCTGGAGAAAGACCCCCGCATCCACCAAAAAATTAAGCGCTTCCGGAACAAGCAGGCGCAGGTGAAGCACATTTTCACAGAGGTGAGCCTCCGGGTCCTGAGGGAATGATCCCCGGTGGCCCCTGTGTCTTCCTGAAAACCGGGCCGGGGGGGAGCAAGCTGTCCAGTATAGCAACTTTCTCACAAACAATGACACAAACCATCTTTTGTGTGGCTGTGATGCAGTGTGACCTGAAGCAACTGTAACATATAACCAGGGGTGCACGTAAGTGTAACGCCAGCACGCATTCCGCGTCCTCAAACGTTAATTGCGTACCAAGCAAGACGACAAACTTCTGAAACGTACGCGACTTTAACTAACCAACTAAGTTAAATAACTTACCAGTGATGGACCGATCAAACCTAAAGTTGCGTATGTTTCGAAAGTTTGTCGTCTTGCTCGGTACGCAATTAACGTTTGAGGACGCGATTAACGTTTGAGGACGCGAATGCACTTACGTGCACCCCTGCATATAATGCATTTGTGGCCACATTTCCCCCCTTTACTGCAGTGCGGTCTTTGCGTCTATTTATACCGATACATTTTTTTGTCCTTTTTGCCAGACTTTTTGGGATAATCTGAAAGCAGGAGAAAGCGTTAGAAAATGTCCTTGTTTACCCCCCTCTTCTCTTTACTGTAGCCAGATGAGGATCTCTTTAACCCAGACTACATTGAGGTGGACCGAGTTCTGGAGGTGGCTCACACTACAGACACCGAAACGGGAGAGGTGAGAGGGCACCAACACGGAGCTCATCGATTGGCTTGCTTGACGGGGGCTTTGCGCCCGCGGTGGTATGGAAGCCGCCGCCTATTCTCACGGCTCAGTATCGCGGAAAGGGAAAGGCAGTGCCATTGCTGTGGCTTAGTGCGGGGACAGAATTTTACAATCAATATGTTCGGCACCTGTTCAGCTTCGATATTCCGTCCAGCACCTGTTCAGCTTTGCTACTCCTGCGGCATGTCGAAAATACAGCTTGCCCGAGCTACTAGGATATGAGCCAAGTTGTCATTTCCTGGTGTCTCAAATTAAAGTAAGCTTCTTTAAATGGTGCTAGGTTTCGTTCTATTAGAAAGTCAACCCCAGGGAAAATGTTGGATTTCACAGGAATTTAAAAATTGGCCTGGTAAAGGGTATTTGCTGTGTGTGTGTGTGTGTGTGAGATATCCTTCCCGGGGTTGCATTTTTAAATACTTATCTGCTTTTTCAGAAACTTTGAATTAAATTCAAGCTCTAAATAAACCTGTCTGTGAAATGATTATTTTGAGGCGAACCGGTCCCTTATAAAATGCTGTATTTGAATCTGGAATTTGCTGCACAAGGCGCAGTGTTGACTTACGTTTGTCTGTTTTTTGTCAGGAGGTGACACACTACCTGGTTAAGTGGTGCTCCCTGTCGTATGAGGAGAGCACCTGGGAACTACAGGAGGATGTGGACCCGGGAAAAATCCGAGAGTTTGAGGACATAAAGAAAATTCCTGAACTCAAGCATGTGGTAGGAAAATGTCCCGTTCTTTAAATTTGCTGTGAAGTTCACATATCAAAAGAGATCTTGGGCAATATTGCATGCGTGTTTATCAGATGTGTGCATGTGGGTGTCTGTTCGTTTCTGCGTCCATGTGTATCCGTGCATTGCGTGTGTGTGTGCGTGTATGTGTGTTTTTCTATGTGCGTGTGTGCGCGCGCCTGTGTTTTTCTCTGTGTGTGTGTGTATGCGCGCCTGTGTTTTTCTCTCTGTGTGTGTGTGTGCGCACGTGTGTCTGTGTGTTTTTCTGTGTGTGTGTTTTTCTCTGTGCGTGTTCATGCTGTTTTTCTATTGCAGGAGAGGCCTCTCCCTGAGCACTGGAAGAAGCTGGAGACCTCGCAGGACTACAGGAATGGCAACCAGCTGAGAGAATACCAGCTGGAGGGCATGAACTGGCTGCTCTTCAACTGGTACAACAGGTACACTGGCACACCGTGGCTAGATATCCCATAGTAACTGTTGTGCTGCACTGCAGTAATTATTATTACATTACGGTTGTCCTATAGAGTGCAGCAAAGCCTGATTTAATCTCGTGTGGCAGGTAATGTTGCAATCCATTATCTGACGCTGTTTTGGACTGTTTTCTTTTCTGCTTCTTTGCCACATAAGTGATGAATGAACATATCTGGGGGAAAGAGAGGTTTTCATTATACAAAAGACTGGTGTAAGCAGTGCATCGATATCTCTGGTGAAAGTTTGGTGATTAACGGGCTGTGGCCTCTACAGGAAGAACTGCATCCTGGCAGATGAGATGGGTCTGGGAAAGACCATCCAGTCCATCACGTTCCTGTTCGAGATCTTCACCATGGGGCTGCAGGGCCCGTTCCTGATCATCGCCCCTCTCTCCACCATCACCAACTGGGAGCGCGAGTTCCGGACCTGGACAGAAATCAACGTCATTGTGTTCCACGGCAGCCAGATCAGTCGACAGATGATCCTGCAGTATGAGATGTACCACAAGGATGAACAGGTGAGCCACTTTGTGGAGAACGCGCAGTTACGTTGTACAAACATTTTTCTGACTTCCAGACACTGGCAGGCTCTATGCCAGTGTTCCTCAAATCACGGTCCTCGAGGCCCAAGCGCTGCCGTTTTTCCACCCTTCCTTTATCTGGGAGTCAGGTGTGAGGACACTCTGGCCAATCAATTGCAGTAATTGTTCAATTAGCTACCTGAGAGAAAGGAAAGCCAGGACTGAATTTGGATCGGTGAGCCAGATTTGAGTAACCCTGCCCTATGCCATGGGGCATGCAGGTCATACTGACCACACGTGATGTGTCAACACCAGAAGTCATTGGTGTTTCCACTTTTTTGTTCACTAGCTGTAGCAGATTTTTTGCTTCTAAATAAGTTACAGATTTTAAGGTCAAAACAAAAACCAGCAGATCATGTGGCTCTTTGGAACTGATTTTCCCCCAATTTGGGAACTGTATGAAAATAAATTGTATTCTCGAGCCACGCTCGTTGGAACCGCTGCTATCAGTCCGGGAGAACACAATCTGTGAGACAAGCACATGCTCTCCTCTGAAAAACACGTGATGTAAAGTTAAGCTTGCCCAGAGTCAAAGGAAGGCGTGTGCAGTTTTATACAGGCAGACCGTGGACACCCTGTCGACTGTTGGGATCGCTGGTGTAGCGATGATACATGGGCACGTAGGCCGACCGAATCCCATGGGGGTCATCCACACATGATCAGTACCTTGACAGGACGAGCCACAATACGAATCTGTTTTAGGCGAAAAGTCTGGGGTTTTTTCTGGCCGTGGCCACTGCTGGGCTTTGTAACGAGAGGGCGCTGTTGAAACCCGCTCTGCCATCCCCGGTGCTCTGCAGGGTAACCCCATCTCCGGCTTGTTCAAATTCCACGGGGTGATCACCACCTTCGAGATGATCATGGCCGACTGTCCCGAGCTGAAGAAGATCCAGTGGCGCTGCGTGATCATCGACGAGGCTCACCGCCTCAAGAACCGCAACTGCAAGCTGCTGGAGGGGCTGAAGCTCATGAACCTGGTGAGCGCGTCGCACTTACCCGCCTCCCATGGGCGAAGCCTTCTGCTGTTAAAGTAAGAGCCCACGTGGACGTTATTGAGATGCAGAGAAACGGACTGTTGCATGTATGAGAAGGAAGGTCCCACACTCTTTTGCCCAAACAGTTTATTCATTTGTTAGTACAGCTTTACACCACTAACTGTAACGAGGTACTGTAGTACTGTAGTTATATGCCTTTGGGCGTTCTCAAAGTGTGCGATACATACGCGTTATTGTTTTGAAGCCCTTTGAAATGTCTAATAAGTATTTTTGGCCTGTCCCTGCCTGCCCTTGCCAGGAGCACAAGGTTCTGCTGACAGGCACTCCCCTGCAGAACTCGGTGGAGGAGCTTTTCAGTCTACTCAACTTCCTGGAGCCACTGCAGTTCCCCTCTGAGATCAGCTTCCTGGAGGAGTTTGGAGACCTGAAAACTGAGGAGCAGGTGACCTTTGTTTTAATGAGAAATCCGTTTGAGCGTGGGGAATGAGCGGAAATCTTCTCGCTCTCCTCTGTGCCAAAGAGTGGAACGATTCCCTCTACTCTGTGCCTCAGTGCAGCTGATATGGGAAATGAGATCAGTTGGGTTAATTTTATCGCTGACAGTGTGCAACAGTTATACTAGCTCTCAAATCGTCAGTTTAATTTTTTTTAATCGGTTAAAGTTTTTTGTGTAAGATATGAGGGCACTAGGGCCTCCCGCGTGGTTTAGTGGTTTCAACGTCCGACGCTGGCCACGGCGACCAGGGTTTGATTCCCCGGCCGCACTGGAGTCTGCTCTGGCCGGAAGTGCCACCGGGGACAGCAATGGCCTTTCCGCCCCAGGGAGGGGGGAGGGAAGCCGATAAGACGTTCGCCGCACACAGGATTGGCTCTGGGGTGCCGGAGTTGCGGTCGACAGCATGACGAGTGCCGTCTCGGAGGAGACGATACATCGCCTTTGTCACTACCGGTCACAGGGCTATGGCAGCGAACTACGAGGGAGGGATTGGCGTAAAAATAGCGGGTGTAATTGGCTACCAAATTGGGAGAAAAACAGGAGAAAATCTAAAAAAAAAAGAAAAAAGATTACTACTTTTTACTACTCGTTTTTTTTACTACTACTGCGAGACCGAGGCCCCGGAGATGAGCGCGTGCGCCGTGTGCCCCACGCTCCCTAGGTGAAGAAGCTCCAGGCCATCCTCAAGCCCATGATGCTGAGGCGGCTGAAGGACGACGTGGAGAAGAACCTGGCGCCCAAGCAGGAGACGATCATCGAGGTGGAGCTCACCAACATCCAGAAGAAGTACTACCGTGCCATCCTGGAGAAGAACTTCGCCTTCCTGGCCAAGGGCGCCAACCAGCACAACATGCCCAACCTCATCAACACCATGATGGAGCTTCGCAAGTGCTGTAACCACCCTTACCTGATCACAGGTAGCGCGGGCACAGCGGGCACAGTGGCAGCTTCATTGTCGGGGGAGGGTGGTATTTTTTCGTAGGCCCTCATCACTTTACTGCTAAAAACCCAAAGTGGTTGTGTAAATGTGGTCTTCCCTTAATGACATTGTATTTTGCATAGATTTTTAGCAGACGCTTTTATCCAAGGCAGTAGTGAATGCATAAATTTTTCAGTATATGTAGTCCCAGTGGGAGTTCAACCCACAACCTCAGCGTTGTCAGCGCCATGCTCTACCTACTGAGCCACACAGAGCCACATAAACCTGTTCGAAATTGTCACAAAAGATAAAATTATTTATGGACATGTGGGGAGGGGGGAGTAATGGGTACATAAATGTTCCTCCATAAATGTTAGTGTCCCATGTTAAAGGGAAATGTCCCCAGATTTCTATAATTTAATGTTTTTCCCTTGCCTCAAACTGTGCTGTGGTTTTTTCGGTGGTCTCATAACTTCTCCAGTAGCCAGAACAGCAATGTATTTTCTGATAAGAGTGTCAGAAAATATAGGCCATCAAGGTGCCAATTCCCTTTTTATTGCAACAATTCTCAGGGAAGTGAGAATAGCCCATACACTCAAATGGGGGCGGGCAGGACTTCCTGCTCTGAACTACATAAGCAGTGGGCGCTACGTCGCAGTTCTGGCAGGAAAAATTTAACCACATTTTTTTATGGAAGGAAATAGAAATCTGGGAACATTCCACTTTAAGTGACAGACAGACAGACAGACGGACGGACATGGATGGCCTGTTATTTGTGCCTACTGTGATGAAGCATTAAGTATAAACGGCTAAGCTGATAAACAGCCAGGGGGGATAACTAACAACCAGGCCGAAAATGGATTCCTTCCTAGATTATCTTTTGAGCATGTGGCAGCGAGCTAGTCCAGGAAATGCAGCGATCGCTTAAGTATTTGCGCTCTGGTTCTCGTTTGGCTCGGAGTGTGACCGCGGGCTTCGCTGCACACAGGGGCGGAGGAGAAGATCCTGGAGAGCTTCAGGAAAACGCACAGTCCAGACGCCTGGGACTTCCAGCTGCAAGCCATGATCCAGGCGGCCGGGAAGCTGGTCCTCATCGACAAGCTGCTGCCCAAACTGCTCGCCGGCGGGCACAAGGTGCTGATCTTCTCCCAGATGGTGCGCTGCCTGGACATCCTGGAGGACTACCTCATCCAGAGGAGGTGAGGCCGGGCCATCCAGCGGCAAAACGAATGCAGCCGCAAGCTGAATGTTACTGGCGATGGGGAAAGCGACGCTTCGCGAGTTACGTTTTACGTTTACGTTTTCGTTGTTTAGCAGACACTCATGTCCAGAGCGACTTACAAAAAGTGCATTAAGTCCATGAGCCCCTGTGAGGAGAGCAGATACCACGTGCTGTCAGTTGCTAACCAACCAAACCAGGTGGCTTTTCATGGTGTAAAACTATTACTGGCCTGTAATTAACGAGCCATGGATGGCAAGTAATGGATCCACCCATTTTTATGTTCGTTAAGCCTCTCTCTCTCCGATCATTAAATATTACACATTCGCCCTTTCAGACCAGGGGCCGTATGCACGAAGATTCTGTGAGTAAGAGTGCTGATCTAGGATCAGTTTAGCCTTTTAGCTCATAATGGATATGGTTAGGATATGGACAGGGGAAACCTGATCCAGGATCAGCACTCCTACTCTTTAGAATCTTTTTACATACGGCCCCAGGTTTTTTGTAATTTTTTTATTTTTTTAAATATATAAAAGTGGTAATTGGTGGCATTTGTAATTCAGTTATTGTCTCGTTACAAAATACTACCCTGTGCATACTGGTGCAGTGTTTGAATGCGCACATGTGCTTGTCACCTCAGGTACACGTATGAGCGGATCGATGGGCGAGTGAGGGGAAACCTGCGTCAAGCCGCCATCGACCGCTTCTGCAAAGTGGACTCGGATCGCTTCGTCTTCCTGCTGTGCACACGCGCTGGAGGTCTGGGGATAAACCTGACTGCGGCCGACACCTGCATCATCTTCGACTCCGACTGGAACCCCCAAAATGACCTACAGGCGAGCCTTTTCCCACTTTGGCAAATAACATTACGAAAACTTTTTTTTAGGTTGTGGGGATTTGCTCAAACGTTGTGTTGTGATTTTCCTCGGGTCGCAAACACGTATTTAAAACGTTCTCCAGCGGGGGGAAAAAATATATATGTGTGATCTGGACCTATTTAGAACGTAACTGGAACAACGTTGTTGTTTGAGGGGGTGGTAAAAAGAAAGCGTTGTGAAAAAGTCTGCTCCTGAACCTCTGAGCCTGGGCTCTAGAACTCGTGTTGAGTTGTGTCCAAAAAGGCCTCAGTGCATTTTCAATAGAACAGGTTGGGGTAACCAGTATTTGGTTAGGGGGGAAAATGAAACCTTAGTGACCCAAAATGACACAATTGGATTAATTTATTTTCCTTCGTGAGGAAATGATCAAAGTAGAGACACAAATCAAAGCAGATACCGTATGTACAATAGCACCGTATACGATACAGAATAAAAATTTTGTATTGGTGAATAAGTCCTGCAGATAGCATGACAGAAAATCCATACAGATGAGAAGAATACAAGTCAAGAGGTCTTGGCCTGGATTGGATCAACATGATTCTTTAAATTTGACAATCTCTTTCTTTAAACATTACCTTCTTTTCTTTGTTTGGCGAGTTCGGAACTAAAATAGTCTCACAAAAAGTTTTTTTGAGGAGACGAAACTAACTTGTCGGATATGTCAAATGACAAATTTTGAATGAATCCAGGCCATCTTAAAGCTGATGAATGCACGGCGTTGTCTAATTCTTTTGTTCGCCTCGTGATTGACGCCGCTCCTCTGCTGCTCAGGCCCAGGCTCGCTGTCACCGGATTGGACAAAGCAAGGCGGTGAAGGTGTACCGGCTGATCACCCGGAATTCCTACGAGAGGGAGATGTTCGACAAGGCCAGCTTGAAGCTGGGGCTGGACAAGGCTGTGCTGCAGGACATCAACCGCAAGGGCAGCCTAAACGGGGTGAGAGGCACTTCCCTACGGAATCGTAACAAACGTGATTTCCAATCACAAATCTTTGATTTGTCTCGCCGCCATCGAAAACCTCTCTAAAATTGTCCGTCCGAAATCACATTTGTGGGCTTTGTGAAGATTATGTATTGCACAGGCTTTGGCACTGTTTTGATTTTGACTTGTTGGGAGGACTTTGTTCCTCGAACACTTTGACCGGTGGTTGGCAGCCCTTCCAATCCCATAATGGGCCACCTGCGTTGAACAGATGAGACTCAGCCAGGGATTTGAAGGAACCAGTTTATGACGTGCCCATGTTAACGTTTTTATGACTAAAAATCGGATCGCCGGTCTGTTTTGGGACAATTAGAATAACACTTGTACAGTTATTTCTTTAGGTCTCAATAGTGTAATCCCCAAAGGCCCATTATTTAAACCTGGCATCACCGTGTTAAAAGAGACCAAGTTTGCTACTGTAGGCCACTCATATTGGATCACTTCCAAAGGTGCAGCAGCTCTCTAAGATGGAAGTGGAAGACTTGCTCCGAAAGGGAGCCTACGGAGCGCTGATGGACGAGGAGGACGAGGGCTCCAAGTTTTGCGAGGAAGACATCGACCAGATCCTCCAGCGCCGCACGCAGACCATCACCATCCAGTCGGAGGGAAAGGGCTCCACCTTCGCCAAGGTAACCGCCTGCCCCCGCCCTCCCCCACACGGTCAGCCCGGGGGTGAACAAGCAGTTTAAGTTCATTTTTTATTTTCGTTTGTTTCCTATGATAATATTACTTTCAGACCTTTAAATCTCAGGGTAAATGAATGCATCATAATTTGACCATTTAAACGGAATCATTGTTGCAACGTGAAGTACAGATCACGTGGGTGTGATGTCATTGGATGGGCACATACCCCGTTTTGAAGTTGAAACAAGTTTAAATTTTTCCGTTTGTAATGAAAAGATTCATGCGTGTTGCTGTCTGTTACGTGCTCGCGAAGGTATATCGCTGAATGCTAGCTATAACCCCCATGTGTTTTGTAGACCAATCAGAATATATTTATATGCATGAAGTGAGCGCAAACCCATTTCTTTCGAATCCTGACAAACGAGCATGGAAAGAATTGCTCACGGTTTAGATCTTTACCACCTCCATATGAGCCTTCCCTAATAACTGATAACTGGCCTTATTGATTTGCAGAAGAAAAATATGCAGGCTGCTTGATGCAATTTCATGGCCTGGTGCACAGATTACAGTGACACACCGAGTAAGCTGGGCCCGGGTTGGCAACAGCACAGCGCGCCAGGGCAACGTGATTCCAGGCTGATCAATGGCTTTGTGTGTTGTTTCCAGGCCAGCTTTGTGTCGTCTGGAAACAGAACCGACATTTCTCTCGATGATCCAAACTTCTGGCAGAAGTGGGCCAAAATAGCGGAGCTGGAGATTGACTCCAAGGCAGAGAAGGTAAGGGCTCTGGCGGACTGCTTATCATTTCCCACCATCTGGCCTCGTTGCAAGCACAAATAACATTAATGTGGCGGCGGATGAAAGCATGGATGGAGGAGCACTTTAACCTTTAGCACTTTTGATTTTTAAATTTTGTTTCAGATTTTCTCCCATTTTCTCCCAATGTAGTAGCCAATTAGACCCGCTATTTTATGTCAATCCCCGCCCCTAGTAATGTGAGTTCGCTGCCGTAGTCCTGCGACCGGTAGTGACGAAGGCGAAGCATCGTCTCCTCCGAGACGGCACTTGCCAGGCCGTCGACCGTAGCCCGGTACTACAGGGCCACTCTTATGTGTAGCGAACGTCCTGTCTGCTTCCCTCCCCCCTCCCTGGGGCGGGCAGCCAATCGCCGCCCCCTGGTGGCACTCCCGGCCAGAGCCGACTCTGGCGGGACGGGGAATTGAACCCCGGTCTCCGTGGCCAGCGTCGAACGTTGTAACCACTGGGCCACGCGGGAGGCCCTGCACTTTCGTTTTTTACTTCAGTCGGGTCAGTTTACTTCAGTTTACTTCAGAAACGGATCAAACAGACCAGATTTCTCGTCCTGTGATGCGTGGCATAACTCAGGATGTAGAATGTATAAAACGAGGAGCCGCGTTTGGCGTGAGTCGATGATAAGCGTCCCCTCCGTGTGTTTGCAGGAGAGCCTGGTGATCGACACCCCGCGCGTGAGGAAGCAGACGCGGCACTACAACTCCTTCGAGGAGGACGAGCTGATGGAGTTCTCCGAGCTGGACAGCGACTCTGAGGAGCGGCCCTGCCGCACGCGCCGCCTGAGCGAGAGGAACCGCCGCTACCTGCGCGCGGAGTGCTTCCGCGTCGAGAAGAACCTGCTCATATTCGGGTGTGTCCCGGTGTGGTGTGGTGTGGTGTGTGTGTGTGTCGGGGGCGCGTGTGTGTGTGAGGTGCGTGTGTGTGTGAGGTACGTGGGCGTGTGTGGGACGCGTGTGTGTAGGGGGGTGAGAGGAACCGCGTCGTGGTTCTTCTCGAGTGTCGAGTAGCTGTGAGCGGCCGTACTGTAGCTGTGTGGTGTGTGTGTCGGGGGCGTGAGAGGAAACGCCACTACCTGTGCTTCCGTGTCGAGAAGAACCTGCTCATATTCGGTTGCGTCCACACGAAGCCACGCATGTACTGTGTGTGTGAACGTCTTAAAATGTCACATTTTTTTGTCATCGTCGTGTCCTTGAATTTTGACATGGTGCGCTGTGTGGCGCGCGCGTGTGCTTCATGCAGCTGGGGTCGCTGGAAGGACATCCTCACCCACGGCCGCTTCAAGTGGCACCTGGCGGAGCGGGACATGGAGCTGCTGTGCCGGGCGCTGCTGGTGTACTGTGTACGCCACTACAAGGGCGACGACAAGATAAAGAGCTTCATCTGGGACCTGATCACACCCACCAAGGACGGGCACAACCAAGCCCTGCAGAACCATTCGGGTGAAACTCCCTCGTCTTGTCACACAGACTACCTGATTTCCCGTTTGAACACCTTACGATGCGTGTGTGCCTATCTGTGTGTGAGCTCCAGCCCCCTCAGGATAAATGCAGGCTACTCCAAAAGACTCGACTACAGTTCATGTGACTCACTTTTAGTCTCATAACTGGGTGTGGTACAAACTAATATGTGATCATAGTCTGTTCTGCCCATCTCTGAGCTATTTAAAAGCAGTAACAGACATTGTGCACAATGCAATGGGATTGTCCAGCCAGCGTAGTCTGTGCCAAAGGTCAAAACAAAAGGGTACTACTCAAAATTTGAGAGTAAAATGTCTCAAGAGGTATTTCCCTTCTTAAGTGTACGACTTCAGTGTAGCTCAATTTAATTAATAATTTTTTAAGAAATAATAATTTAATAAGTTAATAATTGAAAAGAAGATTGTGACCGTCTCTCACCTGGCTGTCACTTAGGCTTGTCCGCGCCTGTGCCACGAGGCCGGAAGGGCAAGAAGCTAAAGAACCAGCTGTGCCAGCCGGAGCTGAAGAACGCAGACTGGCTGGTCAACTGCAACCCGGAGGTGGTTCTGCAAGACGACAGCTACAAGAAGCACCTCAAACAGCACTGCAACAAGTGAGCCCCCAGCCTGGTAGCATTGCTCCTGTTTGCTGCCTTTTTTCCTTCTTTCTTTTTTTTTTTTGCATTCCGAAAATAGTTGTCAAATGGTATCAATGATAAATGGTGGTGATATGTTAATACGCGATCAGGCTTGTGGACAGAACTGTGTGTTCCGTATTGACCACGGTTAATCGAATACAATGAAAGATGAGCTAAAGCGGTTTGAAATATCAAATGCACCAAGGCATTGTATATTGTAAAACATTTTGAAAAGTTGCTTTACAGTTATCAAATGCGATAAACTATACAAATAATAGCAATAATAGCAATTTCATAACTTAACTTTCTCTATTTGGCCAATGACAATGCATTTTTTAAGGAGTAAAGCCCCTTTCACATTGTATGTGCAGACTCTGTCCATTCGCTTTAGAAGCCATTAGTTTGCACACAGGCTTCTCCATTTATTCTGTTATTCAGTTAAATGAATATTCGATAGTATGGTGAATTTATTGACATCCAAAAGACGGCAGGTATATTGATATACTAGCGTTGGGTTATAGTTTAGCTAGATATGAATTTTCAGACTTGCTAAATAGCAGCATTAGCTAGCCTAAGACTAGCTTTAGCCTAATGGCTATCTAGCGCATGTTTTATGATATAACCTACTAGCTTAACCAAACATTCTCAATGGTTATGGATGATAGTGATGGATGACAAAAATTGCCAAAAAGACTTGTAGTGTACAAGACTTGAAGTGTAAAATTGTCTGGTCAGCCCTAATTTTGAACTGGATTTCGAATCACTTCTGAAGCGCGATTTGTTTCTGTAACAGTGACTTTTTTTAACACGTTTAATGGCAAGCTGCTGGTCAATGAGTGCGCTGTGCTTATGGTACAGGGTCCTGCTGAGGGTACGGATGCTCTATTACCTGAAGGTCGAGGTGCTCGGAGAGGCAGCTGGCCAATCCCTGGACGGAGTCCCTGCAAAGTAAGCATGTGTGGCGACCGTTGCAAAGGGCTGATTCTGGTGAACTCCAGGACTAAAGGGGATGGGCACTGATACTGGTGAAGGCTTTTTTGTGACGTAATTAGTGGAAGTAGCCCCGGCTAACTCAATGATTGTATGTAATCTCCACAGGAAATTGGAGGTGCCCCTGCCTGATATCGACTACCTGGAGATCCCAGTGATTTGGTGGGATGCAGAGGCGGACAAATCCCTCCTCATAGGCGTCCATAAACATGGTAATCCCATCCCCGTGTACATGCGTGCTCATGTGATCTACCAAGGAAAAAGGAGTTCAGCCTTAATCTCGAGGGCTGCAGGCATTTCTGACACGCGTTCCCCATAGCCCTTAGTTATTTTGATGAGTTCAGCGTTTGTTGCGTTTCAACCGCATAATTCATCATTCGGAGACTTTTGGAAGTGCCTCATCGGCTCGAGAGCTGAGTCTCCTCTTCGCTGTGGCACATCCTTGGCTCCAGGGATCTTACCAGCATGTGTTACAGGGGCTCGTTTCACAAAAAACAATTTAAGAAAAGGTGTTTCACTACATTTTGTGAATGGCAATTCGTGAATAAATCCGCTAAACCAAAACCGTCAGGCATTCACGACTGGCATTCGTGTTGCTCGCGCAGAGGCGAAGAGTGATGAAATGGCTTGTAGCCTAATTGTTCACCTTTAGCGGGCGTTGTTCTTTTTCCTCCTTTGTCGTTATAGGTGTCATTTGTCAGTAACTGCGCGCGTTGCTCAGTGCAATATGTAATAAAAGTGGTACATTTATCCTTAAGCATGTGCTTCACTCTAATGTTCGGTATTTAGAATACTGGGATTCCGCATCCACACCTAAATACATTATTTAACTGAGCATGTTAACATTGTTTCCCTTAATGTCTACCCAAACTTCTGTGATCAGAATATTGTTTTTACTCATTTAGCCTGTTCTGCAGAACCCTTATTTTTTGGGCTAGGAGCTATGATTTATGATCAACCATAATCTTGAGTGGGCCAAGTGCCCTTCCAATAGGGGAGCCTGCCTTTATTTGAGTATTACCCGCATTGTCTATGTTACCATTCCAGTACACGGAGGCATGGAAAAAAGCACTGGGCAGTACACTCTGACAGAACATCAAATGGCACACGCTGAATGACCTTAATTTTCTTTGGAAGAACAGCCTTGTCCACACTTTCCTGTACAGTATCTCTGTGTTCCCACTCCAGTCTAATTTGTTATCACCAAGTACACCTGGGAACCTGTAAGATTAAACCGTCTGCACCTCAGCACCCTGAATATTGATCGGAATTGCGGGATCTTTCTTTCTCCTCCGTATCGAATTTCTTTGTCGTCGCAAAATTGTATCCCCACGCCACAATATGCAAACTTGTTAAGAAGGTACTGGCTGCCATCACCATCGCTAATGCGTCCTGCAACAGAGGAGTCCTCTCTGAATGCCTGTAGGTTTTAATAAAATAATAAAAACGGTTTAATAAAAAGGTGAACGGATGAGGACAGACCCCCGAGGAGCTTCTGGGTTTCGCACACGGACCTCTGAAACTTGGTTGTGGAAGCTCATAAACTGTGCCCTAAATGTAAGCTGAACATTATTCTCACTGAGCTGTTCACCTTTTGTAGTTCTGCTCACACTTTATGGAGTGTAAAAAAAAGACTGCATCCTCAGCACCAATATTAAACCTATATGCAAATTGGAGGGGATCCAAACAATGTTTTCACATTCTGATCAGTGCTAGCTCTCCTGTAGTACCGTGCAGTACTGTGTAGTACAGCTACAGACAGCTGCACCGCAGCAACACTGGTCCTGGAGGGCCATAGGGTCTGCTGGGTTATATTTTCAACCAATCGAAACCCAGTAAACTAGGTGAGGTCAGTTAACTGAGCAATCGACTGCTTTAATGGATCTAATACTAAGTACTGAGTTGAGTTTGCAGATCAAGAGTCTAGAGGAAAACTGGTGAATCCAAATTGGAGAGAGAAAAACAAATGGGGGTGTTAACATTTATTTATGTACTTATTTTTTATCTATTGAGTTTTTTTAACCGGAGTCTGCATGTTTGGCTGCCCCTTACCTTGTTTGCGTCCCCAGGTTACGAGAGGTACAATGCCATGCGGGCCGACCCTGACCTGTGCTTCCTGGAGAGAGTCGGCATGCCTGACGTCACTGCACTGTCAGCAGAACAAGGCTGTGGAGACGTCGCTGCTGACATCACAGACAGGCAAGGGAGAGACTTCCGGAATTGAGACATGATTTGGAGCGACTTCTAAATGTATTCTTGACCTTGACAAACAATGGGCAAAATTGTTTAACTGTAGAAGCGCAAGAGCTGGAAACGTACAGATGAGAATATATTTGGCACCCTCAAATGATTTAAAATTATTTTTAAATGTTCTTGGGGTGCTGAAGCGAAAATAAAACATTGGGAAGTAAAGAGAGACCAGAAAATGTTTGGTTCTTTGTAAACATTTTTACTTTTACCCGAAAGCATCAGTCTACCTATTATATGGATAGCTTAACCAGGGCCCCAGATTATGGTAAAGGTCATACTAGCCAAAGGACAACCATCTTCGGAAAGATACCTGTCCTTCCTTAAAGCGCGCTGTTCTACTCGGGTCGGAGTGAGCGATTTAGATCAGCAACAAAGAAACCGTATCTGTCAAATGCACAATGTACACCA
This sequence comes from Aldrovandia affinis, assembly GCA_029706075.1. Lineage (NCBI taxonomy): Eukaryota > Metazoa > Chordata > Actinopteri > Notacanthiformes > Halosauridae > Aldrovandia > Aldrovandia affinis. The sequence goes on along the minus strand of JAINUG010000074.1, from coordinate 2,714,742 downwards.
CAGGCAATTTGTGAATGAGCCTAAAATGATTTCGAAAATGAATTCCTGCTACACGTGGACATCCTTCAGTGGAATAAAGATCCAGGACAAATTGGGTTATCTTGAACAAAAAAAATTGAAACCTGTCTTTATCAATGAATAATTTTTGTGAAGATCCCCTTAAAAGCAGTTTAATCTCTGCTCGAGATGTACTTGCGGGGGTGAAATTCCAAAGGAACGCCGTCGAATCCCTTATCAACAGGTTTTTTAATCATCTGCTCATTACTTACCAACTGTTTTAATGCCTCCCTTTCTACTGTCAATAGATTAGGATGATAAAGTATTTCATTGTATTTCTACCAGCCTTTTAAAAGTATTTGTAGAGCAATAGGAAGGATTAAATGAGGCTTCTTGATATGGATCTGAAAAAACATCTTTTGATATTGTGTGTGATATTTTTACTAAATAATGTGATGACAATATGCTGTCTGATATGCTTCAGTTTGGTGAAGACTTAGTTTTGCTATTTACACAGGACGTGGTTTGACAAAGCAAATTAAACTTTCCGACATTATTTTATTGAACTTTTTTTTTTTTCATTACACTAATTAAAGAATGATGTTTCATTTCTCCTTCTTTATACATTCCTTTCGTCTTTGGTACTACCGACGTGAAGTACCAATCATAAATGATGAGTAAAAAGTAGTACTGTATTAAATGTAAATTGAACATTCTGCGAGTTTTGGGCCATTTTTTTACTTCCTAAACGATTAGAGATACCCAGATAATGAAGTGGTCCAGCCTTTCCAGACCTTTTGACTGAATCCCGCTGGTTTGCTTTGCAGCGTTTGCAAGATCGACGAGTTCAAAGATGAGCCTGAGAGCAAGCCAGACGTGGGCAGGGAGGGGGAGCAGGCAGAGGTGAGAGCGCCGCAGCGATGTTTAACACACAGCTCAGGCTTATTTCTTCTCCGGTTCTTTCTTTCGTTTCTCCTGCTGCGGGTTTCGCGTTGTCAGCAGTTGCGTACTGGCAGCGCTGTGCACGTTTCATTTGCATTCCCACCCTCCGCAGCTTCACGTACAACAACAAATGATTGCTTCAAACACCCAAAAGCGCGTACCTCCCGTGTAAAACGTTACTTCTCGTTTCAGCCCGTTTCCATGTTCGGCTTTGATGTATATCACAAGGGGCTTTTTTATTCCCAAAGCAGCATGGTTGCACAGCCTTTAAATGTCGGAGGTCGATCTGTGTTTGAGAGCAGTTGTTTAGCCACCGCTACGCTTTGGATATTTTCCCTTTTGAGTTTTCAGAATTCTAATCGTTTTTGTGGCGCATTGTTCTTCGTTGTGCTCCGAAGGAAGAGACGGCCTCCTGTAACGAGACGCCCGACAAAAACGAGAGCCCCGTTCCAGGTGAGTGCAAATGGACCACTCCGCTAAAGTCGTCTGCGCGTGCAGCGAGCGCTAGCCGTGTGCGACTTTAAACTAGTGAAGGATAACCCGCGTCTCTCTCTGGTCCTCCCGGTGTCTCAGTGGTCATCGCTCAGGAGAGCGTGGAGCAGGGGCGGGCCATCTGGCCGGCGGGCTCCGCCCTCACCGCCCGACTGCGACGCCTCATCACGGCGTACCAGCGGTTCACGCGCCGGGAGCCCATGCGCCACGATTTCCTGATGCCCGAGGGGGCAGGGCCGGTGGCGTGGCAGCTGGGGGAGGAGCTGAGGCGACGCACACTCGAGCCCGACCCACTCTTTCTGGAGTGGCAGAGGAGGTGAGTTTCATGTGGGCGGCGTCGTGTTGTGCTGGCATAGTGTGCGTCCACGCAGTAGTCCTGCAATGTGGCCAACGAATGTTTTGTATGCATTATTTATTTTGATCAAGGTTCATTGTTGCGTCACTGAAACATACAGACTATTGAACGCTTTCCCCAATCGGTCATCGGGTCTGACTGTAGAACTGTATGCAATTATGCTATTAAACGCTTTTGAGGGACACCTTTAAGACCAATCACTCCGTTGAATGATGTGCCCTCCTCCTCCCCTGATCCAGACTACGGTAAAACGGCACATTCGTTGATGCCAGGTTGGGCTCAAGGGCGCTTTCCCCTTGCAGTGTCACTCCCTGCCGTATTGGGCTTTGTCTGCTATTTTCGAGCTTTGCTCCAGGCGGGCGTCAAGAGGTGGTTTGTGGTGGGGTCTGAGTTGAAAGCCCTATGTTACCCACCCGCCGTGACATTTTACATGACATTGGATATGACCATTGGGTCGGGGGTTAAAAGCACTCTTGCCTTCGGGACCAGGTGGACGCGGCGCGAGCAGGCTGATTTCTACCGCACTGTGTCTTCGTTCGGTGTGGTGTACGACCCAGAGAAGAAGGCCTTCGACTGGGCGCAGTTCCGCTCCTTTGCGCGGCTGGAGAGGAAGACGGACGAAAGCCTGGAGCGGTATTTCTACAGCTTCGTGTCCATGTGTCGCACGGCCTGCAGGCTGCCGCCGCGCAAGGATGAAGGTACTTGCGTTGCAGGGAAGAGAGCCTTCAACACGCTGCTTAGTTTTGCTTTGCTTTGCTTTGAATAGACCTGACTGCCTTGCAGTTCACCGTTATTGCGTAACGCACGCCAACCTGCTCGAAAGTAATAATATATTCCATTTAAAGCCGTTTAAAATGATTAGCCAGATCTATTTTTGCCATCCTAAACCTGTGTTAATCACGATCACATTTTTGCTTAGCGCAGTGGATCAGGGCCCCGTTCTCCTCATGCACACATGACCCGTTCGTGCATTGTTCCCCAGGGCCTCTGGACCACTCGTTGTTTGTGGAGCCCATCACCGAGGAGCGCGCGGCCCGCACGCTGTACCGCATCGAGCTGCTGCGGAAGGTTCGGGAGCAGGTGCTGCGCCACCTGCTGCTGGGCCCCCGGCTGCAGCTGTGCCGGCCCAGCCTCTACCTGCCCGTGTGGTGGGAGTGCGGCAAGCACGACCGCGACCTGCTGATCGGGGCCGCCAAGCACGGCCTGAGCCGCACCGACTACTACATCCTCAACGACCCGCAGCTCTCCTTCCTGGAGGCCCACCGCAACTACGTGCAGAAGGAGAACCGGGGCTACCCGGCAGTGGGCATGCCCCAACACCACTGCTGCCTGTACGACGCCGGGCTGAGCCACTGTCACTCTCCCCAGCCTCCGGAGTTCCACCCAATCTCCAGCCACCACGCCCACGCCCACGGCCACATTCACCCCGCCTCAGAGGTGGTGGGCCCAGATGCGGGAAGCACGCTGGGAATGGGCTCCGGGGGCAGGGAGGGCTACCTGGACTGCGCCTCTCTGGACGAGTCCCTGGACCTGACCTCGCTGCAGCACGACTCCCTGCACGGCAAGCCCAGCAAGGAGGCCTTCAACGGCTTCCCGTTCAACTCCGCGTCCGGCGGGCAGAGCATGCTCAACTCGTACGGCGTGCAGGGCGACATGGTGCGCAGCGACGTGCTGGTGGGGGAGCACTACCCCTGCGAGGACACCGGTCTGATGACCCCGTCTGTGGAGCTGGACGAGCTGCAGGCTCCCTGGGAGAGCACTGACCACGTCTTCAACGAGCCGGACGCCATCCTCGGCCCGCCCTCCTTGGAGACCGAGTTCCTGGACTCGGGGCAGCCCGGAGACAGCAGGGTGGACGGAGCGCTGACCGACTGTCTGAGCATGCCCAGCTCCGACTCGCAGAGCACAGCCGTGGACCCGCTGCCGTCCAGCTTCATGCTCTTCAAAGACATCGCCGTGGCCGAGCCCGCCGCGGAGCAGGCGGACCTGTCCGTCAGCCCGCCCGAGTTCGAGCCCCCTCCCCTCTCTCTGTCCGGCATGAGCCTCCACCACCAGGGGGGCGCCGACGAGCCCGAGGAGAAGCTGAGCGACTCCGACGTCACTCAGAGCGTGCCGAGCCCCGGGGACGCCATGGAGAACGTGAGCTTCGGGTTCGACAAGGAGGAGTTTTCGCACGACAGCCAGAGCCTGATGGGGCCGGAGCAGGGGCCCGAGGCTTCGGAGGGGCCCTCCGAGGAGCCGTGCGATCGACCCTGTGGCGGGTCCTGCGACGAGCCGTGCATTCGACCTTACGACGAGTCGTGCGAGGGGCCTTGCGAGGAGTCGTGCGAGGGGCCCTGTGAGGAGGCGTGCCAGGCGCCCTGCGAGGCCGGGGATGAGAGCACACTCAGCGGACACACTTTCCCGGCAGTTGAGCCCGCGACCCCCTCCCTCCCCGCGTCCCCTTCCCACCCCATCCCGCAAGCCGACACTCCAGTGTCCCCCGGGCCTGAGGAGGTGTCCCAAGAGTTCAAGCAAGAGTTCCCTTTGGACCCGCTTGGCTCTGAGAGCAAGCCCGAAACAATGGAGCCGGACAGTACCATGCTGACTCCGAGGCTGGAGCAGACGAGGATACTTGAGGTGAAGGACGAGATCAAGGAAGAAAGGCCCAAGACACCAGGTACCGTCCCCGTCAGAGATGCACTCTATTCATCCCAAGTCCTCCATTTTAATATTACAAGAAGAGGGCCTGGCTCCATGTTTGCGATTGATTTGGGTGAATAATGTCTCTGCTCTTTTTTCAGCCATGCTGGTGGAGAGCTATGTGGAGGAGTCTCGGTTCGCAGCCCCCCTGTCAGTGTGTGATATGTCCGAGAGCCTTTCGGAGGTCCGGGAGCCCACCATCGCCCAGCTTCTGCAGGAGAAAGCCCTGTACTCCTTCTCAGAATGGCCTAAGGTATAGCAACCGAATTCTCCACTTCACCTGTGTCGTATGGCGGCTCTTGTTAACACTTAATCTGGCTGTTTAAATGTCTTTTTTAAACAGCCAAAGATTTCGATAGACCTTTTTAATTTTCTATTTATGGAAATATGAAGCCAATAACATAATGTGAATAACATTATACACATTTTTTCACACTGATATGTACATTTAATGGGATAGGGTAAAAAATAAAAAGTTATTCTCTTTTTTTGTTTGTTTTTGGTGAAATGCTTTGTACATTGTATGAGAGCTCTGTGTTTCTGTTCTCTTGCAGGACCGAGTGATAATAAACCGCATTGATAGTATCTGTCATGCCATCTTGAAGGGGAAATGGCCGTCCACCAACCAGCAGTATGAGTCACCCAGTTCTCTTGCCAATACCTGCATATCTAACAGCACCCCCCAGAGGACTGGTTATATCTCTGCCAGGGTGCAGCCAACACAAAGCCTTAATTTCAACATCTCCGCTCCAGTCTCTCACCTCCCGAAGGTAATCGCTGTTCAGCTCTGTACAGAGGCCATTATACTGTGAACTCTTCTAGATATTGTAAATGTGATGAAAGGTTTTTGTGTTTTTTTTAAACACTGTGACTATGCACTTTGGACATGAATATTTTACCAGAGACCAAACAAAATCTTATTTGTGTAATAGAGAATATCACTTCATGAATCCAAATCAGCACTTGTTTCCAAACCTTTTACATGATTGGTGGTCTACACTGTGTCTGCTGCGAAGTGCTGTGCACAGTATGTGCTGACGCCTCCAAAATGCCGTAGGGTGACGTGGTTAAACAATGGGCAGTCTTAAAATGGGACCTCGCCAAACTTTGGACGAAAAGGCAAAAAAGTGGGAGGCTTGAACTACTGCAACAACCAATAAGATGGTGTTGTAGCCTCCTGCAGCCTACATGCAGCCATGTACCTGAGTGACTGAGGAAAAAGCTACCAGCTAAATTAACTTTAAAATGAGCGAGCTAGCTAGCTACGTAGCCCACATTGCCAGTATGTTTACTGAGGTAATTCAGTCTGACATTGGCCATCCCACCTTCATTCCAAGCCAACAAGTAATGACAATAATGCATTACAATTTTGACTTCCAAAGCATTTAAATTCCATAAGGTGAGAAGACATGCTTTTGTGGATACCCTAGCTTCGTTCTGTAGGAACATAACACTTAAAATAGACACGGCTTCTCAGTTTTTAATATATTAGTTAGCTAGCTAATTTATCTCAGGAAATGACCGATAACACATTTAAACATAGATGGTTGCATAAAGGCAGTTTTAATGACACATATAGCCAGCTAGTAACCACAGCTATATGTATTTCCTATATCTGGGTATTTCTGTAATATGAGATTGCTATAGTATCTGTGCTGGGTAACTAATCAATAAGCTGTACATGTCAAGGTAGCTAGGTGATTGTGCTAATATTTTACGAATATAATTTCTTACTCTTTTTGCTACAAACATCATAGACCGAGCTAATGCCTTCATCCCTAGAAGTCTATAGGTTTTTAGACTTTTTGTATTGTACAGATCGGGGAACTCGGACACACACAACACAAGTTTATCCTCCATCTTGAATAGATTGCACCTCACGAGAGGAATTCCCACTAAAATACCATTGGGATAGGTCAGAACACACTGCAGATTTATTTCTCCTTTTTTATAAATAACATTGCTATTTTCAGTGGAAATGGGGCAATGGCGGCTGAGTGCAGGGATCATGCACAGGCGTTTTTGGATAACCAAATGAGGTTGAACTCTGGTTGCAGGAGAGCTTGGTGAGCGTGCCTTTTCTGGCAGAGCTGAAGCGGAGCCGGCGTGGGTTCGAGTATGAAGGGGAGGGTCCAGGCAAGCCATGTCACGGGGGGGAGAAGATTCCGATGGGCATGCCGCACAGGGGAGGGGCGATGCTGTTGAACGGCTGGCAGGAGGCGGCCATGGACCTGTCGAAGGCTGGGGAGCTGGGAATGGGGGCGGAGTCTGGGGCTGTGGGTCACATGGCCCACCCCGCCCATCCTGCCCACCCCACCCCACACAAACTGCCCCCCTTGAGCTCCATGCAAGGCTCCATAGGGCTGGACATGGCAGGAATCCTGCAAGCCGGCCTCATCCACCCTGTCACCGGGCAGATTGTGAACGGCAGCCTCCGCCGTGACGACGCAGTTATGCGCCGGAGGAGAGGGCGGCGAAGAAACGTCGAGGGGCCAGATATAGGCTTTGCCAAGAACCGAGGCCTGTACGTCCCAGAGCAGCAGGTTTGTGAGCTGGTATAAGAACATAAGAAAGAACGTGAGAATACATAATGGCATGAACAGGCCGTTAGGCCCATATAGGCTCGTCCTTTACAGTCTAGAGAATCTGCATCCAGCCAGGACATGAACACCCTCTGCTTGTACCACATGGCAAACTGTTCCATGCAGTGACAACTCTCTGTGTAAAGAGACTGATAGGAGTAGTAGTCTTAAGTATTTTTCTAATTGAAAACATTCTAATTTTGCTCCTCCCATGTATTCAATTTTTGTTTCCCATCTGCATACCTTTACATTTAGCGATGTTGAACGTCATCTGCCAGGTTTCTGCCCACTTCTGGGTTTTGTTGAAATCATCTTGGATTACTTTATTAGATTCCAAAGTGTTTGCTAAACCCCCAAGTTTTGTATCATCTGTAAATTTAAATATTTTGGTACAAGCATCTCTATCAAGATCATTTATTTAAATAAGGAAAAGCAGAGGTCCCAGCAACGATCCAGTCCACTGCCCCACAGCAGCTAGGTCAGATATGATCCCTCTTACAGTTACTCTTTATTCGGCCCTTGCAGCCAATTTTGAGCCCACTCTAAAATTACATTCCTACTGAATTAATTTTGACAATGAGTGTGGTACTTTGTCAAACACTTCTTGCAAGTCCAAATATATATCGTAAGCCCGGTTCAAGTCGAAACACTTTGAAGCCTCCTCAATTAAGCCCAGGAGGTTTGTTTGGCATGACCTCCCCCTGAAAAAAACATGTTGGCTCTCCCTTAAGACAATATTATTGTCCAGGAATAATTCCAACCTGTCCCTAATAATACATCCCAGTATTTTAAATGAGATGCAAGTTATACTGACAGGCTTATTATACATTGGAATTGCACTACCATGCTTCGAGTCGTCTGTTATTTCTCCAGTGTTTAGGGATCGCGTAAAAATATCTGTCGCAGATACTGGGAGAGGAGTCTGTTGTTCATATAAATGTAGAGTACTGAGGAGAGAGACGGGGTGCAGAGTACTGAAGCGTGTTCCTATGCTGTGTACAGAGCAGGCCCGAGAGCGTTGGCCAGGCAACCGCGTCGTCATCGTCGTCGTCCTCCGTGCCGCCCGAGCAGCCTGAAGGCCCGGTGCTGGACAGAGAGGCCGCCAGCAAGGGCCTCATGGAGTGGCTGCGACAGAACCCCAGCTACACCATGGAGGTGCCAGCCTTCGCACCCGTGAGCATCCGCATCTCTCTCCTTCAAGCCCTTTGCCATATAATAACCATAATAACAACAACAACAAAAATAATAATCATATTCATAATAATGCATTGCATTTATGTGGTGCTTTTCATGATACGATCTCTGTGTTATATAGCTACGTAGTGTATGCCAAATCAAAGAAACAAAATATAACCCAAATGTCCCTAAATGTACAAGTATGAGGTGTGTACCTATCCCAGTGACTCCTAACAGCAGGCTGACCGGGACCAGTTTGGCCATTCGCTGGTTACGGAGGATGTCACTTTTCTGCCGTGCGAGGTCCCACAGGGAGGGCCGCAGAGTCGGATAGTGTCCTGACCTCTCCCCCCTCTTGCCCAGTCGCAGAACGTGGGGATCCTGCACGGCTTTGTCGAGCGTCCCAAACAGAGGCGGCACCGGTGCAAAGACCCCAGCAAGCTGGACGTCAACTCCCTCACAGGAGAAGAGAGAGTGCCAGTGGTCCACAGAGCCACAGGCCGCAGGGTAACGCCTCTCTCTACGCCTCCGTTCATAGCCCTCCGTTCATGGCCTTCCGTTCATAGCCCTCCGTTCATAGCCACGCGTCTGCGTAACGCACAGGCGCCTTTTCTGAACGAACACTTCAAAGTGCTAACCACTTAGGTTAGGTTGTGCATTATTAATCCTAGTTTTGCTCGTGCTTGTCACGTTGGCCACGGCATGTAGCGTACACACGTATACAAAATATGTATAATAGACCAGCATTTTATGTAGTATTTGACATTGATTCATACATTAGATGTTGATTAAAGCTTCGTATCTTGGTAATCATGTGTATTGTGTTCTGAAATTCCCATTGACCATTTTAGAAAAATAGCGACAGACAATTCAGTGATGTGTACTAGTTTGGACTGATCATAATGTGTTTGTTGAAACAAATAGCCGACTGATTTAAAGCATGGATATTTTAGTGAAAGTCAGACCTGAACACTAAATTCTGGAAATGTGTTTAATGCCGTCGTGTAAGAGGTGTCATTTTTGCCGAGTTCAAATTGAAATGGAAGATTCCATGTCCGTGCCACAGTTGTAACCTTGCTTATTGCATGTTTGACTTGTTTCTACATTTCCTTGTGCTGCAGCTGGGGGGCGCTATGGCGCCAGCTATAAAGGAGCTGTCCCGTTGGCTGGATGCTAACACGGATTACTGTGTGGCCCCTGACTGGGCAGACATCGTGAAGCACTCTGTGAGTGGCTAACACCATCTTTTTTGTGATGTGCCTCACGGTTCCCAGAAGGCGGTCTCGGCAGCTGTTGCAAGGCTGTTTGTTTGTACTTAGAGTACAGGTTGGAAAAACATTGTTGGTTTAAAAAAGAAAAAAAAAAGAATTCCAAATATAGAATATCTGCAGTTATTTGTTTGGTATACATTCTTCCACAGTCCATTCTTTCCAGACAATTTCAGGGCTGAAAAATCTCTTAAGAAACATATGTGGTGTGTAATGGGGTGTCCTGCATAGTCTTTTGCATCAGTTAATTGACACGAGTATTGGATCTCCGCCGCTCTGCTCAGTGTGCTGTGCTGTGTTGCAGGGGTTTCTGCCCGAAGGCAAGTTCACGCGCATACTGACTGAGCCCGTGTGCCGTGATGCCGGGCCGCGCCGGAGGGGCCGCCGGCCCCGCACCGAGATGACCAAGACCGGCGCCATGCTGTCCGAGTCGCACGCCAACATGGGCCCGCTCTTCATGAACGGCCTGATCGGCAGCATGGACCTGGTGAGTCTGCAGAACCTGCGGGACGTTCCGGGCATCCCCCTCACCGGGCTGATGGGATTCCCGCACGGCTTCGCCGCCGTGCCCTCCGGCGAGGACGCCAAGAACGGCCTGAGCATGCTCCCCATGATGCTCCACGGCATGGCGGCCGTGCAGCCGCACATGTTCAGCGTCGGTGGGCTCATGAGCCAGCCGACCACCACCGGCACCGCCACCTCCACGACCTCCTCCTCCTCCTCCGCCGCCCCGGCGACCTCCGCCGGCACCTCCTCCGCGCCCGCCCTGGTGACCACCACGGCGGCGCCCTCGTCCTGCGCGCCCGTCTGCGTCTCGGTGGACAGCAAGGGGGCCGACGCGCCGGCCGGCACGGAGAGCCGGAGGGACGGCAAGGCCCCGGCGGAAGGGAAGCTCGGGCCCATCTGCGGCCACAGGGAGCTGTCCGCCAACGCCGGCGGCGGCAGCAACAACGGCGGCGGAAGCCACCTGGCGTTCAACCCCTTCCTGATACCGGGAATGTCGCACGGACTGCTGTACCCGCACATGTTCCTCCCGCACGGCGGCATCATGGCGCTTCCGGGCATGCCCCCCGCCGACAGCTCCGGCAGCCCAAAGAGAAAGAAGAAGAAGACGCGAGAGGAGGGGGCGGCGGAAGCCTGCGGCGGCGGCGGCGGTGGCAGCAGCAGCCCGCGCGCGGACGGCACGCCCCCCCCCAAACCGGGCAGGGCCGGTCAGACTGAGGCAAGGGGAGCCGCGCTGGAGTCCAGACGTGAGACGGGGGGCGAGGTCGAGGACAACAAGGATCCAGGCCCCTGCGAGCCTCTGGAGGCGACTGAACGGAAGGGCACTGAAGAGGAGGGCGCAGCCGAAGAGAAGGGAGACACCGTTGAAAAACTGGCAGAGGAGGAGGATGATGATGATGAGGAGGAGGGAGCAGGGAAGGAAGTAGAAACACAATAGACCACAACAGTCCTGCTCTTTGTACTGTGCAAGAGTGCAAATTCCCAGTTTGTGGTGTGTAAGTCAATGATGTTCATGTAAAGACTTTTATTATATTCACTTATTAATGTTTATAGATCTCCTGCCCAGTACCAAATTTGTGATTATGATCATGGCCCTCCCCCCCCCTCCCCCCCCCCCGAGGACTAGAGAGAGACACATGCATGCGAATGCGCACAGCAGCACAGCGGCGGAGTCGTCTCGCACTCCCGCCGCATCACGGAACTGGTGCCATGACAACACGGGCACAGCACGTCCTGACCACACAGAGTGGAGCTCAGGCTTTTGAACCTGAGCAGGAGTTTGGAAAGCCTTGAGCCACACCACCGTGTGTTTTCAACTACACTACAATACTTGTGCTGATGGCACTAACAGGCTCAGGCAGCTACGTAGCACAGGGCAGGTGTGGCTGTGGCCCCAGCAGCCATCACCATTTCCCTTGATGGTGTTAACAGGGTTATGGAATTCCTCCCAAAATTATTGTTTCTTTTCTTCAATTGTCAACACTCAGTTTAAAGGAACTCTCACCATAGAAAACCTTTTCAAAGTATCAACAGTGAAGCAAGTAAGGAAGCAAGCAAGCAAGCACTCCCCCCACCCCAGAAAGGTTAATAGCATAACGGCTGCTAAGAAGTTGTCTTTTAGGGCAGCTTTGTTCATCCAAGGTTGGTTTTTCATTTTGCTGCTATATAGGCTTTTTTTTAAGGATAACTCTAGAGAAGTCAAATGATATATAAATGCAAATATACAAAATAATGGATATCTTGAAAATGCGTCATGTTGTACACCGTGGATACCAGGTTCGTCTTCAATAAATAAAAAAAATCGATTCCTTAAATAGCAAAGTGCAATCCTAGGTTCACTTTTGATTCTATGTTTTGTATGCTTTTTAAAAGAAATCTTGCAGTGTCGCTACAAAAAAAAAAAAAGAGGCCCCTTTCATTAAAGGTCTGAGGGTGACCGGTTCTGTTCTCCTGTTAGCCTCGAATCAGGACCCAGTCTGTGCTTCTGCTTGCATAAGACCAATGATTGAGTGCCATATAGGAATCTGTCTTGCAAGACTTCAGAGACAGTGCTGTACTGGTACAAGACAAGAGATCATGCTGAGAATACCTAAGCAAGGGGAGGAGGATTGTTTAACGTACAAAAGGAGAGAGATGTCCATTCCCATCTGTCTGTTCAGCATGAGGAAAGAGTTTGTGGTTTGCTCAGAAAGATGAACAGCCACGGCAGAGTGCCTAATCTCTAAAGGTTTGTCTCATTTCCCCACCCCCCCAAATGCATTTTAAAATACTGTAGAATAGATCATAGTAAGAATTTTTTAATGTAAATCTCTATATATTATTGTTACTTTGTTTACAAGCACGTCTTGTTTTTTGGGTTTGTTTAAGTTTTCTCCATTACGGTCTTGTTGAGAAATACACAAACTCAACTCTTATGGTTATCCTATTAATCAGACTATATACTAGATGGAAGCAAAGCTTCATCTTCTCCCAGAATTTCAGAACAGGGTCTGTTTTTTGGAGCCCCCACTTTTTCTGTTGTTTCTCGACTAAACTTTGAAATTCAGTTCTGGTATGATTTTGTCCTCCCTTTCTTTTTGCACAGAGTCCTGTTGGTGAATGTTTACCTGTAAATGTAAGAATCTCAACATTTTTCTTTTTGTGTGTGTTTGCGTGCATGCATGCGCGCGCTGAAACACATCCTGGCCCATGGAGGAGATATGTGTCGTAGTTCTGTATTTAGAACCATAGTCTTGCCCTCGGTCATCTTGTTAAGAGAAATGTTGTTGTTGCCTTGTCACAACTTGTGACTTTATAATTTATTTGTTTTGCTTTGCCAAACTTTCACCAAATATCACAACCTTTTTTTCCTTCTTTTTTCAATCTTAGTTTTAGTACAAATGCCTTATTTAGTGTTATGTATATGGATGTTTTGTTACATCTCCATATCAGAAAGTATATATTAAAAGTACTTAACTAGTATAGAGTTTGATCTTATCAGAATTGAAAACTATCGTCACACTGGTCTGTTAAATTTCCCTTTAGTTGTATGCATACTTTGTTCACAAATTCCATCTGTTTGAAAATAAGATTGAATGCGTTTGGTTCAAATTCTTTACTTAAAACAAAAAAAACAAAAATCTACAAATCAAAGCTTAATTCAGATTTCATTGTTAAACCCTGAATGACAGAGTATATATAAAAAGCCCTTTAAGTACTCGCTTCAAGCACAATTGGTAAACAGAAACTGATATATATATATATATATCTGTGTGTGTGTATATATACACACCTCTTTTGACAATGCTTATTAATGTTGTCTTGCAGATTTGATTTTGATATTGACAATCAGTTTATTTTTAGTGGTTGATTTGATCAAATCATACAAGCACCTTCAAATGGAAAGCTGCTAAATGCATTGTTTGAAAAAAAAAAAAAAAAAAATCTCAAGTCCATGTTTAACAATACCCACTGTGGCTATCACTGTGATTGCCAGTGGCAATTATCACAATACGTTTTTCGATTGGAGATTGTAATGTAACGTGATGTGATATCCTCAACAGCATCAAGCCCCCCTATCCAAGACTACTAAAACAAACAGTCTGCAAGGATTATTCATAATTTGAATTTATGAATACAACTAAAGTGAAACATAGTGTTTAATTTATAGGTCATCCTAATGCAAACCTATTCTGCCTGTCAGATGCATATTGTCTTGCTAAAATGTTAGATATATATTTATATATATTAAGTATAGTCAATCTTGAAATAAAAGCCCCCAGAATATTGGGAATACAACTCAACCAGATGTTAAATGAGAAGTATGTTTTATCCCGTAACACGAGCCCATTTCACAATACTCCATTACTCATTTGAAGACTTGAAATTAAAACAAAAGTGGTGCAGTACAAGTACAGTTAAAGGTCAAGGAATATTTATTCAGTTTCCATGTCATGTTTCCATTTTACCTTTTTATTTGTATTTTTTTTTTTTTGGTAATTTACTTACAGATTGTGTTGGGTCATTTGTATTTCAGATATTTATTGTACACTTCTGTCTTGCCCGTGTCATTTTTATATCTGTATTCTAACTTATAAGGATTCGGAAGGAAAACTTGTAGGTTCTGAAGAGACTGACTCTGACACCGTTTTCCTCTTTAAGGTTATGTTTATTATTTTTGATCATATTTTTGCCTCGAGTGGAAGCAGGAATAGTTACAAATATTTAAATGTACTGACAACAGAATTGGCGAATATGCCCACCACCCGTCTGAGTACACCGCTGCCTGTAACCATCTCGTATAAAGTTGCTGTTTTCATTTCTGCTGAAAATGGCCCCAAGATTCTATGTGATATACGAACTTCAACATTGCAACGGCTGATTAGGGTATCATGTAAACCTTTCGGAAGATATCGGCTGTTACAGAACTTTCCTATTTCCGTTCCCACTTTCTTGATGTAGTAGCCAGCTTTACATTTGGCACACACGTTTGTGTAGGAAGAGGCGCAGGATTATGCTTGGTGGTGTCCTGCAATGTTTGTCCTTGCATACCTGAACATGTTGGTTTAGAGCTGATTGATTGAGTGCTTTCACAAACCAAGTTAAAGATGGCCGTGTACTCAGATGGGGTGTCTGCATGCATGCTCTGACATTCTGTTCTGCAGCCGCTTGCATTAGGACGGTAGTTTTAAGCTCATGCAGTCAAGGCCAGTGTTCACCAAGTGGATGTACTGTAAGCTCTTAGTTTCATTGAACCAAGGGTACTGTATTTGGGATCATATGCTACAAAAAAAAAAAGTGTACTCTGTTGGAAATCAGCAGCAACATTTTTACAGCGTTGTGGTTTTATTTTTTTTAATTTTTTTTGAACTAGCTCCTGTATTCCCATGTGGACCAATCACATAACTCAGAACATGGTATGTGATCTTTTATTGTGCAATAAAAGATGACTTTCAACTTTCATCAGATGGACTTGGTTCTTAAAAGCAGTTTTGCAAAGCTCATCTCAGAGAATGGCAATAAAAAAAATGGAATATGTGTATTGTGTAATGGTAACAGTTTCATGGTCCATAACTGTTCTGTGACTTGGCATGCAAATCTTAAACCTTGAAACATTGGTGTCGAGTTTTGAACACTTTCTGCAACCCGGCGACAGCGTCGCGTCGTCTGTATAGTCACAAGCTTGAGCAAACGGACATTTATTCACGTCGATCAAACGAAGATGGCTAACGTTAACGACGTTACAATGTATGAGCAAGATGCGTTGGATTTGGCAGAGGAAGGGAAGGTTTTGAATCTAATTTTGCTGAAAGCCAGGAGGAAGAGTAAACAGAAGGAGATGGTCGGTACTGTCATTTAACTAATCTAAAAAGGATCCGGGGAATACTTGCTGGTGCGGCAAACGCTAGATCATATATAATAATGCATAGCTACCTAACATAACTTTAACTGGGCTGTGATACCAGTTTGCTAGCTAGGTATCGATAGATAGTTTTGCTTTGCTAACGTGAATATAGATATCTTACCTGTCTCGCAACTGTTTTAATTTATGTCTGCATTGCAGCTCGTCTGTGTCGAAATTATTGCAATCTCCCCCCATTAATTGGCCGGTTTTATTGCGTCTTTATAATCGCTCCTTGAGGAGTTATAAATATGAAGATACCTACTAACCTGCTACACTAATAATTCCTCAAATCCCTCCATTGCAACAACATCAAAACATCAAAGACAGATCGAAGTAGCATCCTGTATCTCCATGGCAATGGACTTACTTCATCATTCCAACCAATCATATTACGCTGTCGTTTTTCCGGAGGTACGCGACACATTTTTGTCGTTTTGATATCACTTTTGTCGCGTTGTGTGTTCGTCTCTAACTTGGACTTAACTGCACAGGTTTGTTTATCTTAGGAAATTACGTTAGGCTAAATAATTGTCTTGAACGTCCAATAGTTGTATAATCCATGTTATATGTAAAAACAGGTTATTCGAAAATGCTAGCGAGTTCTACATTTCACCCTTTGGTTTTTTTTATGAAACTTCATTTGTGGACTATGTTGTGTGGAGTAAGAGTGCTTTACAAAGAATGGTTGTGATTCGGCTACATTTCGCGCCAATCCGCTCGCTAGGTATTGTGGTATAGCATCGAGAGGACACTGGAGGACTACGTTGTGTGTTCTTCAGAATTGTAAACTGTATCGTGTTTCCTTTACATCTTAAAACGAAGACTACAAATGCGAGAAAACGAGGCAGAATCCGGAAAGGCAGACAGTAATGATGTTCAGAAAAGCCTGGACATGATTTGTCAAGAACTGAACATGGACGAGGAAACGAGAACTGAAGCTATGCAGAATTTCACTGCGATCTGGGATACGTACACTTTGGAGGTGAGTTGGCTGCGGTGGATTTGTAGTGCTACTATCATTTCCCCCTTGTAGCTAACTTTGTCTGTCTTGCGAAATTTTAAACGGTAAACGTTAAAATTGGATAGTTTCTAGCAAGTTATCGATTCGCTTGTGAACATGAGCCATCTATGTTGTGTTAACGTAACTTGGACAGTAGTTGGCAACTTTGTTGCCGAACGGCCCACACTGCAATTAAGTTGCAGCTGCCTAAGTAGCGAGCACGTACGTACGGACACAACATGTATCCTATAACTTTTCGAACGTTAATTTGAGCAGAACGCTAACGTTACGCTCAGCACACGCCTAGATAATACAAAAGCTAGAAAGGCGTGGCTAGCTAGCTTACATTTGCAAGCAAATGTATTCAGTTATCGGTTGTCTTTCAGTAATTTCGTCACCTACTCCCTCAGAAGGCATTGCTAAATATAGTTGGGTCCCATGATTTCGTTGAAAGCCATAATGCATGCAGGTCTGAGTTAGGCAGATATCCACTTCTTATTCAAATCCAGAAAAGAACACTATATTTTATAGAACACCTAAAAATAAACCCACACAATGCTCTACAAACCCAAGCGCTCAGCCCAGAAAAGTGTCCCCCCAGTCAGCTGGTCCTGAAACTCACTACATTAACATATACTAACACAAACCAGCTTCAGGTAAGCACTGCTTCGCAACCAATTAGAGTCAACCAAATTATGAAACAAACCAAAATCACCTAAATTAGAGTCAACCAATATCACCTACATTGGAACAAGAGTTCAAAATTGCCAAATAAACTGAATTGTTACCGGACTCTAAACAGAGAACACACACTGGCAGAGTATCTCTTCTCTGTCAGAGATGCAAAGCAGAGACCGATCCTGACCAAATACAGGCTCAGTGACCACACCTTAGCAATTGAAAAAGGTAGGCATAAAAAAAAATCATACCAAAAGAAGAACATATTTATAGTCACTAAGACAGGAGAGGTAGAGACGGAGATGCACTTCCTCCTACACTGTGAGAAATATTCTGCAATCAGAAAAGTATATTTGAGTAAATTTGGCAAATTCAAAAGCAAATTATTTTACTTTAATAATGAGGAAAAGTTGCAAGTCCTTTTGGGGGAGGGAGGGACCAACAGCCCTATATGCATTGGCCTGCCACAACCTGAGGGACAGTGAGTAACCGTCCAACACTGACTACATAGAGATCATTTAAATGTATTCATGATTATATGATAGAATCAATTAATTATGAATTTATGCTGTCATAATTTGTAAATTATCTTCTGTAAAAAAAAAAAAATTATGTTCAAATGTGCACTGTTATTTTTATTTTATTCATTTTTTATGCTACGCTTTGGCAATATTTACGCTTTGTGTTTCATGCCAATAAAGCGCATTGAATTTAATTGAAGTAGCAAAAGTTATTGTTACACTTGTTCAGCTTAGTTTTGTAAAAATAAGAACCCAAACAGTTAGCTTTGTACAACACAATTATCACGACAGAAACCAATCAATGTTGCAATTTTAATATAGCTGCTTTTTAACAATATTATTTTAAGTTAACGACTTTTCCAGAATTTGCGTTCAATCCCACAAATGGGTGCGAAATCAGAACCCAATGTGTAAAACATTTCAACAAACTTTAGTTTGCATTACCATACAATAGTAACACTGCTATTGTATAATAGTTGCAAGCCTGTTCTGTCCCTGAACAATTCTGTAAAACAATTTCAGATAAGGTTACTTCAGTATGTTGTACCGCACTCTATTTCTCATTGCGTTTTTGTATACAGTGCCATGAAAAAGTATTTGCCCCCTTCCTGATTTCTTCTTTTTTTGCATATTTGTCACACTTAAATGTTTCAGATCATCAAACTAATTTTTATATTAGACAAAGATAACCTGAGTGAATACAAAATGCAGTTTTTAAATGATGATTTCATTTATTAAGGGAAAAAAGCTATCCAACCCTACCTGGTCCTATGTGAAAAAGTAATTGCCCCCCCTTAATAAATCAACCAATTAACCAGATTTTTTTGAAAGCTGAGTTCAATTTCACAAGCCGCACCCAGGCCTGATTACTGCCAGACCTTTTGAATCTAGAAATCACTTAAATAGAAAGTGAAGTAGGCTAAAAGATCTAAAAAAGCAGCACATGATGCCGCAATCTAAAGAAATTCAAGAACAGATGAGAAACAAAGTCATTGACATCTATCAGTCTGGAAAGGGTTATAAAGCCATTTCTAAGGCTTTGGGACTCCAGCGAACCACGGTGAAAGCCATTATCTACAAATGGAGAAAACTTGAAACAGT
The DNA here is from genome assembly GCA_029706075.1 of Aldrovandia affinis. Lineage (NCBI taxonomy): Eukaryota > Metazoa > Chordata > Actinopteri > Notacanthiformes > Halosauridae > Aldrovandia > Aldrovandia affinis. The sequence continues at coordinate 2,696,061 of JAINUG010000074.1, read as the reverse complement.
GGTGAACCTTCCTAGGAGTGGCCGGCCTACCAAAATTACTCCAAGAGCGCATCGATGACTCATCCAGGAGGTCACAAAAGACCCCAGACGAACATCTAAAGAACTGCAGGCCTCACTTGCCTCAGTTAATGTCAGTGTTCATGATTCCACAATAAGAAACAGACTGGGCAAAAATGGCATCCATGGGAGAGTTCCAAGGCGAAAACCACTGCTGACCAAAAAGAACACAAAGGCTCGTCTCACATTTGCCAAAAAACATCTTGATGACCCCCAAAACTTTTGGGACAATATTCTGTGGACTCTGACGAGTCAAAAGTGGAACTTTTTGGAAGGTGTGGGTCCCGTTACCATCCCTGGCATAAAACTAACACAGCATTCTATAATAAAAACATCATACCAACAGTCAAACATGGAGGTGGTAGTGTGATGATCTGGGGCTGCTTTGCTGCTTCAGGACCTGGACGACTTGCCGTAATTGATGGAAACATGAATTCTGCTCTCTACCAGAAAATCCTGAAGGAGAATGTCCGGCCATCAGTTCGTGACCTCAAGCTCATGCGCACTTGGGTTATGCAGCAGGACAATGATCCGAAACACACCAGCAAGTCCACCTCTGAATGGCTCAAGAAAAACAAAATGAAGGTTTTGGAGTGGCCTAGTCAAAGCCCGGACTTAAATCTGATTGAGATGCTGTGGCATGACCTTAAACAGGCAGTTCATGCTCGAAAACCCTACAATTCCGCGAAGAAGAGTGGCCCAAAATTCCTCCACAGCGATGTAAAAGACTCATTTTCAGTTATCGCAAACGTTTGATTGCAGTTGTTGCCGCCAAGGGTGGCACAACCAGTTATTAAGTTCAGGGGGGCAATTACTTTTTCACATGGGTGATATGGGTGTTGGACAACTTTTTTCCCTCAATAAATGAAATAATCATTTAAAAACTGTATTTTGTGTTTACTCGGGTTCTCCTTGTCTTATATTACATTTTGTATGAAGATTCAGAAACCATTCAGTTTGACAAATATGAAAAAATAGAGGAAATCAGGAGGGGGGCAAATACTTTTTCACGGCACTGTACATACAGACAGCATGACCTGATGCAATGGCCACGCCCCTTGACTGGGGAAAATACGGGGGTCTCAGTCACCTACACAAAGTAGTTTGCATTTGGCAACTTCCGACATGTTCTGTTAGAGCGGTTTGTTTGATTTGATAAAAGTTTTAATGTTTTGGGTATCTTTATTAACATACTTAGTTGTCAAAGCCATCAACTAACTGCAATGATACTTAAAATTCAATCCCACCTGAGTGTGAACCTGCAGGAAATCGCACTGGCTGGCTTGTTAACTTGTTGGATTGCGACCAAAACAAAAAGAGGTACCTACCTTAGCTGGCTAGCTGGGTAAAATGAGATAGTTTCACGTGATTGTAATCTGCCTTTACCCACTGTGGAGCGAGTAAGATGTGTTGACGAGATAAACTTGTTGGGCTTGCCGATGTGCCCCTTTTCCATGCCTGATTCCTGCTGGATTAATAATCCAACAAAATGGCCTGAAATGATGCATCCTGACATGTACCTTTCAGAATCTCCAAGTCAGTGGCAATATTGTGTTTTTCTTCCATTTGTACCATATTCAATCAAACAAATCTTGATCACTGCAAAATCAATTGTGTAGATTCACCATTGTATAGCTATGCTATAACACGAATAGAACACATTCAATACACCAGTTCAGCAGTCATTAAATAATTCCTTGCCAGTGGTACAATTGTGACTTGTTTTTCACCTACCTCCACAATATGCCATCAATGAATGGATCACTTGATGGATATGACCACTAAATATGTTCATATTGACACCCCAAACATGTCAAAAAGTGCATTGAGACACAAAAAGAGTAACAGCAGCAAATGTCAGGTGGTTGGAGGTATGTTACTTTGTATTGGGGGAATCGGAAAGACACCAATGTTTTCCCCCACTTGCGTGACGTGGCCATGCATTTCACTTAACCGTGCCCCTTGCTTGTCTGTGTGTATGTACAACTATATAACTTTAGAGCAGTGGTTCTCAATCTTCTCCTCGGGGAACCCCAGCCAGTCCATGTATTTGTTAAATTCCACCACCAGCACACCTGATTCAACTAATCAATGCTCGTTAAGTAGAAATGAGTTGAATCAGGTGTGCTGGTGGTGGAACTGAACAAATACATGGACTGGCTGGGGTTCCCCGAGGAGAGGATTAAGAACCACTGAACTAGAGTAACTTCAAAGTTTGATTTTAGTCTGCTCTGCTAACGTAGCGCTAGATTGTCACTAGCCTAGCTATGTTAGCTAGCAAACGTTAACAGTTTTAGCTAGATTAACTAAAAACTTGGCTAGTCATAATCTATTGTGGGCAGTTTTGCAATAGGAACCATACAGATGCTGTATTTCAAATATGCCATTAGCTAGCATTAACTGCTATGAATCCTTTTCAGTTTTAAAGCCACCTTGCTAGCCTGCAGGTTCACAGTTGGCAAGAGTTGACAATGCTGAAAAACGAGTGAAATTCAAATAACTCTTACTTAACCTATGTTATGTAGGTGCTTTCCAACACACACTGCTTTTCAAAATGGTGTTGTACCCTATGTGGCTTCATTTCACAAAAAATGCTCACTGCTCAACAGGTTGGTGGTTTGGGTTTCTAATGATTCAAGCGTTCTCTCAAACAGCCTAGGCCTTAAGACAATCCATCCAAGTTATACAGCTAAACAGGCAACGATCACTATTGCACACCTAAACATATAATAGTTTATTGAAGGGAGGGTTACGCTTCTTAACTTAAATGTTTTTTTCAGTGAAGTATGCAGTATCCCGAACGTACATTATACCACTGTCCTACTGCATCGTCCTGTATCATTTTGACATATCTACTTGATATGCTTGTCGGAATTATGTGTATACACAGTGCCTTGCAAAGGTACTCAGATCCTTGCTCAATTTTCACATTTTGTTGCTTTTATTTAAGAACCAATATGTTATAAATACAACCCACTCCACACATTTGTTTTTAAAAAAAAGTTATACTTAAAATGAGATAATGTTGATTGCAAAAGTATTCAAACCCTGTGCTCTAGCAGCTGTAAGTTAATGCAGGTAATACTAGTTGTGAGCCTAGCTACCTCCAAAACCAAAAAAGCTGCATTAACTGCATCAGAGATGTTATTCAGGAAGTAGCTGTAATAAACAAAAAAACGAATATAATGGTTAAGCAACATCTAACATTTTAAACTTTAATTTAAATGTGAAATGCCTCTTATATTTTAAAATGGTTGTATCCGAAAGCATTTGAAAACCGAACACACCTAACAAACCGTAGTTCTGAAAATGTAACGATTGGTGAAGTCTTAACACTTTTGGCTATCTTAAGAACTTGCCTCCGTAATGTATTGTAATGTTTATGAGCAAGATTGTGGAAAATATTTAGGCCTACAATGAAATGAAAACATTTAGACATCTTTACAAGGACACAAGCAGAAGATTTTCTCTGCTGATTTTCTTTCCAGGGAGATGTGGTGCACTGGTTGGCCTGCTCTCTTTATGCAGCCTGCAGGAAGGGATGGACACCCACGGTGGGGAAGGGAATAATGGAAGGCAACTGTGTATCCCTTACCAGAATTCTCAGGTCATCCAAACTCAGGTAAAGAGTTTGTTCCCCCGCTACATTAATTGAGTACTATAGAATTTTTTTAATTATTTATTGTTTTCTAACCTTTTTCCCCTCTCCCGTTTGATGATTTTTTTTTTTAGCTTAATTCAGTTCTTCAGTAAGATGAAGAAATGGTCGGACATGTCTAATTTGTCCCAGGATTTTCGAGAGCGAATCGACCGTCTGGAGAGGAACTTTGAAGTGTCCGCTGTAATCTTCAGGAAGTTTGAGCCCATATTTACAGACATGTTTCAGAATCCCCAGGGCGAGCCTCCACGTCAGCCCAGAAGCCGCAAACACAGGTGCTTGTTCACTCCTGTCCACCCGTTATGTCATCGATGTGATTGTTTGGAATGCTGCTCGTGCTGTTTTTGGACTGATGATTGGTTTCCCTTTGTTCTTTGGCAGACGTCTACCCTGCCACATAAGCGACGTCTTCAAATTTTGCTGGACATTGTTTGTCTACACAAAAGGTAAAATTCATGACATTTTGAAACCTGCGTTTTGAGCGCTGTCGGTGTAAAAGATGGAAGTTGTTGATGAATTCAGCATTCCAACGTTTTTTGAATTGAGTTTGAAATGATTTTAATGCTGTTTTGTAGGAAATTTCCATATGATTGGAGATGACCTTGTGAATTCATACCACCTGCTCCTCTGCTGCCTGGATTTGGTATTTGCCAATGCACTGCTCTGTGCCAACAGGAAAGACCTCATTAATCCACTCTTTAAAGGTAGCAACTTTTTGTGTTGTTTGTTTGTTTGCAAACACTTGTTTAGGACTATAGTAGACCAAAGATTGAAGCTGAAGCCTGTTGTCAGATGAGATTGGTGAAGTGATAAGTGGGTCAGCCCTTACATTTTTTAATTTTTTTATGTGCATATAGATAACAATTGTTATTTTTGTTTATGTATATTCATGGATATATTTTATGACCGGTTTAATCCTATATATAGGGTTACTTATGTAGCTTGCATATCATCCAGTTTGAGTCTCCCTGAAGCAAGTCAGGCTTAGGTATAATGCCCAGGGGTAGAGCAGCAATGCCCCACCTCAGGACTGAATCACTTTTATGCTTATTCAGTCCTCACCAAGTTACAAATCTAGTCCCCTCGAAATGCCCATTTCTTTATTCATCATAGTTTCTTATTTTGATGTTTTGTGTGTTTGAATGTGCCTGCAGGGTTGCCCAAGGACTACCTCAGTCCTGATTACTGCTCCCCAGAGGAGACCCCTTGTGTCATTGACAGGCTGTGTGAGCTGCATGACGGACTCGTCATTGAAGCCAAAGGGATCAAAGAGCACTACTTCAAGCCCTACATTAAGAAACTCTTCGAGAAACAGGTAAAGTCCTTTAACGTTCCGTGAATGCAATGGGATAAACATTATTTATGCAGATAGAAGAATTATTCAAATGTTCATCAACTCAAACTACAATCTCCCACAATGCATTTGTCGTCAACCACGCTTAATGCGCCCAGAGTAACCACGCGCACATGCCATGAGACCCCGCACCAAAAAACATTAAAGCAGTATTTGTAAACCATTTTTAAAATTGTGCTATATTTTGGCCAACATGTTGTAGTTGGGCATTTGCTGAGGAGAAAGCTAATGGTAGCCAATACAAGATGGAGGAGTTATGGGAAAGGGGATAAGTGTTCACATTTTTTTTTTTTAAGTTAAAACTGCATGCCTATAAGCTGACTACAATGTGACTCAAATGACCAATAATGGAATAGCCATTTTTAACAGTAGCCTACTCCATTCTCTGCTTAGACGTGATGTTTATAACAGAATTTATATGCGCAAAATATGAAGACAAAGATAACACTAGCATGGTTAATATCTGCTTTGTCAAAGCACTCAGGTATGTGGGTATCACTTTAAACTGCACAAAGATGAGGCTTCGGTTAAAACCATAGCTGTCAACCCATACGTTTACATGTACATAACTGCTTCCTTTGTCATTTTGTGACGCTGAATACAAATTCTTGGTTAATGGACTTACATTTAGCACGTCTTTCTCCTCCAAATGGGAATGTCTTTTGTTCTGTTTAAGATATTGAAAGGGAATGAAGAGATGCTCACAGAACTTCTGGACACTCCAAACTTCATAGACAACAAGTAAGACCGTAGCAGCTCTTGACAGTTCTTGTCATCTAAAAGGGGTTTAATTTTCTCCTCTGGTCTGTTGTGTTTCTCCAGGTTATGTATCACCGTTCATTGAGATCCTTCCAAAATATTAAACTGATGATAAATTCCACAGGAAAAACAGAATGCTCTTACCTAATAGCTTGCAGCTCAGAAAGTATACTTACTGTAATATAGTGTTGCCTAGCTAAATTCAAGCAACATAATGAGTCTTTTGTGGAAGCCAATAGTTTGCGATGTGGATGTTTTTAGAGGAAATTGTAGGAGAAGTTGGGTCTGAAACAACGGGTATAATCATCATAATTAGCTTTGCTAAGTGAATATCCTAATGGACTGATTGTACGTGACCTCATGTCGTTTATTTCTGCGGTGCCAGTAAAGCCGTTAATCGGGAGTACGAGGAGTACGTGCTGACGGCCGGCGATTTCGATGAGCGGGTGTTCCTGGGAGTGGACGCGGACGAAGAGATCGGCACACCTCGGAAAGTGACCGCGGAGCCCCCTGAGGGCCAGCTGTCTGCGCGCATGCAGGTGGAGAGTAACCTGCAACAGCACTTTGAGAAGGTATTCACTCCCGGGTTCTGCACAGCGTGCCGGGGGGCCTGGCACGCGCGCTAGGGTTTTTAATGAACTTATTAGAGCAGAGCAATGGAATACGAGATGACACGACCACCCCCACTATATTGTGTAGGATTCACAGAACTTTCTTCATAGGTGTTAACGTTTGGGTCCGAATCCAAAGATGCGTCAGAACCGTGGTATCTCTGCCCCCACTTATAACGACACTGATGCCCTGTGATAAACAACATATTGCATGACTGGAATTTTGGCGCAGGGTTATCTCACATATTTTTTAAATCCTGCACATTAGTCTAACAGGCAGTTGGAAATTCCCGCAATGTGCTAATGCTGCAAAATATTTGCATTCTTACATGTGAAATACAAAAATGAGCTCTGTAGTGACTATTGTAGGTCTGAAAGTATGGGATCAGGCACGTTTATGCGTGACTGCTCCTGTCTGCCGTATGAAGTGACGCAAAACTTACTTTGATCATAGCCAGGCAGGTTAACCACACATTTAGAGTAGGCATTGTTAGCTAACTCGTGTTCGCTAGCCAAGGAGATGGATCATTTGATTGTAAGGAAAATGTTGCGTAGAAGAATCAGTTAATTCATCGTCCTTAAACCCTCCCGAGAGTGAGCCACAGCCGAGGTAATCGTGAGCGTCAGCACTACTGGTAAGAAAGACAAGTTTCAGTCAAAATGGCAAACATTGCATTCCAGTGGTACTATTCATGCAGCGAATTTAAAATGCAAGCGTGATGCAGGAGTCTGGTATGAGTCTATATCAAAATGACAAATGACAACAAACGGTTAATATCACCCATATTCACACCCCATGACTTATTATTTGGTAGAAGCACCTTTAGCTGCAATTACAGCTGTTGAGTCTATTTTGGGTAAATCTACCAGCTTTGCACATCTGGATACTGCAATTTTTACCAATTCTTCATCTCCATCAGGTTGATTTTTTTTCGTTTTTAAACCACTCCAATGTGGCTTTTGCGGTATGAATTGGGTCATTGTCCTACTGGAATATAAATAGTCTCCCAAGTCCCAGCGCCCAGGCTATTGTTATCCCATGGGCAGTTTCTCCCATCTCTACCATGGAAGACTAACTCCGTCAGAGTTGCCATAGACCTCTTGGTGGCCTCCCTAACAAGTTTCCTTATCGCACAGATGCTCAGTTTTGGAGGACGGCCTGTTCTAGGCAAATTCACAGTTGTGCCATATTCTCTCCATTTCTTTATCATGGACTTAATAGTGCTTAATAGTGACTTATTGAAAGTCTTTGAAATCTTATATCCTTCCCCTGATTGGTGCTTTTAAGAATAGTTTCTCTGATTTGATTTGAGTGTTCTTTGGCCCTCAATGATGAAGCTCTTGTTTGGAAATGCACTAACCAACTGTGGGACCTCTCACAGACAGGTGTATTTAAATTTAAATAATTTGAAACACCTTAATTGTACACAAGTGGACTCTGAAGATAATCGATTGCACCAGAGTTTATTTAGGTGTGTCTTAGAAAAAGGGGTGAATACTTATGCAATCTAATGTCTCTTTTATTTGTAATGAAGGAAAAGCTTGTTGTTTTTTATTTCACATTAGAGTATTTTGTGTTGATTAGTGGCAAGAAATGCCAATTAAATCAATTTTGATTCCATGAAGTAAGAAAATAAAATGTGAAAAATGCCAAAGGGGTCAATACCTTTTATACCCACTGTATGGGTGAATGGGAAAAATGGTGCCACGGTGTGTTGCTCTTACCTGTTTTGTTTGTTTTTGTTGGTAAATGTAGTTTCTGGTAATCCAGATCGGATTGTTTTTACAAGAGAAGAACTTCTGAATATCAGACACACGGTTTCATCTGACGTGTGTCCCAGTTTTCTTTCCTCAACCCTGGACATTGGACATTTGTATCAAAGGTGCATTAGTTCTGTCCCAGGCTGCGAAGCGAAGGAGGAGAGGCAAGCGCGCGGGTGCTCTGGTGTGACTGAGGCGCCAGGGATTTTGCACGCCTCTCCCAGGAATAATCCTAGCTAACCTGCGCTCCCTGAACAACAAATTTTCTCATAAAAACAAAAAAAGACTTTGCGCTCTCATCTGCCCTCTGTTTCACCGAGTCCTGGCTGTGTGATACGATACCGGATAACGCGCTACAGTGGCCTGGATTCCAACTCTTCAGAGCGGACCGGGATATAGTGTTGTCGGGGAAAACAAGAGGTGGCAGTATCTGCTTCTACATCAACGAAGGTTGGTGTAACGATGTCACAGTGCTGCTAACATCATGTTCTACCCACCTGGAATCTTTTTTCATAAACTGCAAACCCTTCTATTCTCCCCGGGAATTTTCCTCTTTTATTCTGGTCGGAGTATACATTCCTCCCCAAGTCTGTGCACGCGAGGCGCAGCAGCGGTTAGCCAAACAAATAACTGAGGTGGAAAGGGAGAACCCAGACTCTCAACTCATTATTTTGGGACACTTCAACAAAGCTAAATTGAATCAAGAACTACCTAAATTCAGGCAGCACATCACATGTGCCACCAGAGAGGGGAGAACGCTTGATCATTGCTACACAACAATAAAAGACGCGTATCGCTCTGCCCCGCGAGCGGCTCTGGGGAATTCCGACCACAATACGGTACACCTGATCCCGACATACAGGCAGCAACTAAAATCCGCCACGCCTGTGGAGTGTGGTAACCACCGTGAAGAGGTGGACCAGTGAAGCCACAGAGGAGCTGCGCAGCTACTTTGACTCCACGGACTGGAATGTGTTTAAAGACGCGACGAACAGCCTGGACGAATACACAGACACAGTGACGTCATACATCAGTTCTGCATCCCAACAAGGACCCGAGTCAAATATAACAACGACAAGCCCTGGTTCACTGCAAAACTCAGACAGCTACGTTGGGAAAAGGAGATTGCTTCCAAGAGGGAGGACAAAAATCTCTATAGGCTGGCCAAACACAGATTGGAGAAGGAGATCAGAAGTGCTAAGATGCGGTACTCTGAAAAGCTGGAAAACCAGTTCTCAGCTAACGACTCCTCTTCAGTCTGGGGAGGTTTACAGCAGATTACCAACTACAAGAGGAAAACCCCCCACTGTATGGATGACCTGAATGACTTCTACTGTATATTTGAAAGACAAAAGGGCAACCCTTTGTCTCTCAATTGCCTGCCTCCATCCCTCCCCCCAGTCACCACCTCTACTCACCTCCCCCTCCCCCTGCATCCCCCAAATGAATCCATCCTCACCTCCGCAATCACAGTCTGGTTTGGGTTGTCCACTGCACGTGACAGAACCAGACTGCAACGCATCACCCAGTCAGCAGAGAGGATCATTGGCTGCAATCTGCCATCTATCCAGGACCTCTATCACACAAGGTCCAGGAAACGCACAGCCAAGATCATCGCCGACCCATCACACCCTGGCCACCACATCCTTCAAGTCCTGCCTTCTGGGAAGCGTCTTCGGTCAATCAAAAGCAAGACAACAAGACACAAAAACAGCTTTTTCCCTCGTGCTGTGGCTCTCATGAACAGCTGAACTGTTACACTCAGAGACACTATTTATTTCACGCACTACTCCGGATTAAAATATACATATTCATTGCTGATATATTTTATTTATACTTGTATTATGCCTACTTTTATACAGATGTGCCGATTCTGATTCTGATTCTGTATATCAATAATCATACATAGTAGAAGCTCAGAGAGATTAACCTCAGTTAGAGTGACCAGTCAACTGGAAATAGTATACGCAATTACACCTTATGAACATCAATACCGTTGATTATATTCTGGCCCATCTTTCTATCAAACACTTGATATTTTCCACATTCTTTATCCCCTTCTGCTCCACCCCCCTTTTCCCCAACATTCCATCCCAGTGCATATACATATATTTGTATAAATTAAATCCCCTATAAGTTTTCAAGTACCATGAATGAAATTGGTATCAAATGAAAGTGGAGAATTGAGAGATTGTGTGATAGCATCCTAGTCTGAGTATAAATTACTTACCCCATGTTAGTGTTAACTAAAATATAGAAAATATAGCAATTTTATATGAAAATATATATTTTAACGTATAATACTTCAAAAATATGAAAATAATAATATGGATAGCAAAGCTATATAACACCTCCATTTGTGTCTGTGATGTCATGAACTCCTGTACAAAATTTGGAGGAGATAGAACAAATTACTCAAAAGCTACAAGAGCTTTTGTAATAATAGACTCGAGTGTTTTTTTATACACAAATTTCCCCTATTTTTCCCATATATGCATGTTACCCAAATGTATTTGCCTATAATTTCTCAAATATGAGGGGCAGGTCCATGATCTTGGTATTACATGAAAGGGTACAACTGGGAGATGTATGTGCATCTATGTGATGGCATTCTAATCTGAGTATTAGTTAGGTACACCATGTTATTGTTGACTGAAGTACAGGAAACAACAGGCGTTTTTACTACCGGTAAATGTATTGAAATATATATATTTTTTCATAGCATATGTCAATAATTGTATGACTGAGTACCATGTAAATACCTCAGATTGTATGTTTGTTATGTTCATAAACCCTGGGGAAAAGAATGGAGAATACTCAAGATATTACTCCAAGGCCAAATAGGTAATTGTAATCATAAGAACATAAGAATACATAATGATGAGAACGGGCCGTTCGGCCCATCTAGGCTCATCATGTCCTAATCTAAAGAGTATCTAGTACTACATCTAGCCTGGACTTGAATAGCCCAAGCATTTCTGCCTCTACTACCTGACCTGGCAAGCTGTTCCAGGCATTGACAACTCTCTGTGTAAAGAAAAACTTCCTAATATCTGTGCGGAATTTGCCTTTAACTAATTTCCACCTGTGGCCTCTTGTTCTGCTGACCCCACTTATCTTAAAAAATCTTTGGTATTTTACTTTGTTAATCCCTTTTAGGAATTTAGAAACCTCAATCAAATCCCCCCTAAGTCTCCGTTTGCTAAGTTTAAATAGATTGAGTGCCTTAAGTCTATCATCATAACTTTTACCTTTCATACCAGGTATCAGTTTAGTTGCCCTTCTTTGGACTTTTTCAAGAGTTTCTATATCTTTCTTGTAGTGCGGTGCCCAGAACTGCACACAGTATTCTAAGTGCGGGCTGACAAAGGCATTATATAACATTAATATAACCTCCTTTGATTTATACTCAATACTTTTTGCTATGTATCTCAGCATCCTGTTGACTTTTTTCACTGCTGTAGCACACTGCTTTGATGCAGATAGGCTTTGATCAACTACAATTCCTAAGTTCTTTTCAAATTGAACACCTACTAACTTTTCTCCTCCCATAAAATACTCCTGTCTAATGTTTTTATTTCCCACATGCATAACTTTACATTTAGCAATATTGAACGTCATCTGCCATGTATCTGCCCATTTTTGGATTTTGTTTAAATCATCTTGGATTACTTTAGTCGATTCCAGACTGTTTGCCAAACCCCCAAGTTTAGTATCATCTGCAAATCTAACTATTTTGCTACTAATGTCCATATCAAGATAATTTATGTAAATAAGGAAGAGCAGAGGTCCCAGCACCGATCCCTGCGGGACACCACTGCCCACAGCACCGAGGTCAGATTCGGCCCCACCTACTGTTACTCTTTGTATTCGCCCTTGCAGCCAATTTTTAACCCACTGTGAAACTACTCCTGCAATTCCTACTGATTTCATTTTAGCAATGAGCCTCTCATGTGGTACCTTGTCAAATGCTTTCTGAAAGTCCAGATATATATCATAAGCCTGGTTCAGGTCAACACACTTTGTAGCCTCTTGGAAAAAGTCCAGGAGGTTTGTTAGGCATGACCTCCCTTTGAGAAATCCATGTTGGCTCTCCCTTAAAATACTATTATTTTTCAAGAATGATTCCAACTTATCCCTAATAATACATTCCAGCATTTTAAATGCGATGCAAGTTAAACTGACAGGCCTATAGGTCCCTGGGTCAGTACGGTCCCCCTTCTTATATATTGGAATTATACTACCCTGCTTCTAGTCATCTGGTATTTCTCCAGTGATTATGGATTGAATGAATAGTGTCAGGCAAAGTAGTGGCAATACAGCTGAAGGAATGTGTGATGTCCAGTTGAATCTCAGGTGCACAGTTGTGCATCCTCATCTCATGAAATATAAATAAGTATGTAAATAAGATGTGCTACTGTTCATATCTGTAAGCCCGGAAGTAGTGGTAAAATATGATGGTTTTGTTCGTTAGTACGAATGCAATCCAAGGGGGCCAGCTAGCAATCACTGCTTGCTAGCAATGAAACTATATTACCATTGAAAATAAACCCAAAAAACACCAAACACATACTTTGCTATGTAGCTAGCTAGCACAAGACATAATAGGAGTGAATATAAACATGGATTTACCATAAACGTGTTCGCTACCGGAAATAAAGCGCTTCTGTCTTCACCACGGTAAACGATTTTAGATTCGGTAAACAAACCTCCATGTCTCATCATTATCAACTTCTGGAGATTTATTTTCTAACTTTACAAAGCAATGTACATGTCCTAACAAAACGTGTAGGTAATACATATATCGAATTGGTGTGTGTTTGCATTCACAAGCACTGAAAGCTTTCGTGTATTTTACACAAACACTGAACGATTTCGCTTTACTTCCACAAAAAGTCACTGACACTGATTGGTTATAAGATAGGCCTACTTGTCTCCTATTTGAAATAAACGCTGTCAATCAGTTTATTTGTGACAAATTAAAACCACGAAGAATTAGGGCAAAGACAACCCCTTATTTTTTTTCTTGTTCCGGTTTTTAAAAATGTTTCGTTTGATGAGTCTTTTGCGGGTGAGGACAAAATACGAAAATAGTGCTATAATATTCATGATAATGTATATGTGTTTATACTGATTTTCACGTGAACAAGTTTGTATTTTACAATATATCAGTTTTGATTACTTTCTCAGTAATTGGTGTATTACGAGTGAAATTACATTCGGTTTTTTTCTAACTAACAGGAGTTCGCGTTATTGAAAGTCAATGGGAAATGCATGTAAAACTCGTCGTAACTTTATATAACTGGTCTTATTTTAATCCTTAGAATATTTTATATTTAGCTATGTCCAATATGACCGTGTATTATATATGATTTTATATTAAAACATGTCAACACGCCGTAACCCAAAACGGCCGTTGGCCTTGGTTCCTAAATCAATATTAGATAAGGCCTACTTCGCGGGTTTTTTTTTTTTTTTTTTTTTTGCATGTCCATTGCAATTCGGTTTAAACAATGGGCTATTTAATTAATATTATAGTATTATACTACTATTATAGTTAATAAACAGTTACAAAAAAGAACAAAAGATTGAATTAGCCTAGGCCTATGCTGTCTCCGCTCAGCGCTCTATGACAACAGTCACGAGTCACGACCACGACTGTAGAAAGATGTCCGCGAAGAAATCGCCATTTTGGAAACATTTAAAGATTACTGACGACAATCCCCAAAAAGTGCAGTGCCAGATATGTCAAGTTAAACTTGCATACCATTATTCTACTACGAATTTGCCAAATCATTTGAAAAGTGTAAGTTCTCAGAATTTTCTCTGCTTGTCTAACATTAGCCTGAGGCTAGGTCTATATGCGTACTGCGTAGGCTATAGCCTACAGGTCTATGCCTAAATAAGTCATGAAGTCAACATTTTGGGGGAAATAGTAGTATGATAGCGAAATATAATATTCTACATAACAATTAACTTCGCATGTGCAATACTTATAGCTAATATTTGTGTGTATCTATACGGAACATTTAGGTGCATCCCATGCAATCTGTACCGGCGGTGGCAACCGCAAAGACAAGCCTGGATCAGACGGTGAAACCCCCTTTGTCTGAACAAAGGAAAAGGGACTAAACTGATGGGCTAGTGACATTTATTGCGATGGATATGAGACCGGTGAACACTGCACATGGTGCAGGTTTTAGATGCTTAATGGATAAGCTTGAACCGGGGTACACAATTCCAAATCGCCAAACGATCACAGAAGAGATAGATAAATGCACGGAAGTGAGGGAAATTCTCTGTGGCATAATTAAAAACTCTCCCGCTGTTAGCTTCACAACAAATTAAATTTGAAATGTACTGATTTAGGCCTATTGTAATTGTTATCATATTCATAGCATAATGTTGCTTGCTATAGGTTTAAGGGCCTGATTTTTAATTTCATTATTATTTAAGCCCTTACTGGATTAGCCTACGTTTATGTAGGCGAAAATTACGAATGTTCATTCAATAAAACATTTATTTAATCCGATTAATCTTTTATTTTTTTTATTGATTGATGACGTCATAAATTCGAATACCTCAATTGAAGCTTCGAATATAAAAAAATGATATTTGGTACAGCCCTAGTTAATATCTACTTAAAAACAACGTATGGGCTTGGATTTGGGGACAAAAATCCCCATCGTTTGATATATATAGGTATTCCGTGACGTGAAGAAGTATATATTAATATCCATATTTTTATGATTTTATGACGGGGGGCGTGGCAGAGTGTCCCACCACCAGGGGACACCAGAGTACAAGTGGTTATAAAAGGCATGGCCCTTTTTATTATTACTGGTGCAAAAAGGCAGATATTAAATGGAAACAAATCACATTTTCCATTGATAAAAATGGCCATGCCTTTTCATAAAGAATGTGGAAAACGTGTTTGATAGAAAGACGGGCCGGAATATGGGAAGTGAGTTCCTCCTTTATTCGCCCGCAGACTCGGCCCTTGGCCCCCAACACCCCCCTGACAGGCCGCCGGTACCTGAAGGAGAAAGAGCTCCTCGTGACGCCCGTGTCCTCGGCCACGCAGAGCGTCAGCCGTCTGCAGAGCATGGTGTCCGGACTGCGCAACGCTCCCAGCGAGCAGCTCACGCACATCTTCAGGTGACCAGCGCCCGAGAGCAGATCGGCACAACTTCACTATAACATACGCCATTTAGCGGACGCTTTTATCCGAAGCGACTTACAGTAGTGAATGCATACATTTTTCAGTACATGTGGTCCCAATGGGAATTGAACCCACTGCCTAAGCGTTGCCAACGCCGTGCTCTACCTACTGAGCCACACGGAACCACACCACAGCTCCGCTTAAGTTATGCACGGCCCAATCAACCAATCAGTCGCTCTCTGTACGCAGGCAGGCCTTTGCGTGTACTCATTTCAGGTGTGTTTTGTGAAGGTCGTGTTCAAGAGACCCTACAGAAACGATCCTGAACAGAGTGAAGAACCTGGGAGAGACCTTCCGACACCATTACACCAGGAGCACAGAGGAGCAGGTTGGATCGCACATGGGTGAGGGGACGGGACGGGACGAGCGCGGATCACTGTTTTGTGATGAAAGTTTGATGTTACGATGCCTACAGCAATTGATTAGGGCGGCAAAGAACGTCCTCAAGGGGGGAGAGCCATTTTACAATGTCGCATTCTTGATTCCTAATGTCGTCTTTTTCAGATTTCGCCGAGACTAGGTTGAGGCTGGCCGAAGTCCTGTACTATAAGATCCTAGAAAACGTCATGGCCCAGGAAATGAAACGGTTACATGGCAAAGACATGGCTGTGAGTGGTGTTTTCATTCTCGCGTTTTTGCTTTTGCGAGCGACCTTGTCAGACTAGCAAAATTAAATGTGCCATTGCTTTGTCGCACCGAAATATGTTGTACCTTTGTGCTATGTCTAATGGAAATGTGTTGACAAAAATAACCCACCTCTGACAAGCATCGTGATCGAAAACTTCTGAAATGACTCTGATTTGCCCCTTTTTTGTTGAGCACTGTTCAGGCCAAATGTATAAAAAAAAATAGGAAAGAACCATGTTTTATTTATAGTGGTTTTTGTCGTCCATCTCAGGTGCTGCTTGAGCAGGACATTTTTCATCGCTCCCTGATGGCCTGTTGTCTGGAGGTTGTGCTCTTCGCTTACAGCTCTCAGCGCTCCTTCCCCTGGATCATCAAAGTCCTCCGTTTACGGCCATTCTACTTCTACAAGGTGAAGAGTCAATTGTGTTCTCGCAGTTCTGCACGTTCCACGAAAAGCAAAGACCGAACAGGACATAAGGATTTCAGCCACTCTTAAAAGAAAGAAAGAAAAAAAAGACACTTACTCTTTTAAGAGAAATAAAAGTGAAAATGTCTGTGGTTTAAAAGGGCTTCTGTCGTGACATTAAACTCTGTGGCGAGCGTTTGTGAATACGGTGTGTAATGTGCCCCCTTTGCTTCCGATCACAGGTGATCGAGGTGTTCATCCGCTCCGAAGAGGGCCTTTCCCGGGACATGGTCAAGCACCTGAACAGCATAGAGGAGCAGGTGCTGGAGTGTCGAGCTTGGAGTACCGACTCCGCCCTCTGGCAGGCGCTAGAGGCCGCACAGAAGAAGGTCCCTACTGTGGAGGAGGTGAGATCAGAGCGGCGGCCTCTCTCCTCTCAAGGTTTTGAGAGGTTTCACGACCGTCATTCCGCTAAATGCATCCATTTGCCGTCAGCCTTTCCACATAATGACGAGAGGTGTTTTAGAAGCCAGTTACTGGCAGATTTAACTGGAGCTGATGTGAATGGACAGCAGTGTTCTTTTGCATTGAATTCGCTGAGGTTACTGGGTTTCAAGCACCCTGCATCGGCCAAATGAGATCGTTTCTAAGCAAAGTCATTGCTCTAGTTCCAGGTAGAAAACAGTCTTTCTGTCAGCACTGGAAACTCTGGAATGAACATGGCGAGCTAGCTTAATGTCCACAGAAGCATTGTCAACTTCAGCCAAAAAAAATACAAAAATCATGTTCTGTTTGTAGGTCCAGATTTCATAAAGGAGGGTTTAAAAAAAAATGGTATTCCTGCTAAAGATAGGAAAACCCTGGCTTTGCAACGTCTTTGCTACAGTTGCCAGGAGCCAGTGCAGTGGGATGTATAGCTAAAAATATATGTTGGCATTTAAAATAATAGCTAGCGAGAGGAGTTCTAATTTCATTATGCATTGAACTGACAGCCAGCCACATGAATTGAACAACAATGACACATCCACAATATTAGTCATTGTCTGAAAAGCAGCAATTGGGTAGCTGGGTCATAAATCCTTCTGGCATCCGTACATAAATGTTCGTGGAAAATCTGAGAAACTCAACATGCCCAATTTTCGAGCTCTCTACCCGAGAGATCAGTTCTGTCAAATTAGACTACCGAAGAGGTGTTTCTATCCGGGACTAAGTTGGCTTCCTGTTGTCTCGACAGGCTGATTTGTCCTATTGCCGTCAGTGAATAAGTTTATGATAGACTAAATGGGGAAATTGCTGTGACTGCAGAACGGTTGGTAAATCAAATGGGGGTATATTTGTTGTAGTTTAAAAAAAAGAAAAGAAAAAAAGGACAGTGACAACATGACCTTTTCTTCCTGTTCATTGTCCCGATGCAATATGCAATGTCGGCCACTGCTGTAACACAGACACCACACACAAGTCGGATATGCATTCTTTTCAAAGTTGAATTATTAGAGTGCTGGTATTAACCCATTTCTGAATTAGCGGAATAATCTAGGTCCGGTCATGCCAAAGTCATCGAAGCTCAACCCATTGTCTGCTGTGCATCAGTGATCGAGTAATATTAGCCTCCTTTCTCCATCTCAGGTTAATTTCCCCAGCAACTTTGAAAGTGCAGCCGGGAGCAGTGGTTCCTCACAGCTGCCCCTGGTGACCCTCTCTCCCATAATGCACCCTCGGCTCCGGGAGGTGAGGACGGGCCTAGGTGGAAGCGGACGTAAAGGTAAGGCCACTCGCTGGCATACCTGCAAATCTCTGGCCACTCAGATGCCGTGTTTAGTAGTGCTCATTCTCCATCTTGTGTAAAACGTAAACAGCTTGGTACACCCAGGACAATTGTGTGCACATGCCGGGGGACCCTGCATTCAGGCTCTCTGAATTACAGCACAACACCCGTTCGTTCTAGCGTGAAGACTGGTGACCAAAGCATTCTTCTTTCAATTGAGAACTTGCTGATACGATATCAAGAAAGGTTGTTTGGCGCATGGGTTGAGCTTGAGAGAATGTAAAAACTATATTTTGGGGGTAAATTGACCCTTTACGCATAGTACCCAAATAAGCCCAATACGAAGCCACTTCGATCAATATTTTCCTCAATCCTTCAGGAGCAATTCAAGTGTGCCATGCCATGCCTATATATTCTGCTGTGACCTGCTGTTTCATAGTTATTATTTGCTAGTTTCACTTTCACAACGTCTGTCTGTGTTTAGATGTGCCCCCGTCGCCCCTGTCCCTGCACAACCTCTACGGTTCCCCCACTGCCGGCGGCGTAAAGAGGCGCCTATTTGGGGATGACAGCCAGCCCCAGGCCCAGCCCCAGCCCCAGCCCCAGTCCCCCTCCCCCTCCCGCTGCAGGGTCTCCTTGACCCACGGGGAACTGAACATCCCGACTTCCCCCTCGGGCGACGAAGCCATGCTCCTATCCCCCAGCCGGACTCTCATCACCATGACCACCAGCAGCGGCCAACAGCTGACCGTGCCAGGTACGTCCACTTCTCCCAACGCGCCGCCCTGCCCTCCTCTTGGTCGGGTCCGTTTCGAGCGTCCTCGTCTCGAGACTGTATTTCGCCGTTCGTCGGTAACGCTTCCGTCTCTTGGCGCCCTCAGCCCTGAACAGCGAGACGGGCGGCATCACGATCATCCAGGTGCAGCAGGGCGTCGGCAGCCCCCTCACAGCGCAGCTCCTGCTCGCCGCGTCTCCGAGTCGGGTCGGGCCGCCCGCCGCCGCCGCGCAGAGCGTCATCAGGCCCCGGCGCACCGGCTCCCTGGCCCTCTTCTTCAGAAAGGTGAGAGCTCGCAGGACCTTCGCCCCGGCGCTGAGGCGCCTCGTCCGTTACGTCCGTTCGCTCGGCACACGCTCACATTTACATTGACATTTTTAGGCATGTTGCAGACACTCTTATCCAGAGCGACTTTTACGGTTTGCATTTATTTGACATGCAATCCATTTATACGGCTGGGTATTTTTACTGAAGCAATTCAGGTTCAGTGTCTTGCTCAAGGGTACAACGGCAGTGCCCCCACCTGGGAATTGAACCTGCAACCTCTTGAGTTACAAGCCCAGCTCCCTAACCATTACACTACACTGCCAGCCACACCCAGCTCGACACAGAATGATGCCGAATGAATTAGATTTTTTGTGAAGCGTGGTCGTCTTCCCTCGCCAGGTTTACCACTTGGCCAGCGTGCGTTTGAGGGACCTGTGCCTGAAG